>CM074724.1:141847206-142447206 GCA_037306005.1 Rhinophrynus dorsalis | reverse complement strand
TCCCTCATTTTGCTGTGGTCTCTCATTTGCCAGACGTTGCATGGTTCCGTTGTAGAAATATTACATACCAGTGCTTGAAAATTATGTTATGAATAAGGCTCTTAGGGCTAAAGAGATGGAGTTCTAGAGCAAACAAACTGCACCATAGGAGAGTATATTACATTACAATACCCTATTGGTTTTAGTTTGGCTTTTAAACACTTGAATGCTAGAGTGGTTTCCAGTACATTGTGAAACAATATGTTGGAGATCAGAGGCGTAACTAGAAGCCACCGGGCCCTGGTGCAAAAATTGCCATGGGCCTCCCGACCACATTGCCCCCCCATTGCCCCCAATTGCCCCAATTGCTTCCACATTGCCCCCAATTGCCACAATTGCCTCCACATTGCCCCAAAAGCCACAATTGCCTCCACATTGCCCCATTTACCTCCACATTGCCCACAATTGCCTCCACTTTGCCCCCAGTTTCTTCCACATTGCCCACAATTGCCTCCACATTGTCCCCAATTTCCACAATTGCCTCCACATTGCCCCCAATTGCCACAATTGCCTCGCAATTGCCCCAGTTGCCTCCACAGTGCCCCCAATTGCCACACTGTCTCCACTGATACCACCCCCCGTGCCCATCTCTTACCTCCCTAGTGGTCCAGCGGCGTGGCAGGAGAGGTCTGTGCCTCTTTCTGCATAGACCTCTTTAGCTGGAGCTCCCACGCGTTACTTTCTTCAGTAATGCAGAGCACTGGGAGATGATGTCATCGCCCAGAGCTCTGCATTACTACTAGATTGTCAAAGAGGTAGCCTCATTTGCTAGAGGTCTGTGCGGAAGAAAGCACAGACCTCAGCTGCTTGCTACTGGCACCAGACGGTGGGGTCATAGGGGGCAGCCGGCCCCCTGGAATGGTGGGCCCGGTTGCAGAAGCTACCCCTATTGTTATGCCACTGTTGGAGACCTCTCAAGGGGTTAAAAGGCTGCCTTTCAATTAATGGGAATTTTGGAAATGTTTATTTTCACCCTACAGTGCAGCTGGTTTGCCCCCAAAACTGCACCTGTTTAGCTTGATGAATAAGACCCTTAACTCTTTCTGTGGAAGATAGATATCCAATGCACTGCAAAGCAATGCTCTGGATACCCCTCTGGCACTCCAAGGGTTAATACCTTGAATGCTGGAAAGTTATCCACCCCATTGCTATCTCTCTAGCATGCAAGGAGTTAAAATTCATATTTAACTTAATGAGAATTGTAATTTCACCCATATGGAGCAGCTGGTTTACACCAGAATTTTGTTTCTGTTTTCATAAGTAAATCTAAAATATCCATCACACAGCCCTCTGCTTGCAATGATGGAATTGGATGTAATGCAACGCAGTGGGCTGAGGACCTCTTTATTGTTCAGTGGAATGCTAGATAGGTCTCATAGTATTCAGTTAATTCCCCATATAAAACAATAGAATGCTGTATTTCTCTCTTATGGTACAATGTATATAGCACCACAGTAATTCTAAGAGATCCATCTCACATTCCTCTCTTTGGAATGATGGGACTGGATCTAATTTAACTGTATGAAGGGGAAGCGCACAGACCTGTTTAATTGATTGCTAAGCCTTATACCTGTGGGATCTTTGCTAAGCCATGGATGAAGGCAGCTGCCTAAGGCCAAAAAGCCTAGGTACCACTTTGTAAGTCTTTTCAGTTAAAATAGCATAGATATTTAGTGGTATCAAACATAGCTGCTGACAGTTTGCAGTAGCTCTAAAAGTTTAACACACAGTGGAACTGTCATTTCTAACAAATAGTTGTTTTTGAAATCTTTTTAATGTTACAGATTTATATTAGCCATCTATCCTATATAATAATTCGCTAAAACGTGTAATGACAAAGTCATGTGCAGTAGAGACTGCTGCGCGTGCTGCAGTCATGTGCAGTAGAGACTGCCCGCTCCACAGCTGATACAGAGCTGGACGCTCTGTATCAGCCGCGGCGCGGGCAGTCTCTACTGCGCCTGACTGCCCTGCAACTGGCTGGCAGTGGCACTGTGGCCCGTGTAACGGGTTCTTCAACTAGTATATATATAATTTGCTAGAATGCGTTGCTCCCTGTGTGCCTAAAATGCACATGCGCAGTAGAGATTGCCCGAACGACACAGTCACGCACAGTAATCATGCACAACAGAGATTGCCCGAGCAGGCCGGCCCCCAGTCCAAGGCATGGCCGATCCAGTGCGGGGCGCCCCGAACAGCCAAGGCTGGCCCATGCACATGGGCCTTCAATACTAGTTTCTTTATAAAACGATAGTTTATATGATATTTAACTTTATGTATTGGCCAGTTAGTGCAAGTATTTGCTCTACATTACCAGCTGCCACTTCCTACAAGGTAATATTTGCTTATTAGCTCTTTCAAAAGCCCCTGTTTGTTACAGTTCCAATTTAAACCCTTCAGTGTCACAGTGGTGTGCAAAGCATTACAGATAAGGCATTGCACATCCCCACTTAAATGGTTCAGTCAGTCCAGGTGATACTAGAATCAAAATGTTTAACAGAAATTATCAGCTATAAAGCTGATGTACTAAGTAGAATAAGAGCAATTCTGTGGCAAATTAGCTGCACCATACAGACAAATAAACATTCCTCACATTTGCATTGATTTAAATAGTGTTTTTAATCCATTCTGTTCTAGAGACGTCTCCAACGCAATCTCTCACATTCATGGGATCAAAAGCAACATATAAATCAATGGGAATTGCGTAACTATCATGCATATAAAAGTGCCCCCTAATGTATTTTTACCATCGTATTAAGCATATAAATCCTTTTATAATCTTTATTAAGTCCAGCATTATTAGAAATCTAACTTCTCTGGAAACACACCGGCAGACGACAGCGCAGACATCTTGCCGAAGAGGCATCTGTGCTCCTGCTCTGTCCGTCCCTGTCTCCTCAATGATTGACAATGAGGAGTCGCATTGTACCTTAAGGTTCAGACAATGACATACCGTGCATGCGCACAGATGCCTCTACTACAAGATGCCTGCTGGTGAGTCTCCAAAGAAGTTAGATTTCTAGATAATGCTGGACTTAATAAGAATAATAAAAGGGTTGCTATGCTTAATGCTTTGGTCAAAATTAATTGGGAGGTATGCATGATAGTGCTGCTTTAACCCCCTCCAGATGGCTCATTCCAGGACTGTGTATCTTGTTTGATGGATAAGGCTTTTTGGGACCAGTGGAACTGTCACTTTGTAACAAATAGGTGGTTTTGAAAAGCCTTTTTATTTTTGTTATCCATTTCTTTAATTTCAAGCAATAGTTTATAAAATATTTAGCTTTATTTCTGTGGAGATTGCAGGAACTCCGGAGCTAAATGGGATCTGCAGAGTGCTGCCATGACAATGTGATGCTCCCTAGTAAAGTCTGTGATGGCGAGCTATGATGTCATTTCCAGCAGCCATATCTGTTCTGTGTGTTCCCCAGTACTCAATAATTGTGCCCCCAAATAATATATAAGAGCCTGGAAATGGATAAGACAGCACAATTTCTAGCAAACTGTTTAAATACAGATAACATCTTGTGTCCCTTATGATCCATTCAGGTCTATAGAAGCTCATTGTTTGCTGTGAGGAGGTGTGACAGGTGTGGCAGGATTGAAGAGAAATTACTTTAATAAACAGAAAACTGCAGATATAATGAGAATAATAAATATGCAGATATGCCTGATTTCTGTTGGAAAGGCTCGTACCTAGTTAAAGGGGATCTGTCACCCCAGTACAAATGTGTGTTAAATGTTATTTTAGCTAGCGATGAGGTGGAATTCATGAATTTTTTTTTAATCCTAAATTTGGCGAAAATTAACATTTCTAGTCTGCACTTCTGGATAGACTGCAGGTACAGCTGTATACCCACAGTCTGTAATGCTATCTCCACTCCCCTTCCTCTATGCAGCCTCCGATGAAGGAGGCTTCTGTCTGTAGGCTGGAGAGATCTCATTGGCAGAGATCGATATCTAGCCAATGAGACTGCTCCAGCCTACAGACAGAAGCCTCCATCATCGGAGGAGGCTGGATAAAGGGATGGGAGAAGAGGTATTGTTACAGACTGCGGGTATAGAGTTGTATCCGAAGTCTATCCGGAAGTGCAGTCTAGAAACGTTAATTTTTGCGAATTTAGGATTAAAAAAAAATATTCATGAATTCCACCTCATCTCTAGCTAATCTATTTAACACGCATTTGTACTGGGGTGACAGATCCCCCTTAAGTTTATCAAACAAAATTAAGATCTATTTTTTACTAGGTTCCTCTTTAAAGGAGATGTAACACTTCCTAATAATAATATAATTCCCCCACTTACCTTACTATGATGTAAAAATACTAATGGGCTCTATTAATTTTCCCTTGTGCCTTTGTTCAGTAGATAACATCTTCAATCAGTCTTGGCTGTCGTGTCCTCGTAGGTGGACATGACAGTTGCTAGCAGGATGAGAAGACCCTAAACTCTGCTCACTGCATATGATTATCTTAAGTAGACTCATTCACTCTGCCTGCTTCAGTGTGAAAACAAAAAAACAAAAAAAAACTGCCAGCAACTGTCATGTCCACCTCCACAGACAGGACCTGCAGGACTGATTAAAGAAGTTATTTCTTGAACAAAGCCACAAGGATTAGAATTCTTAGGAGCCATTAGGATTTTGTAGCCATAATAAAGTGAATGTAAGGGTTCTTATTAAGAGGTGTTTCATTCTCCTTTAAGAATAAGAAGAGGATAGCACTTTGAATAAAATTCCTCTCAATATGTCACCTTGGGAAATCTGTTAATCCCCTGAGACTCCTCCAGTGAACATAATTTGAAAATAATATTGGTTATGTATTTCATTTTTCTTTTTTCCCCCTTGGAGGGCTGTCATGCATACCAGGACACTAGCAACATGATGCCAGGATATTTGCGTGTGTATACCTGAAGAATAATTGGAAAGTGTTTTGCGCTCATGTTTGAATGAAAGAAGCTGTGTAAATGCAAATTACCATTATAATTTAAAGTCAGAAGTGACAAGCACTCTCCTTCGCTGAGAGTGAACAGTGAGAGGGATGACACATACTGAAAGAAATGGGGCTCTGTCATTGTAAAAGAGGCACTAGCACAAATCATTATGTGATTTAACCTCAAAGTCACTGAAATATAGGTGAGGGCCTTATGCATGAAGCAGTGGCGTAACTATAAGGGTCGCACCTGAGACCGAGCCCATGCACTCAGCCTGTGACCCCTCCTCCTGGCGCCCGCAATCTCCCACCGGTGCTCTAGTAATGCAGAGCGCTGGGAGATGACATCATCTCCCAGCGCTTTGCATTACTAAGAGGATCGCTCGGGAGCACCAGGTAGGAGGTAGGAGACGGGGGCATTGTAGAGATTGAGGGTCATTGTGGAGGGGGCCAATGTGGTGGTGGGGTGCCCATGGCACTTCTTGTACCAGGGCCCGGAGGCTTCTAGTTACACCTCTGGCATGAAGCTAAAAAGATGTAAATGTGTAGCAAACCCACTGCACCATGGCAGGGGTAGGGTTACATTTCCCATCAAGCTAAATAGGACTTGTAACTGTTTGAATGCTATAGAAACCACCAATGTATTGTTTTGCAATGTGTTGGAGACCTCCCTAGCATTTAACCCTTTGAGTGCCAGAGGGGTGTGCAACACATAACAAAGCAATGAGTTGTGCATCCCACTGGCACTCAGAGGGTTAAGCTTCATTTAAACCTTTGGATGCTAGAGACAGCACAACGTGAAGCTATGTGTTGGAGATGTCTCTAGCATCTGAGGGGTTAACTCAGTGGGAATTTTGGGAAATTGTATTTGTCACCTATAGTGCATTTGCTTTCTTCCAGGATTTCACTAGAGAGGTCTCCAATGTACTGCAAAGCAATGGATCTGAGACTTTATAGCATTCAAGGTATTAATAAGCTACTTGTTAAGGGTGTGAGCAAATCAGCTTGAGTAGCTCATTTTTTGTATTGAGTTGTTGACCATAAAGTCATGTGGCTGTACTTCTGGGTATGCATGAAAGCATAGGAATGATATTGTGTATAACTACACACACTCCCTTCCAACGCTAACATTTTAAATAGATAGTAACGTAAAAAAACAAAGAAAGACATTATATATATATATATATATATATATATATCAAACATATAAGTCCTAGCACTCTTCCAATCAAAATCAATGGCCTGGGTGCCTGGTTCCATCAAAGATACATACAGTTTTGTAGTTCAAGGACCGCACTCACAGGACATCCAGATGCTTCAAAATTGTGCAAAGTTTATTATCAATGTTTCGGCCCTGCCTTGGGCCTTTGTCAAGATATGTGAGTGCGGTCCTTGAACTACAAAACTGTATATATATATATATATATATATATATATATATATATATACACACACACACACATATATAATCATATGAATATAAGGGTTTATTCTCCTCAGTAAAAACGGTGCAGTATCCTGAAATGTTACAGTGACATTGTTGCTACATCATCCTATAGACAGTTCTGGTCTGCTGACCATAAATCATAAATCTGACCACTAGGGGCACTCTTAATGTAAAAAAAGAGTTTAAACTGTAATATCTCTGGAAAGCTGCACCTTTCAGCAGTGGTAGTTTCCTTGTTTTACTTGACAGGAGAAGTTCTACAATTATATTGTTTTAATAACAAAAGTTTACTGCTCCTTTAAGCTTACAGAGAGAGACATTAAACAAAGGTAATAAGCAGCTGAGGAATAAAGACATAACTTTAACATCAAATGCTCAGACAGAGAAGCCTCTACGTGGCTTGAATCAGCAATGTGTTAATAATAAAAGAGAAGACGAGGGAATTATTTATAAAGTTCATTTTGATAAGGTTCCCAAGAGGGCAGATTTGTCTGGGTCTCAGGCTATCATTTCACCTATAACCCATTACAAGTAAAGGTTGAGAGGCTGGGTTTTTGTGTTTTCTTTTTTCTTTCTTCATATTACCATAGGAGTTTATGTAGATTAACCCTTCACAATATCAACTTTGTCACTTCTGTAGATATGATGAAAAGAAAAGAGCTTGCATAGAAAGAGAAATCAAAATTCAAAATTGTCTCTATGTTGTACTACCATTTTTATGCAAGATAAATCATTTAAAAAAAAAAAATAACCTTTCTGTTTTGGTGGCTCAATGTGGTAGTTTATGCTAATGCCCCACACAGTGTACCAATTACTTTTGTACGAGAACACACTTATCACTATTAAACACAACCACACTGTCTAGATTCATTATTAACATTGCATATTGCAATATTGGCCCAGAAACTAATTTGAATAAAGTGCCACACTGTTCCATCAACAAATAGCTATATTCTTCATTTCTACAGAAGTTCCAATGGGGAGGAAATGCAGGTGAAACTTACCCCTGGAAGGTATGAAACCTGCAAGCTACATCATTCTTTTTGACAAGTTCTATATTCCCTCTCTGAGTTTCAGTACTTCCTCCTACATATCTGATATTCCTGTGATGATGTCATAACATAAACATCACACACAAACACACACACACACACAAAGAAACACACAAATCAGCATGCTCATCATCTCATCTTGGAGACTTCTCTAGCATTCAAGGCAAGAACATCCTCTTTTAAATTAATTGGAATTTGAGGAATTTTAATTTCACCTCTATGGGCCATATGTTCAAAGGGATAACGACAAAAAAATGTAGGAAAGACAAAAATAAGTAATTGTATGCATGAACGACATATTTTCTGTAGAGTATACGACAAAAAGCTAGTAATGTCCATTGTGTTCGACACAACTACAGAATTGCCAGGCAAAGGGGTGGGGCAAGGGCGTGGCTAAACTATTCACCAGTGTAGTATAGATGAAAAGAAAATTTGTCGTAACTAACGACAAAAAAATGTTGTGTAAAAGACAAAATTTGTACATTCAGAAAAAAAGTGGAGGGAATGTGAAGTTCTGAATGTGAGAATTTTTGTCTTTAGGTAAGACATTCTTGACGTTAGTTAAGGCATTTTATAAGACATTTTTTGTTGTTAGTTAAGACATTTTTTGTCTCTACATAGGACAAATGACATATTTCTGATCACAACCGACACTCTCTGAAAATATTAATGATCCCAATGACACTGTAGTTTGAAAAGTCGTTACAAACGACAAAAGATATTTCGCAAATTTTTTGAAAATGTGGCCCTGTGATTCAATTAGTTTGGTCCAGAATTGTACCCCAGATGGTTTTGATCTAAATCATTCAAATAGTCAATAGGTCATGAAGTAACCTAAACATTTTCAGTAATGCCCACCTACCAGTCACACCCCTAAAAGAAAAGTGTCGATATTTTAAATATTGGGTGGTATGGAGAACATATAGCAAGAGAAGATATCATAAATTTGTAGTAGGAGAATATATCATAGATTCATAGCAGGATAATATATCATAGATTCATAACAGAAGAAGATATCATAGATTCAGAGAAAGAGAATATATTGTTGATTCATAGCAGGTAAACAATTGATCATAAACTGTGTGGATGACTTTTCTATAATTCAAGAGCCATCACAATCTAAAAGTTGACATTGGTGTTGTGAGGGGGGGTCAATTTTCAGGTCAGCATCAAATCATGAACAAATAAATCACATATGGTTTTGATCAAACCATAAACTATGGACAGGATGTCATATTTTTCAGAAACCGACAAATGCAAGAAGATGGATATTGCTTCAGGCTGAAGTTTTCTGAACTCATCTCGGTGAGAAACCATTAGCTGTTTTGGAGAACGAAGTCTGTTTTCCCTCCCCATTTTCTTACACTGCTTGCTGCAGCATCACATAGAACAGAAGAGGCCTTCCCAGGGTAATTTGAGATCAGAGATCCCCTGTTACTCTCAAAGTCCGAACACAATTTGCAGCCTTTTGATTGCTGCCTGTCTGGCATTCTTTTAACTTGGCACCATGCAGAGAAAGAGAAGAGGAGAGATCTGCCATATCTGTGCTTTTAAAGCTGCTGCAAGGTTCCATCTTTTGTGTCTCCATAGGGATTGTGTGAGCTACACATAAATATATTATATCCATTCTCAACACTTAAAAACATTATGCTACACTGTGGAAAGAGGAATAGAATATAGACCATATGCTGCATCTGTGCATGAGTCAAACTGTATGGATTGGTAAATTAGATGGGAATAGTCCCCACAAATAGCCAAAAACCATTAAAGGATAATAAGGACCTGTCTTATTTGCCATTTATACTGCAGTCCATTTTATATATTTATTGAGGCTGATGTACTGGTAAAACAGGAGTAATTCTGGAGTAAACCTGCCACAGCATAAGAGGCAAGTAAAAAAAATCCCAGTGTTGCTTTTAACACCTTGATTAGAGAGGTCTCCAATGATTTGCAAAGCATTCAATGGGATAAAAGCCCCACTTAAAGGACTGGTAATTGTTATTTGTCCCCTGTGCTGCAGTTGGTTTGTCCCAGAAATACTGCAGTTCTTGACTGTAAGATACATGCATTATGACCCTGCCGCTAACCACCCAACCCCTTAGAAAACAGTAATGACACAACACTTGAATGGAGGTAAATGGCCATGGAACCCGGGCCACCAATCATAAGTTCCAATTGCCCTTAATATGTGACCAGAAATGACAGATAAGGTGAGCATGTAACACATGCCAGGCTCCTTGACTGTTAACATGTACAATTGTACACCATAACCAGGTCAGAATACCTGCAAACTTTGTCCTCTAGTGTCCCTGGAGGTCCCTGACGGTGAGAGGATATAAATTATGCGATTCTCACCCCTGCTTAATCATGGGTGGGGGCTTAAAGGGCTGTGTAATAAAGTGGGTGGAAAGTGGGCAGAACTGGGTGGGAAGAAGGAGAAGTGGGTGGGAAGTGGGAGTAACAGTCTGGCAAGGAGCAGAAGTGGGCAGAGTTTCATAAGAAACTCCCCACTACTGGAGAATCAGCATCTTTCCCTGGGGACCTGGGAATTCACTACAAAAACCAGAATCTTCAGGGCAAATGTGGAAATTTCCCAGGTATGCAGGTCAACCATAGACCGCCATGTCATGCCCAGAAGGGCCAAGTTAAACATAAGGCTGGCCATAGTCCTTAAATAACCCACCACCAGGAGGACACACTGAGCCTAGTGGGGACTCCTTCCATTACCCAAAAGAAAGTTTTCCCTTTCAATTCCCTCATGCAGGCTCCAGAGGAATATACCACTACTTACAGGAGTCAGATGCATCTCACTGGAATCAATCAAACTTCCTTGATCCTTCTCCCCACCAATCTGATGAACATGCCACAATACCTGCATATGCAGCTGCTTCTTGCACCTTTCACTAGCCCTGTGTTTTATATGACCCCTCTAAAACTTCCAAGATACTATCTCCGACCAGACAAGAAGAACCCTGGGGAACATAATTTTATAATGGTTCAAACCTTTCAACATCATATTTAATTATAATTATTAAATACATTTTCTAACTCTAGCTAAAATCATTACCTACAAACACCAGTGCACTGATATCATTGATATCAACCACCAAGAAATCAAATGAATCCAACTTAGAGTTGTCTGGGCCAACAAATTAAGAGAGGCTGCCTAAAATCCCAAATCCTTGCCTTGGGGAAAACTTTCACCTGTCTTAGCCTGGGGAACCTACAATGTTGGCCTCTTAAAATCCTCCAATTGCAAATGAGAAACTGCATCAGTCAACTTGTTATTGACCCCAGGAACATGCTGAATCCTACATGAAATAGTAAGCTCAAGGCAAGGCAAAACTAGATGCTTCAACAAGTTAACTACTAGTAGTGACTTCAAAGTCAACTTATTAATCTTGAAGACCACTCTCACATTATCCATCCAAAAAACAACATTTTATGAAGCTCACTGCTTCACAGTTTCACCACAGCTACACTGGGGAGAAATTCTAGGAAAGTGATATTCCAAATGAGCACCGATTCCTGCCACTCTGCAGCCAAAACTCAAAATGCCACTTACAATTAAAATAACCACCAAAACCAATAGAGCCCACGACATCAGTAAACATATATGTGTTGGAGACCTCCTTGGCTAACCAACAGGCTCTTCTGCATGAAGGTCATCAGAATTTCATATGGCCCAAATCAATTTCAATTCCACCAGTATACAGATCGTATGTGGGCCTCTGCCACCAACAAACCCATCTGAAAAATTAAGCAATGAAAAACAGATTGTAAACACAAACAATGTCACTCTGTGGGCCAAAAAAGTGAAACTCATCACAGTACTGAATAAAAGCATTAAAACTGAAATATTGTCTGACTTCCAATGCCAACTCCAAAAAGGTGCTAAATATCACAAAAATTGTGTCAGGAAATTGAACACCCATGTAATATACATGTCAAAATAATAGAGCTCAATAGGTGGCAGCTCAGCAGATGGAAGTATTCTTGATGTACCAGAAACAAGCAAATGCAATATCCAATTTCACCAACAATGTACCCGAACACTAAATGGCTTCACTTACTAGCACCAAAATCAAAATATGTGTTACAGAACATATAGGTTATTTTATCATGATGTCATTAGCTGAATTACCTTTGGGATGCAATAAATTGTGAATAAGTCTTACCCACCACTTTTTTTGGCGCAGACCTAGGGTGTGAAACATGCAAATTGACAGGCCCTGCTCCCTGCATTCCACTTCCCCTAATATACCTGACTGCAGGACTCCAGGCAGTAGTGGCCACTTCCCTGGGAGAGGTGACAATCTCCTTCTCTTCTTAATGGCTGCATTCCCCATTATCTAGCATGCTCCCTAGTGAGCCACAAGAGTGGCTGGGTAGGGGAGGGGAAACATATAAACATTCAGGAAGAATGCTATGGCAAAGCCTGGCAGGAGAATTGGATCTCCAGGCTGGCCTAGACACTGTAACAGAGAGCCACTCACATGATCGGCCTCTGGTGATGGGTTAAAAGGCAGATGGAAGAGTCTGGGCTCCCAGAAGTAAGCAGAGTCAGTCACCTGCCACATTTGCTAAACACTTCCTCAATACAAATCAAAAAAGACCAACTTGAATGCTGCTGATCAAATGGGACAGTCTAACAGGTAATGGTGCACAGTAAAGTAGGTCCCAAGAGGAAGTAGCTCCTCAAGGGACATATATACATATATATCCTACTAAACTGCAACCTAACCTAACAGCCCACTCCCAAACTAGCTAACCAATTAATCCCAACACACAAACCTACAGGATCCTTCTTACTGGAATCTACTTACAGTCAGGATGGACTGTTCCCTAGATGCCATTAGTCCATTATGTTGAGAATATTAGCCTTAATATTGTTTGCATTTGAATAATGCCACTTCACATGGCCCTGATTCTAAAGGCCTGCAAATAGGGTTCTCCATCTAGAGCTAATTTCATTCACACCTTTAAGCCTACTGTTATTGTGAACTAAATGCAGACTTAAATGAGGATTAACAAACAGGAAACTGTAAAAACAATGAAGAATGAAGTACAAATACCCAAACAAATTAGAGTTTTATATTCAGTATAGTCACTCTTTAAATAGATATGTGTCACTCTTCCCAGGGAAGCTGAAAAATATATTTATTGTACAGTTTCATGCTGTTTCACACCATTATTGCCACCAGTTCTTTGTAGAATATTAGACTCTTTTCTGAGTTTTATTTTATTCTGCACCTGCCTTTCATACTTGCACTGTTTGTGTGCTAGAGTCTCCAGTGTCACTATGCTGCTCTTTCCAGAGATGTACAAAAGAGGATTCATAGATTAAGTTTATGATCCCTATGTTCCTACTATCTGTGTGCCACAGCTCATTGCAAAGGGCAGGGCAGACTGAGAAAGATACTGTACGAGTGTCAAGCTTAATAGAGCAGAAGATATTTCTGTCTATATAATACTGTGTGACTCGGTCATGTATCTGTCTACATTTTTTTCAACACCAAACATACCTACTTGTTTATCACCACCTTCTTTCTAACAGATTCTGAGGTGGATGTACTAAGAGAACTGCCATAATTCTGGAGAAAACCGACTCTACCATAGGAGACAATAAAACATTCCTATTGATTTAAAGGAGGCTTAAAACAATGTATTGGAGACCATGTTAGCGCATATGGGGTTAAAGGCCTTATGTAAATCATCGTGTAATCATCTAAGTGCATCTGCCTCTTTGGGGTGAATGTACAAGCCCATTTCTTTTCAAAATCCAAAGCAGGAATTGATTTACACTCCATGCGCCTCCCTAACATCAATTTACTACTCTACCTGTGCCAGATTTTCATCCCTTAAAGGGGGACTACCACCCCACACAATCTTTTCCTTCACTAAGTCCCCATCTGGTGACTAGCTGCTTAGTAGCGCTAGTTACCAGAATAATTACCTTATTTAATAGGTTTCTCTTCTCTTCCATGGGCGACAGGCAGGACAGAGTGCAGACATCTTGCCATTGTGATGTCCACGCGCCTGCGCTGGCAGTTCCAGCCGGAGCCAAATGGTTCCTAGCAATGCCTCCTAGACCCGGCTGGGACTGACAGCACAGGCGCGTTGACGTCACAATAGCATGATGTCCGTGCTCCATCCTGCCTGTCGTCCATGGAAGTGAGGAGAAATCTATTAAATAAGGTAATTAAGCTTATAACTCAGTGAATGTGCTGGGGAGCTCTGTAAAATGGAGTTCTTTTACATTCTTTTGGCTCTTAAGGGAATTAATAAGCATGCTATTTTCCTGTATGGTGCATTTGGTCTGCCCCAGATTTTCTCCAGTTCTTTTTGTACTACAGCTTCACAATGTACAAAACTCAGTGGCACAAATGCACGAATTGGCTGGTGCCACTCATTTTCTGTTCTGGGACTCTGGCTTTAGTGCATAGTGGCCCACACACAAGCTGCCATTGTTCTACTCCACTTTCCTCTACAAAACATACAATTACCCGCTGCCCTTCCTTTTGTGGATGCTGAGTACAGAAGACCATTTTCGGAGTAAATAGCATAGGAAATTGGCATTAGGCAGGCGTTCCACAAAGTAATTGGTTGCAGTCTCTATTTAGTGTGGAATAGTATTTGTACATTCCCTCTCTTATGTCGAAATCTGGGAACTGATCAGAACTGCTCCGGAACTCCGGATTTCACACTTAAAGGGATAGTAACACTTCGTTTTAACTTTATTTTATTTTGTAGGCATTAAAAAAACATGAAGAATGATATAAGTCTTATCTCTCAAACCTTTATGGTTTATGAGATATTCACAAGCAAAGTTCCCCTCCCCGCCCCTTTTACCTAGTGTAAGCCATCTCTTCTCAGATGTGAGTCTGGTTGTATGACAGTACAGATAACAGAAGGGGACAATTTTCTTTGTATGAAAACAATGAAAGCCCTTCCCCCCTTGACAAGTTTATCAGCTTTTTCCATTATCTTAATTGAAGATTGTCCCTTTCTGCAGTCTACCTGGGCATCTCCCTTCTGATATGGTTGAACAGGGGGGGGGATACTTTGTTTGTGAATATCTCTTAAACCATAAAGGTTTCAGAGATAAGACTTATATCATTCTTCATGTTTTTTTAATGCCTACAAAATAAAATAAAGTTAAAATGAAGTATTACTATCCCTTTAATTACTGGGTCTCTGGGGACAGAGGGTGATTCTCCAGCTTTCTGAGTCCCCTGGTAACCCCACCCACTTGCAACACAGTCCTGACCACTTCTGACCCAATCTTCCACTTTGCCTCACATTTCAGGGCAGACACGCCATTCTGCCTCCCAAACCAACCTGCCCTGGTTAAGCCCCACCCACATCAGGATGTGACCTCATCATGGGAACCCATCCATCCTCACTCATTCTTGATTTCCTGAGCAATGTTAATGTGAAGGTTTCCAGGTATGCTTATATAACAAGTAAAAAATAAAAGGAGAATGCTTAAAGGGATAGTAATACTTCATTTTCTCTTCATGATTTTTTTAATGCCTACAAAATAAAATAAATAACCATAAAGGTTTGAGAGATATTAACAAGCAAAGTTTCCCCTCCCGCCCCTTTTACCTAGTGTAAGCCATCTCTTCTCAGATGTAGAATGCAGTCCATAGACCAGACAGATAACAGCAGGGGACAATCTTCTTCCTATGAGAACAATGAAAGCCCTGCCCCCCTTGACAAGTTTATTCAGGTTTTTCCCTTATCTTAATTGAAGATTATCCCTCTCTGCAATTTACCTGGGCACCTCCCTTCTGCTCTGGCTGAACAGTGTTACATCAGTAAAAGGGGCGGGAGGGGGATACTTTGTCATTGAATTACTCTTGAACTACAACTCTGACAGAATTGAAATAACACTCTCCAAGGCCCAAATACTATGATGATTAATTAGAGCTGCTTTTATTATGAAACATTACTATCCCTTTAAGACATGGACCTCACTTTCTGAGTTGCTGTACAGATTGATTTCGGGGGGTTATTTCATTAGAGGTGTTAGTGCTCATTTAACCCTTTGAATGGCATTGCATACCCTTCTCGTATTCAATGTGTTAAAAACAAAATGATCAATAAAATAACAGAATAAAGATGAGCCTTTATGAAAGCAAGTTGTAGCAAGTGATCCCATAAAATAGAGCTTTGTAAACTACCTGCAGAGTTCTCCTTTAAGTGTTCTACCAACTCCAACCAAATTGTCTTTATTCAGGTCCAATATTGAAATCAATATTAAGTACTTCTGTGCAAAATGGAAAGCTTTTACACACCAGGAGGTGTCACTTGTTTATGCATTCTCCCTAGTTTTTAAACTGAAAATTATGCTATATAAAGAAATTTATATAACTTTTGCCCAGAATGCATGTAAAGTAAAGTAGTATTTCTACCTAGTAACTTCTCATCTGACAAAATACAAAGAGTTAGAAACATTGGGAGGAGCAATTCTGGAGCAAACCAACAGCATTATAGGGGTCAAATAAAATTCCCCAAATTCCCATTGATTTCAAATGGGGCTTTTAACTCCTTAAATGCAATGCAGAGGAGACCTTTCTAGGATTCAAGAGGTTAAAAGTGCCATTTAATCTATGAGAATATTAATTTGTCCCCTTACATTGCAGTTGGTTTGTCCCTTAGTTGCTCAACTATTTCTTTCTGCATAAAGCCTGTTTTGCGGGATATTTATCAAATACAGACACAGTGCTAAATGAAAGCTATTTCTTTAAAGTCCTGCAGGCACATACCACGTCCATTAACTCATTTGATGCTAGAAATTGTCTCCAACTCATTGTTTTGAAATGCAACATACACATTTGTAAGACCTAAGAGTTTAAAGGGGCATATTGCATACTGATATACTAAGGAGAAACAGAGGGGTTAAGGGGGCATATGGCATACTGATATACTAATGAGAAACAAAGGGGTTAAGGGGGCATATGGCATACTGATACACTAAGGAGAAACAAAGGGGTTAAGGGGGCATATGGCATACTGATATACTAAGGAGAAACAAAGGGGTTAAGGGGGCAAATGGAATATGATATACTAAGGAGAAACAAAGGGGTTAAGGGGGCATATGGCATACTGATATACCAAGGAGAAACAAAGGGGTTAAAGGGGCATATTGCATACTGATATCTAAGGAGAAACAAAGGGGTTAAGGGGGCAAATGGAATATGATATACTAAGGAGAAACAAAGGGGTTAAGGGGGCATATGGCATACTGATATACTAAGGAGAAACAGAGGGGTTAAGGGGGCAAATGGAATATGATATACTAAGGAGAAACAAAGGGGTTAAGGGGGCATATGGAATATGATATACTAAGGAGAAACAAAGGGGTTAAGGGGGCATATGACATACTGATATACTAAGGAGAAACAGAGGGGTTAAGGGAGCATATGGAATATGATATACTGAGGAGAAACAAAGGGGTTAAGGGGGCATATTGCATACTGATATACTAAGGAGAAACAAAGGGGTTAAGGGGGCATATGGCATACTAATACACTAAGGAGAAACAAACGGGTTAAGGGGGCATATGGCATACTGATATAATAAGGAGAAACATAGGGGTTAAGGGTAGGGTGACCAGGCTTCACCTTTAACTGGGGACATATATAAAAAATGCATACTTTGGGGCTGCTTTGATTTCATTGCAGTCCTGAAATATGCCTATTTCCTATGTGTCCCCAGTTAAAGGTGAGGTCTGGTCACTCTAGTTAAGGGGACATATGGCATACTGATATATAAAGGCAGTGGTTCTCAACTCCTGTCCTCAGGACACACTAACAGGCCAGGATTTGATGAGTTCCTTGTTAGAGCACAGGTGAGTTAATCAATGTGAATGAGCCTCTGATCACCACACCCAGGGCCGGTGCAAGGATTTTTGTATACACAGGCGAAGGTGCATTTTGATGCCCCCCCCCGACCTTGCCACAATCCCCTGCCCCCGCCCACATATTTACCTCCACACTCTCCCCACCTCCACATTGCCCCTTCCACAATGCTCCCTTCATCTCCACAATGCCCCTTCCACAATGCTCCCTTCATCTCCACAATGCCCCTTCCACAATGCCCCCTCAACTCCATAATTCCCCTTCCACAATGCCCACTCAACTCCATAATTCCCCTTCCACAATGCCCCTTCATCTCCACAATGCCCCTTCCACAATGCTCCCTTCATCTCCACAATGCCCCTTCCACAATGCCCCCTCAACTCCATAATTTCCCTTCCACAATGCACCTTCATCTCCATAATTCCCCTTCCACAATGCCCCCTCAACTCCATAATTTCCCTTCCACAATGCCCCTTCATCTCCATAATTCCCCTTCCACAACGCCCCCTCAACTCCATAATTCCCCTTCCACAATGCCCCTTCATCTCCATAATTCCCCTTCATCTCCCTACCTTGAGTCCCTGGTGGTCTAGCGGCATGCCGCTGCTTAGAGCTCTGTGCCTCCTTAGGCACAGAGCTGAGACTCCCGCACGCTGCTCTCAGTAATGCAGAGCGCTGGGAGATGATGTCATCTCTCAGCGCTCTGTATTACTACACAGCCTGGGTCTCTCTGCGGTGTGTCACATAGACGCTACGAGGGAGTGCTGATTTACACTACCAAGCGCTCCCTCGCGGCGTCTATGTGACACACCGCAGGAGGAAAAAAAAAACAACTTCCCTCTTTTCGGCGCCCCTCCATTGCAGCGCCCTAAGGCAGCTGCCTGTTCTGCCTTAATGGCAGCGCCGGCCCTGACCACACCTGTGCTCTAGCAGAGAAATCCCTAAGTCCTGGCCTGTTAATGGGCCCTGAGGACAGGATTTGAGAACCACTGTACTAAGGAGAAACAGAGGGTTTCAGGGGTCATATGGAATATGTTACACTAAGGAAAAACAGAGCAACTATATATCTTCAGAATTCAGTTGCCCCACAGGGAACCAATCAATGTCCCCATTGATTTAAATGGGATTTTAAACCCCTTGAATGCTAGAGCTGTCTAAATGGGACTTTGTGGAATTTCATTTGATGCCCGTGGTGCATTTGGCTTGCTCCTTTAGTTCTCTGCTTTACCTTATTGTATCAAGTCCTAGCATACACATTTTAACCCTTTTTCTACCAGGAGTTACTTTGCTTTGTGGACACATCATTGGCAGCAAGAATTAACTCTTTGAGTGTCGTGGGTGAGCAGTGCATTGCCTCAAAATGCAAGGGTTAAATATAATCTCAAAGTGTCAGCAGTGGTTTCAATCTTCATGTCTCACCCAGTGGGATATTAAATGATATTTCCCTCATGTTGAAAGGCTGAGATTATTATAATTGCAATGTTTTTTTGCTCTTTCATTATATTCCACCATCATGTTGTCTCTTGTCACTCAGATGAAGGGAAGCGCACAGTACTTGTCGATATTAAAGGTGTCCACTTCTGTTCCTTTAAATTAATTTAGGATGCAATGCATACATTGTGTGAGTTTGCAAAGTGTCATGCTTGTTCTGTTAACCAGTGAGTGAACAAAAGGCTCTGGCTAATGAATATATTTATGCAAAGTCTGGAGTAACCAAGGGGTTAATTCACACAAATATCTATCTATCTATCTATCTATCTATCTATCTATCTATCTATCTATCTATTGTATGTGTGTGTGTTGCTATGACAATAAGTTAGATTGTTACCTCCAATTCTTTTGGTGATTTCTGCTGCTGAAATCTGAAATTTCCTGGCCTTGTCTATGATGATCAGCTGTATGTTTAGGCATACCTCCCAAGTGTCCCTCTTTTAGACCCAAATCCCTCTGTCCCTCCTTCCCACCCTGATGTTCCTCTTTTTAGAAGATCAGACTTTGTGGTGTGCATATAAGTGTATCAAATTGCTCTACAGCAATTAAACTAACATTAATGTTTGTTTAAACGTAAGTATATGTGTTTATAAATTAGTTTGTGTAAATAAAATGCATTGGTCTTGTTATAATCATTTATTCAGTTACACAAGGAGGTGTCAATAAGTCATGAAATAGCCTAAAAATTATCGGTAATGCCCCGCCCACCAGCCACGCCTCCAGCAACACCCCCTAATTCACAGATGTCCCTCTTTGGCAATTTGAAATGTTGGGAGGTATGTGTATAGGGCAAAGGCAGGAAAACTTTGATTCTCCAGAGTCTGGCGACTTCAACAATTGGATAGGGTTGATGGGTGTTGTAGTACCAATCGCTAGGTGTGGTGGAGGAGGGGACTGTCTGAATTTATCAGATCAGTAAAAATACAGAGAAGGCTCATCAAATCTACTTTCATATTTTCCGAGTAACAGGGATAAACTACTCAATATCGATTTTTATTTTCCATCTATATAGCACTTTACCTTTAAAGAAGAAGATAAAGAATGGACCTACAGGGAGGAATTCATCAAGTGCAAGTAATGAGCAAGGAAATCCTTTTTTGACAAATCATTAATGTATCTGGCATTTATTTATTCATCACTGAGCGCTGTATGTGTATGTGTTTGTATCACCAGAATGGCAGCAGTCACCAGTTCCCTGTATTTCTGTGCTTCGCATACAAAAGGCAGTGAAATTCAATTTGCCATTGATAAATACGTAGAGGTATCTATAAATGATTGTGGTGAAAAGCTGCATATTGAATATGCTGCTCCAACCACTGATTGATTCATTCCCGCTTTGGTAGAGAAAAATTAGCTATTTTGTAACTCATGTAAGTAGCAGTGAATGAAACAACCAATGTAATAAAGTTGAGCCTTTTTCTATTACCAACACCCACAAGACCTCTGGAGATCATTGCTTTAGCTGTCTAAATATTTGCCTGAAAAAATATAATTTAAATAGCTTTGTGCTAGTTGCAATACATTATATTTTGTGGGGATTACAGTGTATCTGACTAGAAGCAATAATTTTCCAATAGAGAATGGGTAATTCAATAAATGGGTAATATACACTTGTCATGTATTAAAACATCATTAAGAACTGTGTGGTGAATCTGGAATGGAAAAATGGATACAGAAGAAGAGTTATGATTTTTCCTTGTAATCTGTTTTGATACTGCAATTTGTTGTGGAAAAGTCTTAAAATCCTTACAGCCATATGTTAAGAAGAAAAATAGTCAATTCTAGTGCAAACCAACTGTGCCGCAGATTACAAATACAAATTCCCCAAATTACCAGCTAATTAACCCTTTGAGTGCTAGAGAGGTATCTAGTGCATTGCAGCGCAATGCATTGGATGCCTTTTTTGTCACTCAGAAGGTTAAATGGCACCTTTAACTCCTTGAATGCTAGAGTGGTTAATGTCTTAGAGAACTCTAGAATTCAAGGGGTTAAAAGTCCCATTTAAATCCATGGTGTTTGTTATTGGCCTCTAGAAGCAATTGGGTTGACTCAGATTTAGTCCAGTTTTCTTTTAAACATGGGGTGACCACATTTCCATTCTGCAATTCAGGGACACTACTGACACAAGAACAGCAGAGTGCTTGTCCTTGGCTCTAGTGCAGCCATGTGGGAGAAGTCACTGTACATCACTGAGGGCACAAAGAGCTCCTTCTCTGGTACACCACAAAGTGCTAAACACTACAGGAAGCAATAACTGTGGTGGGCTACTGGACTACAAGAAAATGTACATCATGCCTAAAGCCTTAAACTAGCATTACACTACAACAAAATTTCACTTCAGCTCCTGTTTGATATAAGGATCAAGTCTCGGTTCTCTGGCTAGTGCTCAGAACTCAGGAAGACAATTTTGTAGCCCAGAAGCGGCATTACTTTCTCTTGCAGTAGGCAATGGGCAGTTCTGCCTCTACTGTTTAGAACTCTGTGGTGTGCTGGGGAAAGAGCAGTTTGGACCCCAATGTCCAGTGTTGTATAGTGAACCCTCTCGCATAGCTCACTAGAGCCGAGGAGTCTTCGTATTTGTATTGTCCCAGAACGGTGCTGCCCAGGACATGGGACATGCCTTTAAAATCTGGAACAAGAGGCTCATCTAAGGGCCGTATGTTCAAAGGGATAACGACAAAAAAATGTTGTATGGAAGACAAAAATAAGTAATTGAATGCATGAACGACATATTTTCTATAGAGTATACAACAAAAAACTAGTAATGTCCGTTGTGTATGACACAACTCCAGAACTGACGGGTAAATGGCTAGGGCGTGGCTAAACGATTCTCCAGTGTCATATAGAGGAAAAGAAAATTTGTTGTAACTAACGACAAAAAAAGTCTTTCAAAAGACAAAATTTGTACGTTAAGAAAAAAGTGGAGGGAATGTGTTCTGAATGTGAGAATTTTTGTCTTTACTTTAGACTTTTTTGTCGTTAGTTAAAACATTTTTAAAGACATTTTTGTTGTTAAGACATTTTTGTCTTTAGTTAAGACATTTTTTGTCGTTCCATATGACAATTTCAGTCAGGACAAACAAAATATTTCCAATCACAACCGACATTCTCTGAAAATATTAATGATCCCAACGACACTGTACTTTGAAAAGTCGTTACAAACGACAAAAGCTATTTCTCTACTTCTTTGAACATATGGCCCTAAGTCTTTAGTCTAAATTGCAGAATGGTAGTTACCAAATCTCTGTAAATGAAGAGAGATGGCGGGTGTGTATGAGTACAAATCGGTACTAAACATCAAGATACTTACATTGAAAATTATCCACTTAAATCCACTTGTGCCAAGGGGAGGGGGATGGAGCAGTGGATTGGGTGTTTTGGAGCATTTCTTCCCCCTATGCCTTAACTCCTTTGAGTGCCAGAGAGGCATCCAACTCATTGCAATGCAATGTGTTGGGTACCTCTCTGGCATTCAAAGGCTTAACAGCATGTTTTAAAGGAACAGTAACACTTTAACACCTAGTTCTCCATGCCACCCTCTGTAAACATTCTCTATTTGTTTTCTGAGGTTGAAACTAGACTTCTACATGTGCTGTTTGCGGACTTCAATTTCTGCCTTTTCCAGGGCTCCCATTACTATGGCCAGATTACTCATTAGGCAGAGTAGGCAACTACCTAGAGGGGTGCCTCAATTTTGCTAGCCACACCCATATTCAGAATTTTGGGAGTGGTCAGGTTCTATTTCAATGTCCCTGAGCCAGTTGTGTTCTCCTATTAGTTAACCCCTTAGATGCTAGCAAGCTCTCCAATGCATTGCTGAGATTTCTCATGCAAGCATGGAGTTAAAGCTTCTGTTTTGGTCCTTGCTTGTTATAGACCAAAGGTATTTTCTGAGTGGATGTGACTGGGGGTGGGGTCATGTGAGGAATGAGGTGTGGTTAAGGATGGAGCTAAGGGCACCTAGAATTTCTTGCCTTGGGGCATCTGGGATGGAGATCCGGCCCTGACAAAATGTGTCTATATAGGACAGTTTACATAAGCATTAAATATGCAGGTTTAGAATTAGATTTTAGGCATCTGACATACAATAATTACATTTTACAGATTCTATTTGGAAGCGCATGATATTTAAAATGATATAATCCAATTTCATTTTTAGGTGTCAGTGTCCCTTTAAACAAGGCTCAGAGGAAATAGCATCATTTTATTTTCCTGTGCATGCTATGGGGAAGGCATATAAGGCCTGCTGACAATAATGTTTAACAATGGCACAGTGTGTGTGTAACATTTACAATAATGTGTTCATACACTACACTGCATACCTTTGAGTGTAGCCGCTGGTGTTGGAGGTGATCGCTAATGGAACTGCGTTGGCAGATTCGTACATTCCCAGACTTATCTTATTGTGAGGCTAAAATGCCGCTTAGTTTAAATAGCCTTCCCACTCAAATTCATTTTTAATGAGGCTAGAAAATATTACTGGGCATTGATTTTTCTCCAATAGAGATTTGGATAGGTCGATTTTATAATGAAGTTTAGAATCATGATGACAAAGGAAAAGTAAAGATAATTAGTGAAAATTAAATTCTCTTTCTTAAAATAAGCAAGAAGAAGGGAGCTTTGCAACAATAGTGCATGTGTCATCAGTATGTAATTAATATTATATATTCATGCACTTAGTCATAGTCTAAATCAATCTCTATAGGTTTTTCTTCACAGATAGAAAGCAAATAAAAGATCTGGCTTTTAATAGCACTACAATGAAATGTCAGTTTGTTCTTTATGAAACACGCATCCTTCCACATATTAAGGCTATTGTACTAAGAAGAACTGCGGCAATTCTGGAGCAAACCAATTGCTCCATAGGGGACACATACAAATTCCTATTGATTTATATTGCCTTTAAATCCCTTGAATGTTAGATAGACCTCCAATGCATTGCTTTGCAATGTGTTGGAGACCTCTCTAGCATAATAGCCCAGTCTAATTCAAATGAAACTTGAGAATGGTTGTGTCACCTATGGTTCGGTTGGTTTGCTCCTGAATTTCTTTATGTTTTAGTATATAAGTCCCACAGTGTAATGTAAACACAGATGGATAGATGTATAGAGATTAGTGTTGAGCGAGCATGCTCGGCCGATGCTCGGATCGGCTCGAGCATCGCTCTGCTCGGCACATGGCGGTACTCGTACGAGTACCGCATGTGCTCGCCCGCCATGTTCGGGTCTCCTCCCCGCACGTTTTGCGGCTGCTGCGCAGCCAATAAACGTGCAGGGAGGCTCTGACATCGGTGTAATGCCAGCAGCCATGTTGGCTGCTGGCATTACACTGATTGGCTGGCCAGAACCCGTGGTCAGGTGCTGTATAGCACCTGACCAGCGACTTCGGCTCAGTCTGAGCCAGGGAGAGCTGAGGATAGGAAGGGAAAGGCAGTGTAGGGAGGAAAAAAACAAAAATTGTGAAAAAAAAAGAACCAAAAGTCCTTTTTAGGACTACTGTGTGTGGGGGCAGCAGGTTATTTGGTGTGGGGGGAAAAAAACAAAAAAAAAAAAAAAATATATATATATTCTGTTTAGTGTGCAAAGTTGCAGATTAGAGCACATTCTGTTTAGTGTGCACAGTTGCAGATTAGAGCACATTCTGTTTAGTGTGCAAAGTTGCAGATTAGAGCACATTCTGTTTAGTGTGCAAAGTTGCAGATTAGAGCACATTCTGTTTAGTGTGCAAAGTTGCAGATTAGAGCACATTCTGTTAAGTCTTCAAACTAAAATATCAAAGTCACGTATTCCATTCAGTGTGCGTCGCCGCAGTTTAGCAGCACATTCTGAGTACTGTGCAGAGTTGCAGAATAGGAAGAAATACTGTTAAGTCTTCAAACTAAAATATCAAAGTCACATATTCCATTCAGTGTGCTTCGCCGCAGTTTAGCAGCACATTCTGTGTACTGTGCAGAGTTGCAGAATAGGAAGAAATACTGTTAAGTCTTCAAACTCAAATATCAAAGTCACATATTCCATTCAGTGTGCTTCGCCGCAGTGTAGCAGCACATTCTGTGTACTGTGCAGAGTTGCAGAATAGGAAGAAATACTGTTAAGTCTTCAAACTCAAATATCAAAGTCACATATTCCATTCAGTGTGCTTCGCCGCAGTTTAGCAGCACATTCTGTGTACTGTGCAGAGTTGCAGAATAGGAAGAAATACTGTTAAGTCTTCAAACTAAAATATCAAAGTCACATATTCCATTCAGTGTGCTTCGCCGCAGTGTAGCAGCACATTCTGTGTACTGTGCAGAGTTGCAGAATAGGAAGAAATACTGTTAAGTCTTCAAACTCAAATATCAAAGTCACATATTCCATTCAGTGTGCTTCGCCGCAGTTTAGCAGCACATTCTGTGTACTGTGCAGAGTTGCAGAATAGGAAGAAATACTGTTAAGTTTTCAAACTCAAATATTAAAGTCACATATTCCATTCAGTGTGTTTCAACGCCGTTTAACAGCCTATTCTGTGTACTCTGCAGAGTTGCAGAATAGTAAGAAATACTGTTAATTTTTCAAACTCAAATATTAAAGTCACATATTCCATTCAGTGTCTTTCACCGCCGTTTAACAGCCTATTCTGTGTACTCTGTACAGTTCCAGAATTATAAGAAATACTGTTAAGTTTTCAAACTCAAATATTAAAGTCACATATTCCATTCAGTGTGTTTCAACGCCGTTTAACAGCCTATTCTGTGTACTCTGCAGAGTTGCAGAATAGTAAGAAATACTGTTAATTTTTCAAACTCAAATATTAAAGTCACTTATTCCATTCAGTGTGTGTCACCGCCGTTTAGCAGCCTATTCTGTGTACTCTGCAGAGTTGCAGAATAGTAAGAAATACTGTTAAGTTTTCAAACTCAAATATTAAAGTCACTTATTCCATTCAGTGTGTGTCACCGCCGTTTAGCAGCCTATTCTGTGTACTCTGCACAGTTGCAGAATAGGAAGAAATACTGTTAAGTTTTCAAACTCAAATATTAAAGTCACTTATTCCATTCAGTGTGTGTCACCGCCGTTTAGCAGCCTATTCTGTGTACTCTGCACAGTTGCAGAATAGGAAGAAATACTGTTAAGTTTTCAAACTCAAATATTAAAGTCACATATTCCATTCAGTGTGTTTCACCGCCGTTTAACAGCCTATTCTGTGTACTCTGTACAGTTGCAGAATAATAAGAAATACTGTTAAGTTTTCAAACTCAAATATTAAAGTCACATATTCTGTGTAAGATGAAGAAGGCGGGTAAAAAGGGACGGGGAAGTGGACGTGATCCTGAAAGTTCAGGGCGCGGGTCAGGACGCGGAGAAACTGTGCCTGGTGCCAGAGCACAAGAAAGAAAGACATCCACCATACCTAGCTTCATGTGTAATTTTACAGGGCGTCGCAGGACATCACTCTCGAGGTCCGACCACTGCGAACAGGTGGTCGGTTGGATGACAGCTGATACTGCTTCCAGTCGGTTAAGCACCACCCTGTCTTCCACCAAGTCCACTCTCAGTAGCCAAGAGTCTGGTCAAAATAATCCTCACTCTGATCATCCTTCCTCCCACCATACACGGTCTGGTCAAAGAAGTGATCCCACACTGGGATATAGTGAGGAGCTCGTCTCATCACCAATCCTTCATTTGACCCTCTCTCCAAGCACGCTTGCAGAGGAACATGACATCTTGTGCCCTGATTCACAACCTCTAGAGGCTACCCAATCACAAGAAGATGACAGATGTGAACGGCATTTAAGGTCAAAGGAAGTAGTGGATGATGATGATGATGATGAGACACAGTTGCCATTAAATCAACCACTATTTCCGTCTCAAGACCTTGTTGAGGAGAATGTTATACAGTTGTCAATGACTGAGTATGTGGTGGGATCAAGACTTGAGGAGGATGATCAGAGTGAGGAAGTGGAGGAGGACTTGGTGGACGATGAGGTGACTGACCCCACCTGGGAAGGTGTAGAGCCGAGCGATGACAGCAGTCCTGAGGGTGAGCCATCTGCAGCACCACAACAGGCTGGAAGAGGCAGTGGTGTGGCTACAGAAAGAAGGCGGACCGCACCAAACCGGCCCGCAAATGTTCCACGGAGCACCCCCTTGCGTAAATCTACCTTGCCAAGGGGTAGGTGTTCCGCGGTATGGCGTTTTTTTAAGGAAAGTGCGGACGACAAAAGAATTGTAGTTTGCAACCTGTGCCACACCAGAATGAGCCGAGGCATGAACACTAGAAACCTCACCACCACCAGCATGATCCGACACATGGCATCCAAGCACCGTAGTAAGTGGGAGGAACGCCTGGATCGCCCATCTGTGTCTGCAGGCCACACCACTGCCTCCTCTTCCCCTGTTTTCGGTGCCGGCCAATCGCCTGTCGAAGGCGCAGGCCCGCATACCTCCCGCCCTGCACCTGTACCATCTGAAGCACCATCAGCGACCACATCCACTTCCCTGTCCCAGCACAGCGTCCAAATGTCGTTACCCCAGGCATTTGAGCGCAAGAGAAAGTACCCAGCCACCCACCCACAGGCCATAGCACTAACCTCACACCTTTCAAAATTACTGGCCATCGAAATGCTGCCATTTAGGCTTGTGGACACTGAGTCCTTCCGCAGCCTGATGGCAGCAGCTGTCCCTCGGTACGCGGTCCCCAGCCGCCACTACTTTTCCCGGTGTGCCATCCCCGCATTACACCACCATGTGTCCCGTAACATCACCCGTGCCCTGACCAACGCAGTTACTGGGAAGGTCCACTTAACGACTGACACATGGACAAGTGCTTGTGGCCAGGGACGCTACATTTCCCTGACGGCACACTGGGTGAATGTCGTGGAGGCTGGGAGCGACTCGGACCCTGGGATGGCACGGGTGCTACCCACGCCGAGGATTGCGGGCCCTACCTCCATCAGGGTTTCCACCAGCACCTACGTTATTGGCTCCTCCTCCTCCGTTTCCACCTCCGAATTCTCTACACACACCGCCACTCCCCCATCAGCCAGTAGCTGGAAGCAGTGTAGCACTGCAGTGGGGAAGCGTCAACAGGCCGTGCTGAAGCTGATCTGCCTTGGGGACAAACAGCACACGGCCTCAGAGCTGTTGCAGGGGATTAGTCACCAGACCGAGCAGTGGCTCTCGCCACTCAACCTGCAACCAGGCATGGTTGTGTGTGATAATGGGCGTAACTTGGTGGCGGCTTTGGAGCTCGGCAAGCTCACACACGTACCATGCCTAGCGCATGTATTTAATTTAGTGGTGCAGCGATTTCTAAAAACCTACCCCAATGTGCATGATCTCTTGACCAAGGTGCGCCGCGTGTGTGCACATTTCCGTAAGTCATCTACAGCTTCGGCCGGCCTGTTGAAGCTGCAGCAGCGCTTACAATTGCCAGCTCACCGGCTGCTGTGTGACGTGAGCACGCGCTGGAACTCCACCTTCCACATGTTGGCCCGGCTTTGTGAGCAGCAGAGGGCAGTAGTGGAGTACCAGCTGTTACACGGTCGTCGCCTCTCCGTTCAACTTCCTGTAATCAGAAGTGAGGAGTGGGAATGGATGTCAGACCTCTGCGAGGTTTTACGCAATTTTGAGGAATCGACACAGATGGTGAGCGGCGATAACGCTATTATCAGTGTAACCATCCCACTTCTGTGTCTACTGAAACGCTCGCTGCTCACAATTAAAACCGACGCTTTGCATGTGGAAGAGGTGGAAATGGGGGAGGAAGAGCTTACACAAGGTGATAGCCAGAGCACCCTCACTTCGTCTTCTCAGCGACAATTGGAGGAGGCGGAGGAGGAGGAGGAGGAGGAGGAGGAGGAGGAAGACACGGTTGCCTCCGCTACAGAGGGTAGCCATGGAACTTTAGTTCCATCTCTTCAGCGTGGGTGGGCAGAAGAGGAGGAAGAGGATGAGGATATTGAGAGTCAGCCTCCTGGTGAGGACAGCGAAATCTTGACTGTTGGTACTCTGGCACACATGGCTGACTTTATGTTAGGCTGCCTTTCCCGTGACCCACGCGTTGTACGCATTTTAGACAACACGGATTACTGGGTGTTCACCCTTCTGGACCCCCGCTACAAAGAGAATTTCTCATCTCTCATTCCTCCGGTGGAGAGGACAAGCAAAATGGTGCAATACCAGAAGGTTCTTGTTGAAAAATTGCTCCAAAATTTTCCATCTGACAACGCTGGCGGCAGAGTACGTGCTACCTTGGCCAACCGAGAAGGGGAGAAAAGGGGAGCACACAGCAGTTCCGAGAAAGGCAGGGCAACACTCTCCAAGGCGTGGGACACCTTCATGACACCCCGCCAGCACCCTCACCCTGATGCGCAGCCTAGTGTCACAAGGAGGGAAAAGTTTTGGAAGATGGTGAAGGAGTACGTAGCAGACCGTGTCAGCGTCCTCAATGATCCCTCTGTGCCTTACAACTACTGGGTGTCCAAGCTGGACACGTGGTATGAACTGGCACTCTACGCCTTGGAGGTGCTGGCCTGCCCTGCCGCCAGCGTTCTGTCTGAGCGGGTATTTAGTGCTGCTGGTGGCATCATAACAGATAAGCGTATCCGCCTTTCCACCGACAATGCTGATAGGTTGACACTTATAAAAATGAACAAGGCCTGGATTTCCCCTGACTTCTCCACTCCACTGGAGGAAAGCCCCGGGGGAACATAAACTCACTTTATATATGTTATTTACAATGATGGGAATACTCTGTATTCCCATTCACCCCTTCCACCCAAAAAACGGGTATATGGTTGACTCTTAATCTTCTCATCCTCCTCCTCCTCTTCCATATGCCCTGTGCTATAATTTTTATATAGGGCCAGCTCACCAGCGGGCCCTGTGATATAATTTTTATATAGGGCCAGCTCACCAGCGGGCCCTGTTTGACAATTTTTATATAGGTCAGCTCACCAGCGGGCCTTCTCATATAATGTTTTATTGGGTCAGCTCTCTAGCGGGCCCTCTCATATAATGTTTTATAGCGTCAGCTCACTAGCGGGCCTTCGCATATAATGTTTAGGATGGTCAGCTCTGCAGCAGACCCTCACCCATAATGTTTTAGATGGTCAGCTCAGCGCACGTTTCCCTCTTAATCATGGCCTCAGTTCTGAAAATCAAGGAAATTTTTGGGAGAATTTGCCTCTGCGCACGTTTCCCTCTTAATCATGGCCTCAGTTCTGAAAATCAAGGAAATTTTTGGGATAATTTGCCTCTGCGCACGTTTCCCTCTTAATCATGGCCTCACTTCAGAAAATCGATGAAATTTTTGGGAGAATTTGCAGATGATATACAAGTAAATATACAGCAAATACTGTTTGGTAACAATTTTTCGCCTAAAGTCGTTTTTATTTTCCTTTTTGTGTGTTTTACGGTCAGTCTGTAAAAATGGCGTACTACGGGCGAAAGATCGTTCCCAGCAGCGATGTTGGAGTCCAAGGTGCATCCAGACATCCTCCCTATGCTGTCCCTGAACCATTTCTGTAGTGTTTCCATCTTTTTCTGCCCTTTTCCTATGGACCAGGCACCCTCCCCTCATCAGAGCAGGGGGTGCCTGGTGTAATGCTCGAGTCCTCCCATTGACTTCAATGGGGCTCGGGTGTTCGGCCGAGCACTCGAGCCTCAGGGGGTGCTCGGTCAGAGCACCCGAACATCCGAGCATTGGGGTGCTCGCTCATCACTAATAGAGATGACAATGATAAAAGCACAAAGAAGATTATTTTATCATTAGATGGAGTATAATAAGCCGTACTTACATCAAAGTATGAAGACAATAGTGGATCAGTTTATTTAGAGGAAAAACAATGGTACAATATTTATAAAATTAACCACTTGGATGCTTGAGAGGTCTTTTATGCAATGCTTCACAATACATTATAGACCTCTATCCACCAAAGGGGTTCAAATTCCAACTTGAATAAATGGGAAATATTACTTGATATGTATGATGTAGTTGCTTTGAATTGGCCCAACTTTGCTTATAACCCTTTAAGGATCAGAGGGGTGTCGCAATGTGCTGCACACTCCTCTGGCCTTTATAGGTTTAAAGGGATAGTATTACTTCAAAATTACTATCCCTCATATTGTAGCCCTTAAAAAACTGAGTTAAATGACACCAGCTGCATCTCTCAAACCTTTATGGTTTAAGAGATAGCCGCTTTCAAAGTTTCCTCTCCCCTGCTGTCAGTGTTCTGCTGCCAGCAGGAGAATCCGGTCTCTGAATCAAGAGGAGGCTCTTCAGCAGAGCCGATATCTCGTTATGGAAGGAAAAGTGATTAACTGAAACAGTCTTCAATGTGTGCTTGGTAACTAAGCACACGTAGAAGACTGTTTCAATTAATCCTTTTTCCTTCCATAACGAGATATCGGCTCTGTTTTAGAGCCTCCGCCTGTCCCGGGACCGGATTCCCCTGCTGGCAGCAGAACGCTGACAGCAGGGGAGAGGAAACTTTGAAAGTGGCTATCTCTTAAACCATAAAGGTTTGAGAGATGCCGCTGGTGTCATTTAACTCAGTTTTTTAAGGGCTACAATATGAGGGATAGTAATTTTGAAATAATACTATCCCTTTAAAGGGATAGTAGTATTTTGCAAAAACAGCAGCTCCAATTAATCTTCATTGTATTTGGGCCATGGAGAGTGTTATTTCAATACTGTCAGAGTTGTAGTTCAAGAGTAATTGAATGATAAAGTATCCCACTCCCTCCCCTTTTACCTAATGTAAGCCGCCTCCCCTCAGATGTGGAATCTGGTCCTGGGACCAGACAGATCACAGCAAGGGACAATGTTCTTACTGTGAGCATAAGGAGAATCATGCCCCCCTTGACAGGTTTTTCCTTATACTCACTGAAGATTGTCCCTCTCTGTGATCCATCTAGACAGTCCTGCTGCTCTGAAGTGAGCAGTGTTACATCAGTAAAAGGGGTGGGAGGGGGACACTTTATTATTCAATTACTCTTAAGCTACACCTCTGGCAGTAATGAAATATCACTCTCCATGGCCCAAATACAGTACAATGAAGATTAATTGGAGCTTCTTTTATTGTGAAACATTACTATCTCTTTAAACACATGAGGCTGATTCAAAGGAGTGGTAGGCTATTATTTTTATTAAAAAGTTGGTTATACTTTTTTTCCTGTTTGTAGAACATTCTCCCTCTACTGGGAGAGATCAGTCTCAGCACAGCATGCAAAATCCAAAAAAGACGAAGAATATCCTAAGACCTTCTCTTCCCATACCAGGAAACCCAGGAAGAATGTGTTTCTGAAAAGTATAATCATTTTCTTTTAAAAGATGGCATCCTCCAGTAATAATGGTGGTGGTGGTGGTGGGGTGTGGTGATGGTGGGGTTGCTAGGTAGTGTGCCCCATAAGAAGTACAGGAAAACCACCTGCAGCCTCCTAGGTGAAGATATGTGTCCCATAGAAACTTTGTGTATGAATACAAAATGGCCACCACAAGTGGGCACCTGGTCTTAAAGTGGCCAAATCTAGATTTGGTAAAATGAAAGAATAGACAATTAAATAAAAAAAGATCTGAATAGTGAGGACAAGTGAGCAAATCAATAAAAAGAAAGTCTGCAGCCTTAAAGGTATAGTCCCCAAATTGAGAAAATGTGCCCAAATATGGAGGACAGTAATGCAGGGGGTTAATAGTCCTGCAGCCAAAAATAGACACAGACTACTGTTTATGTAGAAAACAGAGTGCAAGCCAGGCAGCAATCCACACAAACACTAGGATGCCAGACAGTAGGGACATGCACACAGGACCAAAGCACTCAGTAGGTTAACTTACATGTGATCTTCAATCTACAGGCTCCCATTAGAATGAATAGAAATAGAGCTTCTAAGAAGCTATAGTGAGATAAAGACTGTTAAGACAAGCCAACCTCTACAGGCTTGTGGTCATGGAAAAAGAAACTGTGTACTGGACAATCCATGAACTAGGAAGCCAAGAATAGGAGCCCACCTAATGAGGGATTATACAGCCCCATATGCTAAGAAATAAGGATAAAAAAGAAGAGAGCTATGCCCATGCTACATTCTGATCACTAGGTTACTTAAAGGGATAGTAATGTTTCATAATAAAAGCAGCTCTAATTAATCATCATAGTATCTGGACTTTGGAGAGTGTTATTTCAATTCTGTCAGAGTTGTAGTTCAAGAGTAATTGAATGATAAAGTATCCCCCTCCCGCCCCTTTTACTGATGTAACACTGTTCAGCCAGATCAGAAGGGAGGTGCCCAGGTAGACTGCAGAGAGGGACAATCTTCAATTAAGATAAGGGAAAAACCTGAAAAACTTGTTAAGGTGGACAGGTCTTTCATTGTTCTCATAGAAAGAAGATTGTCCCCTTCTGTTATCTGTCTGGTCTTACAACCAGATTCCACATCTGAGAAGAGATGGCTTACACTAGGTAAAAGGGGCCGGAGGAGGAAACTTTGCTTGTGAATATCTCTCATATCATAAGGTTTGAGAGATAAGACTTATATCGTTCTTCATGTTTTTTTAATGCCTACAAAATAAAATAAATAAATATCCCTTTAAACTGATCTTAGCAGACTGCCCTCCTGAGGAGGAGACTTTACCCTGAGTGTTAAACATTGGATGACATAGAAATGGGATTTTGCGTTTGCTCCCTATGGTGCAGTTGGCTTGCCTTAGATTTGCTCCAGTTTCCCTTAGTACAGTGGCGGTCAATGTGAGGTCCTCTTCCAGTCAACATCATTGAAGTTGTAGTCTGGAAGTAGCCGAAAGGCTTCATGTTTCCTACTTAGTACATCACCCTCACTATAAATCAAATCAGGGCCTACCACTTCAAAAAGCACAGTCTATAGCACGTAGCACTCCCTCCTTATCTAAACTGAATTGAGAAAATGAAAGCAGAGCTTCAATACATTGCTGTATGCAATCATTCCACTGAGCTGTGCCTGCCTGCCGGAAAACGTAATATTTCTGCCATTTCATTTAACACGGCTGATGTTGATGAACAGTTAATTATACAAATTATCCCTTGTATTAAATTTGCCTGAATCAACTCTTCCGTGAAAAAAAAAATGTAATTTTTTTCAGTCTATGAGGCAGTTGGGGAGCTGCATTTTTTCACAACAGGTGGGCTGGTCCGAACAATGGCAGCTTATTTTCCGCACAGGCATTCAGCGCTTTACAGTATATATTTAAAAAAAGACTCGCTTGTTAAGTGAGTGACAAGAGAAGTTAATCAGGAAAGGATTTTTGCAGGTATTGTAAAGTGAATGTGGGATGATAATTCCACTCTGTATCAGGAGATGAAATCTATTTTTTTATCCCTATGCCTACCGAATTTCAGTTTACAAAACCACATATGTAGGGATGCCCCATGCTTTGACCAGGAGCGTCCACTTTTTACCTCCCCTATCTGTTTTGTCTGTTTTACAGTTCTGAAACCCAATCAGATTCAGTTTCAAGTTCTTGGGCCATATGGTGAAAAGAGAGCGTGGAGAAATTCTGGGACAAACCAACTGCACTATAGAGAAGAACTAAAAATTCCCATTGATTGGTTGATTGATTGATTTTTATCCCTTGAAAGCTAGCGAGGTCTCCAACGCATTGCTTTGCAATGCGTTGGAGACCTCACTAGCATTCAAGGGGTTAAAATCTCCATTTAAAGCGGAACTACCACCGCTAAGCAACTTTGTTTCTAATAAATCCCTATCTGGTGACTAGCTGCTTAGTAGCGCTAGTCGCCAGAATTATTACCTGGTTCTGGAGAAATATGCATTCACCCTTGGCTGACAGGCAGGACGGAGAGCGGACATCTTGCCATAGTAACATCCGTGCGCCTCCGCTGTCAGTCCCAGACGGCTGTAGGAGGCGTTGCTAGGAGCCATTCGGCTCCGGAAGGGACTGACAGCGCAGGCGCACGGACTTCACTAGGGCAAGATGTCCGCGCTCCATCCTGCATATCTCTCCATAACCAGGTAATAATTCTGGAGACTAGCGCTACTAAGCAGCTAGTCGCCAGATAGGGAATTATTAGAAACAAAGTTGCTTATCGGTGGTAGTTCCGCTTTAAATCAATGGATGGGAAATTTTTCAATTTTTAGTTCTCCCATAAAGTTCAAATGGTTTGCTCTAAAATTCCTATACTTTTCTTTTGAGCATACTGCCCCTTGTGTTCCCTTAGGTTGGAGCACATCTCTATCATCAGAAAACTAATTCTAACTGGCTGGCCGTGCAGCTGACTACTGGTTTAAATGGGGCCTTTAACACTTTGGGGGAGATTCACTAAGTGGTGATAAAGAGGTGATAAAGTGGAGTTGACTACAGTTTATCACTTCTATAGAGCCTGTGCACTAAGATCTCCAAGACCTCTTAGCACATAGGATCCACAGAATAACACAGGAATTGGAGAAGTGATAAACTGGTGAAATCATCTCTACTTTATCACCTCTTTATCACAGCTTAATGAATTTCTCCCTTTGAATGCTAGAGAGGTCTCTAATTAATTATTTGCTTAAAAGACATGCAGGGCTTAATTAAGCATCCCACTAGAAAGAATTATAAAGTTAGAAGTGGAGGACAATGGGGAATTATGAGGGCATTCCTTTCATCTCTGTCTTGTTTATGTCTATGCACTGACCAAGGTGTAGAGGATATGGAGCGGTTATACACCATTTTTAGTGTGCATGCTATGTGACTGACGATAGCCAATACATTGTACAGGCTGTTGTACTTAAAGGGATAGTAATGTTTCACAAAAAAGCAGCTCCAATTAATCTCCATAGTATTTGGGCCATGGAGAGTGTTATTTCAATACAGTCAGAGTTGTAATTCAAGAGTAATTGAATGATAAAGTATCCACCTCCTGTGAAAAAGGATTCTATGTAGGAATGTGCAGTTTCGTACTGTCCTGCACAGAAATCACAAAAGCATGCACCAAGCATGTACACACGTCATATCACACACACGTGGACATGCACACACTTACCCCTCCTCACTGCACAGAGCCCAGCAGAAATAAGCCTACTGCTAGTTGCTTACGGTTAAAGACTAGTGACCCTGATAAGGCATTCCCTTTTAAATCCCATTGTGGGATAGAGTTATCTAAAGGCAGATATCAACAGGATGCTGCTGATGTGAAACAAAAACTGCATAATGAAGGCTACCTACCTAAGTAAGTTTTTGGATGAGTGACTGCATGTTTGGGAATGTTTGAGCGTATGCGTGTGAGTCAGAATGTGTGTGTGTGTGTGTGAGAGAGAGAGAGAGTGTGTGTTTGTGAAAGGGCATGTGTAAGAGAATGTGTTAGTGAGAGAATGTGTGTGTGTATATGGTTGCGCATGTAAGGTGACCACTCCAGGTCCATCTCCCCACAAATCCTAACTCTAAATGCAGCCCTCAAACAGGAGTATTAGCCCACCTTCTTTAAATAACATGCAGGCTTTCCAGCTATTGGGAGCTGCAACTCCCATTATCCCAAACGGACTGTCCTTTATCCCAAACAGACTGTCCTTTATGTAACTATAGCTCAAGGTGGATATTAGTCTGTGCCCACAATGTTCACCAGAGGAAGGACTTTCCAATATCTTAAAGCAAAAACTCTACAGAAGGCTTCTGCCTGTTCATTCTGAAAGATCCACCATCATATTATGTTTTTGTCTGAATAGAGGATAGAACAAAACAGCAATTCTGCTCTCAAAAAGCACAAGAAGTGCAATCTGGGAATACTACAATCTCCAATTAGCAATAGATCTATTTAGGGAAAACAACTAAGATGGATTATAGCCTTTCCAATTTTATAGATGCACATGTGTTTTCTTAATTAGAAATCACATTCACACTTACAAGGTACACATATACACCAGCAATAGTCTCTTTGACTGTTACTATAAAATAGAAATACCCTAAGCCAAGGGTAGTCAATCTTTGTATATAGCTCACATCATCCCCAACCAGCCAGTAGTGGGAGTTGTGTTTGTCCGGAACTGACGGTCCATTTACCCCTGTCGGGTACCCTCTTAGATTCTAGCAATGTCCACAAAATACATTACAATGCACTGGGGACATGTCCCCAGAAACGCCACCTAAAACAAAAGTGTCCATCTTTGGCCATTATAAATGTTTGGAGGAATGTAAGGGTATCCATTTAAAAGGTTGCACAGAAAATGGCGTGTAACTACCCGGTGCATTAAGTATGTCGCCGTGAGCAAAAGGGCAACATGAGAATCTCACCCTGATTCAAAGCATGAGATTCTCATGTCGCCTCCTTAAACATCAAATCCACTTTAGTGCCAGCATTAACCATTTGTGTGCCACCGACCATTTGTGTTGTATAGAGACAGGCTAGCCACATGATATAGTATCGTCATGGGAATAAGTGGGAATCGGACTTAATGCTCCATAGAGTACTGCATGGCAAATCCACATTTTAACCCTTGATATGTTGCTTGATCTGTGACAAACCAGTTCAATGAAGCACTCTAAGATATGCTGATCAAGGGTTGATGTGTTAATTTGCCATGCAGTACTCTACGGAGCATTATGTCTGATTCCCACTTATTCCTATTACGATACTATACCACGCAGCCAGCCCATCTCTGTACAACACAATTTGTTTCTGGAAACTGGAAAATATCTGGATTTGCCCCAAATAATTCTGCATTTACTGGTTAGTACCAGGTCTACATGAAATTGACAGGGGCATGATGGTCTGTTTAATACCAGCGACATGAGAATCTCATACTTTTCTGACAGTGTGAGATTCTCATGTCCCCCCTTTTAATCACGGCGACATGTTTATAGTTTTGTGACATTGCACGCTGTTCTGTGTGCAATGTTTTAAAAGTGAACCCATGCAATCTGACTGTGACATAGAGAACACAATGAGGTTATTAACCCCTTGAATACAAGAGAGATCTCCAATGCACTGTGAGAAATGCTTTGAAGATCTTTCTACCACTCAAATGGTTAACAGCTGCACTTAATATTGGAATTTGGGGGATTTTTGTTTGATACCTATGGTACAGTTTGTTTGCCCCAGAACTGCTCAAATTCTTAGTGCATATGGCCTTGTATTTTAACCCCTGGATGCTTGTAATGCATTGGATATATTCCTAGTGTCCAACAAGTTAAAAACACTACCCAAATCCCTTGACACATGCAGTGAAAAACTGAAGCAAATTATTCCCACTGAGCCATACTAAAAGACATACATACAAAATGTTCCTTTCGGAGTTGTTATTATGGCAAATTCTCAAATAAATCGCCTACTACGTCTTTTTTCCCTTTGCCTCAGCAAGTCACATATAAAAACAATCCCTCCCCCCGCTACACTCCAACATATTCTTACTGGTTTTAATTGTATAGCAGGCGACAAGATGGAAGATATTAATCAGGTAGGCTATGGGAATAAATGTAATAAATAGTCTATTAAGTTAAACAATTTTTCAGCTCCAATAGAGAACCAAGCAAGCTTTCTCTGTGCTTCATTACATCCTGTAGCCGCACCGGAAAAAAACTTGCTTTACCCTTTCTAATTAGGTGATAAATTTCTGCGGGTACACAACGGCAATGAAAGCCACCTGCTCTTTGAGAACACTGTTTGCACACCTCCCGCGTAGCTATGTCTGAGTTTGTAACTCACAACTGAGTGACACTGCTCTGTGTATATGTGTGTGTATTTGTGTGTCTGTGTGTTATAACTAGGCAGATTGATTCTGTGTTAAATACACAGGTAGACAGATAGCCAAGATACAATTGTCTGCATTAATAACTCACCCAGAATTGAGAGATAATGCTCTGTGTGGGCATGGGCATATGTGTGAGTATTTATCTATCTATCTATCTATCTATCTATCTATCTATCTATCTATCATATATAGTGACAAAACCAAGAAATTCCAGAAATGAGTTTCCACAAATTAAATACATTCATAATAACAATACTCACAAACTGTTCTGTACAATTCCCCATCCATTACAGCTATTTCGGTATGGCTCCAGAGTAGACAGTTGCATGGACTACATTTCCAAGCCATTGGCTCTACAATTCCCAGCCTTTGGTAGAGCATGGGAGTTCTAGTCCAACAACAGCTGAAGGGATGCAGGCTATCCACTTCTGGTATAGAGATATGCAAGACAGCAGAGAATGTGGCATTATGTGGGTGCTAAAGCATAATATTTCTGTGATCTGTGAGGGGGCATCTATCTATCTATCTATCTATCTATCTATCTATCTATCTATCTATCTGTCTGTCTATACGTCTGTCTGTCTGTCTAGCTGTTTGTCTATTTATATATCTGTCTATCCAAGAAATCGGCACTGTAGGCAGAAGCTTACTCTATGCAATGCAACCCTGAAAACAAAAACTGCATGAATACAAAGCTTATCAATATAGATCACACATAGCTAGTCAATTACTATAATTTATTATGCATAACGTAGCACAGAGTCACATTACTATGTATATAAAGCAAATTCTGATAGATCACTTGCAAGATTGAAAGTTCTTACAAGAGTCCTTGCATAATTTGTGAAACTGTGTGTACATTTTTATTGTCACGTTTTCATTGTTCCTCTTTGTGCAGCGCTCTAGAACATGATTTATACGTAATGTTTCATGATGATCATTTTAGTTAAAAGATCAATAAAGTTTTGTTATGGAACAAAATGTTTAGGGCTTTTCCTGCTATGTATAACAAGGGTACCCTGCTACATTCTGAAATTACAACTGTTCAAAAGTGAGTCTCTCTTACTCTCATATTCTATGGAGAACTGAAGACATTTGCTCACTTCTCCCATAAAATACAGCTGAATAACTGTCGTTAAGCGGTGATAGAGAGGTGATAAAGTGGAGATGAATTTTCCAGTTTATCACTTCTCCAGTTCCAGTGTTATTCTATGGAGACTATGCACTAAGATCTCCAAAGCTGAAGAAATCTTAGTGCATTAGTATGAAAGCCCATATACACTGGCTAAAGTGCACTCAGCTGCCCCGGCTGCTGCCCTGGAGCCGGGAGCAGAGACAGGACGTGAGCCGTCCAGAGCAGAGCAGCGCGTTCCGCTAGTCTCTACTGTGCAGTCATGCGCAGTAGAGACTCGCCGAACGCGTTGATCCTTAGTGGGGAGCTACAGACGGCTCACAGCAAATCTCCCTGTGTGCAAAACCACACATGTACAGTAGAGACTCTCTACTGGGCATGTGCGGTTACGGCTCACAGTGTGCGATGCATTCTACCACTTTATGTAATAGGATAGGCTCCATAGAATAACATAGGAATTGGAGAAGTGATAAACTGAAGGTCATCTCCATTTTATCACCTCTTAGTGAATCTCCCCCCAGATAGAGGTTTTAATTAAAAAAAAAAAAAATCAACAATTTGAACGTATTCAACTTTAAATTAAAGGGATAGTAATACTTCGTTTTAACTTTATTTTATTTTGTAGGCATTAAAAAACATGAAGAATGATATAAGTCTTATCCCTCAAACCTTTATGGTTTAAGAGATATTCACAAACAAAATATCCCCCCCCCCCCCCCCCGTTCAACCACATCAGAAGGGAGGTGCCCAGGTAGACTGCAGAGAGGGACAATCTTCAATTAAGATAAGGGAAAAAGCTGAAAAACTTGTCAAGGGGGGAAGGGCTTTCATTGTTTTCATACAAAGAAACGTGTCATGCAACCAGATTCACATCTGAGAAGAGATGGCTTACACTAGGTAAAAGGGGCGGGAGGGGAAACTTTGCTTGTGAATATCTCTTAAACCATAAAGGTTTGAGAGATAAGACTTATATCGTTCTTCATGTTTTTTTAATGCCTACAAAATAAAATAAAGTTAAAACGAAGTATTACTATCCCTTTAAGCAACTTCCGGCAATGGGATTACCTTTGTTTTCCTCGGCTACAAAAGTCATACATTCCTAATTAAGATTTACTAATCTTTTAAATATAATAATTTTTTTCAGTAGTTTATCCTAAATCTATGTTACAAACAATCTCATCTGGGATATTTTGCCATTGTTAATCATGGCTTTTGTAGGGTTTATGGCTATTCTACTGCCTTATCTCTAATCTATTATCTTATCTTTACTCTTGGGTATATAATGTTCCCACTTTGAAGCTTAATGTCAAACCTATGAGGAATATGCTTTATAGAATCTTCCGAGTTTCATGTGAGGTGCAAAGGCATCTGAATATAATTCTCATGTTGACTTCATAAAGGTTATCGCAACCTACAAGAAAGATCCAAAGAATTAACAGAGAGAGAATGAGAGAAGAAAGCAGCCAAAAGAAATAATAGGATTCGGAAAGGCAAGCGTGACAGAGAAAGATGTTATGTTGCAATAAATGATCGCTGTCACCAGGCGTCCAAGCAACAAGGAACTCTGTGGGTTGTTTATTACAGACACACAGTGATGGGCAGACAGATTAATAGAATAGTCATTTTCCTTATATATCGCCTAATCTTGTCCTTTCCGTCTGCATTGTCAGAAGGGAAAATGTATTTATATCTTAACCTGTTGGTTACTAGATAGACTGAAGATGATGTACTAAAAGGAACTGTATCTATTCTGGAGCTCCTGTACCACTGGAGGACTAAGATATATTCCCCAGATTTTCCATTGATTTAAATGGGGGTTTTATGCTGTTGAATGCTACAGAGGTATTCGGTGTATTGAGAAGCCATTCAAGAGGATAAAAACCCCATTTACAACATTGGGGATATGTCCCCTGTGGTGTAGTTGGTGTATCCTTGAATTATTCCATCTGTTATTGGCCTTTCTGTATATCTAAAGATGGGACCTTTACCCTTTAAAGACCAGTGGGGTTGTACAGTAAATAACTGCTACACACAGAGAAAATGGTAGGAAGAGGCAGATTGATCGCACTGAAAGAAAAGGATGGAATAGATGGGAGAACATGATAAATGCATTTTGTTAAGAGTAAGATACCTACACCACATTCTGACTTGCCTCTAATCTAGATGGGGGAGAGAAGTGCTGGCCACCATGAAAGTGCAGCAGGGGATTCACAATCTGAAGAAGAGAGACAGGTTTAAGAAATGGCAAAAAAGACTGAGGAAATAGAAAATAAAGAGATAATGGACCGCTGTGCACTTATTACAGATGAGGAGTGCAATACACAGGGCACATGAGAAGAGAATAGAGCATTATGGGAGGCAAAGAACATATAAGAGGTTAGTAACGGTGTATGTGTGTAGACTTTAGGGTGTGGGAACAGGGTTAAGAGCAGTTAGGACTAAAGTGAGGACTTGGATCAGGAAATATGTCCCAAGCAACGAGAAGGAGGAGAAGGGAAAGTAAGAATATGTGAGAAAAAGATTTATGGGATGGTAATGACTAGTGGCAAGTATATGGATTAGATATGGTTTTAAGAAGTGAGAGGAGTTCATGAAGGGAGAGTGAGAAGATGTGAGATAAAGATGTATGGTAAGGTAATGTCTAGTGGCAAGTAGATGGTGGAGATATGGAGTTAAGAAGTGAGTGGAGTTCATGTGAGCAGTGGAGGGGTTTAGGAAGGAGGAGGATGGGGAAAGGGTAACGCAGGTATCAGGAGGAGATAGCAATCTGAGTGAATGTATGTGATGATTTAAGAAGGAGGGATGAAACAGTGAAAAGGAACAGAGCCAGAGAATCATATTAGGGAAGGTTAAAAATTCTTCAGTTGTTTCCATACTGATATTCAACTTGTCAGGTGGAGTGTTCACTGGATTGTCCATACGCCCTGTTGTCCTTCTATTAAACTCTGACTTCCTGCTAGTAGATGTTTCACGTAGAGATGGTGTACTAAGCCATAAAACACATTTAGGCCGAAGCTACAGTTATAGGGAAAGCCAATCACATGACATCTATCAAGACAACTAAATAATAGCTAGCCAAATGCCAGTGGTCACAGATAAGATTCACACCTTTATATTATACATATCAAACTAAGATAAAATACAAAGCAGGCATTCTAAAACTTTAGCTATTGAGACCACTAAGGGGCGAGCATGCACATACAAGTATTAAGATAGTTTAATTGATATTTAAAAACAATATTATTTAGCTGCTCTGGAATGAAGCTGATCAACATTGTATGGACATACCAAAAGTAAGCAGTTAAATTGTTAAATTGATAAGATTTCTTTCAGCTGGCATGAATTAGTATGCAATGTTCATCGATATGACCAAACCAGAATAAGCAATAAAAGGGTTAAACTGACAAGATATCAGTTAGCAGGCCTGGATTAATCCTTTATGGACATTGATATGGACATACCTGAAAAGAGGCAGATGAGAAGAAGTTAAAAAAATATATATTGCAGGCAAAAGAGGGGATGTTGATTCAAATTCTGCTAAATTCTGGCTTCCCACTTGTAGACTGTAGCAGAGGTGTAACTAGAAGCCTCCGGGACTTGGCGCAAGAAGCGGCATGGGCCCCCCCCGGACCACATTCGCCCCCCCTTGACTACATTGGCCCTCTCCAAAATGCCCCCATCTCCTACCTCCCTGGAGTGGCAGGAGCCCGGAGAGGTGTGTTGATCTCCTGCGCGGTCCTCTTCAGTAATGCAGAGCGCTGGGAGATGATGTCATCTCCCAGCGCTCTGCATTACTACAGTGCCAGACGGAGATCGCGGGTGCCAGGCAGAGGGGTCGCAGGGGGCAGCCGGGCCCCCTGGAGAAATGGGCCCGGTTGCGGGTGAGACCCCTGCGACCCCTATAGTTACGCCACTGGACGGTAGACTTACAGATGGTACACAAATCTATTAACAGCACTGCCATGCCATAAATATTTCATGCTGGTGGCTTGTCCTGTCCTCCTAGTGCTCCACAAGGTGATTTGGTCATGTTCTTCAGCCCCCATTGCATCCTATATCCAGCCAAACTTTCTGCTTTTTCTTGCCCCTCTAGATTGCTGGTCATGATGTGTAAAACAGCTGGTTAACTGAAATAGCTGTATTACTGTATGCACATGGGCACATTCTCAGGAGGACATTACTGCTGAATCAGATAGGCAAAAGTAAGAGAGAAGTATAACCTATATAGAGTATGTGGTAGGACTTTTGGTGCTTGAAGGAATAGTAAATGTTTTATGACAATATATATTAATGTATATGGCTCTTCTTGCTGAGTAAAAGAGGGTGCTACAACTGCTGACAGTGCTTTTCATTCAAAATGTGTAAATGTTCAAACTCTAAGGAAGTGATGACATTGTTACTAACATGTTCTATGAAGAACTGTTGTCAGTGACTCAACTTTCTGATAGAATGCAATAGAATAACTGTGTGAACACCAGGAGAAATATAGGTTATCTTTCTAGCCACTAGAGTGTAAATAAATAAATAAATTGTAATAACACTGGAAATATGCATCTCACAGCATGTGGAACACTTGCTTTATTCAGTAGCAAAAGCTCTATAGTGTATGGCTATTCATTTAAAAAAAAGTTTACTGGTCCTTTAAGAGGACTACCAGATCTCCTTGGAGGAGCACATGTAGGATGAAGGGCTCTCTAGCATGTCACATATTAAGGGATGGTTTAGAATGGTGCAAAGTATATTCCAGCAACAGCTAATAGGCTAAAAGAGATTCACCCCTGCCTTATAAACATATCCTAACACTGAATGTAGAATTCTGGAGATAAATATATTTCACACATTTAATAAATGTTAATTCCAAATTATTATTTTAGGACAAATTTTGTTTCTGGCTATAACATGTTTCATTAACTGTATGAAGAATATAAAATAATAGTTATACAATACTTTAGAAATAATTGTCTTAGTTCTCACAGTGTTTTCTGGATGCATATAAGATTTAAGTGTAGAAAAAGGAGAAACTAGATAATAAAATACATCTAACAGTAAGAAAGTTTGCTTCAGAATTGCTCACAAGAAAAAAAGTTAATACTTTTCACAGCCAATAGAATGAGGCCTATTATGCTAATATTATGTTATTTTACTTTAATTAGCTTTTAAATATTGATAGGCTACACTGATGTTGGAGGAACTAGTGGCAGACTCCCATTTAGATATGAGACAAGCTTTGTGCTCAAGTTTTTGAATCTTGGATGAATGAGACCTGGATTACTGTTGTCCTCACAATCACAAAAGCCAAACAAATGTAAATTATGTGGGATGTGTGCTGGGAACCATACATAAATCATTTAGATTATATCATGGTACTGGATGATTCCCTATCAATTCCATAGGATCCAGGAGTGACTTTGTCACATGAGCCCATTATATCTGTACTAATACTATGTAGCTTTATGTGACTGTCATACTTGCTAATTGTCTCAATTTCATAGGGACAACCTAATTTGTAGCCTCCTGTCCTAATCAAAAAATGCCCCAACAGCTGTCCGTATGACTGGATTTTTAAAGGCCTGCATGATTAACATATTGTCATGATAATGCACCGGCCAAATTACAGTACTGCACATTGCTACACTCCAATCTTAAATTCAATGAGTAGATGTTTAAATTAGGATACTGATATTAAAGGAGCAGTAAACTTTTTTAATGAAAACACATATTTTATAGAGCATTTCCTGCTCAATAAAACAAGGTCACTCCCATTGCTGTCAGATGTTTTATTCAATCATTGTAGCAGTTTAAATAATCAGGAAGTGAATTTTACTGTGTTTACTTCCTGATAGTTCTAACTGACAGGAAGTGACAGGAAGTTTCTATCACATTCTATGGAGAACTGGATGTCTCTGGCTTTCCTGACTTTCCTCTCCATTAGAATCTAACAGGAAATCTAATTAGAATTTTACCACTAGAGGGCACTGCTAATGTAAAAAAAACATGGGTTTAAACTGAATTTTTAAGATAAAAAAAATCACACAGTCATGATAAAATGTAATATTTAATTTTATATTAAATGAATAAATGTATGAATTAATATATTTATATAGTCACAAGTGTACACAGTGCTTTACGATTTTAGGGTTTAGACAATACAGGGTTGCAAATGCTTTGCAAAGTGAAACATTGGAATTGGGGTCCCTGCTCAAAATCTTACTATATAAAGTTTTATGGGGAGACATACAGAGTACAAAGGGTCAAATGTTGAATACAGCGTTAGAGTTCTGGTTGGAATGGGGGAAAATAAATAAATAAGTAAATTATAAGAACCTTGGATGTACAAAGTCAGTACCTTCTTGCTTATTGAAGTTTTGTTGAGCAGGTATAAAGTTTAAACAAGGCCACAAGAGAGGAGCAGTGGCACAGGACAGGAGGTAAAGCATTCCACAGGTTCATTTTATTCTGTGATGTCTGGGGTGGTGCATTGGGATGTCAGAGTGTGGGAGCAGTCTATCTTTCTTTATCCCTCATAAGCATTTAGGGTTGCCACCCAGCCGGCATTTTACCAGCAGGCCGGTAAAAAATTGGCTTCTGTCCAATGTTAAAGGGATAGTAATACTTAAGTATTACTAATCCCTATATTAAAGTCCTATTAAAAATAAATGTATTGCGTTAATAAAAAATAAAAATTTCACTGAAATGGTCTTCTACGTGTGCTTGGTTTGCAAGCACACGTAGAAGACCGTTTTAGTGAAAGATTTATTTTAATTAACGCGATTGCTGCTCTGCTGCAGAGCCGCCTGATGATCTATGACCGGATTTCCCTTCAGTCAGCTACAACACTGACTTCGGGGGAAGGGGGAAGGAGAGGGCAACTTTAGGAGCGATCATCTCTCAACCCATAAAGGTTTGAGAGATGACACTGGGGGCAATACATTTATTTTTAATAGGACTTTACTACAGGGATTAGTAATACTTAAGTATTACTATCCCTTTAAGTCTATGGAGGGAATGCCATGGCCAGTATTTTTTTGAAGAAAAGGTGGCAACCCTATAAGCATTCAATGTGATGTGTAATCCCTGCCCCAATCTCACAAACTGCAGCACTAATTGACTTATCTATTAACATTTAGTTTAAATGAACAGGACTTATGAATATTGCATGGGGCCTACTACACCCTCTGACCCACCAGAAAATCCCCTGGTATTCCTGTGGGCCACATGTTTAGGACACTAGGAATGCAGGCCATATCAAAATGTGATAGAGGAACAGAAAGACAGTAATTTACAAATGGCAAAAACCAGAGTAGGCTGACCAGACCTGACCTTTAACTAGGGACATATATGAAAAACACATACTGCAGGGCTGCTCTGAGTTCAGTGCAGTCCTGAAATATGCCTATTTCCTATGTGTCCCCGATTAAAGGGCAGGTCTGGTCAGCCTACTCTGCAATTATGGGTCCTCTCATAGCCACAGAGAAACAACAGGCCTTAGATTGCAAGTTGTAACCACAAGACTCAACTGAGGTGGTTTAGATTATCAGATTTTCTCTTCACACTTTTCCTGCAATGCAGCCATTTTAGAGCTCCTGTGGGCATGGGGCGCTAGTGTGGGTATATCAGTGTCCATGCTGGTGGGTTTGATAAACAGCTGCTTTGCCTAACATAGTCCAGCCCTGCTAATCTGGCTGTTTGGTAATACGCAAAATAAGTAAATCCTAGTGTTTCATGTTTTCCATCTGTACATCTTTTCAACCAATGGGATTAAAGGAAAAAAGATTACATAATTTCAGAAACATCATATAAAACAAACTCATCTAACACCCACTGACAGCTGGAATAGATTCCTGTGGGTAGCTAGGTAGGAAGCAACTGGAAGGAGCACTGCAGTGCCATTTTAAAAATGGCAGCCAAATAATCTATTAATATAAGCATGTGTAATGGCAGTTCATTCCAAACAGGGTTCCCATATGATGAACATATAGGGTATGTCAGAGAATCGTCAAGTAAACTATAGGAAATCTGCTCATCTCTTCTCACTTTGGTCACTACTCTGGCACGCAAAGGGTCAAGATAATATCCAAATAAAAGAGAAAAAAAAATACAAATCACTGAAATATATTTCTTGATGTTGTAATGGCTAAACAAAATAGACCATAAGCTGTTCAGAGTAGATGAATCATTCTGGATTTGTTGTACTCTATCCCAGATCAGCTGAACATTATTGCTATAGTTAGGGAAGGAAGAACTGCTCAGCATTCAGACAGCATGGCCACGCAATGAGGGAACTTTAACAGTCGTTAAGCCCAAATGGGACACTAGGGAGCAGAGCCATAAAATAATAGCCTGACGCTTTTCCTCGCTTTTTTATGGATTGTGCTCTGCGGATGGATTGTCATAATAAAGACATACGGTGAAAGCTTTAATCCGTGCAAGACCAAAGTACCCCTCTGAGGGACCGGTAGGGAAAGAATTTGTAGGCCCTTCTCTTTGTCATGTGACTTACCACCAGGATTTTTGATAGCAATGATTAACCCCTTGGATACTAAAGAAGAAATGTGTTGGCGATATCTATGGCATCTACGGGCTTTATAAAGTCACTGTTGGTGATTCCTTACTAAATCCGGCTCTGCGATTGAGCTTTTCAACTTCGGCCTGCCTAATATCAATTTACTAAGCAATGTACTCTAGAACAGTGCAGTCTGTGGATATTACCTGGCATTCTTTTCCCTTACACCTTGTTTAAGGCTATATATTAAACAAGGCTTAAAGGGGAACTACCACCCCACACAATCTTTACCTTCACTAAGTCCCCATCATAGGCGACAGGCAGGACGGAGTGCGAACAACTTGCCATTGTGACGTCCGCGCGCCTGCGCTGTCAGTCCCAGCCAGAGCAGGCCGGCTCCTAGCAACACCTCCTAGACCCGGCTGGGACTGACAGCGCAGGGGCACGGTTGTCACAATGGCAAGATGTCCCTGCTCCGTCCTGTCGCCCATGGAAGAGAGGAGAAATCTGTTACATAAAGTAATTATTCTGTTGACTAGCGCTACTAAGCAGCTAGTCGCCAGATGGGGACTTAGTGAAGGTAAAGATTGTGTGGGGTGGTAGTTCCCCTTTAAAGGACATGATGTGAGTATATGCCATTTCACTACATCCAATACGGGGCTAGTGTACAAGACTTGCTTAATCAAAGTCCTAATGATAGTGGAGAGAAATCTCAAGTATATGTTATGGTGCTCATGCTCTGTAGTGCATAAAACTAACTCCAGTGAGGCTGTACTGTTGGATTTCTACATTCATTAACAGACATTGAAACTGATGCAGTGAGATGATCAGTAGTAGTTCTGGGGCAAACCAGCTGCGTCATGGGGACAATTAAACATTCCCAAAATTCCCATTGATATAAATGGGCCTGTGAATGCCAGAGAGGTTTCACATGCAGTGATTACCAATGCAATGTTGGCCACCACAGCATTCAAGGGGTTAAAAGCCCAGTTTAAATACAAAGGGAATGTTTAATTGTTCCCTATGATGCAGTTGGTTTTCCCAGAATTTATCCACTTTTCTCAGTCAATAAGATGCTCTTAGAAGAACTAAGATAATTCTGGGGCAAAGAAACTGCTCCATAGGGCACAAGCAATTCAACAATGTAGACATATCACCTCTTGAACACACAAGACAAGCAGGACATGACCCTCTGCCTTTCTGGTAGAAATGACACCAATGAAAAGAAGCAATAATCCAGTGCACATCATATTATATACATTAAAATGATCAGTACAAATTGGCCCTCTACCCTGAGACCCTGTGATTTTGGTCAGTCGCTAAGAGTTCACAGGTATGCCTGTTGCCCATCCTATATAATAATTTGCTAAATCGTGTGTAACGCCGCGACATGCGCAGTACACACTGCTGCGCGTGCTGCAGTCATGCGCAGTAGAGACTGCCCGCGCCGCGGCTGATACAGAGCTGGGTGCTCCAAAAGAACGTCCAGCTCTGTATTAGCCGCGGTGTGGGCAGTCTCCACTGCGTGTGACTGCCCCGCGACCGGGTGGCAGTGGAACTGTGGCCTGTGTAACGGGCTGTTCAACTAGTTTAAAATAAATCTCTCCTTAAAGGAGAATAAACTTCCCATATTATACTTTTGTGTGGCAGAGGGGTATGCTCCTCTGGCACCCCAGACACACACATACACTTTACCTTGCCATGGCCAGGAAATTCTAATGGTCTTGTGAATTTTGCCATGGTGCTTTTGTTCATGAGAGTTAATCCTCAGTCAGACCTTAACCTTTTGAGGCTAGGAGAGGTATCCAACATAATACCTCTCTGGGATTTAAAGGGTTAATGTTTTGTTTTGTTTTTGTCCACCCCACCCCAAAATGCTACACACAGAATGCATGTCTGCTTCATCCTTTAATGACAAGAGGGTTGTGCAGTGCATTATACACCCTTAAAGAGGTCCAATTTCCATTCTCAGTGAGAAACTCTTCAGCTCCTGTGTTGATGCCAGCAACTGTCATGTCCGCCTCCATGTACATAGTATCCACGACTAACTGAAAATGGTATCTCTTGTATCAAGGCACAAAAGCAACAATCCTAAAGGCCAATAGGATTTTTTGGCCATGGTAAAGTAACTAGGGAGTTATTTTTATGAGGTGTTATTTCTCCTTTAAACTTTTCTTAAATTAAGAGGTTAGCACGTTGAATAAAACAAATTCAGTTTTTGTTAGTCCAGATGCAGGCATTTTCTGAGGTCTTGCTGAAACATTTATACAATGTGGACAGGAAAGATTGACAGCATTAAAATTACAGGTAACTTGTGATGGAAGAAATCTGTGCATGGTTATCAGGACTGGGATAGATATGAAGTGGATGTGACAGGACAAGATTAGAATGGAATTGCATGAGGCTTAAACATGTGATCATCATTGTCGGTATAGAAAAACCGGTGTGGCACTGGCAGACAAATTCTGATATCTTCTTGCTGAGATCCTAGTGTATGAACATTGAACAAGAATGGTATTTACTTTTCCCATTGGGAAGCTGTACATTGTATAGATCAACATGCTGATGGACTGGGCAATTTCTGAAATCTACTTGCTGTGATGCTAGTGCATGAATATTGAACAAGAATGTTATTCACTGTTCCCACTGGGAAGGTATAGATTGTATAGATCAACATGCTGATGGGCTAGACCCTATTAATCCCTTGAATATTCGAAAGGTCTCTAATATCTCAAGTTTTATGTATTAAAAAGAACTGGGGTATAAGGAAATCAATTGCAGCATAGGGTACACATAAAAATAACCATAAGTTCAATTAGTTTAAAATATTTTTAACTCCTTGAAATTGAATTGCTCCAGAAATGCTCCAGTTATATTAATACAAACTGTAAGCCACATCAATTCTCAGTGCTTTAAAGGGATAGTAACACTTAATATGTAAAAAAATATGTTGTAGGATTTATCCCCCCTGAGTAAAACAAGGGAGCTCCCACTGCTGAAAGGTGTTTTATTCAAAAGTTATTACAGCTCAAACTTGAATTTTTTAGTTGCAGTATCACAGTGGCCTGAAATTGTACAGTGGCACTGTTGCTACACCATTCTATGGGCAGCTCTGGGCAGTTGACCATAAATCTCCATAGGATAGTCTAGCAACAGCGCACACTGTATAAGTTCAGGCCACTGAGATATTGCACCTAAAATCTTCATGTTTGAGCTACAATAACTTAAATAAAACACCTTTCAGCAGTGGAAGTACCCTTGTTTTAATCAGGAAAATAAACCCTACAACATATTTTTTTTACATATTAAGTATTACTATCCCTCTAAATGGTTAGTAATGCCCATATTTAAGATGAATCAGTATTATAGATGTTAAAAAAGTAAAGTATCTGGAGAAAGTCTCTCTCTCATACCTTTATGGTTTGAGAGATATTCGCCGCTAAATTTGCCACCTGCCTCCCCTTCTCCTGCCGTCAGCGCTCTACTGACAGCAGGAGATCCCGGTCCTGGGACAAGTCGTCGGCTCTTCAGCAAAGCCGTAATAGCGATATTCAAAAATAATTACTTCATTGGAATGGTCTACAAAGTGTACCTGGTTTGCAAGCACACTTTGTAGACCATTCCAATGAAGTAGTTCTTTTTTAGATATTGCTATTGCAGCTCTGCTGAAGAGCCTCCTTGAGTCAGCCGACACAGATCTCCTTCTGTCAGCTTTACAGTTGACATAAGGGAGGGGGGAACTTTAGCGGCGAATATCTTTCAAACCGTAAAGGTTTGAGAGATGGGACTTTCTCCAGATACTTTCTTTTTTAACACCTACAGTATTTATTGAACTTAAATATGGGCATTACTAACCCTTTAAAAATCTTTCTAGCATTTACAAGGTTAGACAGAATTCTGTAAGAAAATTAAACTGTGACGATCTCTCAGTTTGAAGGAAGGTCTTGCATGCCACATCCAGATTTATCCCTTTGTGAGTCTGAAGTGTTATAACTTTTACATAAAACAATTGTCAGGGGTGGGAATTCCCTTTTGTATTTAGCAGGAAAGCCCAACAATACATGCTTTTTTGCTGTTGTTTTTTTATTATTTAAATTGTACATATCCTTTCAGCTTTGCATAGAAAGTGTGAATACATCAGTCTGTATTTATTGTAAGCTTGAAATGAAGGGGTTAGTAAATACCCTAGTGAAAAACACTCTTTACACATTTGTTTCTCAATTAGCTAAAAGAGTTAAGTATGACTCAAAAGGGATTCTGGGAGTTTGTCTAAGAACTAGCAGCTTTATGTAAATGACATTTTTGCATCCAGATCACAGGGGAAATTAGCAGGAAAGTGTATGTAGAGGGAATTCTTTGGCAAAGACTACAGCAAAAAATCTAATCAAAGTTTTCATTAAAATTTCCATTCTTCCCTGAGATGTTTAGGACACTTTAAAGACTAATAAGCAGTGAGGACTTGCAGACTAATATCTTGAGGTCTGTTGAAGAGTCAAATGGTTAAAAGAACAATTTTCTTCACTTAATAGCATGCACATCACTGTGTTATCTTAGGTTGCTGGAATAAGAAGGTTCAAGTGAACAGCATCTTCATAGTCTCATTCTGTTCTTCTTTGGCTAGAGGGGAACACGTAGGGTGGCTATGGGCAACATGAAGCCCTCCAGCTGATGCCACAAATCCCATCATTTGCCAGCCAGTGGCGTAACTATAGGGGTCACACCTGCGACCGGGCCCGTCACTCCAGGGGCCCGGTCGCCCCAGGCTCCTGAAGAAGTGGTTATACACCACGTAACTCGTAGGGTATTAGAGTAGTGAGTTTTATATCGTGTAATTGTGTGATTTTTATCACTTATTATGTTTTAATATTTTTTAAGCGCTGTCAGTGCATATTTTATTGTTCTCTATATACCAATAAATATATTTTTTGGAGGAACTTTGGCTCCAACGTGTGGTCTATATATGTCTGGTGACATATTATATATATAGACCCACCAGGTGTCTGTGGCCCCTCTTTTTTATTTTTAGATTATTATACATATGAGTCCAGTTCCAAAGTCTTATAGCTATCTAGCCACTCATCGGATATAGAGTACTCATTTGGAGTTGATAATGTGGAAGGTTGAGAATACCTATTCATTTACTCTGGGTGAAGTGGAATGCTAGTATCCTGTTTGGAGGAGCAGTGGACGATATAGGAGGAAGTGTCACAAATACCCGCACTGGGGGTGATCCAGTGGAAGCTGATATACCGTGAGGCGAGGTTTTGCCTCATATACATGTGAGTATTCAGTTTATCTGCTCACAGGTGTTTATTGGTGGAGGAATTTTTTTTTGGCATTGCAGTCTGCACTCGGAATGTGTGCGCCTCTTTTTTCTTTTTGTTTTTTGTCTACATGTATTGGGAGTTGAGTGCCAGCGGCTGACGTTGGGAGGAAGCACCATGTATAGAATCAAGAGAAGAAAGAAACGCTACTCTAGAGACTTTTATATATTTTATTATTTGATTCCAACAGGTGATATTGTTTGTAGAAGTGAGTGCTGATACATAAAGGGATTGTATTTTTTAATGTAGCACAGCAATGCCCGTTTCTCTTTCCCCCTCCGCTCCTTCAATCCTGGGCCAGGATTAAAGGAGCGGAGGGGGAGAGAGAAACGGACATCGCTGTGCTACATTAAAAAAATAGGCAGCCAAGGGAGGGCACCGAAACTTACTCACTGGGAGAGAGAGACATGCAGCGGGAAGCACTGGTCAATATTTATTCGAGAGAGGAGACATGCACCAGGAAGAGTAAGTGGAAGGGGGGTCAAGATGGGATAAAGAGTCAGATGGAGGAAGAAAGTGTCAAAGGGGGAATAACAGTCAAGAGGGGGATCAAGAGTCAGACGGGAGAGAAAGAGTCAAAGGGGGGATCAAGAGTCAGATGGGAGAGATAGAGTCAAAGGGGGGATCAACAGTCAAGAGGGGGAGAGAGTCACATATAGAGAACATACACTCTGACACACTGATACACATATAGAGAAGCACACACACATACTTACACACTGATATCCTTGCAGAGACTCACACACACTGACACACTTATACATACAGGGAACACATACTGACACACACATACACATATAGAGAACACACACACAAACTGACACTTATACACATATAGGGAACACACAAACACACTGACACTTAAACACATACAGGAGGGGCATAAAGGGGTAGGACACAAGAGGCAGAGCCAAGGGGCGGCAAAATTAGATTTTGCCTAGGGTGGCAAAAATCCTTGCATCAGCCCTGGTGGTTAGCAGCAGGCATGTCCACCTTGCTGGACTTGACATCCAGGACTAATTGAAGATGATATCTTTTAAACAAAGGTACAAAGGCAACATGCATAAAAGCCATTAGAAATATATGTTATTATTAAGAGGTGTTAGTATTCCTTTAATGTATTTTTTCAAGATGCATTTAAAGTTTAAATCTGTCTAGAAAGCATTGTGAAATAATAGGTGGGGGCATCTGTGTCATGCAATGGGTTAAAACGAAGTAAGAATTATTCCTATGGTACTAAATACCGTGATTTAAACAGCTGTTGCTTCCTACCTCCTAACGTCTGATCCAGATTCCCTGCACACGACAGTTATTTGTAATGCATGTGGTGCTAATATGTTATGGCTGTGTTCTTTTTTTCCTATTGGCATATGGTTTGCACTAAGCAGCAACAGATGCGTCACTGAGTTTCCTGTGTGCCAGGAGCCTATTTCAGATTAACAACAAGGCAGAAAAACTGCAGCTCTATGACAAGCAATGTAGTGGAATTCAGAGCCCTCTAGCTATTAAAATGATCATCTACTCAAGGATTTGAATCTTTTTCCTACTCCAAAAAGTCTAAAGCAGCTTAAATGAACTCTTGAGCTTTTGTCTCAGATATATCCATTTTGTTTTCTCCCATATTGATGGCTTTATTTGCAGATATAGTTTGTTTGCATTTCTCTATCTAGAGCCAGAAAAAATCAGCTTCTTTCCATATCCATGGGTATGTAGGCTAGCAATACTACAGTGGGTACACATCTGGATTTATTTCAGGCTCCTCTAGGGAAGGCACCCTAACATCCTCAAGCCCCGCCCATGGCCACACCTCCTTGCTCTCATGATTCCACCCACAGCCTGGCACAGAAAATACTCTTTATCTCATAAAAATACAAAAAAAACTATTAACTCCTTGGATGCTAGAGAGGTCTCTAATGCATACAAAACAATGCATTGGAGACCTCAATAATATTGAAGATGTTAACCAAACTGTGGTACATAGCCTGTTATATAAACTAAAGGCAAAATAATATCAGAGAACAGATCTGCAATAACTTTTGAATAAAACACCTCTTAGCAGTAGGAGTATCCTTGTTTTACTCAAGAGGATAAACCCTACTATATATTTTTTACTTATTAAGTGTTACTAGCCCTTTACTAAATTCCAAAATAAAATGTACCCTGTACATATCTAAATCTGCTGCATTAGTCTATGTATTTTTATCTGCTACACATCCACATATCCGAGAACTTCATCCTCTGCGATCAGGGGTTTGTAAATGATGTGATTCACTTCATAAAGGGGGAGGGGCTTAATTGAGTAGGCGGAGTTTGTAATCATCCTATATAATAATTCGCTAAGTTGTGTGTAACGCCCGACATGCGCAGTAGACACTGCTGCGCGTGCGGCAGTCATGTGCAGTACAGACTGCCCGCGCCGTGGCTGATACAGAGCTGGGCGCTCCGAAGGAGCGTCCAGCTCTGTATCAGCAGTGGTGTGGGCAGTATCTGCTGCGCGTGACTGCCCCGCGACCAGCTGCCAGAGGCACTGTGGCCCGTGTAACGGGCTGTTCAACTAGTCTTGTTATAAAGTAGGAAGGAAGAGGGAGGGAAGATGGCAGAACAAGTTGGGAAGGAGAAGATTTGGGTGGTAAGTGGGAGGAACAGGGTGAGAAGGAGGAGAGGTGGGCAGAGTTTCACAGGAAATTCACCACCGCTGGAGAATTACCCTGGTAATTAACTCTAAAAACCTGAGTCTCTGCGGCAGATCCAAAGAGATCCCAGGTATGCACATCCTGCACCATGTTCAATATTCGAGAATAGTGATGTCACATCTGACGTACAGAAGATGTAATCATGGTGCCACTCAAAGTTATCCAAAATAGACAGGATGTGTGTTGTATCTTTCAGATGTGATCTGAATATATTCTATAAGCATATTTATGCAAAAATGTATCAACAAATTGTGTTAAAGAGATAGTAATGTTTAAAAAAAAAAAAGCAGCTTCAATTAATCTTTATGGTATTTGGGCCATGGAGAGTGTTATTTCAATACTGGCCGAGTTGTAGTTCAAGAATAATTAAATGATAAAATATCCCCCTCCCACCCCTTTTACTGATGTAACACTGCTCACCTCGGAGCAGCAAGACTGTCCAGATGGATATCAGAGAGGGGCAATCTTCAGTGAGCGTAAGGAAAAAATGGGGGAAGGGTTTTCATTGTTCACACAGTAAGAAGACTGTCCCTTGCTGGGAGCGGTCCTGTCAAGGGACCAGAGTCCACATCTAAGGGGAGGTGGCTTACACTAGGTAAAAGGGGCAGAAGGGGGATAGTTTATCATTCAATTACTCTTGAACTACAACTCAGACAGTATTGAAATAACACTCTCCATGGTCCAAATACTATGAAGATTAATTGGAGGTGCTGTGTTTGTTGGATATAAGGCCTGTGCTAAATTGGATATAAGTGACCCTATACCAAAAAAAATTAGGATGCCAGGGGAACTTTTTTTTTTGTGTGAATTTTTTGCAAATAATAGAAAGTAGCAATGTTTGGTTATATGTCCTTGTCGGGTTATAAATAAATGTCACACATGGAGAAAATTGAATAAGTGAATAAAAGACCAGTCCAACAATATTAATACTAAAACAACAACTACTACTACTACAACTACTACTACTACTACTAATAAAATATAGGGGTTAAGCACTAAGGTATGATAAAGAGGTGCTAAAGTGATGATGACTTCTCCAGTGATATCACTTTTCCAGTTCTTATGTTATTTTATGCAGCCTATGCACTAAGATCTCTGCCACCTGAGAAATCCTAGTGCTTAGGTTCCATAGAAAAACATAGGAAATGGAGAGGTGATATCGCTGGAGAAGTCATCTCCACCTTATCACCTCTGTATCACCCTTTAGTGCATCTCCCAACATAGTCTTCTGAATCATTTTGCACCATGCTATTTTAGTAGTATGTATTTTTATTTTATTTTGAATGGATAATGAATGTTTCCCTCAAGATAAAACTAGGTCTAAGAATTTATATATTTGTTATCTAATTGTAATTGTTTTCCATTTTTAGCTACTAAAGAGGGTTAGTTTTTTAATGTATTTTTATATGTTTTTTGTTTTGTTTTGTTTTTTTTTACAAATTATTGAAATCCCACCTATAGAAGGCAAGTTCTTTGGACCTGAACTATATGTAGGGCAAGTATATGGAGGGGGGAGTCAGAAAAGGTTAGTTAGTGTATGACAGATCATTCAACTACAAGGAGGGAGGTTCTACATGTTCTGTTTCAAAGATCAGTAGACAGCTGGAGGTGAAGGCCCAAAGGTCTTAAGCTGACAGTGAGATGCCAAGTCCACAGTGATGCCAAACTTTGGTGTAAAACAAGAGGTAAAGAAAGAGGCCCTTCCATTCTTATATGTATCTTATCAAGGTCTATCAGCTTTAGTGGAATGTAAGTGCAATATCACTAAATAAATATTGTTTTTAATATATTTTTTACAATATACACTATGTAATCTCATTTTAATTTTTATAACCAAGACAACCAGCTGATATACTGAGAGGACAAGAGGTGACCAATAAGAGTTTGCATTCATAATAGAACATACAACATACAAAGTTTTCAAGAGTAGCCAAACTTTTTATATAATTGAACTATGTTTTCTCACTAACATTTACATAAACTTGGTGCATTGATATTGTACATAAGTATATATTTTATTTGTGTGATATGTGCAAAGCTTATGAAGGTGGTGTTTTTCTTTTTGGATGTGGAAGTTTATCCAGTAGCAGCAATTTATCATTGTTTTTAACAGCATATTTTGTTGCATGGTGTGATTGCACATTAAAATGATTAGTGTTTTGTATACTAATACACTTCTGCCTTGTCCACACAAGTAGAAACCTGCTTCAACCATGTCCATACAATTAGTAAGCTTCTTTGACCATGTCCAAACATGTAGCAACCTGTTCCAGCCTTCCCAACAAGTAGCAGTCATCTTACCTTGTTATAATGAGTTGAAACCCACACTAATAACTAATTTGAATGACATGGAGGGTATCTTTAGCTTATATTTTAGATTTTCTGACATCACATGACCTCTGTGTTTTGGCCTTTAAAAAAAAAAGCTGTTTTGAAAGGGAACCGATATCTGTGATGCCATTGACTGTCATGTGGAGTTCTATCTAAGAAAATAACCAGTTATTCCTTTGTTTGTACCCTTGATAATGTGTTGTGGCTAAAAATAATGCAATAATGAAACATATTTCAAAAGTAGAGATAGCCTTGTTTTACTCAGAAGGATAAAACCCTGTAAAATATATAAGGTACTATATATATATATATATATATATATATATATATATATATATATATATATATATACTGTGCAAAAGTTTTAGGCAGGTGTGAAATAATGCTGTAAAGTAAGAATGCCATCAAAAACAGACATGATAATTTTACATCTGCAACGCTGAGAAGATTCTTCACGTTAAAAAGTTCCTTAAAAGACTGTATGCAAATATATTTAGAAGAACTGATGCTGTTTTGGAGGCAAAGGGTAGTCACACCAAGGGATGTATGTTCAAAGGGATAATGACAAAAAATGGAGAATGAAAGACAAAAATAAGTAATTGTATGCATGAACAACATATTTTCTATAGAGTATACAACAAAAAACTAGTAATGTCCATTGTGTACGACACAACTCCAGAACTGATGCTCATAGGGGCGGGGCAAGTGCGTGGCTAAACTATTCTCCGGTGTCATATAAAGGAAAACAAAATTTGTCATAACTAATGACAAAAAAATGTCTTACAAAAGACAAAATTTGTATGTTAAGAAAAAAGTGGAGGGAATGTGAATTTCTGAATGTGAGAATTTTTGTCTTTAATTAAGACATTTTTGTTGTTCGTTAAGACATTTTTTATCTTTAGTTAAGACACTTTTTGTCTTTACTTATTACAATTTCAGTCAGGACAAATGACATATTTCCAATCACAACCGACAATCTCTGAAGATATTAATGATCCCAACGATACCGTACTTTGAAAAGTCGTTACAAACGACAAAAGCTATTTCGCTAGTTTTTTGAACATATATCCCGAATATTGATTTGAGTTAGATTTTTCTTCTGTTCACTCATTATGCATTTTGTTAATTGATAAAAAAAACTATTAACATTTTTGAAAGCATTATTACTTTATAGCATTTTATAAAACTTTTGCACAGTACCATATATAGATATATTTTGTATTTACATAATAGGTATTACTTTCTCCTTACATTCTATAGATAGAGGAATAGTAGAATGTAGGAATAAAAGTCTTTATTTCAATAATGTTTCTTTTTTGCTGATAAAAAAATTGAATAAAATAATGCCTTTGTGACATTTCTAACATCCACACGAATTCACTGAGAAACTTCATATACATTTTTCAAAACTAGCTGCAAGAACTGTTTCACATTTTTACCAGGTGCATATTAATACCTACTGTGTGACCTTTTCAAATATTGTACAAAAGGTAGACTATAAAAGTCCCAAGTCAAAGGATTAATACCAGCTCTGAGTCTACTTAACACACCACTTATTTATGTTTGATCTAAAGAGGAAGAAGGCCCAAAATATGACATTTATTTCCTTCTTTTTAACATCATGAATCTTCTCAGTGTTGCAGATGAAAAATTAACATGTCTGTTTTTGAAAGCATGCTTACTTTACAGCATTTTTTTCACACCTGCCTTAAACTTTTGCACAGTATTGTATATATATATATATATATATATATATATATATATATATATATACAAAATTTACCAAAAGGCAGTGGCACACACTAAAATAGAAATAATATATAAATTAATAGATGCACGTCCCATAGATAAGTATAGATACAAGTGTACTCAGTCTGGGGTGTCCGGGGCATGAGGAAGAGATAGCACTCGATGAAGTTGAGGAAGAATCCAAGATTTTTTCCATTAGTGAGAGAAAGTGAGAGCCAAACGTTTTTGGTCCTTCTAGTGGACCTTCATCAGGGAAAATGCAGACAAACAACACATACAAGGTACATTTAAAGATTCACATTAGCTGGCTCAACCAATCACATGACAGGAATCGTTCCAAGGTGAACCTCCAGAATGCTGGCGCTCTCGGGCGCTCCGGAGTGATGGGTGATGTCAGCAAAGCACGAGGAGACTGGTTGCTAGGCAATGGGTACCAAACATAGAAAACTAGCAGAGCGATGCCAGTTGAACGCATATGCCTCATCAAGCAACACAAAACAAGTACTCTGAGAGTCTAAATAGAATCTAAAGGCAGTGACTGAAAGTATGATGACTACTATATTAACCGGGCTCATTATAGGAACCATCCTTAGTACAAACAAGCATACAATCATATTGACCAAATAACAAAGAAACAAAGAAAAAATGAACCCATACAGTAGCAATGTGTTGTGTACCCCTCTGGCACTCAAAGGGCTAACAAGGAACGCAAAGGCTGTCACAGTGAGTGCCTGTGGCAACACAGACCTCTCTTTCAAAATATCATGGGACGGTGAGGTGAGATCCTCTGATCTCCTCCACCGGCCCATGATCTAGCGACCCACTGGGGGATGCACTGTCCTCCGATAGGAAAATCCGCCCATGCACTGAAATATAACTGCTAACCAGCATTAAACTAAATGATTGTATATAAAAATAAAAGCAAACAAAAAAAAATATTGTACACATTTAATTAATAATCATTACACTAAATAGCTTGGGGAAATAAATACACTTGCGACATATGGTTATACATTTTATCCAATGTTTATTTCAGCTTTTAATACTCTTGTCCTTTTTTGGATTACATTTTTTACTGCTGTAGTATGTGCTGTACACGATATTTCTCTACATCGCTTTGTTTGTGACTGTGATATATAAATAAGAAAATATATGTGCATAAATCCATACACATTAACTAATCTAAGCCAATGTATGTACATAGCTGAAAGCATAGTAAGTAGAGAGGAAATGCAAAATTACTTTTCACAACAAAAATTAATAATCCATGGAAAAGGCACAATTCACTATGATATATATATATATATATATATATATATATATATATATATATATATATATATATATATATATATGAAACTGGAGTGATTTCACTGCGCCATAGACAGCAAATATGAATTACCCAAATCCCCATTGGTTTAAAAGGGATGTTTAACCCCTGCCTTGGAGACCTCTTCTCAAGAGGTTAAAAGCCTCATATAAGCCATTGAGGACCACAGGAGTATGCAATACATTGCTTTACAATGCATTGAACACTCTTCTGGTCCTTGAGGGATTAAATCAATCAATACTCATTTTTATTTGTTCCCTATGATACAAACAGGGTCGGGCTTAAAATTTGAAGTCCTTTGCTACTAGCCAGACCTGAAAAGTTACTCGCCACAGCAAGCCATAACATACCCACCAGGGCTGAATTTCTACTCGCCAGGGCTAAATTTTCACTCGCCATTGGCTAGTGGCAAATGGAAATTTTGAGCCCAATCGTTCCACCTCTAAATTGTGACTATGGCCCATGTTTTTGTTTTTATAAAGGAGAGTCATGGACTGTTTGCCTGTTTCATAGAACCTGTAATCTAGAGAATGAATTCTGTAAGTAATAAAATAAAGAGTAAAAAAAAAGGAAATATAAGATGAGGCTTTGAATCCAGGAGAGCAGGGTAAAGATAATGTAAAACAGCTGCCTAGATATAAGTCCTTCCACCCACAGACTATAAGGCACCTAGGATCTCTCAGGTATTCTATCAGGTGCTAATATTAACACCACAACACAGGCCAAGGAAAATCCCAGTTGCTTTAATAAAACTAGTTACCAAAAGATAAATCAGCAAACAAATCAATGATTAAAAATATCTCTCATGTATGTCAAACCACAGTTCTTAGTGTCTGTCCCACCGCATAATGCGGTAGAACATATACCCTTGATACTCTAATTGACTAATATGCAACCACTCACTCCATAAGAACTGTCATCACGATATGTCATGGAATAGGCCAATTCACGCATAACAAGACAGTACTATGGCAATTTTCTTGTTTTGTGTGAATTGGCCTATTGCATGAAGCATCGTGGCGACGGTCCTGATGGGATGAGTGGTTGTTTATTGGCTAGAGTATCAAGGGTATATATTATACCATATTATTCGGTGGGACAGACACTAAGAACTGTGGTTTGACATACATGAGAGATCTTATCTTATCATTGATTTGTTTGCAAATTAATCTCTTGGTAACTAATTTTAATAAAGCGACTGGAATTTCCCTTGACTTGGATTGTGGTTTTAATATTAGCAACTGATAGACAAATAAAATAAAAAGACTTTGGCTCAAAACACATGCAAGTGTACACCATTTCCCTACATATACTATGGGGCCGGCATGCAACCTTAAAATCCAACACTTGTAGCATGTGCCTGCCACTATGTACTACAGTGGTGGTGTACATTGTACTGCATTCCCCTGAGTGCAGCTACAGATGTTAGAGGCTAACACCAGAGGGTCTGCACTATCAAATTCATACACTGACCTTACTGTTTTCTATGTCTATATTTTATTAATGTCTTGGTTGCTAGAGACATCTCCAAAGCAATGCATTGGAGATATCTGTAGAATCTGAGTGGTTAATAAAAATAGAGCTGCTTTTCACCAGTTTTGCACTAGTACCCTGTCTGCATTATTATTAATTTATTTTTGCAATTAGGAATACTAGCACCTCTGACTTCCCACTCCAGGGGCAGCCTTAGGGCAACTGGCACCCTTCATACAAATTGCTTGTGGGATCCCTGCTTCAATGTCTCAGTGGCAGGCAGGAATGTGCAGTGGAGGTGCATTACACACCTCACAGCCACTAGACAATAAAGGCTGCGCTTCCCTTCTGTTCAGTAGGAAATTGTTCATCTGAGAGTTAAAGCTCCTAGCCAATGGGGGGATCAGGAAATCTCCCAAGATAAGTTAGGTTAGTGGTGTTGCCCCGTCCCCATACACCGGGGAGGTCACACAGGTTGCACAACCCAAAGGCTGTCCGTGAGTGTGAATTTACTAGCCATTTAAGGATCTTGACTGATCTTAGGATCTCACTAAGTACTTAATTAATTAGTGAATTAACACTTTCACTGGGGGTGAATGTTACAATTCGCCAGTGCAGCTCCACTGGTGTTAGTCTCTAATGCCTGTGACTGGACTTTAGTGCATGATCCATGTATTGCATACCAGCAGACCATCTCCGATATGATTAGGACTTTAATGCTAGCAAGCTCAATATGTCAGCCCCATAGAATGCACAGGGAAATTGTATAAATACATGCCATTCCTTCTTTGTCTTCTTTAGTACATTACTCTAAACCAGGGCTGTCCAAGTTCAGGCCACAAAGTCCACCAACAGACCAAGATTTAAAGATTTCCCTGATTAAGCACAGGTGAGACAATCAAAATGAATGAGCCACTAATTAACTCAACTCAGGGAAATCCTTAAATCGTGGTCTGTTGGTGGCCCTCAAGGACTGAACATGGACAGCCCTGCTATAAACAATTCACAGGGGTAAGGATGGACTCAAAAATGTCCACAGACTGCACCATTCTCATTTCCCTGGTGGAACTGTGGTAAACACAGAGCAGTAAATTAACATTAGGCAGACGCAGGGACTAAAAATCGATTCAAGCTCCTGATTTAATATGGAATCGCTATCGTACAATTACCATTCAGTCTCAGCCCCATTGAAACAATCCTTTCTTACCTAGGTCAGACTGAACATTGTGAACGTAGACACCTCTTTACCACTAACTAACTCTATGGCACTTTGCACATACAAGAGCCATTCTTACCTAAGCAGCTTTAGAGACTACCGTAAAATCTTGCGTATAATATGCACAGTTTTGCCCCTCTTCACCTATGTGAAGTGGGAGGGTGCATATTATACACAAGAATACATATTATAAAAAAAAAAAGTCACATTTTCCCTTCCTCTCTCCCTCCCTGCTTACCCATGGGCGCCTCTCCTGCCAAGTCCAAATTCACCATCCTGATGGCACGCTTGCATCTGCTGCCCGCTTCCAGCATGGCCCTGTCAGGACCTCCTATGCCCATCCAATGGTAGTGTCATGAGAGGACCACAAGGTCCTAACAGGGTAATATCATAGATCCAATGCAAAAAGCTAAGCGGGGAGGGAGGGAAAATTTGAAATTGTTTTGTGTATCCAATAGGTGAAAACAAGGGTGCGTATTATACATAGGCACTCTTGTGTTCCCCTAAAATCTTGGGTATAATATGCACCTGTCTATTATACACAGGTGCGTATTATACCTGAGATGTTATGGTATGTATCATTATCATGTTGCAGCATGGGGTGGGTAAATTATGTTATACTGAGGCTGATGTACTAAAAAGAGCTGGGGGAGATGCACTAACGTGTGATAAAGAGAAAAAGTGGAGATTTTTAAAATTTTCCAGTTCTATGTTATTCTATGGAGACTATGCACTGAGATCTATCAAGTTGGAGAAATCTTAGTACATTAGCTCCAAACAATAATATATGACTTGGAGTGATTATTATATTGGAAAAGTGATCTGTAATGTATCTCCTCTTTATTTCACCTTGGAGCAAACCTAGTATATAGCATAGAGATTAATACAAATTTACATTGATTAAAATGGAGTTTATATTTCCTTGACTGCTGGAGACATCTCCAGTGAATTGCTCTTTAGTATTTTAAGTGGTTAACGTGTCCATTTAAATAACTAAGATGTTTTATTTGTCCCCTCTGGTGCAGTTGGTTTGCTCCAGAATTGTCATAGCTCTTCTTAGTACATCAGCAACAGTACCTCCTGAAGCTGACTCTTTGTATGGTGAGGGAATTAAGCGTATATATTTGAAGATGACAATACAAAGCTAAATAACTTTATGAATGACATTGAAAGCGAATTAGATTGTCACTCCATAATTGCTGCATAGTCACACTGAACATGTCAGCTGCACTTTAAGCTCTTCCTCTATTTTGCAGGTGAGAGAAACCATTGTCAGTTTTCTGAAGCCATCACTGAATAATCATTGTCATAGTAGGAACATGAAATTTTCATTTTTGCCAGTAAGGGGAGGATAATAGATATATGACTGGAAGGCACAGTAGTCATTTCCTGTATGAAGATATCAATATCACTTATAGACACACACATATATATATATATATATATATATATATATATATAAGTGAAAACTTTGGCACTCACATGACTTCCACTAATTCATCTTTCCTCATAGCATCGGGTACAGTATAATGAATGAAATAATAAATATAAAAATATGCACTCACAATGTATAGTATCAAAATCTCCAAATGTAGTAAAGTGGCACCATTAAGGAAAGCAAACAGAAAACAAAAATGGCAACGTTTCGGTCCTCTCTTCGGCCTGAGGTCGTGGAGAGAGAACCGAAACATTGAAATTTTAGTTTGCTGTTGGTTTTCCTTAAAGGGGTGGTAGTACTTAAATTTAACTGGTTTTTAATATTGTACAGATTAAAAATATGAATACAATGAGGTATGTCCCATCCGTAAAACTTTTATAGTTTAAGAGATCAAAGCATGTAATGATCCTGTTTTACAGAAGTCTGCCATCTAGCTGAGAAAAACAGATTCCGGTCCCGGGACAGTCCTGCGGCTCTTCAGCAGAGCTGAGATACCGAAATCTAATTACTCCATTGCAGCGGCCCACAAAGTGTGCCTGGTTTGCAAGCACACTTTGTAGACAGTTCCAATGAAGTATTTCTATTTCGGTGTCTTGGCTCTGCTGAAGTGCTGCAGGATGCTCCCGGGACCGGAATCTGCTTTTCTCAGCTAGATGGCAGACTTCTGTAAAACAGGATCTTTACATGCTTCGATCTCTCAAATTATAAAAGTTTGAGAGATGGGACATACCTCATCGTATTCATATTTTTAATTTGTACAATATTAAAAATAGTGAAATTGGTGTCACTTTAATACATTTAGAGATTTTGATACTATACATCATGAGTTTATATATATATAGATATATATATATATATATATATATATATATATATATACACAGTTTGGTAAGGAAGCACTCGCAAATAAAGGGTTGAATACGTGGGTGCAGTCAGTGCTTCCACGCAAGATATGAAAGAAAAAAATCACAGCAGCACTCTTTATAAATCACAGCAGGTATTTATTAAACAAAAATGTTCATTGTTACGTCCAGATGCCCTGGCCTTCTTTAAGATGAGTGAAATTGTGCAAATAGGTTCCTTTTAAAGACCTCTGTGATCATATTGGCACCAAAACTTGCATTCTAAGCCAGAGATGAAGTTAAATAAAGGCATATATTGGAAACTGCACACTAGTAAAACCTATTTTCTTGTTATAGGTGTTACTAGTGTGCAGTTTGCAAGTTATGCTTTTATTTCAAGGGATAGTATTGGTTAGTTTTAACAAAGATTAATAGTGTAGATATTAAAAATAAAAATACAATGAACTACCTCCCATTTCTCAAACATGTATAGTTTGAGAGATATAAGCTGCTAAAGTTCCTGACTCATGCCCCTTTCAGAGACGTCAGAGGTCTAGCTGACAGAAGGATAACCTGGTCCCGGGACTGTCTGGCGGCTCTTCAGCAGAGCTGAAATAGCTCTATCCATAAAGGAATACATCACTGAAACAGTCTACAAAGTGTGCCTGGTTTGCAAGCACACTTTGTAGAACGTGCCAATGAAGTGTTCCTTTCTATATATTGCTATTTTGGCTCTGCTGAAGAGCCACCAGCTTGTCCCGGGACCAGGATCTCCTTCTGTCAGCTAGAGTGCTGACATCTCTGAAAGGGGCATGAGTCAGGAACTTTAGCAGCTTATATCTCTCAAACTATACATGTTTGAGATATGGGAGGTAGGTCATTGTATTTATATATTTAATATCTACATTGACAACAAACATTTTAATATTTTTTTTATAAAGTTCTGACAGTGCTGCTGGGATTTTTTTCACACATACATATATATATATATATATATATATATATATATATATATATATATATATATATAAAATAGATGGATAGATAGATAGGTATTAGTACTACTTTAACCCCTTCGCGACCATTGACGTGCCAGGACCGTCACGGCGGTCCGGCACTTAAAGACCAATGACGGTCCTGGCACATCATGAAGTTCAGGGCTCCCAGCACGGCTGCATGCCGCTCCGGGACCCCTGAACCGGAAGTACTAAAAAAAAAAAAAAGCCCCGTGGTCATCAAGTGCCAGCCACGTGTGTGCGTGCCGGTCCTTAAGGGGTTAAAAACATGTATGAACACGCACATTATACACAAAGCGTGGTCAGGTATGATGTTTATGTGTGACTGCAGTCATTAAGTTCATGCAGTTTTCTCCCAGACTATCATGGTATATTTTTCACATGTGAATAGTATATTTCTGCCTCTGCTGAATAGTATGAATATATTAATGCGGATTGGAATGTGCCCTTGGACTCAATAGCACACAAATGTTAATATTAATCCCTCGGTGTTACAGTTTCTTTCTGGGCGGTAATAAGGTAATTATTCTTCATACTAATCAGAGTCGTGTTCAGACAAAAATCATTTGCATTAATAAGCTTAGAACCAATGAGAGGAGAATAATGTAAACGAACCATGGATTACTGGGGGATTAATACCATTTAATACACATAACTTTGGTAAATTCATTAGGAGACAGTGCTTAAAACAATAATAAATACTTAACTAATCAACCCCATTAGGGGACATAATAATGTAAGCACTTCATTTAAAGTGGCATTAAGAATCGAACATAGGAACTCAAGTGTAAGGGTTGCTGGCTTTGTGTGAAGGGAATTCATTTTCTATTCAGCAACCAACAGACAGGCATTCATTTTTCCTTATTAAACCTTGAGGAAACCTCACTTGCACCCATGGGGTTAAATACAGCTGAAGAAGGAGCTGTGAATTTACACCCCTTGGATGCTAATGCCATCTGCATTGCAATGTTTCCAATGGTTTAACCCTTTGCGTTGAATTGCGTACCCCTCTGGCACTCAAAGGGTTATTGATTCTGTTAGTAGATTGGGACTTGAAAAAAGCTTGCAGGTTATTGGACAATTTTGAACTCTTTGTAACTCCTTGATTTTTTTGCATTGTTTTGCATAGTCCTCTGGCAACAGAGAACTGAGAAGATTTTTGAAGTGGTACAAGCAATATGAATGCATAATGACTGGCATGACTTGCACTTTATCTTCAAGTATTTCATGGGGTAATAATCAACTAATAGAAGATTTTATTGTGTATACAGACACTGACAAAACATATATGTGATGATTTCTGCATATGGAAATATTGTATACAGACAGTCCGTGATTTGGAACTGCTGAGCAATGAAGCCATTGGTTCAGATATCACAAAAAAGTAGAAGGAGCAATAGATAGTGTATTATCGTTTTCAACAGATTGAATGATTCAGTAAAGCTCAAAAATGGGTACTCACAATTGTGGTGGTCAGTTCTGAGCCTGACAAGTGCGCATTAGGAGAAAAACCCGTCTCCAACCGGGAATAGCAAGATAAACATAGAACTCCACGTGGCTCCAGTAAAAAAATATATTTTAATATCAAATATCCATATAACATATAAAAGACAATATATATATCTAATAATATAATATCTCTAATAATATAGCATCTAACGCGTTTCGTGGATAAACACGCCACTTTATCAAAGATAGAATCTACAACTGTAGTATTTAAAAATGGAGTTTTTTTACTGGAGCCACGTGGAGTTCTATGTTTATCTTGCTATTCCCGGTTGGAGACGGGTTTTTCTCCTAATGCGCACTTGTCAGGCTCAGAACTGACCACCACAATTGTGAGTACCCATTTTTGAGCTTTACTGAATCATTCAATCTGTTGAAAACAATAATACACTATCTATTGCTCCTTCTACTTTTTTGTTGTATGGATATGGTCTATCGCTTTGGAGAGAGCGTTGTAAGAAGGAGCTGTTTTTGGGTCCACCTGAAAGATCTACTGAGTTGCTGATTGGAGGGCAGCCTTAATAATCCCTCTGAGTGTATTTAGCTGTGGTGCACATACGTGTATTTACAGCAACTTATTTTGTGAGTATTACTCACTAGGGTGATTGGTGAAGGTCAACTGAACTAATTGGATTCAACACAGGGTGCGCCTCCGGGTTTTCTCCCTTTTGTTTCTGTATTTTTATTGGTTCAGATATGCCACATACCTTATACAAGTCGATTCAGTCTATAGGTTTGGGGGAGTGGTTGTGTTAAAGAGCTTACTTGTCTGAGACCTTCATGCCAGCATGATTATTGAGTTTTCTGCATCTGGAGTGTTTTTCTCAGTAATTGGAAAGTCTGTAGGACCACAAGCAATGCATTAGTCTCTATTGCTTGCAAGCCAAAGGATGAGATAGTCTGTATTGGTTCCAAGGTATATGTCAGCTGTAAACTCTGCTCAGTGGGCAATGCCCATACTTGGGAACTCTCAGGGCTTTACCCTGAGACTCTGGGTTTTGACCCAAATAACAGCGCCTTAGGTAGAAGGTCCAAATTCTCAGGGTGAGAGAGTCCATTGTTACCCATAATCTGATCTTCCCCAATTAACCTCTTATTTAGGGTCTAATTTTTGCCATTTATACCAGAAACGTATATGGAGAAGTCCTGCTTGTCAGTGTGTGTTCAAGAAGTAAGAGCCATAAGTTGCTGCATATTAATGGTTCATGTTCATTTGCTGGTGAAATGTAACTCCTTGGATTGTAGACACACCTCCACCGAATCTCCAACGTATCTAACAGCCAAGGTGTTAAAAATTGGGATGCTTTATATCCTGTGACACACTTTACTCATAGCTGCTATGTTTACATCTGTTTTATCTTTGATAGTGAACAGTATACACTTAACCCTTGGAGTGACAGAGAGGTATCCAAACCATTGCAACTCAATGCATATATGTCTGGCATTCAAAGGGTTAATGCATCATGGGTATCTATAAGAGAGTTGTGGTTTTGATATCTCATGTAAGCTCTTATGCTTCTCTAATGTGTCTTATGATGTGGAATCTTAATACATCTCTTTAATGAATGGTAAGCATAATTGGTGATTAATGTGTATGGACTAGGAGGGGTTGAGTGTTAAGTATTCTGATGGAGGAGTGAATGAGAAGCATATGTCCTTAATATGCTTGTGTTTATAGACAGCGTGACTCAAGCATGTGTCTCACTGAGTCTGATGTCTCTCTCACGTTACTGAGAACTGTATTTTCTATGGAACGTCTGTTCCAAAATTGAAACTGTCCTTGGATTACCTGCAGTGGGAGGAGAATGTGATATTACATGCATCAATGGTTTGCCACAGAGTAGAATGAATGTGCAATTTTCTAATGTGTTGAAGTGTTCAAATATTGTTCAAAAGTTTGGACTGTTAGCTGTTGGACGCTACAATCCCCATCATCCCAACCATCCAACAGCTGCTGTGGGGATGATGGAAGTTGTAGTCCACAACAGCTGGAGGTTCAAACATTGGCTACCCCTGTGCTAGAGACATCTTCAACAATGTAATGCTGTGCCTGGAGATACTGTAGTCACTTTCAAAAACATAATGGATACCTTTCTAGCTCAAAACAATATTGAGAATTATGACAGTTGGTTTCAAAGCAAATAGGATGTTGATCCAGGTAAATATACTACCTTTTGGAGTCAGGAATTAAGTGTATTTTTCAGGGGAGGGATTCTCCCTCTTGGAGCTTAATTGGGGATGTCTTCTATAGAGTGTTTTACTGTTTATCTCCCTCTGGATCAATAAAGGTGATGTGACACATGCTGAACCTGATGGACACGTCTCTTTTCAAGCCTATTGATCTATGTTACTATGTAAGTTACTATGTTACTATGTAGAGCAAACACTGAGAGTTTTGTACTAAGAGGAACTGGAGTAATCCTGGTGTACACCAGCTTCACCATAGGAGAAAAATACAATTCCCATTGATTTACATGAGTATTTGTTATGCCACATTGGTAATAATTTGTTCCTTTTATCAAATGGTATATATGAAAATGTATACATCAAACACATTTCTTCCATCTTCTATGTTTTTGCATCCTATTGAATGTCTGCTTTTATCATTGTAAAGTTGCAGTTTAAACTCTCTTTGCAACACAATGCTTTGGATGCCTCTCTGGCACTCAGATGATTAAAGTTTAATGCTTTCGTTAGCTTTAGTGAATTTATAAATGTTCAAAGGATACCATATTAAGTCATTACTACCCAAATGCTATCTTGCCTGCATTTTGTATACTGTTTTCAGACGAAGTCCAAGGAGGCCTCATTCCTAAATGGCTCCTTCGCTAGTTAGCACCTAACTTTGTCACTAAGCATACATATGAAATGATTTTCACTTGCTGGAAATCTCATTTCTTCAGTCAATGTTGGGGTAGTTGAAATCTCCCACAATTATAATTACATTTCCAAACTGAGATGCCTTTTTCCATTTGCAGTAGCAATTGGACTTCTTCATACTCCCCAATATTAGTTGGCATGTAGCAAATACCTATCAGTTTCTTTTTTATTATGTTTGAATCTTTGTATTTCAACCCACAGGGCCTCTGCATTTTTACTTGACCCTTCATTGATAGCTTTTAGGTTTCCATTACATACAGTAGTACCTCTCTTCATTTTATTTGTATCCTATCATTCTAAAAACTGCATATCCCTATAGACTGACTGCATAGTCATGTGTGTTATCCAACCGGATTTCAGTAATATCTAGAAGACATATTACTCATTCTTCGCAATCAGTTCAAGTCCACCTATCTTATCAGCCAGGCTACAAGCATGTGCAAACATACATTTTATGTTACTGCCATACTTGACTGAAGATGCACATCCTTTGAAAAACTATGTATATGCATTAAGTAGGATGAAACATGGAAACCTCCTTATTAAACATATCATGGACCCTACACACTTGAAGAAGTAGGGGGAAAATGGAAACAGAGGAGGGAGGATTTGCTATTACAACACCATTTCTTAAAGAGTCAGTAATGTCCAATTATAATTTCATGTTATATTGTAGATATTAAAAAAATAAATTATCTGGAGTAAGTCCTGTCTCTCAAACATTTAAAGTTTAATGTATAATGTTTTAAAGTTCCTCCCTCCCTCCCCTTTCACTGATGTCAGCTGTAAAGCTGACAGAAGGAGAATCGAGTTGATAGGAACGGTTCATAGGAACGGTCTACAAAGTGTGGCTGGTTTGCAAGCACACTTTGTAGACGGTTCCAATGAAGTATTTCTTTTTAGTTTGCTGTATTTTGTCTCTGCTGAAGAGCTGCCAGCCGGTCCCGGGACAAGGATCTCCTTCTGTCAGCTATACAGCTGGCATCAGTGAAAGGGAACTTTAAAACGTTATATCTCTCAAACTATAAATGTTTGAGAGATGGAATTTGCTCCAGATAATTTGTTTTTTAATATCTACAACATAAAATGAAATTATAATCGGTGATTACTAACCCATATTTATGCCACATCTGCCAATGCCAAAATACTAAGCTACTTACATGGACAAAAAAAAAAAAGGAGAAACAGTGCAGACAATTCTTCTGAGTGTAGTATTTAACCATCTTCAGATGACCTTCACCTTTACCCTGGTGCTCTCTTGAAATTGTACTTACATTTCACTGAGGTTTTTCATCTGTCTCTAAGATCTTAATGCCTTCCCAGTATATTCCCCAGGTTTTTTATTATTTCACGTACAGAGGGATTTATATACAGATTTATAAAAAATATATATATATAATTAATGAAAATCAAAAGTTATATTCAAGGTATAAATGAGATTGGTGATTTTTCATTGTCCACATACCCTAGCGGTATAGGGTTAAACCTCTGAGTGCCAAAGAGGTATCCAGAAATTAGTTAGATACCTCCCGATACTCAAATGGTTTAGTGTCAATGAGTGAGGGTGGTAATATAAGCCTATAAAAGGAAGTGTGGCACAGCATGCCTTAATTAACATAATCTAATGATCCATAACTAAATGTAATAACTGGCATAATCAAATAACCTATAGCTCTTAATATGAAAAAAACATATATATCACAGGATTTATCATGGTAAAACGTGTACTTCCACTGCTCAGAGATGTTTTATTCAAAAGTTCCCAATTTGAATGTTTTGGGGAACAGAACATCCATGGCCAGAAAGTTTATGGCTGTGCTGTTGCTACCGCTATTTATGGGCAGTTATGGTCAACTGACCATAAATCTCCATAGTGTGATGTAGTAGCAGTGCCACTGTAAAATTTCAGGCCACTGAGGTACTGCACCCAAAAAATGTATGTTTGAGCAGCAAAACTTTTTAAGAAATTATATCTCTGCAGTGGGAGTGTCCATGTTTTACTTAGCAGGATCAGTTGAAAGTGTTACTATCCCTTTAAGATAATTATGGACTTAATATTAAGACGTATTAGCGTTCCTTTTGAGCTAGGGATTTGCAAGCTAACGCCATTTACAGTCTTCAGATATGGTTAAACTCACCTTCCATATAGAGCAATATGTTGCTTACCCTTCTGGCACTCTGCACTAAGATCTCCAAAACGTAAGAAATGTTAGTGAATTGGCTCCATAGAATAACATAGGAATTGGAGGAGTGATATCACTGGAGAAGTCATATCCGCTTAATCACCTTTTTATCACGCCTTAGTGAATAACCCCCATTGGGTTAACCTGTTGCTTGCTAGACAAATTTGAGCAGTATGTTGGAGATGACTCTCGAACCGAAGGGGTAAAATAATACCGTGACTTGCTGCAAAACAATCCATGAGCAATGTTTAGAAAAAAGGTAGATTTTAATTCTGTGCATGAAAGTTTATGTAGCAAATGTTTGCTAGACTAGCTATGGATTGCATGTAATAGCCAGTATAAGCTACCTTTTTGTGCATGCCTGACTTAAATGCTATTACATTAATTCATGGCCTCTGACTCATTGCTCTTTTTACCATATGGCCAAATACTTAAAGAACTTGAGAACTATGCTATGCTAATTCTGTCCACAGACAGATTAAGTCTAGGTGCACCTTCCCCTTACTTTTAGAAATATATTGTAATTCTGATGACAGGATATTAAACATGGATGCAAAATGAAAAGGCCAAAATCTGAAATCAGCCGATTCTCATAATGCCAGAACATAATTAGTAACCATTATTTTTCAAATCCCCAAATAACTGTCAAGATCAATTTTAAAATGCTATCTTTTCTGTGGTCTGGAGAAGAACAATGAATTGTACACGTGTACGGTGCTGCCTAAGCCCTGGATGTTTATAGCACGGAATATGATTAGGCTTTAAATGGCATATTCAGTTGATTGTTTCTGTATATTAACATATTGCAGCAGTTCATGATCTAAGACCTTGTGATTGTGTCATGCAAGATGACAGGGAGATGTCTAGAAGAAGGGTAGGCAACTCCTGTATTTTGACCTGTACATACACCACTGGCACTCAGTGGATTAACAGTTCAGATTTTAAAGGCATAGTAATGTTTCATAATAAAAGCAGCTCTAATTAATCATCATAGTATTTGGACTTTGGAGAGTGTTATTTCAATTCTGTCAGAGTTGTAGTTCCAGAGTAATTCAATGACAAAGTGTCCCCCTCCCGCCCCTTTTAGTGATGTCACACTGTTCAGCTAGAGCAAAAGGGAGGTGCCCAGGTAGACTGCAGAGAGGGACAATCTTTAATTAAGATAAGGGAAAAACCTGAAAAGCTTGTCAAGGGGGGCAGGGATTTCATTGTTTTCATAGGAATAAGAGTGTCCCCTTCTGTTATCTGTCTGGTCTATAGACTGCATTCCACATCTGAGAAGAGACTGCTTACACTAGGTAAAAGGGGCGGGAGGGAGAAACTTTGCTTGTGAATATCTCATAAACCATAAAGGTTTGAGAGATAAGACTTATATCGTTCTTCATGTTTTTTTTTTAATGCCTACAAAATAAAATAAAGTTAAAACAAAGTATTGCTATCCCTTTAAAGGAACACTAGTAAACTAATAAACTACATGTAAGTATATTTGTTCAGAAATTCCTAATGACCATTACAAATTGGTTCTATACAGACTGATTCCCCAAAACAATCCATGTTTCAATAGTGCTGGATATCATGTTCATGCAGGTAGACCTCATGGACTTACTCATGACGTGATGGAAAGGAGTGGAAGTGGAAAAATACTATGTATTATAAAAAAATAAAATTAAACAATTGTATATAGATTTACTTTTTTACATTATTATTCCTTTAACCCCTTAAGTACCATTGACGTGGCAGGACTGTCACGCTGGTCCGGCACTTAAGGACTAGTGATGGTCCTGCCACATCACGTACTTTTACTCACCGCGCACCTGTAGGAGCGCTGTGAGTAATACCAGGCACTGAAGTTGATCGCTCCAAGACCGGAGCGATCTCTTCCAGTGGCCCGTTTGACGTGCCGCCCCACGTGATCAGTCACATGGGACGGCACGTCAAAGTTTCCTATGTGGTCCTTAAGGGACGGCACGTCCCGGGACCGCTGGTCCTTAAGGGGTTAAGGCTAGACATGTAGGTAGTCTCTAACAGCTAAGGGTGGGTGCAGTAAGGAGTGATAAGGAGAAGTTTACTTTTTACCAGGAAGCATACATTGAGATTGTCTCTTTTTCAAATATTTTATGGACTCATTTTATCTACCTCAGAAGGCATAAAGGCTGAGCTGACTTTGCCCAAAATAGAACCTGCAATCTTGTGGTCTCAACAGATCCTACTGCTGGTGCAGTAGCCATCTCACTAACCTCTTCAATCATATTACTTCTCGAAATTCTATATAATATGATGGAGCCAATCAAACTAAGATTTCTCCAACTTGAGAGATCTTACTGCATAGTCTCCTTAGAATAACAGGAACTGGAGAAGTGATATCACTCCACTTTATCACCTCTTCATCACACCTTAGTAAGTTGGATAACCCCCAGGAGGTCCAAAGACTGACTGCTCCATGCTATAAGGATTTAATTCTCTCACATTAAGTACAGGTAATGTCAGTTCAAACAGTGATTTATCCTCTTGAATGCTAGAGATATCTTTAGTGCATTGAGAAGCAATGCATTGTAGATGTCTCTTGCATCCAAAAGTTTAAAACATATATTGATACTTGAGGAACAGAGTTCAATACCCTGTATCTAGAATGTGCTGTATATAAATGGCGTGTAAAGCAACAGGGATTTGTTTGTAAGAGTGTTAAAGGTCCTAAACGTGCAAAATCCAAATAAATATGCTGCTTCTCCCAGCAAGGGGATGATCCAGATTACTTTATTCGTAAAAATATCTCAAAATATACTATGAATGGTAATATCAACACAATTCTCAAGAAACAAATGCATCAATCAAGAAAGAGAGAAGCAGCGCTCAAACTGCAGTATGATGATAGGACCAGGAACAAACATCCCACCTATCATCTCTATGGAGAGCTATCAAGCTAGGGGCTAAACAAAGAAAAAAGGCACTCTCTCATTCCATGGAACTCAGATCAAGAACAAACCATAAGCAAGATGAATAAATTACAAAATATCAACTTTAACTTTAAATATTCACATATAAAAGAATATACAATTCATATAATCAAATATTTCAAACTATAATGATAAAAAAATAAATTATTATCAATACTGATCCAATGCCACATACTGAGGAATCCAATAAAATACTAATTATTAATAAGAATGACTGACATATTTACAATAGAATATAAATATAAAAATAAATATAAAAAATATCATAAAGTTTATAGAATACCCTTAAAGGGATAGTAATACTTTGTTTTTACTAAAGCCATTTAAGTTTGTCTGTAAAAGTTATTCACAGTGCTACCTTACTAATGCTCTGAAACAGTCTGGATCGTCTGAAATTTGCTAGTAAAATGTCCCCATAATCCAAAAATGTCAGCCATGTCTGTCAATCTGAGGATAAGCAAGCTCTCGCCATTATCCTCTAAATTTGCATGATCCTTTGCATTTTCTATTTGGGAGGGGTTGGCAGAGTCACTGAGGAGGAGTGGTGTAGTCCCGCGAGAGTGAGGTACTTATGTGTGGCATATGTATCATTGCTCCTGACTGACAGTGGTCCAGTCTCCAGAAGCACTAATCAGCCTAGTTAGCAGACATAAACAAATCATAAATATGCATGCAATATTTCACTGTCCCCTATCCTATCTCACACACTGTCATCCACAGCAGCAGAGAGAATATAATTATATTGATATTTATATTGATCAATACCAGGTTTTTACATTAATAAATAATATTGCTAATTATAGTACTTGTAGATGTTATCTATATCTATATTTTTAATAATCAATGCCAAGTAATTACATTGATAGAGTACCTAACAGAAAAAAACACAGCCTCTAATTCAAAAAACTTTGAGGCTCTGTATCAAGTTGCTGTTATATCCTGATTTAAACAATAAATATAAAACGATAGATCCTTATAACATAATATAAAAATACTAGTGTAAAAGCCCGTGTACATGGGCCAATGTCTGGGTGATGGAGGCCAGTCCTGCTCTGCGTCCTGCCGCTGATGCAGTCACGCACTGTAGAGACTGCCTGAAGGCACAGAATGCTCCCAGCATAGAACTACCAGCATTCTGTGCATTTGGGCATTGTCTACTGTGCATGACGGCATCTGACAAACATCCTAGCGAATTATAATATAGGATATATGTTGATCAATATACATACCCTGTCCTTGTGTATATTTGTGTTTTTGAAGCATACATGAGTCACCAAAAATATATTATTGGTGGTGCGCCTTTATTTAAATATTACAATAAACAAGACTATATATTATTATCATAAATTCCCATATATCTCCTAAATAGGGTATTATTATAACTTAGTTAGAATTGCTCCGATCAAGAAACAAGTTTCAGTATTTGATTTGAGGCATTTCAAAGAAAATTTACCGATTAACCCTGTAAGTCCTTGGGTTTGTTCTTCTGATATAAAATATATCAGATTTCTGCAATTCACAATGGATCATCACACAAAATCAGTATTCTGAACCCATATCTAACAAACATGTCACTCACCAGCTTTATACACCGATACTATCCCGAATGAGTTTGCATTGCAACATGATCTCAGAAACCAGAGCTCTAGTCTAATACATAATTGGATTCACTCTTTAACCCTTTAGGTGCCAGAGAGGTATACAATGCATTACAATGTGATGGATATATCTCCGGCACACAAAGGGTTAACAGACCAGAGGATCTGCATCGCATTGCCCAAACACATTGCCGCAAGGGATAGCTATTAAGTGTAGAAGACAAAATAACAGCTAGCCAGTCTAGAATGCGGGATCTGCCGCGATCTGCGAGCTAGAAAGGTGTGCACTCCTCCAGCTTCTGTGTTGTTATTCAGTTTTAGATGTGTTCCACACTGGCCATGGAATGTTGCCAGACATATATATTTTGTAACCTTTTCCGTTTTTTACTGAAGGTTCTCTATCCTTATCCTCCATAAGGATACTTCAACTGTGCTCAGCTGCGCATACTGTAGGATGGATCTCTAGAATCTACAACGAATGAACCTATCAATGGATATGTATAACTACTGTTCCAGCCTGGCAGCTAGTGAACGTTGATGAGGTACAGGAGTATTTCAGACTTTGTCCACATATACACTAATGGACACTCAGTAAAATGGAAATAAAATTTTACTGTTCATCTCGCTATCAGTACTCTCACAGAGAACGTGACCCATATGGGGAAACCTGTTATCCCGATGACATTACACATGAAGTAACCAAGTGAACTTTGGAATGATGTATACATTGATAGTGCTACCCACGCTTGAATTATTGATGGTCATAAAGACATTTCTTGAGTTGTAACTACCACTTTAAAACACCATTGAATCAGACTTTAGGAGTTTCACTCTAGATGAGCGCTTCTCAACCTTTCTAGTGCCGCGACCCTTTGATAAAATTTCCCAAATTGTGGTGACCCCTAACAGTAAAATTATTTTCGTTGCTCCTTCATCGCTATAATTTTGCTACTGTTATAAATCAAAATATAAATATCTGATGGTTTTAGGTGACCCCTGGCAAATCGTCATTCGACCCCCAAAGGGGTCCCGACCCACAGGTTGAGAACCACTGCTCTAGATTTAATGTGTCTATTAAATGAATAAGTTGTGCGGCATCTTCATACATGTGTATTTTCTACTATATATTATCTTAGCTGAAAGTACGTTTGCAAAGGCATTTTAGAAACACTTGAAACAGTTGTATCCCATATCCCATCAATGTATCTCACAGTAACCTTTAACTTTTATCCATGGATACAATATAGCAAACACACGCTCTAACTTGCTACATACATATAGTCTAATAGCATCAACCTGTAGTGTAAAGCTAGTGGATCCACTGGGACATCACAATGGTATAAACTATCTGCACACCCAATATACTTGAATAATAACCATCAGTTGATTTAAGCTATACTGTAGCTCATCGCTGTACTGCTATTAGCACTCCCCATAATGGCGGGTCTCCACTGCATCCCAAAGCGCTGTCTGTTTGTTCATAACACATATACAATTGCTACCACTGTCACAGTATTGAATTACTTTGATCCCATTAACTCAGAATCTTATGTAGTATGGCTAGTCTGCTATAATAAACCCTCCTGACACAATTTACTGCCCCTTTTACATGTCTAGAATGGGTCTCCAGCACATTCCGCAATTTGTCTTGGAAGCGCTACAGTTTTAACACATCAGACATTTGGGCTCTATTGTATGCTAGGACAGTATACCAACAACACAAGTACTTGCATATAGATGGCATATCAAGGGGCATACTGTATCCTCCAAGTCGTGGTGATGATCTTTTAGCATTAATTATCAATATGGCATTTCAAACGGAAGCTTTATTCAGATGCACAATACAAAACTTCAATAGAGAGCAGAGTATGGCAAAATTACTTACAAACAAAACTCTTAGCTCCTCTTCTAAGCAGCTTTAGTAGAGCTTGTCGTGTGACAGAAAGAAGTTCCGTCACTGAAGGCAAGTTAGTAAAAACGGGAGTATGACATCTTAAAGGGGCCGGGTTTCACCTTGCAACCTAGTATTTTTTACTCTCTATGCTGCCCGTCTGGTCGTGCATCCAGAATTCAGATACAAAAGGTACAGCAGTGACAACGTGAAAAAAGGTGGAAAGAGGAAATTTTAATGGCAAATTTCACACGACCCAGACTGTTTCAGAGCATTAGTAAGGTAGCACTGTGAATAACTTTTACAGACAAACTTCAATGACTTTAGTAAAAAAAACAAAATATTACTATCCCTTTAAGATTCCAATTGTGATTTAAATATCATGTCAGAATTAGTATGATGTGAGGTCCAGACCCTCACCCCCAACATAATAAAAAGCTACCAGATTTAATAGAAACAGAAATATTAAACACTCATCAGCTCTGTTGTGATCTATCTAAACATAATCCTATATAATAATTTGCTAGGATGGTTGTCACAATGAAGTCATGAGCAGTAGAGACTGCCCACGTTCGGGGAGTCTCTCCTGCGCATGATTGCTTCACGTGAGTGAGGTGACGCAAGACTGCATCGCGTGGAGCAGTGAGGTAGCTGCCTCTTAACCCTTTGAGTGCCAGAGGGGTACACAACGCATTGTTTTGGCACTCAAAGGGTTAACATTACCCGAACCTTGGCCCGTGTACATGGGCTTTTACACTAGTCGATATATAAACAAATACTAGTAAAATCAGAAAAAGAGTGATTTGTAACATAACTTTCCAAATAAGTATATTTTATGCTAGAAAGAACATCCATGACAATCTCTCATGAGATATACACACACACACACACACACACACACATATAAGTTGGGAAGCATTTCTTTATTTTTTGTATATATATATATATATATATATATATATATATATACTAGTTGAAAAGGCCATTTACACGGGCCACAGTGCCGCCGCTGCGGTCATGCGCAGTAGAGACTGCCCGTGCCGCTGCTGATACGGAGCTGGACGCTCCAAATTCAGGCCGGAGTCCTCTCTGTGCACGGGACCGCTTGGTGCCAGGAAGGTACGCAGAGAGGACTCCGGGCAGTCCCTACTGCGCATGACTGCAACATGCGCAGCCGTCTCTACTGCGCATGATGGCTTCTGACAGACATCTTTAGTAAATTATTATATAGGATATATATATATATATATATATATATACACACACACACACACACAAAATATATGAGATTTTTTTTATTTCTCCTCTATGCTGTTGGTTTCTCTCAGAAATACTCTACTTTTCTTCTGAACATAAGGCCCATAAAGATAAAGGGATTTTGTGAGCAAGGCTGTAAAGACATAGAGATCAATTTGTCTGGCATGCTGCAGAGGTTGAATCTGTGGAAATCTATATGGATATGTGCAGACTCTCTGTAAAGAGGCTGGAAGCAGAGTGTGTAAGCGATCTTTCACACTGAAGATGGAAGTGTAACAGTCCCCCTGATGCAATTGTGTTGCCCATGTTGTGAACTCACTTTTGCCCTAAATTCCTCCACCAATCTGTTGGAGGGTAGGCATGGCTGATGTCAGCGCCAGTCGAATTTTATTAGCTGATGCTCACTTGTGTCACCCATTCATTGGAAGGCGTGCATAGGCCTCCTTTCAGATCTTGCATGCCCCATCTTGACTTTGTTACTGTGTGAACACAGTAAAGAACCGGCTTTCTTCAGCGTGGTGTATTTATGTGTGGCAATAGTTGCCTGTGTGGAAGGTAAAATAGCTCAGCAGCTTACATTTAACCACAAGAGAGATCACCATAGCATCATCACTGCATTGATGCCCCAGGAGTGAAAGGGGCCTACAGAAGTCTGTGTGCATCTGAACAACAGATATTTGTTGATTCCGTATATCTGTGTCCATAAGCTCTGTTTATCCCTAAGGCTGATGTACTTAGAACAAAATGAAACAATTCTGGAACAAACAAAATGTGCCGTACGGGACAGAGGACAATTCCCTGAATGCCCATTAATTAAAACTGGGGTTTTATCCCATTTGAAAGCTAGAGTCTTCTCAAATGTATTGCTTTGCTATGATTTGGAGACATCTCTAGCATTCAAGAGGTTAAAAGCCCCATTTAATTAGAAGGGAGTATTTCTTTGTCCCCTATGGTGCAGCTGGCTTGCCCCAGACCTTCTCCATTTCTGTTTATCATGACAGCCTCAGTGTGTTTGTAAAATGGCCTCATACATGTATTTGTATGGTACAAGTGGGAGGTTTTAATGCATAATTGATGCAAAACTCTAATGGGATGCCCTGATACAATACTGTGGTAAAATTAGTGATGCTACTGATTTGTTAGAGGTGTTCCTGCCTAACACCAATTTAATAAGCTACTTCCATCAAATGTGGTATCCCGTATGCCTCTGGCACCATGGGGGGAGGGGCAGTGGGGAAGTTAATGAGTATTTTAAGGCATTCCTTTCCTTTGCTCTGTTTCTTAATTTGTATTAAACAGGGTATAGTGGAAAGTGGTGTAAGGTTTCTCCATTTTTTGTGCATGTTATTGGACAGGGTTTGGGGGCTTTCTCACAATAAAGGAGTTGTAAACTTTTTTATGAAATCTCTTATAGGGCTTTTCCTGCTGAGAAAAATAAGGTCACTCCCACCTTTGTTTTAATCAAAAGTTATACTAGTTCAAATCTGTTATACTCTCTGAAAACATAGATCCAGGGGTCTTACTTCCTGAAAATTCAAATGGACAGGAAGTGACACAGCAGTTACTAACACATTCTTTGGCCACTGACTCATCTCACCAAAATGCAACATAATAATTATCTGAACTCTGTCTACTAGAGGGCACTTTTTAATGTAAAAACTCAACGTTTTAAAATGTAATAACTCTGGAAAGACACATCTCCTAGCATATTTTGCAATCACCCCAATGAAGTTGGCTCTTTGCCTCTACCACTTCAATGACAATAGCAACATTTTTGTTATGAAATAAATTAGCATTCCTTGCTCTAGACCATTAACCCCTTGAGTGCTAGATGCATCTAATGCATTTTAAAGCAATGATATGGAGACACCCCTAATACCTAAGAGGAAAAATGGAAATTCCCCAGATTCTCATTGATTTAAATGGGTATTTTAACAGACTGAATGACAGAGAGATATCAATCATTGCTTCTTATTAAGCTGGAGACCTCTCTATCATGCAGTGAGCGAATTAATACCCCATTTAAATCAATGGGATTGCTATTTGTCCCCATGATTCCATTGGTTTACCACAGACTTGTTATTTTTGACTTAGTATATTTAACTATTTGAGTTAGGGGTAGGCAAGGCATTACTTTGACTACTCCTTTGGTACTCAGTGGGTTAATACAGTAGAGGCCACATTCAGTATTCTAATGTTCTGCAATTCTGGAAGACCATAGGGCAGCAATGAAAACCACCAATTGTCTAAATGGTGCTTTTAACCACTTGAATGCTAGAGGTCTCCAATTTATTGCTTTGCAAAGTGGAAAGGCTTTTGCTAGCTTTCATGTTAACCCTTTGAGTGCCAAAGAGGTATCCAGTGCATTGCGGTACAATATATTGGATACCACTCTTGCACTCAAGGGGTTTGTTAAAGGAGTTTGGGGAATATGAAGTAGGTTTGCTCCAGAACTTAACTTTTTGTAGCTTATTGAATACAATCTTACATTTCTTGTTAGCCCTTTGGGTGCCAGAGAGGTACCCAACACATTTCAACGCACCTATAATCATCTCATCACCTTCAAGCTCCTAGTCTTCCTTTCTCCCCGTCACATAAATCAGTGGTTATCAATGTGTGACTTCAGGAAGCACTAACAGGCCAGTACTTGACAGTCCACATGAATGGATTAAAATGGCCGAACCCTTGCTTGACTCAGCTGTGCTCAGGCAGAGAAATCCTCAAGTCTTGACCTGTTAGCGGGCTCTTAGAGCTTGGATTGAGAACCAATACGTGATTATTTTGCCATTAACTCAATTCCACCCTTGTGTCTAATCTAACTAGTATATAGTGTATGAAGATTGTAGAAGACCTTGAAGAAACACATTATGAAGTAGGAAAAGAATAAGCTCCAGTCCTAAACTTAAATTACCTCTAGTCTCAAGAAAGGGGCCTTTCTCCCCTCAACATGTTTGGTGTGTGTGGGATAAACATCTAACACTTGCCTAGGCCCCGACACTCTGAACTTATGCGATTTGAGTACTCCAAGGAAAGCAATTAGGGTTCATTTGACATTTAGCAAATATGTTACTGGCATGTTGCATCTGATGAGAGAATAGGCTGAACAAATAAGTGCGTAAGTGGAAGCTTTTAGGTACAATAATCATTCAACTAGCTGAATGTTGATGATAGGCTGGAAACTGTAATAGCAATGTATTATCAGTACATGCTGCTCTCTCTCTTTTCAATTAGGTTGCCACCTCATCAGTTTAGCCCATTGGGTGTTAACCTTTTGAGTGCCAGCAGCCAGATGTGTATGTGTTGCATACCCCACTAGTATCCAAAGGGTTAAAGACTTCACAATCTCATTGCAATGTGTTGGGGACTTCTTCAGAATCTAAATTGTTAAAGGAACACTATTACCTCCTAAAAATAACTTTATTTATTATTCTGTGCAGTAAATGCACCATGAATGGCCAATATGAATAAGTTCTATGCAGACTGTACTCCATCATAAATGTTCTGCTGCCCTCGGCCCTGCCAATTGCATGTGCCCCCCCCCCACACACACCCTTTTCCACAATCTCACTTTTTATCTCACTGCTTCCACAAGCCAGAACCTTTCCTTAAAGGGATAGTAATACTTCGTTTTAACTTTCTTGTATTTTGTAGGCATTAAAAAAACATGAAGAATGATATAAGTCTTATCCCTCAAACATTTATGGTTTATGAGATATTCACAAGCAAAGTTTCCCCTCCCGCCCCTTTTACCTAGTGTAAGTCATCTCTTCTCAGATGTGAGTCTGGTTGTATGACCAGACATAACAGAAGGGGACAATTTTCTTTGTATGAAAACAATGAAAGCCCTTCCCCCCTTGACAAGTTTTTCAGCTTTTTCCCTTATCTTAACTGAAGATTGTCCCTCTCTGCAGTCTACCTGGGCAGCTCCCTTCTGATCTGGTTGAATGGGGGGGGGGATACTTTGTTTGTGAATATCTCTTAAACCATAAAGGTTTGAGAGATAAGACTTATATCATTCTTCATGTTTTTTTAATGCCTACAAAATAAAATAAAGTTAAAACGAAGTATTACTATCCCTTTAAAGGCACCAAAGCAATGCAAGTAGGTAGCAACGAAATGGCTAAAAGAAAGTGGAAATGTTGATTTGCATACCTCCCAACATTTCAAATGGCCAAAGAGGGATACCTTTGTTTAAGGTGGTGTGTGTGTGTGGGGAGGGGCGTAGCTGGTGGGCGGGCCATTCATTCACTTGGGAAGTATGCATATGGTCCTCAAAGGCTTAAGCTTGTTAGAAAATGGACAGAACTCTGCTCTGCAGTTGTCGAGTGGTGAGAAAGATCTCCAGCAAGGGCTGAACGACAGGGTGTGCAGAGGGTGCAGATCCAATTGCTACTAGATAGTCATCTATGAAAATGTATTTATGTTAAGGGGTCCCAAAAACATCTTTGTGCCATTGCCCACCAATAACTAGCTATGCCACTGCTCTGCAGTTAAGAGAAACAATTTCTGTTTTGCAAGGCAACTTAGGTCTCTTCTATGGGCATATTTAAAATGAAGGCTGAATACAAAATGCATGACAGGTTATACACTCAAGCAAATTCTTTTTAAATTTAAATTAAACTGGAGTTGACTATCTTATTACTATTTTTGTGTAAATTATTCCTTAGACTCCAGGAGGAGAGGTACTAAAAGGTAATACAATTGAGATAACCTCTCCAGTGATATCATTTATCCAGGTCCTGTGTTATTTTATGGAGCCAATGCCCTAAGATGTCTCCAATATGAGAGAGCATAAGCTCCACAGAATAACATAGAAACTGGAGAAGTGATATGACTGGAGAGGTTATCTCTACTTTCTCACCTCTTTATCACACCTTAGTGCATCTCTTTCCTATAATGGCACTGGGATCTCTTTGTAGCTGGCTAAGTGGTACGATATTTATTTCCCTTTTGATGAGAGTTTGTGAATTACAGCCAAATATGGCTAAGTATATGGAATATATGGGTTAACCCTCTGAGCACCAGAAGGGTGCACAATATATCACTTTGCAATGCATGCACCCAAAGGGCCCGAAATATGTTTAATGTGTAGAAAAATGTGACATAAATTCCTTGTCACGGTTCATGCCACAGTTCAGAATGTTTAACTTGGTTATCAATTTATGCTCTCAGATCTTTCTGTCTCTTTGTCTGTATATTTCCCGTCAGTACAGACACCCTTAGCTCTTTAATGCTATGACCAGTTTTGTAAAAATGTTGACCCACTGGGGTGTTTGTTTTTTGTTCACACTGAACCTATAAGAATTCAGCCATTTTCTTAGAGTTTGTCCTGCCTCATCTACATATAATCCTTCCTGTGTCAAGATTCTATTCCCCAACATTCCCCAACAAAGAAAGACCCCTTTAATGATGCACAGAAAAAACTTCCATCCAATAATATCCAAATTATATTTGTATTATGTGTCAAAAATACCAAAATTACAGTGAAACAGTGACTCAATAAAAACATTTAATAATAATAGTCTGAGTGATGTCAAGGGAAATTAGGCAGTCCATATATTCCAATGAATATAACAATATGGTCAGCATAAGTAATCTGACACTGTAAATAACAGTGGTATCCAAATATTCTCAAGTGCATCAAAGCAATAAGTGAACTTCAAAATCAAGTGCATCAAAGCAGTAAGTGAACCTCTAAATCTAAAATGCACCAAATAGTGAGTTCATACAAAAATATAAATTTAAGATTTATAAGTATAAATCGTGAACCAAACAATGGTGAAAAAAAAACACAAAATCAAGTAAAGTAAGTAATACTTATCACATGAGAGCAAAAATAGCTAGAGAAAAGAGACGCCAGGAGGCACTGCATGACACCACTTCAGACCCAAGCATCCTATCCCAACGCGTGTTGCAGGAAGTGGCTTTGTCAGGTTTAGTTGCTTAATTGACTGCCTCTGATGCCAAGACTTTGGTTGTGAAGCTATGAAAACCTGGTTCAGTCCCCAGTGTCAGCTCCTTGTTACTATAAGCAAGTCACCTTATCTCCCTGTGCCTCAGGCACCAACACTTAGATTGTAAGCCCTATGGTGCAGAGACATGCAGTGCCTGAATTATTCTGTGTACAGCACTACATACAAATTTTAGTCCTGTATAAAGATATTATTATTACTAACAAGGCACTGAGGGAATTCATGTAAATCAGTCATTTTCCTGTGCTTGCTATAGGGGAAGCTTTCAGGGTTTCCTCATATTAAAGTTTTAATGATCATTGAGAGTGTCGACATGCACTATAATGATTATACATACTTGTACATGCTCCAGAGTGCAGACGTATGGTTTTTATCCTAACGTATAAATGTAGAAAATGAGTTGAACTGATGGTTTCCTACATTCCCTTGTGTCTAAGAAAATCTTTAGATTATCTCCCTCTGCGACAAAATGTCCTGTGAGCATTGAATCACCTCACTTGCAGGGTATTCTATGAATGTGGAGGGAATAGTACTCAACCATGAAATACAGTTTGATTCAGATCCATTCATGGCAGCATATAAAGGCGTAGATCATTTTAAGGCTCTTCAGCTTGAAGCCGTCGCAAGCTTTGGAGATTCATGACCAAGAAAAAGCATACAAGACCATCATTCGATCTGAAGAATGAATAACGCATCCTGGCTGCCATTTGTCAGAACTATCAAAGTCTTTCTTTATAGGGGGTAATATGTTTTTTGGGGTACTATTTTGACAGTTTTAGAATGACTGCTATCTCCTTGTTTTGAATTTATTCTTTCTACTATGATTTCCCAGAGATTCATAACTCTCTTTCTGATCGCCTTTTCTCTGGTTTATTTTCTATCGTAGCAGATAAAAATATATTTATAAAAGCTTGCCGTGACAGACTTTGATAGTATACTGCTGGACCCTGACAGTGCATTAAAACACTTAGGGCCTTATGTGTAAAAGAAAACTGATACAAATCTGGAACAAACCAGCTGTACCATAGGGGAGGAATTAAATCATCCAAATTGATTTACAATAGGCTTTTAACTCATTGAATGCTAGAGAGGCCTCCAAAACATTGTGTGGGAGGCCTTTCGAGCATTCAAGAGTTTAAAAGTCCTGTTGAAATCTACAGGGATTTTTTAATTCCTCCCCTATGGTGCAGTTGGTTTGCCCCAGATTTTCTTGTGTTTATTTATCTATTTTTATTTTGTTAAAGCTTTTTATGCTTAAGCAGTGGCGTAACAAATAGTGGTCGCAGGGGTCGCAATTGCGACCAGGCGCGTCACTGCAGGGGCCCGGCCACCCCCTGCTACCACCGCCACTGCCAGCATTAATAAAGCTTTGTTGGGAAGATCACACTGATCTCCCCACCGGCAAGCTGTTAGCAGCTTCCTCATTGTCTCTGGCCATCTAGTAATGCAGAGCGCTGGGAGATGACATCATCTCCCAGCGCTCTGCATTACTGGAGGACCGTGCGTGAGCTGCCTACAGAGGTCTGTGCAGAAGGCAGCACAGACCTCTCCTGTCACGTCGCCGGACCACCAGGGATGATGAGGCCCCCTCCTCTTGAGCCAGGTAGGAGGAGGACAGTGGGTGCACATTCGTGGAGGTGGACAGTGGGGTCAACATGGTGGGCACCAGTGCCCATCTAGTTACGCCTCTGTGTTTAAGAGACAGCAGCTGCTGTACTAACTGCTGGAGCAAACCAACTATACAAAAGGGGAGTAGTAAAATGTATTATTGATTTAAATGTGACTGTTAACCCCTTGAATGCTAGAAAGGTCTCCAACATATTGCAAAGCAATATGTTGGAGACCTTTCTTTGATTCAAGGGGTTAAAAAGCCAAATTTAAATCAATGATCATTTAGAGGATTTTCATTTTTTCCCTATGGGGCAGTTGGTTTGTTCCAGTTATCTTAGTTCATCAGTCTTAATGGGCCTCGTGTACAAAAAAAAAATCCTGAATAGTTCAGGGCAAAACAAACAGCACCATAGGGGTGAAATAAAAACTCCCAAATCTTCCATTTATTTAATGGAATATTTTAACCCGTTGAATTCTAGAGAGGTGTGCAAAGCATTGCATCACAATATGTTGGCTGCCTCTGTAGCATTCAATGTGTTAAAACGCCAATTAAATCAATGGAAAGTTGTTATCATTCCCTATGGTGCAGATGGTTTGCTCCATAATTCTTCCAGTTTTATACCTCCCAACATTTCAGATGGCCAAAGAGGGACACTTTTGTTTTAGGTGGAGTTGCTGGTGGGGGTGGCTGGTGGGCGGAGCATTACTGAGAATGTTTTGGTTATTTTATGACCATTGACACCTCATTGTGTAGCTGAATAAATGTTTTAGCGCAAGACCAAAGTATTTTAATGACACAGACTAATTTATAAACACATATACTGAATTGTAAACAAACAGTAATTCATACCTCCCAAGTGTCCCTCTTTAGGAGGGACAGTCCCTCTTTGAGACCCAAATCCCCCTGTCCCTCTTTTCTACCCTGGTGTCCCTCTTTTTAGGAGATGAGACTGTGTGGTGTGTATATAAGTGTATCACATTGCTCCACAGCAATACAACTCCTATTAATGTTTAGTTAATCTTCAGTATATGTGTTTGTAAATTAATCCGTGTAAATAAAATACTTTGGTCTTGCTTTATATCCTTTATTCAGTTACACATAGTGGTGTTGACAGGTCACAAAGTAACCTAAAAATTCTCAGCAATGCCCCTCCCACCAGCCACACCCCCAGAAACACCATCTAAAACACAAGTGTCCCTCTTTGGCCATTTGAAATGTTGGGAGGTATGGTAATTTGAGTTTTATTGCTGTGGAACAATGTGATACACATATACACACCACACAGTCTGATCTCCTAAAAAGAGGGACAGCAGGGTGGGAAAGAGTGACAGAGGGATTTGGGTCTCTAAGAGGGACTATCCCCCCTAAAGCAGAACACATGGGAGTAATGCAGTTTTCTCTGTACTTATTGTCCAGTGTCCAGTTACTTTTTCTTATATGTATAAACTGCATGATGCAGAGACTGAAAGCTATATGATTGCTGATTGTATGCTATGTAAATGAAGAATTTTAGCCTACTATAAAAACACGCATTTCATATAAGTAATATTACCAAGGCACATTAGATGAGGATCAGTCGAGATTTCTAATAAAATTGCGGAACCAGCTTACAGTTTATTTCCTTGGATTTACCATTGTGTTATTTATTGAATAACATCAATAATACAGTGTATCATTATCAAAACTGGAAAACCAACTGATTCAAACAGTCCCTCATTTATTTTCCTTAACCACTTAAAGTCCAGATGGGTGTGCAGCACATTGCTTCAAAGTGCATTGTACACCACTCTAGTTCTTAAGGGGCTAAAGAAAACAAAATGCTGATTTTCTAAAAAAAAATAAGAAAAGAATCAATGCAATAACATAACTAATTCAAATATGGCAATTACAGGGCACAGTTAATGTAAAAAAAAAAAGTTTAAACTGTAATAACTTTGGAAATATACCTCTCCCAGCAGTGCCCTTGTTTTACTTTTTTTTAACCCCTTAACGACCCTGGACTTTCCAGAACCATCACGCCTTTTCCGGCATTTAAGGACTGGTGACGGTCCTGGCACGTCATGGAACTCTGGGTTCCCCACACTGCTGCATGTTGCTTGGAGACCCTGAAATCCATTGCATCAACCAAAAAAATATTAATAAAATGTCCCGTGGTCCTTAACTGCTGGCCGCACACTGCTTTGGCATGGTTGTTATGGTGTTAAGCAGAACTGTATGAAAGCAGATATCTGAGTGTATTGGTACATTTTTATAAATTAAGTTTTTTTGAACTGCAATAACTTTTGAAATGTATCTGGCCTGTGAAAGCACCTTTGTTTTAATCTGCAGTAACTGAGCTATAACATTTTTTTTCTTCTCAGGAAGAAGTTTATGGCTCCTTAACCCTTTAAGGACCAGAGGGGTGTACAACTCATTGTGAAGCAATGTGTTGCACACTCCTCTGTTCCTTGAACCTTTAAAGGGATAGTAATCTTTCAAAATAATAGCAGGTCCAATTAATCTTCATAGGATTTGGGAGAGTGTTATTTCAATACTGTCAGAGATGTAGTTCAAGAGTAATTGAATGATAAAGTATCCCCCTTCCGCCCCTTTTACTGATGTAACACTGATCACCTCAAAGCAGCAAGACTGTCCAGATGGCTTGCAGAGAGGTATAATCTTCAATTAGCATAAGGTAAAAACCTGAAAAACCTGTCAAGGTGGGCAGGGTTTTCCTTATGTTCACAGTAAGAGTATTGTCCCTTGCTGTAAGCTGTATGGCCTTAAGACCAGATTCCACATCTGAGGGGAGGTGGCTTACACTAGGTAAAAGAGGCGGGAGGGGGATACTTTATCATTCAATTACTCTTGAACTACAACTCTGACAGTATTGAAATAATACTCTTTACGGCTCAAATGCTATGAAGATTAAATGGAGCTGCTTTTATTTTGAAACATTACAATCCCTTTAAGTGCCAATGAGGTATCCAATGCATTGAAATTCAATGCATTGAATGCCCATCTGGCACTCAAAGGGTTGAAGGCTTACATATCTCATTACTGCAAAAAGAATACTCCAAAGATTCTGTATCCAGATGGTCATAGCATGGTACTGCTAGCTACTGTACTCAAAAACATAATTTTGATATATATATAGACAATAATATGTATCACCCTGTGCACACTGCAATCTATTAGAAATGTTCATGATGGAAGAAGAAAAGTAAAACAAAACTATAAAATAAAAAAAAGTAAAAACATTTTTGAGACTGAAGTGTGACTGAAATTTATGTGGTGTTTTCTTAAAAACTATTAGGATTTTAAAGAAAATAGAATAACTGAATGTGGGGATTTGAACTGCAGCAGCATCAGTATAAACATCTGATGTTATTAAAGGCTATGTTCAATAAACTATAGATGAGAAAGCCTGGAGAAAACCTTCTGCCATAGAGGTAGAATAATGAAGGCTTAGAGAAGTTTAGGCTCCCCAAAATGGATCCCCACAGCCAGGGGTGGATTGTGGTGCAATACCAGCCCGGGGGATTTTCTTATTTAACTGGCCCACTAGATGGTATTTGAGAGCCAGGGTGGGGGTGTGGATACACAGTGCATTGCTCAGCAATAAATACTGTATGCAGTATATTATAAGTTATTAACCACTTGCATGCCAGAGAGATGTACAGTAATGCATTCTGAGATTAACCGATTGATTGTCCCATAGGTGCACACCACATTGCACAGAAATATGTATCTCAATGAATAATCCCTTGTGTGCTAAAGAGGCATAATTAATCTGTAACTGACATCTTTATTCACCTTTCTGGTATACCAGGGGTCAATTACTAATGAATTAAGCCTCTAGCATACAAGGGGTTAAACAGTGAGGTACTGCCTAAGAGGAATTCAGTGGGTTAATAGTAGAATAAAACAGTGCTGTAATCCTGTCTGGCATGTAAATGGTTAATAACTGATTATAGCTATCTAAAAAATACAGGGGCTTAAAGGGTTAACACATCATGCATTAAACCTATCTAGCAACAATACAGTTAGTTAATAAAAATTAGTACCATTTGGAACTGCCAGGTAGCTGGGACCCAGAAGCTTTGCCTGCTAATCTTGCACTGCACCAGGACACACTGCAGGCAGAGCACGGACGGCTAAGTCAGCCTTGGGGGTGGGACAGATAGAGGGAACAGGACCGCATCTTCACTGCTGCTCTGGTGAGTTGTGCCTATGGTCCACAAAGTTGTGGACTGGAGAGGTGAGATCATCTGATCTCCCTACCGGCCCATAACTGAGCGGCTCACCGGGGGATACCCGATCCCCCGATAGAACAATCCGCCCCTGCCCACAGCAGCAGATTTAGGGGATGGCCGACATCCTATTTAAATGTATTATTATTAGCATTCCCAAAGACAAATGTCAGCTTACTGTCATCTGCACCTAAGGGTCAAATGAAAACCTCAGTTGATTCACCCTTTAATGCTCTATACCTCTTTAACATTCCAGGGGGGGAGATTTACTAAGCGGCGATAAAGAGGTGATAAAGTGGAGATCACTTCTCTAGTTCCTATGTTATTCTATAGAGCCTATACACTAAGATCTCCAGAGTTGAAGAAATCTTAGTGCATATGCTCCACAGAATAACAAAGGAATTGGAGATGCGATAAACTGGAGAAGTCATCTCCACTTTATCATCTCTTTATCACCGCTTAGTGAATCTCCCACACTGTTAAAAGTCCAATTTAAATTAATGGAATGTTTGGAAATTAATATTTGTCCCCTTTAGTGCAATTGGTTTATATTTTTTAACATTTGATCATAAACTTTAACCCTTTGTGTGCCAGAAGGGCACGCAACGCATTGCACAGCAATGCATTGTGTACCCCTCTGGCGCACAAAGGGGTAAGCTTATTAGTGGAAACATACTACAGTGCACTACACTACACCTCTGATTAAGTGCAAAAATGACACCAGTTTTACATTAACTTATTCATCTTAAAAAGACGAACATTTTCAATGACAGATTCTTCTTATTTTCAGATAGTGAAAATTGCAGTTCAGTATGGATATGTGCCTCAAGAGAATTTTAAGTCCTAGAGCAGTCACGAAGAATACTAATACTTAATGCTATAATCTCAGTGCACGATATAGAGGGAATTACATATGCAAAGGGAGAAGTCAATCTGAATTGACGCGTTCACCATACCAACGACATGTTGCAACCTAGCTGGAGAAGTGATAACAGATAATAAGTCATATATATATGTTTATCCTGCAGAGTAAAACACTATTTCCACTGCTGAGAGATGCTTTCTTCAAACATTATTGCAGCCCAAACTTGCGTTTTTGGGTACAGTACTTCCACGGCCTGAAAAGATTGGGTAGTGATGTTGTCTAGGTACAGCTGTTGTCAGTTGACCTCCAACATTTATGAGATACTGTCATGGCAGCATCACTGAAGATTTTCAGACCATATATTTACAGCACCCAAAAATTGCAAGTTTGAACAGTAATATTTTTAAATAACACATGTTTGAGCAGTGGGAGTGTCCTTGTTTTACTCAGCATGATAAAACCTTCAATGTATATTTTTTCAATAGTAAGTGTTACTATCCCTTTAAAGCAGGGCTTATAATTTTAAGTCCTTTGCTACTAGCCAGACCTGAAAAGTTACTCGCCACTGCAAGACGTAACATACCAACTAGGGCTGAATTTCTACTCACCATTGGCTAGTGGAAATTTTGAGCCCTGCTTTAAAGTATGTCTACCATAAAAAACTGCAAATTACGTAAGACAATATCATCATGAATAAGTAAAAATAATATTTATAAAACTATAATATTTATAAAACTATAAAAACACGAAGGTCCTTATTTAGGAAGCTAAAGAGGTGAACTTTGGTGTAAACAAATTGTACCACAAGGTACAAATGAACTTCAAAATTCTCCTAGCTTTTAACCTATCGGATGCTAGAGGTATCCAATGTTTTAAGAAGCGATGAACTGGAGAATTCTCTTGCATTTGATGGGTTAGAGGCCACTTTCAAATCAGTGGGCATTTTGGGAATTTTACATTCTCCCATATGGTGTAATTGGTTTGTTCCAGAAATGTACCTCATTAATGTGCGTATACAACCCTTAGTTCCATAACAAAGCTGTGACTTGCCCTACTGAAAAATTATATGACACAAATCTGGACCATTTCTTGTAAACGCAATAAACATTGAATTTAAAAAAATAAAAAAAAGGTCCAGATTTGTACACAATACAGACTGATCGATGAGTGAGGACAAGTGTAAAAATTCAGCATTGTGTGAAGATAGCTGTGAAAACCTGTTTATTTTTGTCAGGCTACTTTAATTGTAAGTGCTTAGCATTGTGAAAGCTCACAACATTCTACAATGACAGCTATTATGAGCTTCAACACTAACTTTTAACAAGAGGGAAAATAGGTATAGTTATTATTTTAAGAAGCAGTAAAATTGTAAATTTGTTATATGATTTTTCCTTGAGAGTAAAACAAGGGTACTTCAACTGATGGCACTTGTTTTATTCAAATCATTGAGGGGAGCTTATTTTATTTTTTGACCAGAGTGCAATAGTGATTTGAAGTGGCCGAGAAACAACTTAAGTTGTTATGTGATAGATGAAAAACATTATCTGGCATGTTTTGCAATGTGTTAAATACCTCTCTAGTATTCAAAGGGTTAACATGTAAATAAATGGGATGCAGGTAGTTTGTGACAGTATTATTCCACTCTATTTAACATAAGGCTTTTAAAGGGATAGTAATACTTACATTTTACTATCCCCCATCTTGTAGCCCTTAAAAAACTGAATTAAATGAGCCCAACGGTATCTCTCAAACCTTTATGGTTTGAGTGATAGCCGCTTTCACAGTTCCCTCTCCCCTGACATCAGCGTTCTAGATGACAGTAGAGGAATCCGGTCCCGGGACTGGCGGAGGCTCTTCAGCAGAGCCGAGATCTCATTATGAAAGAAGAAATCCTTCACTGAAATGGTCTTCTATGTGTGCTTGGTTTGCAAGCACACATAGAAGTCCATTTCAGTGAAGGATTTCTTACATAGAAACATAGAATTTTACGGCAGATAAGAACCATTTGGCCCATCTAGTCTGCCCAATTTCCTACTGTTAAAACCCCCCCCCAAAAAAAACGTGATCTTGGCTCTGCTGAAGAGCCTCCGCTTGCTCAGGGACTGGATTCCCCTGCTGTCAGCTAGAACGCTAGAGGTAACTTTGAAAGGCTTGAGAGATGCCGCTGGACTCATTTAATTCAGTTTTTTAAGGGCTATAAGATGGGGGATAGTAACATTTAAGTATTACTATCCCATTAAACCAAATGCTTAAAGAACTACTTGTCTCTTGTCCAATAAACTCTAGTAGGGATTGACCACTACTCAATTCAGTATAGCCTAATTAAGAACCAATATTCTGAAATGAATTCACAATTTTCCACTCTGACAACTTAAAGGGATAGTAATACTTCATTTTAACTTTATTTTATTTTGTAGGCTTTAAAAAAACATGAAGAATGATATAAGTCTTATCTCTGAAACCTTTATGGTTTAAGAGATATTCACAAACAAAGTATCCCCCACCTGTTCCACCAGATCAGAAGGGAGATGCCCAGGTAGACTGCAGAGAGGGACAATCTTCAAGTAAGATAAGGGAAAAAGCTGAAAAACTTGTCAAGGGGGGAAGGGCTTTCATTGTTTTCATACAAAGAAAATTGTCCCCTTCTGTTATCTGTACTGTCATACAACCAGACTCACATCTGAGAAGAGATGGCTTACAGTAGGTAAAAGGGGCGTGGAGGGGAACTTTGCTTGTGAATATCTCATAAACCATAAAGGTTTGAGAGATAAGACTTATATCATTCTTCATGTTTTTTTAATGCCTACAAAATAAAATAAAGTTAAAACGAAGTATTACTATCCCTTTAAGTACAATATGTCTGCTAAACCCAGTGAAATAGATCATTGGTACATGGCATTGAACAATGTCTGTCATTTTAATGCACATTTCACTTTCACTGTCTTTTTTCCACCAATCCACAAAAATAATCAGTGAACATGACACGCTGGTGACTGAGGTATTTATTAAGCAGAAATAGTGCCAGTTGGATTCCAATAAATTTACATGAAGATGGTCCTATCACAGCAGGATGTATAATATTTGAATTGTGCCCAAAATTTCCCACTGCTAGAGCTGAGATTGTGAAATTATTTCTGCAGTTTAGCTACTCTAGGAAAGAGAGACAATTAATCTATTTTACTGAAGCTAAAGGTTATATTTGAGTCAGTGTACTCACTACAACTTTATGGTTCTTCTCATTTGATCTTTTCATACAAAACTAAGCCTAATGGGCCACATTTATGGTCAATGTGTTTTTGAAGGGCCATAAGTATCAATTCTGACTGTACTGGTAGAACGATTTATTGTAACATTGTTGTGCTTTTGCAGTAAAATGTATCATTCGTCCTCTGCAATAAAAGCCACATGTGATAGTTCTCAGTATAGCATCACTGCTTTATTTGTATAACAAACCTGACCCAAGGGCCTAATTACATCAGCCTGCAGTCTATATTTTATCCATATCTGGGCTAAAAGTATTCAAAGTTGTGGAATTAATATAATTCTGCTCCATAATGTTGATGATGCAATGTATTATGCTATTAATACAATAGATTGTTATCCAAATGAACTACCACTTAATTCCTAAATGACCAGCTATACATGTTTACTTGGACAATGTTGAAACACAGATACATATATAACAGCTATATTCTTACAAATCATGGTCACAAGTTTATCCTTTCCAAAAAGTTAATAATAAATAGATGGCATTCTGGATGAAAGCTCATTGCTAAAGCCAAACAATCTTCTCAGATGGATGAAGATTATATTGCTGTACCAGCTAGAGTTGAAAATATTTGCTGGGATGAAACTGAATCTATGACGTGGCTAATGACCAAAGAAGTCAAATGCTGTAAAGCATTATGTAATAATCAAGTATAGCACGACATTTGTGGATATTGTACGCAATTAGGACCTACAAAACTCTTACAGGCAAATTTGATAGATTCAGGAGTATTCAAATCTGTTCCCGAGTGCCACTGTACACAACTATTTTGATGTGATATATATTCCATATACATGAATTCACACCTTATACATTTAGGTAGCATGAGTAAACAAAATCACAAAGACAAACATATAGTCAAGGTATACATACATTTTAAAGCAGAATGCAGGCACTGTATCCAGCGCTTTTGAGACCCATTTGGGGAAGGGAAAATACGCAATTAGCCTGGCTCTGCACAAAAGAAAATCCTGACTAGAAATCATATGATATTATGGATATATTTGCATTTCTATGTTTTTTACGTAGTAACATAGTAAATTAGATTAAAAAAGACACAAATCCATCAAGTCCAACCTTTGCCTCATTATAATCCAGAAAAATAAGAATTATATAAACCTTCTTGCCTCCAAAATAAGTATGTCTATTCACTAGAACTTCCTGTTTTATCTATTAATTTACAAATATATAAGTATGTCTATTCACCAGAACTTCCTGTTTTATCTATTAATATACAAATATATAAGTATGTCTATTCACCAGAACTTCCTGTTTTATCTATTAATTTACAAACTCAGCACTTGTAATCTCAGCACTTAACACCCTCTTACCCCATTGTATGTCTCCCTTTACCCATTTAGACTGTAAGCTCCTTGGGGCAGGGACCTCTCTCCCATTGTTTGTATGAATGTCGCACTTATTTCATCCCCTCTTTTTTATTGTAACATACGTCTATTGTAAGGCGCTGCGTACACTGTGTGGCGCCATATAAATAAAGATACATACATACATACAAATATATAAGTACTAGTTGAACAGCCCGTTACACGGGCCACAGTGCCTCTGGCAGCGGGTCGCGTGGCAGTCACGCGCGGTAGAGACTGCCCGCGCCCAGCTCTGTATCAGACGCGGCGCGGGCAGTCTGTAGTGCGCATGACTGCCGCACGAGCAGCAGTGTCTACTGCGCATGTCGTGCGTTACACACAACTTAGCGAATTATTATATAGGATGTCTATTCACCAGAACTTCCTGTTTTATCTATTAATATACAAATATATAAGTATGTCTATTCACCAGAACTTCCTGTTTTATCTATTAATATACAGTATTACTCTGTATGTTCCCTCTTGCTCAAAATGCATAAAATTGTCTCTTAAATGTATCCATTGTTTCTTCCGTTACCGCATCTTTGGACAAAGAATTCCACAATTTAGCAGACCGTACTGTAAAAACTCTTCCTCTACTCTCTGAGCACTGTGTTTGGGCATTGTTTCAAAAAGCAAAACTGTTGTAGGTTAGGAATAAAGTGTAAAACAATTAACACCCTGTTCTAGCAGAATCACCACACAAGAATAAAACAACCTGATCTAATCATTATTAACACTAAATGTTTACTTTCTACATTAGTCAGTGAAAATTGCATGCTATCAATGGCTGAACATTTGGGATCTTAAAATGACTTAAAATCACTCTTAATGAGGTAGTAGGTATTGTCATGGCAACAGCTTAATAACACTAAATCAACAGATGGGAACTCTGTAATGAACATTTTGAAAAGCTTAAATGAAAACTGAACAGTCTATGCTACTACTTCATCTGGCTTTTTAGCTACATATAGGGAAATACTTGTCATATGCACAAATGAGAAGAGGAGAAATTCTGGAGCAAATAAACTGAACCATAGATGACGAATAAAAAAATTCAGTTGATCTAAGTGGGGCTTTTAACACCTTAAAGGAGCAGTAAACTTTCTTTATGAAAAAATATATATTGTAGGGATTTTCCTATTGAGTAAGATAAAGGTACTCCCACTGCTTAGACATTTATATTTCCAGAGTTATTACAGTTTAAACCCATGTTTTTTTTTACATTAGCAGTGCCCTATAGTGGTCAAATTCTAATTAGTTTTCCTGTTAGATTCTAATGGAGAGGAAAGTCGGAAAAGTCAGAGACATACAGTTCTCCATAGAATGTGATAGAAACTGCCTGTCACTTCCTGTCAGTTAGAACTATCAGGAAGTAAACACAGTAAATTCACTTCCTGATTATTTAAACTGCTATACATTTTGAATAAAACATCAGACAGCGGTGGGAGTGACCTTGTTTTATTCAGCAGGAAATGCTCTATAAAATATGTGTTTTCATAAATAAAAGTTTACTGCTCCATTAAGTACTAGAGAGGTCTCCAGCTACTCTAACTTGGACTGTCTGACTTTGCCTTTGCCTCTGGCCCTCCGGTACGTCACCTAGTCATGTTTGGGGTACTGACTGTGGCTTCACAAAGCTGGGAGCTCAGCTTCCAGTGGAAAGCAGTTACTTCTTAGTCCTCTTATCCATCTCTGTCATTGGATTCTAAACCTGCTCTACTGCTCATAATTGTGATACCTAAAAATAATCCCACAGTTACCTTACTATGTCCAGAAAAATCATAAAAATTTGGCCCGTGCTTCTTGATAAGAGATATCATCCTGAAATATTTCTAGATGTCATGTCCATGGAGGTGGACATGACAGTTGCTGGCACATTTTAAGGATGAGAGAGATATACAAGGCATTGAGCAGTAATGCACCGAACGCCCCTCTACTCCTCAAAATGATTACCATGTGCAGTTGAATTTGAAGTACTGTGGTCCTGGAGGCAACTGTCATGTTTGCTTCCATTGACATGTCATCCATGATTGATTGAAGATGTTATCTCTTGAAACGGGGAGCCAGGGAAAAATTCATAGGGGCCATTATGATTTGTGGGCCATAGTAAAAGAAGAATGTTTGTGTGTTGTTTTTATTAGGAGGTATTTTTTGTTTTAAACAAATTCTCTACACATTATTGACAGAGGTCCAAGTTACCCTAAAGTGGGAGGGACAGACCTGACAGCTCATCCATCACTTTCATTTTAATAATGAAGGTCATGATTCAGTTCTATTCCATTCAAGCTCAGTATCCTACTCTGCCGAGGTAGATAAAACAAAGGACAATTATAAGATAGATAGAAATCTAATCATTGCACTTGCAAAGCAATTTAAGATCTTAGCATGTAAGTGCAATATTATAATTCAATTATGAGAACTCTGAACAAAACAGTGGGGTTTGTGTGTTCTTTTTAATGAAGTCCTTCATGATTTTCTCTTTCTGTACTTCAACATCTGAAGAGATGTTATGAAATGACCTAGATCAACCTGAAGTCTGTAAGGGCAATTCTAATCAGCATATAAGCATACTTAAGTTAAGGTAGATTTAAATTGGAAATAGATAAAATATGTTGCTGTCAGGAAAAAAGCCTCAAATTTTGTTGTCTCCAGCACCTATTATAAATATTGCACTTTAATGCACAATATATCACCGCTAGATATAATTTAAGGATACAGATAGAACATTAAAAGAAGTGCAAGGAGAGCTGTACTGCTGATTATAACATTTTTACATGAATCCAACTTTTAAATGTATCAGATACTCACACTGTATATTGAACCAGCTCCCTAACATGGTAACCGGTTAAGAGCTGGCGGGGATTTTAGATGCTGGTTCTCCCCGCTAAACCACTGTAACAGGCATCATATACCAATACAGATATTCCGTGACGCAACTCTATTGATGTAGAAATGGCAGACCAGTCAAATCCGAGTATTAAAATTTATTATTAAAAAATACTAAAAATTCCTTGACATGTTTCTTGGTAGGCACACCACTTCAATGGGAAGACCACAAAAATACTAAATACTAGGTGATTGTTCCAGGATCGAGCAACATACTTTGAGTATCTGTGTGGAGGCAGTGCTAATATCCTCCACAGGCTTTAATTGTCATTTGGAATTATATCCATGACAAGTGACAAATGTGAGTATAATATTCTGTTCATTGTGTGGACTTGAAAGTTTTTGGGATCTCTGCACTAGAAGTCACTCCCCTCTCTTTTGTGCTCTTGGTTTGGCAGATAGAACATTATTAGCACAGGACACACAGATTTGATTGGTCACTCACATAAGCTGAACTAGTCCTTTATTCCATTGCAGCCAATAACTTTAGCACTGGTTTCATATATAAATTTCCCCATAGACTTCAATGGAAACTTATGAAATAAAACCAGTGATTGCTCTTATTTCCTGCAATGTAATCCAGGTCTTAATACAAAGAGCTGTAACAAATCACCAACTACACCATAGGAGACAAATATAAAAATTCCTTTTGATTTAAATAGGGAATTTTTATTTATTTTTATTAAAGGTTTTATTAACCCTTTGAGTGCCAGAGTGGTACGGAATGCATTGCAAAGCAATGCATTCCTTACCACTCTGGCACTCAGAGGGTTAAGATACAACAGTCATACAAGATAAAAAGTATATAATAATTACACAAGAAAGCAGCGGTCAAACAGGCATAAGGACAGTCTTGTATGGTTACAACATATGAATAAGAACAATCAGGTAACATACAACAGTACATAACAGCTGCTCTCTAATGGTGTTAACGTTGAATAGCAATAGCAACACCACAAAAGCAGAAAAAAAGAGATAATGAAAAAAAGAGAAAGGGGAAAGAGAGAAAGAAAAGGGAGAACAAGGAAAGGAGGGAAGTATAGAAGGGAGGGTGATGGGGAAATGGATGATGATGGGGACCCAGGGCCTCCAGCATTCTGACCTAGCTGGGAAGGATTTGAAGTACCACTGGCTGACAAAATCCAGTCAACTCCACAAACACAGTCACTCACCATACCACCAAGATCACACATCCGTGGCCAACCAAGGACTCCAGATTTCAAGAAAGGTTGGCAAGGTGCAAGTAGACATTTTAAGGGTCTTTTCCAGGGCTTCTAACTGTTGCACCCGAGTTCGCCACTCCCCTGCCGAATGAGTTGAAGGGCCTTTCCAATGGAAAGGAATAAGAAGTTTAGCATAAAATGGGGAAGGTGGCACGTATGAGGTGAGTTAAGAAGTACTGGATCAAGTGTAAAGAATAGGAAAAGATCAGGGTCCTGAGGGAGGGACATATCAAGAGCCTTATTCATGTCCTTATGGACTGCTTTCCAGGATGATAGAATAGTGCAGCAAAACCATTAGAAATGAGCCACAGAGCCCACCTCCATCTTTCACCTCCAGAAGAGTGGGGAGACAGATGGATGAATGTTGGCCAGTTGTTGCGGAGTATAGAACCAGCTGGTGATTAGTTTGAAGTTCGTATCCTGCAGTGATATATCTCGAGCTGATTTCATAAGGCGAGCATAAATGTACAACCAGTCACAAAGTGGCCAGGGGAATCCCAGCTCCCGTTCCCATTGAGCAAAGTACCAAGGTTTGGATGAAGATGGTAGGGGAATGTTTGTCATGTTATAGAACTTGGAGGTTGCGTGGGTGCCACATCCTCCCTGAGCGAGCACACATTCGAAAGAACTTAAGTTCTGAGGTTCATAACCGATAGTCTCAAGGGCAGTGCCAAACTGTTGAGGTTAGGTATATTGCCACCGGGAAGAGACTGGGAGAGAGTATGTCTGGAGCAAGGAGTCAAAGGGGGGTAAGGCTCCCTCTGGTTGTAGAGTCCCTAAAATGTGTTCCTCTTGGACTTTCCAAAGGGCAAAAGGCGAGTGAATCTCTCTGGGGGGAAATCAGGATGACCATAAACTGAGAGGCCGAGGGAGAAGTGAGGGGACCATTGAAGCAGGGCCTTGAGAGCGATTCTAAACATCCAACAGGTGACTCAATATTGGGTGTGTTCTAATGCGGCTGGGTACAAAAGTATGGGGAAGCCATATCAGGTTCAAGGGTCCACTGTGCAAGGTCCAATTCCACCATTTCAAGCAAAGAGAAAGCATTAAAATGTACCACCTAGTGAATAAATAGGGATTTTAACCCATTGAAAGCTAGAGGTCTCCAACAAAGTATATAACAAATTGTTGGAGATCACACTATAATTCAAGGGGTTAACCCTTTGAGCAAAAGAAAGGTGCCCAACACATTGCTTCACACTCCTCAGGCATGCAAATCATTAAAATACATTTGAATTAAAGAGATACTAATGTTTCATAATAAAAGCAGCTCTAATTAATCATCATAGTATTTGGACTTTGGATAGTGTTATTTCAATTCTGTCAGAGTTGTAGTTCAAGAGTAATTCAATGACAAAGTATCCCCCTCCCGCCCCTTTTACTGACGTAACACAGTTCAGCCAGAACAGAAGGGAGGTGCCCAGGTAGACTGCAGAGAGGGACAATCTTCAATTACGATAAGGAAAAAAATCTGAAAAACTTGTCAAGGGGGCAGGGCCTTCATTGTTCTCATAGGAAGAAGATTGTCCCCTTCTGTTAATCTGTCTGGTCTTACAACCAGATTCCACATCTGAGAAGAGATGGCTTACACTAGGTAAAAGGGGCAACTTTGCTTGTGAATATCTCTCAAACCATAAAGGTTTGAGAGATAAGACTTATATCATTCTTCATGTTTTTTTAATGCCTACAAAATAAAATAAAGATAAAACGAAGTATTACTATCCCTTTAAAGGACATTTTATGTATCTCCATGGAGCAGTTGGATTTCCCTAGAATACCCCATTGAGAGGATGATATGGAGAAAATTGTACAACCATTTTAATCTACAAAGCAATACTTTTAGTAAAAGAATAATTTCTTCTGTCTGAATTCATATTCTTAGCCCATGGTAGACTATGACATCGCACACCAGACAGTGCCATATTTCACTAAGACTTAGTAAATATGGCCAAGAATGAGTATTTATTATTTAGTCCCTAGATGAAGGATAGCCAACCCTAGTCCTCAAGAGCTACCAACAGTGCATTCAAGATATCCCAAAATAAGCACAAGTAGTCTAATGAAAGTAACGGTGTCACTAAGTCACCCGTGCTCCAGCTGGGATATCCTGAAAATGTACAGTGTTGGTATCTCCTGAGGATTAGGGCTGGTTACTTCTGCACAGATACACTGGCAGATAGATAGATAGATAGATAGATAGATAGATAGATAGATAGATAGAGAGATAGATAGATAGATAGATAGATAGATAGATAGATAGATAGATAGATAGATAGATAGATAGATAGATATCAATGGGAATCGTAATTTATCATCTATAGTGCAATTGATTTGCCATACAATTTTCTCCATTTTACTTTGAACATAGGGCCTTTTGAGTAAAAACACTTTTATATAAGTTAACCCTTCTCAATAAAGGTCTGTTCCTTTGTCATTCAGTAGCCCTTTCTTAAAGGGATAGTAACACTTCGTTTTAACTTTATTTTATTTTGTAGGCATTAAAAAAACATGAAGAATGATATAAGTCTTATCTCTCAAACCTTTATGGTTTATGAGATATTCACAAGCAAAGTTCCCCTCCCCGCCCCTTTTTCCTAGTGTAAGCCATCTCTTCTCAGATGTCAGTCTGGTTGTATGACAGTACAGATAACAGAAGGGGACAATCTTCTTTGTATTAAAACAATGAAAGCCCTTCCCCCCCTTGACAAGTTTTTCAGCTTTTTCCATTATCTTAATTGAAGATTGTCCCTGTCTGCAGTCTACCTGGGCATCTCCCTTCTTATCTGGCTGAACAGGGGGGGGATACTTTGTTTGTGAATATCTCTTAAACCATAAAGGTTTAAGAGATAAGACTTATATCATTCTTCATGTTTTTTTAATGCCTACAAAATAAAATAAAGTTAAAATGAAGTATTACTATCCCTTTAAATCTGAATCCAGTATCTATTTAAACCAGCTTAGTGGTGTAATTGACAGAATGAGTACATGACGGAAACTGTTTCCCCTTGTTAGTTTTTACGACAAAGCAAATGGAGCATCCTTGACACACACTTGCACAAAATGAATTCACGGCTAATCAAAGGAAACAATATGGGAGCGCTTTGTGTTGCAAGAGAGAAAAGTCTTTGTTCAAAAGAAGAAAGGAGAAAAAACTAACAAGACACAAAGAAAATAATTAATGGTATTAAAATTCCTGTCTCATGGCCTCTATCTCCTGTTTCTCGTTTGCTGGTTGAAATACTCATGGTTTTCCTCTGTAAACTTGTCTCATCAAAAACAGAGAGTGAGAGTTTCATCGTAACCCTAAGCAGAAACTTTCCATACAATTTTGGGGATTGCATATTTATAGCTGGGTGCTGCTTTTGGTTTTGTAACGGGAATTGTGAGTCATTTTTACTTCCTTTAATAAGTTGTCTACATGATACACAGAAGGAACCTATGGACTGATGAATTTGCCCTTCTGTCAGTATAATACAGATACACAGAAAGGAGCAGTGAGCAAATGAATCTGCCCTTTCCATGACAGTAGCACAGTTTGATATCCTATATAATAATTTGCTAAGTATGTTTGTCAGAAGCCATCATACGCAGTAGAGATGGCTTCAAGGTGCTCAGAGAGGACTACGGTCTGAATTCGGAGCACCCCGCTTTGTATCAGCTGCGTCGTGGGCAGTCTGTACTGTGCAGGACTGCACCGCGGCCATTGCTGGGTGGAACTGTGGTCCGTGTACACAGGCTCTTCAACTAGTACACAATAAAGGCAATGCCATTATATGTGATCTTCTCATAAGTGGTATATATTATGGTAGAAGCAAAGGAAGGATCTATGCCTTGAGATTTTTACTGTTAGACAGCTATACCGATATATTCTTGGAGAAGGAGCTGATTGAGGTTGAGTTCACAGATTTAACAAAAATTTGAAGGGTGTGGTCACTTCAACAGATCGAAACTCAGGCACATAACAGGTACTTCAAGGGAGATACAGCAGCTTCTCAAGGTGTCTCAACCACAAAGACTTTCACCACAGCTTAAAGATAGATACTAACACCTATTGATTTCTGTTGATTTATATATTTATTTAATTATAATTATATATGCTATTACCCTCTTTTTTTCTTTTGTGCAATGCATTTATTTTTTAGCTCATTTGCATTTTTCTTACATTTATATATTTTCTTTTTTTTTGGATATCTCAGCTCAAATTAATCTCCATAGTATTTGGTCCATGGAGAGTGTTATTTCAATACTGTCAGAGTTGTAGTTCAAGAGTATGTGAATGATAAAGTATCCCCCTCCCACCCCTTTTACTGATGTAACACTGCTCACCTCAAAACAGAAAGGTGGTGTGCAGATGGCTTGCAGAGAGGGACAATCTTCAATTAGCATAAGGGAAAAACCTGTCAAGGGGGCAGGGTTTTCATTGTTCTCACAGTAAGAAGATTGTCCCTTGCTTCCACATCTTAGGGGAGGTGGCTTACACTAGGTAAAAGGGGTGGGAGGGGGATACTTTATCATTCAATTACTCTTGAACTACAGCTCTGAAAGTATTGAAATAACACTTTCCATGGCCCAAATACTATGAAGATTAAATGAAGCTGCTTTTATTTTGAAACATTACTATACCTTTAAAGTGATAGTATCTATTTGACAGCTATGTTTTACAGACAAGGGAGCCATTAAGCAAGTCATCCTATCTAATATTTATAAGAATAATGTTTTATTTGGAGTGTGAATAGCACTGTATAAAGACAGCTTCAGGAACATGTGCCTGCCCTATAGACAGTACAGGGCCATTTTGACCTTAAATAAAAAAAAATCTATTTTATTCTATTAAACTGCCTAAGCTCAAATGTGTTTGGGTACACTTAGGAACATAGGATTTGGCTCCTGATCAGCTGCTTCAACATTCTTAAGCTGCCTAAGAAGAAATGTTCTGATTGAGAGTCCTAAAAAACCTGATCAGCTGCAAAGTAATTCATAGAATGGCTGTTTCAAGTGGTGTTTTATGTGTGTTTTGATTGGTTCTCTATGTGTCTATTCAAATATGCCAAACTTTTTTATTTATTTATTTTCTGAGGAATTTGTGCTGCCACCAAATGGGTAGATACCAGTCATTCATGAGTGTTTTTATGGTCCATAAATGTGACAGTCGCTATGACTGGGATACCCACACAAATGCAGATGGATGTTGTAACTATGTGGTCACAGTTATTAAGTGTGTATCCATAGATGAAGTCCAGAGAGCCCAAAGAAATATGTCTACTAATCTCTGTAATAGATAAGATGAAGTGGGTATACGTTGCAAGCAATATCCCCAATACTATTCCTCTGTGTAAAACCGGCTGGTACTGCAGGGCCCAGGAGGAGTCCATCCCATGGACATCTCCATTTCAATCCCGTTCTGGCTGCCTGGATGGGCCCCCAGTACCTCACTGCCCCCTTGCATCCCCTACGCGATCTTAGTAATATGTGTGGTAGTGATAAGTCTGACTCTTGAACACTTAAACCTAACTCTAATTCCTAATCCCCCCCCTTTAGACTGACACAATATGACACAATATTTTCCCTTGTTGCGATCCATCTGGTCCGGCTTTTAGATCTGAGGAGACTCTGCATGATGTGGGCAAAAGTGGCAGGAAGGGGAAACATTGAAATAAAATTACAGGAAGACTGCACTGATATGAACAATTACATAGGTACAGAGCATTATAAAAAGTATAATGATTAATCATATATGACTTTTTATCATGCCATTACTATCTCTTTAAAAGTTTTCTTATATTTGAGACCTCCTTTCACAACACCATTCACTGTCAAGCAATCCTTTAAGATTATGTGGATTAGTAATTAATTCATTTTGATTGGCCAATTTGTTCTCATCAGTGATATACTTTGAACCAATCGTTTTAGTTTTGAGTTACTGTGTAAGAATCAAAAGTGTAAAGTTAGCATTTTGCAAAATGCACTTAAATCTGTGGCAAAATTGTGACAATGTACACATACTGTTTAAATAAATTAAGCTCCCAAATGGTTTTACCTGTAATTTAATGTTGAATGGATGAAAACTTTAAGTGGCTTTTTAAGGTTATAAAGAAAATTTGCACTTGGATTTAAACCAAGTTCATTCTCTTCAAAAGCAGTGACATTACAACTAATTTACTTCTTGAGCCCCTAAGAGATGGTTTGCTTGACCCAATTAAACTATTTTTCTCACAATTAAGTAAGACTATCATAGACGTAAGGGATGTGTGAGCTAATTAATCTGGTCTTTCTGCTCCAAAGTGAAAAAAAAAATTAACATACAGAAAAAGATTTATAAGTATCACAAAAAAATGTCAGAAATTTTGCCATTATAGCTATTTATAACTTGTTTTAATTTACTAATCAGGAAAATGTGAAAGCCTCTATTAACTACCGGGTTAATTATTGCTTTCACGTTTGGCTAATTAGTCAACTAATATAAGGTATAGTACATAAATATTTTACGGCTGTATTGTAATGTACTGTGTGACTATATTCTGATTTCATAACATTTAATCTCAGTTTCAAGCATTAACTATAAAGAACTTTCCAGTTTTTTTATTCACTCTAGGAAGTGAGACTGATTTACTCAAATGACCTGGAGCAATTTTGGAGGAAATCAACTTCACTGTAGAGGATAAACAAAAGATTTGTCAATTTCTCATTGGTATAAATAAAGCTTGCCATCTCATGAATGCTAGGCAGGTCTGCAGTGCATTGCAAGAAATGCATTAGTGACCTATCTAGTATTCAAGAGATAAAAAGTCCAATTCAACCCTTTGAGTGACAGAGAGGAATCCAACGCATTGCTTTTTAATGCGTTGGCTACCTCTTTGGCACTCAGACTGTTAAATCAATGGGAGATTTTTATTTGCCCCTTGCAGTGCAGCTGGTTTGCCCATAATCTAACCTATTCTTCTCAGTACAACAGTCTCATTGTACTTCGTTCACCTATTTACAACACTTCTGTTTGTCAATAGGATTTTGATTGGCATTTGAAAAGGCTTCTCATATTTCTTAGACTTCTTGACTCATTTGTACTGATAGAGTTGTACTATAGCGCTTGAAGTTCATTTATAAAGGGGTTTAACTACAATGATCAGTCTCAACTTGACATTATAGTGCACCTGGCACAGCAAAATGTGGTTAATTTTAAACAGAACTGGAAACTATCTATATGATGTACTAGTTTTTTATTTGTAGCTAGTTGAACAGCCTTTGTACGCAGGCCACAGTGCCAGGCAGCAACAGCCGCAATGCCGTCATGCACAGTACAGACTGCCCGAGCTGTGGCTGATAACGTAGTGGGGTGGTATGAATTCGAAGCGCGAATGACTGCAGTGCGCGCAGCTGTCTGTACTGTGCATGACAGCTTCTGACAAACATAAATTAGTGAATTATTATATATAATATATAATTTCTGAGAAATAAACCTGTATTTGTCAGGGGAGCAGTGCAGAACTTTATGTTAATTAGTTAATGTGCTGAGCCAGTGTGACTACACACTTTGCTATGAATGAATCTAGACAGAGACCACTCACTGGGCATATTGATAATCACAATAAGCCATTTGTTTGGCCTTGAACATAACTAATAAACATATTGTGCAGGAAATTGGAAAAACATTCCACACTGTGCCACCAAAATATAAAGGTTAATTTCTCAAAAATATTTATTTTACGGATAAATGGTTCGTACAACGTAGAGGCAGGTTTGAATTTTCTGTAAAACAGACTAAACTTGTCTTAAACGGGAACTACCACCCCACATAAAGTTAAATCACAAGAATTACCCATCTGGCGACTAGCTGGTCAATAGTGCTAGTCACCAGAATAATTCCCTCCTTACAGAGAAATTCTACTGCTCCTGATACTGACAGCCAGGAAACATCGCAGACATCTTTGCATAGTGACGTTTGTGTGCCTGCACCATCAGACCCAGTCAGATGTAAAAGTCATTGCTTGGTACCTTAAGGTACGGAAGGACTGACAGTGCAGGGCACAGATGTCAATATTCAAGGACATCTGTGCTGTTTCCTGGCTGTCAGTATCGGGAGCAATAGAATTTTTCTGTAAGGAGGTAATTATTCTGGCGACTAACACTATTGATCAGCTAGTAGCCATATGGGTAATTCTTGGGATTTAACTTTATGTGGGATGATAGTTCTCCTGTAAGGTGGTAGGTCAATTTTAACCCTATGAGTGCCAGAGAGGTACAATATAGTGGCTATCTCTCAAAAGGATTTTTAAATTTGCATTTGTCCTCTATAGTGCAATTGATTTGCTCCAAAATTGCTCCACTTTTTTTACTTTGTGCATATGGCTCCAAGACAAAAGGAAGGCATAGCAGAGCATTACTTAAAGGGATAGTAATGTTTCAAAATAAAAGCAGCTCCAATTAATCTTCATAGTATTTAGGCCATGGAGAGTGTTAGTTTAATACCGTCAGAGTTGTAGTTCAAGAGTAATTGAGTGATAAAGTATCCCCCTCCCGCCCCTTTTACCTAGTGTAAGCCACCTTCCCTCAGATGTGGAATCTGGTGACCAGACAGGTCACAGCAAGGGACAATCTTTTTACTGTGAGAACAATGAAAGCCCTGCACCCTTGACAGGTTTTTCCCTTATGCTAATCGAAGATTGTCCCTGTCTGCAAGCCATCTGGACACCACCTTTCTGTTCTAAAGTGGGCAGTGTTACATCTGTAAAAGGGGTGGAGGGGGAGACTTCATCATTCAATTACGCTTGAACTACAACTCTGACAGTACTGAAATAACACTCTCCATGGCCCAAATGCTATGAAGATTAATTGGAGCTGCTTTTATTTTGAAACATTACTATCCCTTTAACCCCTTGGGGACCAGAGGGTTGTACAACAGATTGCTTTGCAATGCATCACACATTGCCCTGGTCCTTAAGGGGTTAAGGAGAAGCTGGAACCTCTGTTGCTTATGCTTGAATTCGTATATAAATGGAGAACGTAAATTCCATGTGCTGTCAAGTCAACATCTTCCCTCAGTGCTAAAATCACTTAAATGTAAAAGGAAAAAAAAAACAGCATAAAAGTTGCAGGCTTTCTATCCTGGTTTAAATTGTATGACACCTCCGATGAGTTTCAGGCTTTTAGTCATAAAATCTGTTTCAGCAACTGAGAACCTGTAAATCTTTGTCTGGCACAGATGCTTTTGCAGAAACTGTTACCTGGGCAAGAGATCCCCTGAGACTGTAGGGAGCCGAAACAGCTACAGAAAGGATAAGAATGGAAAAATGTGTCAGCGAGGTGGCGCGACAAGCTTTTCACGTTCCTTTTATATGTGGTATAGAAGCTCTCAAGGGATTAGCAAAAAATGATATTCCTTAATGTGGATCTGTCACCAACAAGCTTTTAGTCTCATTAAAGTTGCCTATTTAAATTGTCAATAGCTTATGCTTCCTGTTTTTCTGTCAGTGTAGTGGTTTCCGAGATTTTTGGTTTAGTACTTAGGGACATTTTACTAAGAATAAATATGTTTCGTAGGGCCTTTCCGGTTGATTACAACAATGGCAGTGGCACTGCTGGGTGATGCTCATCCAAAAAGTTATTACAATTATTATTATTCATTTAATAAATTTCAATGATTCAACTGAAATGTTCTGTTATGGTTACTGCATGTTGCTGTTTCTATCGTGTTGTATAAAGAGCTGCAATCAAAATCTCTGGAGAGCAAAAGAAAAAGAAAATACAAACACCTCTGGATACTTGAAGCCGGTGCTGTTTGAGTTAAAAAAATGCAAGTGTTTCCTGTAATGACATTAAAGGGATAGTAATACCTAAATATTACTAATCCCCATAATGTAGCTATTTCAATTTCATTATTTCATTGAAATGGTCTTCTACATGTGCTTGCAAACCAAGCACATGTAGAAGACCATTTCAGTGAAATAATTATTTTTTCCTAACGGGATCTCGGCTCTGCTGCAGAACCGCCTGATGAAAATAAGACCGGAGGGAGGGAGGGGGATTTTTGTGTGCGGTTATCTCTCAAATCATAGAGGTTTGAGAGATGGCACTGGGGACAATTCAATTCTTTTTAAAATGGCTACAGTATGGGGATTAGTAAAATTTAAGTATTACTATCCCTTTAAATGAATCAACACCCAGCTGTAGGAGTGCTCTTTCTTCTCAGAAGGAAAAGCCCTACTCTATATATTTTGTATAATAAATAGTGATGAGCGAGCGTGCTCGGCCGATGCTCGGATCGGCTCGAGCATCGCTCTGCTCGGCACATGGCGGTACTCGTCGAGTACCGCCATGTGCTCGCCCGACATGTTCGGGTGGCGGGGATCTGTGCCGGAAGAGGCACAGATCCCAAGAAGCTCCGCTGGACCACCAGGGACTGGAGGTACGGGGGCATTGCGGAGATGAAGGGGGCATTGCGGAGATGAAGGGGGACATTGTGGAAGAGGGGCATAGACTCTATGCCCCTCTTCCACAATGTCCCCCTTCATCTCCGCTATGCCCGTCTTCCACAATGTGCCCCTTCATCTCCGCTATGCCCCTCTTCCACAATGTGCCCCTTCATCTCCGCTATGCCCCTCTTCCACAATGTCCCCCTTCATCTCCTCTATGGCATAGAGGAGATGAAGGGGGACATTGTGGAAGAGGGGCATAGCGGAGATGAAGGGGCACATTGTGGAAGAGGGGCATAGCGGAGATGAAGGGGCACATTGTGGAAGACGGGCATAGCGGAGCTGAAGGGGGACATTGCGGAGCTGAAGGGGGCATTCGGAGATGAAGGGGGCATAGCGGAGATGAAGGGGGCATTGACCAGGCACCCTCCCCTCATCAGAGCAGGGGGTGCCTGGTGTTGCCCCATTCATTTCAATGGGGCTCGGGTGCTCGGCCGAGCACTCGAGCCTCAGGGGGTGCTCGGTCAGAGCACCCGAGCACCCGAGCATCGTGGTGCTCGCTCAACACTAATAATAAACATGCAGGAGTTTTTCAACCTAAACATAGCTGAGCTGTGATAGAAAAAGTAATGGGAATGAATAATCCTGCAAATCCTGTGACGATGGATACTCCTAATGATGTGAGAATTTGAAACGGTGACAATGCCTCTTCACTTGCATGCACAGAAGGTTAGCTATTAGCAGTTAAATGTGTGTGTTCATGTCTGGGATAAAGGAAACTGAGTCTCAATGGTGGAACAAAAGGGCTGATAAGAAGTCTAAGGCTCCCAGTCGAGACAGGCAGAGTTAAGGTACGAGCCTAGGACAACCCGAAAATCAATGAAACAGAAAGCAGGAAACTGAGTCTTCACCATCAGGGCTAACAACAGAACACTGAAAGCTCAGCCAGGCTGGTTTAAAGGGATAGTAATGCTTTATTATTACTATTCCCCATATTGTAGATATTTGCAAAATAATTTAATAGCCCCCAGCTTCATATCTCAAACCTTTATGGTATGAGAGACAACCGAAGACAAAGTTCCCCCCTCCCTCCCCCTTCCCTGAAGTCAGCGTTGTACTGACTGTAGGGGAAGTCTGCCGTACGACAGGCTTGCGACTCTGCAGCTGAGCCGAGATCGCGTTAGTGAGAAAGAGTTATTTCACTGAAACGGTCTTCTACATGTGCTTGGTTCCCATTGATTTGTATTATTCTTTTAAATCTTTGAGGTCTACAATTATTTCTTTTATTTAAATCATTGGGAGTTTTAATCAACCCCCCATCATGGTGCAGTAACTACGCTCTAGAATTACACCTCCTTAGCTTGATGAATAAGGCTACTTGTGAGCCGTATGGCCCTCACGCTCTAGAATGTAACCTTTTGCAACCAGGCTCCCCTCATTACCAGTTTTTTCTAGTAGGTTCTGTATGCCATTTTAATCTCCATACCTGGAAACTTTGTCTTCTAGAGTCCCCAGAGGTGACTCATTTGGTGCTGGTGGGAGGATATAAATGACATGATTTGCAGCAACAAGGGGCGGGCCTTAATTGTGATGGGGCAGGGCTTAACTGTCTTTGTGATAAATTGGGTGGGAATGGGCAGAACAGGGTGGGAAGAAGTAGAGGTGGGCGGGAAATGTGAGAAACAGGCTGGGAAGGAGCAGAAGTGGACAGAGTTTTGTAAGAAACTCCCCACCACCGGAGAATCAACCTCTGTCCCCGGAGACGCGGTAATCAACTACAAAAACCGGGGTGAATCTGGAGAGTTCCCAGGTATGGTAATCTCTCCCTCTCCTATTTTGTACACAGCAGAAGAATTTACTGACGCTAATTAATTATATATATAATACTAGTTGAACAGCCCGTGTACATGGGCCACAGTGCCAGGCAGCAGCGGCCGCAGTGCAGTCATGCGCAGTACAGACTATGCACACCGCGGCTGATAACGGAGAGCAGAGAGGACTATGGTCTGAATTCGGAGCCCCCCGCGCCATTATCAGCTGCAGCGTGGGCGCATGACTGCAGCACGTGCAGCCGTCTATACTGCGCATGGAAGCTTCAGACAAATATACATTAGTGAATTATTATATAGGATTTTTATGGTAGGAATATGTTTCGAGAAGTTTGATCGAGGCACTCTATTAGCTTTTTTTGCCTTTTTCGTGTGTCTGATACGGAGATGTCTACTAACAATTAGTACTGATGCTCGGCATAATACAATTAAGCATTTTCATTCGACTCAGGAGCATAAAAGGGAGATTTAATAAGACCAATTGGAATAATTCTCCAGCAAATCAGTTGCACCATAGGGAAAAAATAAAAATACTGATTTAAATGGAGCTTTTCACTCTTCAAAATCTAGAGAGATCGACAATACACAGCAAGGAAAATGTGTTGGAGACCCCTTTAGCAGTTAAGACCTTTAAAGCCCTCAGTGGAGTTAAGGATTACTATCTTTGTATATACCCTGTGGTTCAGTTGATTTGCCCCACAAGTCAAAGAATGTTTTATTTATAAAGCTACAACTCAGACAATTAAAGTAAGAAGAATCTTTTGCAAATGAAAACAGTCTATTTAACCGCTCATCCTAAACTGCTGTTAATGATTTCAACACATCAAGATTTTTTGATTATTATAAGCAACAAAAAAACCTCCGAAGGCTTTATTGTTTTGATGTTAAGCATGTCAGCCACATGAAATGGCTGTCTGCGTGTACGGCTACACTTGACATACTTCTGTCTTCAGTGGCTAAACACAGGCTTTGATGTTGGCAACACTTAAGAGACAAGGGTACTAAGGCAATTTTGTAGAACATCGAATGGTAAAAAGGAGCACTTTCATCTAGCATCAGTGCTAAATAATGGTCTGATTTTTCTTTGTGGATATTAATGTTGGGAAGCTTGAGACACATCCTGCACCTTATTAAGAAAATGGCTCCACACATCGTATACTATAAGGCCTAATTATATCAGTGTGTATTTAGGGTGCCTTGTGGTTTCACAACTTTTGTAAACATAGCAGAGAGAAAAGGAATAGTATAATAAGGTATGGATTAACCCTTTGAGGGGCAGGGAAGTATCCAACACATTGCATCTGTCTTTATTCCACCTGCTGACCAGTTACAGCAGACAAACGATTGATGTATATTTGGGGAACTGAAAAAGAGCAAACCAACGGCAACATAGGGGACAAATGAAATGCGTTGGAGACTTCTCTAGCTTTTAAGGGGTTAAAGGAATATTATAATAATAATAATAGTAATAATAATATCAAAGTACTGTCGTTAACCCCCTTAAGGACCACAGAGGTGTGCAATGATCTTTAAAGGGTTAATGGAAAGGTCATGTGCACTGGGTTTCTAGGTCATTTGCACTTGTGAAGGATGATTTTACTAATTGTTAGTGTTTACCTTCATTAGTATTTCACTGTTTTCTGTATACAGCAGTGCCCTCTTTTAATTAACATCAAAAATTACCTTTGGAAGCATGCTGACTCTAGCATTCCACTTAAAGGGATAGTAGCATCCAATCTTCCCTCTATAGTGAGCAACCAGAGCTAAAAGAGTTGAAAGAGCAATTAAAATTAGGCTGGGCTGCATAATGCAGATCTTGCTTAAACAGTCGACTTTAACTTTGTCATTGCCGCTTTGCTCAATTTATAGGGGACACTGCATACACCCCTTAATAATAAACCCACATTTACGTTAATATGGATAGAACACCCTTATGGCTTCTATCAATTTTGCGTGATTTCATTATCTAAAATTAATCTTTAATTACTACTGGATTTCACGTCCACGGAGGCTGACATGATTATTTTCTCAGGACTCAAGGGGGCAGATTCACTAAGCAGTGATAAAGAGGTGAAGTGGAGATAACTTCTCCAGTTTATCACTTCTCCAATCCCTATGTTATTCCATGGAGCCTATGCATTAAGATGTCTTCACATTTGGAGATCTTAGTGAATAGGCTCCATAGAACAACATATATTAGAAACTGGAGAAGTCATAACCACATTCTCTCCTCTTTATCACCTCTTTATCACTGCTTAGTGAATCTCCCCCCTGGACTCAACTCCTCTACCTGAAGTGTTCTTAGGAAGTCTTCGGTGGGATGAGCTGTCCTCTAGACATCCTGCACCAAAGAATCATATCTGTCTCCATGGATGCAATACGTAATAAAAATGAAAGAACCAGTCCAAACAGAATTCACTGATAATTTCAGTTGGGATGTTCTGCATAGATTATGGTAAGATAGAAAGTATTGCTTGGGGGCGTTATTATTATTAGGATGTGTTACTGTTACTTTAACATCTGGGTAAAATAAAGTAGCTTCTCAAGTTTAACTCTTTGGAAGCATCCGAGAACTCTATCTGGGATTCATGGGGTTGAAACTCCCATTTAAATAAATGAGAATATGTATTTTTCCTCTATGATATATTTGATTTGCCCTATCATTGTTTACGTTTTTTGGTATATCATCCATTAAGTTTATGTCAAAAAGAAAATATTCATCCCTTTAACAAATACTGACAAAGGCAAATATATACTGAAAATATTGTAGAAAATGTTTTTGCCAAGAATATGTGAAATGAATAACTGCCAATAATCAGACTTCTGAGATTGATTTACCAGCAAGTAAGCATCACCTGTACAGCCAACCCAACCCCTGAGGAGCATTAATTACATAGATAGTGTTCTTATGCAAACTCACTGCAGCAGGCACTTTTACTAGGGTGGTAATACATGAAAGGAAAACCAAACCCATCCCTAGCTCCCTATGACAGCTGCTCTCTGCATGTTAGCTGCAGCCCATTGCCGGACTTGACATAACGTGTTAATTAGAGACTGATGTTCACTGATATGACACATAGAAGCACAGCAGAATTGGCAGCATCAGTCACAGAGGAACAGGAGCTGAACTGCCTGACATCTTTAATTAAAAAAGAGCATGTTCTGACAGCAGGGCCCTTGCAGCTCCCATACTGCTGGTTTCATCCAATCAGCATGACAAGGTTCAGACCTGCCTAAGATAAATATGATATAGTAGAGAGGAGCAATACAAAAAAGGTGTGGCATTTAACAGGCAACTTAAAGTGAACCTATCACACCAAGAGAAGCTGAGACTATTTTGCAGATAATTAAAATCTGCTGCTATCTTGTACTAGCCCTTATTTTTTAAAACAGTTTTTGAGAAATTATCCTTAATGTTTTGGTGACACAGTGTGGCACTTTATACTAAATTCCTGCATAATATGCTAATTTCTTCTCTTTGTGGCCAAACATATATCTTGCTGCGCTAATAGAAATGGTCCCAGTGTGTGCGTCCTGCCTAGATTTATTAATAGCACAATGTGTGATAATATTGGCCCAAAACACTAATTAGCATAAAATACCTTGCTGTTCCACCAGCTATTAAAGACTAATTTCTTAAAAATTATTTTCATTGCAAACAAATGGCTAAAGGAATATAGGCAACTTTTAATTCTCTTTAAAATTTAATTTAAATTATTTTTAAAATTAAAAGAATATGCTCTCTTAGCACACTTCATCTCATTAAACTTTATTAGAAATATAAACATTACTACATTAAGCCAAGTAAGACGTTTTATGTCAACAAATACAACCGAGTATCTTCTAAATTATCGTAGGACAGGAGAGATTCATAACACATGTTGTTTGACAGATAAAACAAGAGGAACCTGATAATGACAGCTTATCAAGCTTACTGTCCTAAACAATATATTTCCCCAGCTTTGCGGATATAAATGTGTCATCATTCCTGTCAGGAATCTTTGTGTTGCTTTAACCTCATGTGGATAAAAAGGTGCAGGTAAGGGCTTAACAAGAACTTTTAGCAGCAGGAAGCAAGAGAAGCAGTCTATCATTGGCTATCTCAGGTGACAATGAAGCTGATGTACTAATTAGAACTGGAACTATTCAGGGACTAACCAACTACACCATTGGCAGGAGAGTTACTAGGTGGTAGCTGAAGGGGCTAAAGCCAATACAAAGCTAAAATAGCACACTTACTGTTATATGCTGTCTGTAGCTGCATTATGGGGGATGATGAAGTGTCCTTTGATTTAAATGGGGCTTTTAACCCCTTGGATACCACAGAAGTCTCCAACGCATTGTACAGCATTGCCTTGGAGACCACTCTAGCATTCAAGGGGTTTAAAATTCCCATTTAAATCACTGGGCACTTCAATATTTTTGCCTTTTATAGTAACAGGTCTTTTGCTCCAGAAGAGCTTTCTGAACATGGGCAGAAGCACTGCCGATTATTTGCCTTCTAAGACAATAATGAAGATCAACCCAAGTCCATGATAATGCACAATAGGTTCTTCATTGTCACTTAAGGATCCGTATCAAAGATCATATAATTAAAGTGGACCTGTCATCCAGAAATTAAGTTTGCATGTTTCAAAATATAATACAAAAACATATATATATATATATATATATATATATATATATAGCCAAAAGACCAGCAAATGTACACTTTACAAGATATTCATAAATTTAATTCTGAAATAAGCAAAGGCTAAAGTTTTTTCTCAGTGTAGTTTCATATGCTAATTAATCACTGTGCTGCACTGTGGTCTTCATCAGCATAACATAGCAAATGGTACCGCACAAGCATGCTGTGATCATTTAACCCATGATGTGCCAGGACCATCACTGTTACTTAACCCCTTAATGACCCATGATGGTCCAGGACCGTCATGGGTTGATTTGCCTTAAGGACCCATGACGGTCCTGGACCGTCATGGGTTAAATGATAGCAGCGCGCCTCTGTGCACGCTGCTAACATTAATTCCAGGCTGAGACTGATCGCTCCGGTACCGGAGTGTTCAGTCTCAGCCACTTTTACTAGTGCCGGGTCATGTGATCACTGCAGCAGCAATCACATGTACCGGCATTATGAACGAAAGAGGCAGTACTGCCTCTGTGTCTCTCCTCATCCTGTCTGTCCCTTACAATCAAAGTAAGGGACAGAGGAGCAGAGAGGAGACACCTAGTGTTAAAAGAAAATGCAGCAGCTGGGGTTATTAACCCCTTCACTGCTGTGCTGGAGCTGGCTGAATGCAGATCAATTTTTGACCTGCTAAAATCAACTTTTGTTTTTTTGTGTTTTTTTTTAAAAGACACAACACAATTTTTTTTTTCAAAGAAAAAATTTTTATTAAAAAAAATCAATGTGTCAATTACCAAAATTGGGAGTTTGATTGTTGTGGAGCCATGTAATACATTTATACACACCGCCAACTGTAATCAATAAAAAAAGTGGGAAAATCGGGTGGGGAAAAAGGGACATGGGTATTTTCACCCGGGGGGGACAGTGCCCAATTAAAACTGCCCATTTTGTAGGTATGACTGACCGGTCATACCTTTCATGCAGTCTCCGTAAAATTTTAACCCATTGTGCCCAAATAATCCCAAGAAAAAAAATTGTGTTTTTTTTTACAATTTTTTTACAGTTTTCTTTAATTTTACTACAATAAATGGTGGGCTATCCATATAAGTGTGGTATCAAAAGAAAGCCATACTTGTGCGAAAAAAACGGTATTTCATTTTCATGGGTACAATAAAGTACTTAGAGGGAAAACACTGTTGAACAAACACATAGTTAAAAAGGTCAGAATTGCTCCGGTCCTTAAGTGAAATCGACCTCAGATTTTCCCGGTCCTTAAAATGTTAAAGAATTTAAATCTGTGGCGGTCCTGGCATTTCAGTTGACGTTAAAAGGTTAATAACTATTGTAAATGAAATGCCGTTTGTTGCAATAACATTGTGCTACTTTATGCTAATTAGTTTATGTGCTGGGCAAATATTACCGCACACTACGCTGCGAATGAATCGAGACAGAGCTTTGTCACTGGGGATATCTTTAATAGAACAGTGAGCAATAAACATAACTATTTAACATACTGGGAAGGGAATTAGCATAAATACCAGACTGTGCCGTGAAAATATATTCCTCAAAACAATTTATTTTATGGTAAGTGGCTAGTACAACATAGAGGTTGGCTTTGAGTGCCAGAGGGGTACGCAACACATTGTAAAATAATGCGATGCCTACCCCTCTGGAACTCAAAGGGTTAATTCTCGGAAAAATAATTAAACTTGTCGTAAGATAACACGCCACTTTAAATATTGCAAGATAAAATGGACGAACACTGGTAACTCTTTGTTAATCTCAGAACTGATACTTCATTGTTAAATCATTAATAGTGTTTGATGGATAAACACAAGTTAATTTATTTTCTTAACATGTAGGCCTCTCTATCAACAATCTGTTCAGACAATGCTGAATATTCTAGTGCTTAACGTTGAATGGTTTTCCAGCAAGGAAATGCCGTTAGTAATGCACATGCTGGAAAACACCAGCAAAATAATTGAGTTCATGTGGCTGAGAAAGTACAGGACATCTTTATACCTTGCATTTGGATAAGAAACATTTTATATACATGCATTTCTCTGAAAAATTATCAGGGAATCTTCCATATAATTATGGAGAGTTGGTCAGAATATCTGCATAGATTTAACACAATTACTTCCCAACTATTCAGTAGAGCGGTTATCTCCAAATGTTCTAGCGAATGCTCTCTGTGTAGGCTGCTCAGGGAAACATCACAGTTTGTCAGCAAATAAATTACAAGTTGAAGATTAAACAGTCACAATACACAATTGGTAAAACTCACAGACCCTAGTATTCTGACACAGAAAATATATCATGCATTTACTTTTCAGCTTTTGACAGTCATTTCTTAAACATAACTGAAATGTCACCATAGTAATTCTAACATTTCTGCTTAATGGACAAAATTGTTACGTGTCATCTATCAAGTTTTATTTTTTAGATTCATTTTTTTTTCATTTAAAGAAAATAATAATTTATATAATCCAAACCTGTTAACCCCTTGGATGCTAGACACTTCACAATGCATTGGGTAGAACATGTAATACATTTTGTGTATACGATTTCCTCAAAATTAACTTTAAATTAGATCTGGATATCATGTTCATGGAGACAGACATGATTATTTATTGTTAGACTCCAGAACCCCAAATTCATCGCACTGAAGTATTCTTAACCCTTTGAGTGCCAGAGGGGTATACAACACATTGAGTATATTTAATTCAATGACTTAAATATGCCAGACTGGCAACATTTTCATAACAAATACATTCCTAACCATTTAGACAACTTAGCAAGGCCTGTTTGTGACCCTTGAGGTCTTAAAGGGCAAGTTTTACTCTCATAGTTCCCCATTTGCAGATCTGGTCAGCTAGGTGCTGGTAGACCAATGAGGGAACAAGATGGGAGTCTGAAAAGAGACCCTTGGAGCTCTTCTCATTGAATCCAAGAGAAAAGGCTGAACTGAAAGATATGGGTATAACAGTTCAGATTCCTGCGTGATACAGTCCCTATAAGCAATCTACTTATAACGTGAAAGTCTAACACAGGGTATATCTGGAGGCTGTGTGTGAAACCCACAAAGTTTGTGGCTGAGAGACACATTCTTCTCCGTTGGCTTTCCAACAGAGGACAGCAGACTTAGTAACACAGGACAATTGCCCTTTAATGTGACCACCCCAGTTATTAGAGGTATATATGCACAGAATACTGTTATTTAACATAAGGGAGGAGATTCACTAAGCTGTGATAAAGAGGTAATAAAGTGGTGATGACTTCTCCAGTTTATCACTTCTCCAATTCCTATGTTATTCTGTGGAGCCTATGTCTAAGATGTCTTCAAATCATGAGATCTTAGAGATCTCCTCCAAGCTGTCAACATAAAAAAAATCAATCAATCAATAAATAAAACCTTTCATAATACAAAGGAAACACATACCTCTCAAGAGTCCCTTTTTGTAGGCCCAGATCCCTCTGTCCCCCTTTCCCACCCTGATGTCCCTCTTTTCAGGAGACCAGACCATGTGGTGTGTATACATGTGTATCACATTGCTCCACAGCAATAAAACTCATATTAGTATTTGTTTAAACTTCAGTATATGTGTTTTTAAAATACTTTATATATAAAATACTGTGGTCTTGCTCTGTTAAGTTACACTAGGTGGTGTCAGTTGGTCGTGAAATAACCAAAATATATTTGGTAATGTCCCGTCCACTGACCACGGCCCCAGAAACACCACCTAAAACACAAGTGCCCCTCTTTGGATATGTGGAAAAGAGGAGTGATTCTGGATTAAACCAGCTACACCACAGGGAACAGCTGACAGTTCTCATTTATTTAAATTATTTTAACCCTTGAATAGAAAGGTCTCCAAAGCATTGATTTGCAACACAATGTAGACCTCTTTATCATTAAAGGAGATATATCACCTTATAAAAATGTGTTACCATATGCTTTGTTAATAAAAGTTATACTAGGAAAGCTGTTTTTTTCAATTTTTTATTTAAATACTTACAAAGATATTGCCTCTTCAAGTGCACAAGAGCTGTGCCTGAAAATCAGCGTGTCCCATTATGCTGATCGGCACAGCTCCTCTGCACGTCCTATTTCTCCTCCCACCTCCCTCCCAGCTGCCCCAGGGAGCGCGTTCACTCATGCCTTCGGGGTGCTGTGAATAGCTTCTAGCGATAAATCAAACTTTGATTAGCATTATACTGAGGTTGCAACTTCAGCATAATGCTAATCGGAGCTTGCTTTAAAGCTAGGAGCCATTCACAACACACCGAAGAGAAGCGTGAACGCGCTCCCTGGGGCAGCTGGGAGGGAGGTGGGAGGAGAAATGTGACATGCAGAAGAGCTGTGCTGTGCACATAATGTGGAAGTGCACAGCGCAGAATATATAATATCTTTGTAAGTAGTTCAATTTAAAAAAACAAAACACAGCTTTCCTGGTATTACTTTTATTAACAAAACATATGGTAACACCTATTTATAAGGTGATACATCCCCTTTAAGAGTGTAACAATCTCCATTTAATCAATGGGATGTTGGAGCATTTTTATTTGCCCCTTAGGTTACAATGCGTAGAGATGTCTCTTGCATTCAATAGGAATTTTAGGAGTTTTTATCTGTCACCTACTGTGCCAGAATGGATAATCTTCTGATTTCTGCAAATGGCCCAAACAAAGAGCTCAACTATAAAAATAATTCAGCGCCAAAGGGGACAGAAATCAGTGGGAATATATATTTGTCCCCACTGATGCTGCTGGTGTTCCCCAGAATTCCTGACACATCAGCCAGTTTTGCCCATCACTGAAAATATCCAGTAAACAACAATTTATGTAAGTGATCAGCAGCCAAAGGCGCTTTGGTTGTTGCGAACTTCAATTCCCATCATTCCCTGTCCTCAGCATGTGGAAAATTTCAGGTTGTTGAGTTATACTATCCACCATGATAATTTTATCTGCCCCTGTTATTTATTTACTTATTTATTTTAATGCTCTGAATGTGTTGGCAGCAACAATTTAAAATATGTCAGATGTTAACCTCTTAAATGCATCAGGAATGAACAACTCATGGGGACACAATGTATTGTGTACACCTCTAGGCTGTCAGGGCTTAAAGGTATAGTAATACTTCGTTTTATCTTTATTTTATTTTGTAGGCATTAAAAAACATGACGAATGATATAAGTCTTATCTCTCAAACCTTTATGGTTTGAGAGATATTCACAAGCAAAGTTTCCCCTCCCACCCCTTTTACCTAGTGTAAGCCATCTCTTCTCAGATGTGAAATTCAGTCCATAGACCAGACAGATAACAGCAGGGGGCAATCTTCTTCCTATGAGAACAATGAAATCCCTGCCCCCCTTGACAAGTTTTTCAGGTTTTTCCCTTATCTTAATTGAAGATTGTCCCTCTCTACAATCTACCTGGGCACCTCCCTTCTGATCTGGCTGAACAGTGTTACATCAGTAAAAGGGGCGGGAGGGGGATACTTTGTCACTGAATTACTCTTGAACTACAGCTCTGACAGAATTGAAATAACACTCTAAGTCCAAATACTATGATGATTAATTAGAGCTGCTTTTATTATGAAACATTACTATCCCTTTAATAGAGTTCAATTGTAGATTATGGGACAAGACTTCCTGAAAATTGTGAGGCATTGCATGGTCAATTTGACACAGGCCATGCCAGCTCCCAGGAGCATACATTACCTCTGAACTGCTGCAAGTTGATGGCAGTGTCAGAGTGACCCATCAAAATGTAACTCCATGGATATAAAATTAATCATTCTGAAATGTAATGAATAGTTTGAGGTCTGGGAGCCCTTGCTAACCATACTTTTTATTATGTGTACAGTAATAATGCTGATGTACTAAGAAAGTGGTTCAGTTCTGGTACATGCTAAGTATGCCATAAGAAATAAACAAATCCCAAATTCCAATTAATTTCAATGAAGATTTTAACCCTGCAAGTCCCAGAGAGGTATTCAACGGATTGTGCTGTAATGCATTGGCTATCTCTCTGGCACACAAAGGGTTATTGCCTACAATCCTACAGAGGTATCCAATGCATTGTAAAGCACCATAAGGAACATATAAAAACTGCCAAAAATCCCATTGATTTAAATGGGATTGTTGACCCTCTTAATTCTAGAGATATCTAATGCATCCATCACAGTCATGTAGATGGAGGCTCTTAAACCTGCCTCCACTCAAATATTGTATATTCTCAAGTGTTCCCCAAATGGATGAAGTTTACCTTGAACATAAGAAAAGAAAACCAAAAAAACAAAGGCACAAATGAGAAGTGCTGTGATTATTTGATTGTGCTAACTGATTGATACTCGCTTTATAAAAAACCCTCACTGTATTCTTTCTCTAGATGTTTTCTACATACGGAAATTGTTGTTCCATAACTACTTTTTCAATAAAGCTCTTTGAAAATGAAAAAAAAAGGATGGAAATAGTATACTCAACAACTATATGTGAATTAATTACCAAATTAAGCACAGCCAGTAAGTGTCCATTCACTGAACTGTTAAGAGCTTCAGGAGGAATCAACCAAGAAGTATGAGTGAGCAAATCCAGGAGTAAAATAAATATAGAATTTATTCTATTATAAAATAGGAAAATAACCAATAAAATAGTAATAAAAATAGTCCACTGACCCACAATTGTTTCAGTGCTCCTGAGGCCTCTTCAGCAGGGCACCAGACTGTAGGTCTACAACTTGGTCCCATCATAAAAAGACTTCAGGAGCCCTAAAACACATTGATCAGTGGGCTGTTTTATTATCATTTTATGTTATTGGCTATTTGCCTGTTTTATAGTGGAATACATTATTTTTTTCCTGTATTCATTCTCTTATACTTCTGTAAGCACCAGAACAGGGGCAGGGTGATTGCATGAAGCTCTTTAGCCGGTCAGTAGTTATACCTTTGTTAGCTGTACTTAAATTGAAGTTACATTATACATAAGTTGATTGACTGAGGCACATATATTTACTGAGAATTTAATAAATGAAACCAGTAGAATTTTATTTTTTTCCTTAAGGTGCAGTTGATTTACCCAGAATTTCATAAGTTTTCCTAAGTACATCAGCCTCAGTGTCTAGAGATAGTCTGCTGTCCACACTAGTGAGAAAGATTATTCTTATTAATATAATGCTGTGAAGTTCTGTCTTGAAGAGGTAGGGTTGCCACCTTTTCTTCAAAAAAATACCGGCCAAGGCATTCCCTCCATAGACTTAACATTGGAAAGAAGCCAATTTTTTACCGGCCTGCCGGTAAAATACCGGCTGGGTGGCAACCCTATGAAGAGGCTGTGTTCCAGTTTTGGACACAGAGTTCCCTTAAAGGGATAGTAATGCAGCTTCGATTGATCCTCCTGTAAAGATTGTCATGTAACGCTTTATTTCCATATTTTCCATGTTGTAGTTCAAAAGTAAATCAATGCTAAAGGATCCCCCCCATCCCATTTTACAACCTGTAAACCGCCCCCCCTTAGATGTGGAATCTGGCCCTGGGACTGGATAGCGTGCAACGAGGGACAATCCTCATACACAGAGTATAAGGAAAACCCTGCCCCCCTTGACAAAGGAGGGCAGGATTTTCCTTATGCTCAGTGAAGATTGTCCCTCTCTGCGCTTCATCCAGCCAGCTGAAAGAGGCAGTGCAACGCAATGTGTTGGATACCTCTCTGGGACTCAAAGGGTTAAAGTGATATACTTATTGAAGATGCCAAGGTATGTAATGGAGATTTATCGATGTGGCAAATAACCTTAATTCACTCAAAGCTCACTTAAACATTCCTTACTTTAAATAACCAGTAAACTAATAAAAAAAAAATATTTTAGGGCTTTTCTCATGGCTTGGAGATGCTTTATTGCAAAGCTATTGCAGCTCAAACTGTTATTTTTTATATTTATCAATGCTGAAACCTAATGTCCAACCAGTTCATGTGTTGTTCAGACAGTTATTTTAATAAATCCTGCGAGAAAGGTGATCCACTGGCTATAGTTTTCTATGTCATGGGATAGGAACAACTCTACTATTTTGTGACAGTTTTAAATGTTAAAAATATGGAATAAATCAGCCCCTGGCAGTGGGACTATCCTTGTTGTGATCATCTGGAAGAGTACTAGATTATGTGTGCTTTTGTAATAAAACTTTATTAATTTTTTAACCCGTATAATACCAAAGAGAAGTACATAAAGGATTACGAAGCAATGTGTTGCATACCCGTAGGCAATATGCACAATTTAGAGGTGGCACAATTCTCAGGCAAACCAACTACACACATTTCTAATGATTTATGTATGTATTTTAAACCTTTGAATGTCAGAGAGGTCCTAATGCATTTGAGTCCTAAAGCAATGTGTTGCATACCCCTCTGGCACTCAAAGAGATTATCACGGTTCCCGTGCTATTCTGTCAATCTTGACTGAATTACCTGTGTATTGGAGGATGCTGATTGGCCCGCCCAGGATGTGCCTTTATACACTGGAGCTTGGGCACTTGTGATTTGCCCTTTCGTGGTGTTCCAGTATCTGCGCCTTGTTGCTGTGTTCCAGTTCTCTTGTGTACCGACCCGGCTTGTCTGACTCTTCTGCTGATCCTGCTCCGTGTATGACCCGGCTCTGGTTGACGACTCTGCTCCGTGATTCGACCCGGTTCTGGCTGATGATCCTGCTCCGTGTATGACCTGGCTCTGGTAGACGACCCTGCTCAGTGATTGATCCTGTTCTTCGGCTGTTGTTCCTGCTGTGCTCCGGTTCCAGTTACCGCTCTGTTCCAGCCTGCTGTTCCGGTGTTCCTGCATTGCTCCGGTCGCTTCCGCGACATTCTGATCACTTGGTGACTCGCTGTTCCTCTCACTGCTCTAGCTGAGGTAGAGGTTGCTTTGCCATCCGTTGGTTGCTGCTGTCTCTCTGTACAGAACCTGTTAACCCCTGCAGGGCCTTGTAGTCTCCGGTCTTGTGTCTCCGTTATCTTGCCAAGCATACGGTTATCCGTTAGAGCCGCTACTCTAGTACCTCTGATACTCCTCACTACCTACTGCAGAGCATTACCTGTCCAGTGTTCGGTGTGCACCGTGACCGCGCCTGTCGGCACTGGTATCCGTTCGCTCTTGCTGGGAAAGTTACGTACAGCACCGGAGGGGTGTCCTGGCTCCGGCCTACATACGTTCAGAGGGTACGCTATCCATTTGCACTATCCAGTGCTTCGGCTCTTAGTGCTTGTGCAGCCGCTATCAGTATTGACATCCAAGGGGTGTCAGGGCACTTTCCATTGGGCGCACGCAGGGTTAACTTCTATTCTCAGTTAAGGGCGATTCTGGTTCTTGTACTTCAGCTTGGCAATAGCACTTCTCTATAGCCCACGGCGGTGGTATTAGCTCAGCTCTGGCACTTGTGTGCCTTCCTAGTCCTACTTGAGAGTGAATTCAGTGCAGACACTTTACTCCAGCTTTGCTACTCAAGAACTGTGTTCCAGAGACTGCTATATATCCTGGGCGTTGGCCAAACTAGGACTGAGTTGTTTCTCTTGAACTTGTTAACCCTTTGGGGTTATTCCCCATCTATTCATTGCCCATTATTCTATTGCTGTATTGCATTCACTTTGTCTGTGTTTGCTATTACCGTTATTCCTGTGCTGGCCCCTAGGGGCATTGTATTACTTCCTTGATTCAATAAACTGTGTTTTTACTTTATACCCTGGTCTGAGTGTCAGAAAACCGTTACAGAGATATAGTACAGAATATGTAATCATGACATTAAAAACACAAAGCAGTTTAGAGGAACACTGCCTATGAGTGTGAAAGAGCTGGTCAGTGATACTTCCTCTCAATATAAGGCTATAGTGAGCTAAATGTGATTGTACCCTTGGTAGGACACCGTTCCTAAATAGCCTGCTAAATTCCATATCAGGCTCTTTCCTAGTTGAGCATCTGTCATCAGTACTTGTGCATATGCAAATTATCCTTGGGATTGGTTACCCCAACGGTAACAGGTGAATCTAGACATGAACCCCTTGCTCACTACCCCCTAGAGATATCAGCTACAACTCACCGATGAGGCCCAACAAGGCTGAAATGTACATCTGAGGTTAGTTGGCTCTCTTGTTCAGAGAGGAACTGCCTTGCACTTTGTGGCTGGACTGCCACCATGGCAATTTCAGTATGATGTGCTTTAGGATACTTCCTATGTGTGTAAGGCAATAGTGAGCTAAAAGAGATTGCATCCTTTGTAGGACACCTTTCCTATACAGCCTGCTAGATTCCATAGCAGGCTTGTTCCTATAGTTGAGCATCTCTGACTTTGCACTATGATTGGATCATAAAGCTGAATGGGGCTTGGCCCTAGTGGTGCACCATTCTCTCACATCTAATGGGGGCTTAAGCTTATGAAATAATGTATTGGCTCCACCCCTTGTTCTCAGAAGACCTTAACAGGTTGCACATGTGGGTTAACTCCTTGAGAATCAGAGGGGTTAGCAACAGGTTGTGAAGCATTGCACGCCCTTCTGGTCTTCAAGGGGTAACACAAATATGTAGGTGCAGTCATGGCCATATGTTTCTGTAAGCTGTCCTTAGGAAGGGCATCCTTGACCTGCCTAAGGTCACTCCCTTACTGAATACAAGACCCATCCATTTCTTTCTGAAACAGAAAATACCATTAAAGTATAACAAACATATAAAAAAAAGATCTTACATCATGAACTAGCATGATGTTTCTCATTGTTCAGATATAAAATTAAATGTGGTTTACAGGATTGTACCCAGGTCAGTAGGTCTCATTTGTGCCCAGTTTTGATAGATGACTCAGTCATGCTTGCCACACAAACCAATCTGAGATATGGGTGAGGCCAACACAATCCTCTTCCCTTAGAACAGCTATCTTGTGAAGGGTGGCTTATTTATCAGTTTATATTTTGTGCTAAGGTCCACTTTGAACTCTTATTTGGCAATATACTGTATGTCAGATCTTGTTTAATATTTCTGTTATACTTTAATAGTATTTTCTGTTTCAGGAAGAAATGAATGGGTCTTTAGTGGGGCCATGTATTAAGTAAGGGAGTGACCTTGGGCAGGTCAAGGATGCCCTTCCTAAGGACAGAAAAATCTGGTCGTGACTGCACCTACATTTTTATGTCACCCGTTGAATACCAAAAGGGTGTGCAGTGCTTCACAACCTGTTGATAACCCATATGATTCTCAATGAGTTAACCTGGATGTGTGATCTTCTGAGAACAATACATTATTTCATAAGCTTAAGCCACCTTTGGATGCGAACGAGTTTGCTTCATCTATACCTACCATAAAATATTCATAGCAATCGGTCTTCATCATTTTAAAGTAGCAATCTCATTACCTTAGCTTTAGACTGCTACTTTTCTGTTTTCTATACTAATGTTTTTTCCTGCTCCTTGGGAGCTGTGAAACCAACCAAGGCACCATGACATTCACTAAATGTCACTTAGCCAACAGCATGCCAACCTCCTTGACATCACAAGAGTAGAATGTGCAGCAAATTAGTATTAAGAAGCCTATCCATGCTATCCCTATAATTTACTTCATGGATTTAGAAAATAAAAACACTTTACAAATGATAATGATGCAATTACTTAACTGAAGTTATAACTAGAGTTGTGTGAAAGTGTTTACCGTGTGAAGAGATTTGGAAGAAAATAGGGCATTCTGCCTCTTGTAGGAATTCCCACAAATAGCCTTTTTGTAGACATCTTTTACAAGGGAAAGTGAGTTGTGTGTGAGTATGTATATATGTGCACACACATGCTTGCATGTATTAGTGATGCCATATATGTGCACTATGATGTCATCTATGATGTCTATGTGTGTGCACAAATTGATAATGGCGAATGGGAATGGTGGAATGTGGCACAGTAACACAGAGTGGGAGGGTTATTAGCACATGTAAATATCTCCTTATTTTACTTCCTATGGGAAGAAGCAACATATCTCCCACAGGAAGGGGAATAACAAATCAGTAAATTACCATTCATTGCCTCATGTATTGAAGGGAGGGAAAAAATAAATCATATGTTTAGTGTTTGCCAAAATAGTAAAGGTTTTTTTAACCCTTTGAGTATCAGAAGGATATGCAGTGCATTGCTTCACAATGTGTTCCACACACCTCAGGTACTCAGACGGTTAAAAACATCCACATGACAAAGCATCCATACATCAGTTATTTCTGCCAGTCGTCTTGTTGAATTCTTTCTCCTTATCACATTAATTTATTTTTGAGATTCTGCCACAGCAGCCTGGCATAGAAAAATAGGGCTGCACACATGAAATTCACACTTTCAGGAATAAGCCGATAGATGCAAAATGTATGATTATTAAAGATAGCTGTTCGTTTTCATTTTCCATAAAACTCAGAATCCTGCAGCATTCTATCTGTGGTTAACTATTCCCTAAACAGATGCAGCATGCTCTTTGTATTATGTGATCCTATTTTCCTGTTCAGAGCTAAAGCGCTAAGGCCTATTTGAGAAGTCAATAAGCACATGTTGAATAATGGAACACATATTACAAGGCTAAGAGGCTTCACTGCATGTTCTGTACAGGTTTGCTAAGGGGAACTGTACATTTATCCAGGCAACCACACTGGAGACAAAAAGCACTATGACAGGCTGTGGAGCTAGAAGAGGCAAGGGAACAGGGTCTGTTAAAACACTTGGCTATCTCAGACCTCAGTGCGTCAGTCGGCGGCTAGTACCTTGGCAGGCTTTGGAGAGCGACGCCAGATGCGGTCTGTCACATACAGCAGACGGCTTATTAACCACGCTGCCGCACAGCAACAGCACAGATGTTCCAAGATAGAGGTTGCTTTTTTTTTTTTTTTTTTTTTACCTCTGTCGTAATTGTAGCTTCTGTCTTTCTTATATTCTTTTTTTAAGTTTTACTGTTACTGGATTTTTTTTCAGGCTGTGTTGTTTTTAAAATGGCTGAACTCTTGAATGGCACACTCAATGGCACAATCATTTAAAAGAACACTTATATTGCATTATATAATTTTAAATATCTTGTATAGCCAATTAGCATCCTTAAAAATTAGTTTTTTTACGTTTGATCCATTCAATCTAAATCTAAGCTTAATTTTTAAGGCATGTGTAGACTGTACTATATAGAATATTTTTGGAGCAGTTTCATTTGAAACCAAACAGCTAATGCAGTTATTTTTTTCATTCTGCTGTCCAGAAAGACCTTATCACAACCAATTTAAAGGCAACACTAACATATCACTTCTGAGATACTCATCAAGATTGCTATAGAAACGGGAGTCAGGGAGCCCTGAAAAAAAAGGCAGTAATGGCTGCCCACATAGCGCACATGTGAGGCCAGATTGTAGGCCACAGAAAACAAATAGAGACATTTTACAGATGCGCACCTCAGGGCGTGCTGTGATCATGTCAAGGAGGCTGTAACTGACTGCTCCAGGACCAGGGCAGTCAGTTGCAGCCTTTCCGTGGTGACTCAGTACATGTGATCGCTGCTACAGCGATTACACGTGCTGGCTGAGCCAATAACAAAGGCAATGTATACTATACATGAGGGCTCAAAATTTCCACTTGCCTCCTCGCATTTGTCAGGGAGAAATTGAGTGAGGGTAAGTGGAAATTGAAGTTGATCCTGGTGAGTTTATGTGCACTTTCTGGACTGCTCACCCTTGCAGCCGAATAATAATCTTGTGAGACATGTAGGTTTACCTCATTACATGCAGCTGCACAGGCTGCTTCAATTGTGGAAGCACTTGCTATGCAGGCTGGTTGCATGTGAGTAGAGAGGATGGCAGTGGCCACAAGATAGGGTGGGACTTGGAGCAAGAGCCCTACATCAAGAGGGAAAAGGAGGAACTGATGTCTCAGCAGGCAGTATGTGCAGGCTGATAAGTATTAAACTAATAAACTTCTCTTGCATCTACATTTTACTTATATACACCTTCATCAACAGCTCTGATGCTCTGTTTAATCTTTTTTTTGGTACGAGAGTGGTGTGCAACTCATGGAGCGGCAATGCATTGCGCACCACTGGCACTCAAAGGGTTAATCATTTTCCTGTTATTAAAGGGATAGTATTGGTTAATTTTAAGTTGATTTACTATTGTAGACATTAAAAAAAAGATTAAGATTAACATCAATGTAAGTCTTATCTCTCAAACCTTTATAGTCTGAGATATATAATTTGATAAAGTTACCTTTTCCTGGCTGTTTCACTCAAGTCTGCCATCTAGCTGACAGCTGCAGATTCCAGTCATTTGACCAAACAGAGGCTCTTCAGCAGAGCTGAAATCACACTATTTAGAAATAAATACTTAATTGGAACAGTCTACAAAGTGTGCTTACAAGCAAGGCACACTTTGTAGACCTTTCCAAATTAAGTTTTTATCTTTAGATATCATTATATCAGCGCTGCTGAAGAGCCACATCTGGTCAAGTGACCAGAATCTGCTTCTGACAGCTTTACAGCTCATCAAGCAGAAAGGGGAGGGAGTGGAGAACTTTATTTTCCTATATCTCTCAAACCATAATGGTTTGAGAGATACAACTAAGTGCAAGTACTCTCTTTTAATTGTATCTACCATATGGTTAATGCTTTTTTTCTGACATTACTATCCCTTTAAATACAGAAGAAAGTAGAGAGAATGGACCAGTGTCTGACTGACTCGCATTACACTGAGCCCCATCTCAGACAACTTAGATTCAAACAGGCTTCAAACGAGGGTTAATATTGTCCTGTCATTAAACACAGATGAAAGGACAGAGAAGGGCTCGGTATCTGACTCACTTGCTTCATATTCGGTCAGACACCGGACCCCTCTCTCCCCTCTCATCTGTCTTTAATGACCGGAAACAGATTAACCCACAGTGTCATTTCATTTGAAATCTGTTTTAGTCTAGTGCACAGAGAAGCTACTGAATGTAAAGCAAGTCAGTTGGACACAGTGAATTTCTCTCTCCTCTCATCTATTTTTATTACAGGAAACATAATGACTTTTTGAGGGCCAGATTAACCATTTGAGTGCCAAAAGCAACACTGCACAATACATTGCCATACCTCCCAATATTTCAAATAGCCAAAGAGGGACACTTGTGTTTTAGGGGGTATTGCTGTGGGAGTGGCTGGTGGGCAGGGCATTACCAAGAATTTTTAGGCTGTTTCATGACCTATTGACACCTCCTTGTGTAACCTAATAATTTACTTTTAACAAGACCAAAGTATTTTATTTACACAGACTAATTTATAAACACATTTACTGACATTTAAACAAACAATAATGTGAGTTTTATTGCTGTAGAGCAGTATGATACACTTATATACACACCACACAATCTGGTTTCCTAAAAAGAGGGACATCGGGGTGGGAAAGAGGGATTTGGGCCTAAAAGAGGGGCTGTCCCTCCTAAATAGGGACACTTGGGAGGTATGCATTGCTCATCCCTCTTGCACTAGAAGAGTTAAACCATCAGAGCTTGTAGGTGCAGTCAGACACCGGGCAGTCTGAGCTCATCTGTCTTTTGTGAAAGGAAACAGAAAAACAGATTAAAACATTGGGGCTGTAGATGCAGTCAGATGTTATGTTAAACTGATGTTTTTTCAAATATTAATCACGTGTTCAAGGCCAGATTTACATTCCAGGATCTCCTAGGCAAGGCATTCTGGGCACCCTTGGTTCCGCCCATGGCCACACCCCACTCTCCACATGACTACGCTACCAGTTTCATACACTGTTTCCTGGCACATAATGTACCTTTGGCCTACAACAAACAAGGACATAAAAGCTTTAACCCCTTGGTTACTAGAGAGATCTCCAACGCATTGCGTTGGAGATCTCTGTAGCATCCAAGGGGTTAAATAATAGCCTGTAAAGGGGTATATAAGCTACTGCATGGATACAGAGATTGCTTTGGCCCCACCCACAATTCAGAATATGGGTGTGGCCAGCACAGCTGAGGCTCCCCTCAAAATTTGGAGCTGTAGGCAGGTGCCTAGTCTGCCTATTGGGAAATCCGGCCTTGCACGTGTTGGACACTTAACTTTCCCAATACTCACCCTCCCTTACATTTCTTCACCTCTCTTCACCCTCCCTCCGTATATTTCCCTTTTCAGCCTTCTTCTCTTCATCTCTTTTACATTCTGCTCTGTGCATCTCATGTCTCAAATCTTCAGTCTTTTCCTTCCACACCTACATCAATCTTTCCCATGTGTGCAGTGTCTTGCTACCTGCCCACCCCCCAGTCCCATACTAACACATTATTGGCGCGATGCAAGAAACGTTCACATCAGATAAAGGCATTTTTGTGCACAGATAGGTTTTGCGCATATTCTAATCCAGGAAGCTAAATACCGAATGATTCTTGAATTGCACATGAAAAATTCCATTTTACGACAACAGTACACAGACGTGTAAATTAATTCGTAATAGCAGTTCTTGCATTAGGCGCATCATATATATGAAAAAAAAAAAAAAGCTTTATATCTTAAACTATTGTGTTTTAATTTTTTTTTGTTTTGTTTTTTTTAAAGACCAAAGTATACTAATGGCAGTGAAAGGTTTATGAATATTCCTCCTTGGAACAAAGCAATGCATTAGATACCCCCTGGCACTCAAAGTTCCTGTTTAGTTTTAAAGCATTCTATCTGTGGTTATATATTTTTTTTGGGCCAGGCCAAAGTGTACTAATGTCAAAATGGCATTGATATGTGTAAGGTTCAGCCTTCCTAAGAAAAATGTCTGTTAATAAAAGTGGTGTGTTAATTATGTTAATTTCAGTGGAGAAGTCTCATGGAGCATGAAACAGCTGTATCAGACAAAGCCAGTGCTCTACAGCAGGGAGAGCTAACCCTGGACCATAAGATTTATCAGCAGAATCCCTCTGCATGAGTACAGATGGACCAGTTAATTTGCTCACCAGTGCTGAAACATACTCTGCTGATAGGTCTTGAAGACCATCAAGGGATGGCCTTTTCCAGGCACATCTCCCCATTTCACTTGGCCTAAAAAATTGGTTTAGGTAATGGGAAGGGTAAGGACTTTTCCTGTTACACGTGCCCTATGCCCTGTGATTTCTGATGTTGGCCCTAAGGCAGTCTGCTGTAATGTGGAGGCCATGTGGAAAGTGGCAGTGTGAGTAACAAGGATGACTGGCAATTCTCTGGGCTTCACCCTGAGAGTTTTGTCCCAAATCTCAGTGTGAATGGCAAAATTCCAGAGACATGAGTCAGGTGTTACCTACTCTCTCAGGGATGGGCAACATAAGACCCTCCAGCTGCTGCCAGACTGGATGACTCCACGTGATGACTCCACGAGGCTGATCTCATCAGATTAAATCATTGGTTGCCCAGTGCTTTCAAATAATTTTAAAGTTTAATAATGAAAAATTATAATTCAGAATTTATCCTACTGATTAAAACATGGAAACGACAACTGTTGATATATGTTTTATTCGCAAGTTATTGCAGCTGGAACTTGAATTTTTGTTAGAAGTACCTCTATAGCCTGATCTTTTACAGTGGCGCTATTGTTAGACCATGAGATGCGTGGGGTTAAAGGTGGGGATATGGGTGGGGTTAAAGGCGAGGATATGGGTGAGGCTAAATGTGGAAATTGAAGGCGAGTAACTTTTCAGGCCTGGCTAGTAGCTCAGGACTTGAAATTTTGAGCCCTGCTATACATTGTCTGTGACAGTGTTTTCTGCCTCTCTCTTTCTCACAGTGATCTTGAGGAAGAGAGAAGCAGATAACACACATCTCCACAGGGAAATGGCCACAGTGGGAGACACTCTTAATTCAGTTTTAAGTGCTGGGGGAAGAACTAAAGTAGAGCAGGTCTGGTCACTTGATGACCTACTGCCACCTCTTGGTGTAACTGAAGATAGATAGAGCAAGCCCAACATATTTTATTTACACAGCCTAATTTATAAACACATATGTTGAAGTTTAAACAAATATTAATGTGAGTTTTATTACTGTGGAGTAATATGATACACATATACACACACCACATAATCTGATCGTCTAAAAGTGGGATGCCAGGGAGGGAATGAGGGGCATAGGGATTTTCACCTCACAGGAATGAGAAGTATGAATGACCATTCATACCTTTCATCCAGTACCTATTAAAAATGGTCCAGGTGAGCGCAAATTATTACAGGAAAACCTATACAATTTTTTGTGTTGTTTTATTTTCTCTCATTTTTTATCTTGTTAATTTTTATCAAATGAAATGATGGGTTATTCATATAAATGTGGTATTAAAATAAAGCCCTAGTTATGTTACAAATGGTATATAATTTCTTTGGGTGGACTAAAGATATTAAAGGAAAAATATGGTTGAAAAAAGGCATACTAAAAGGTCAAATTGCTCTTGTTCCCTAGTGTCAAAAAAACCTCATCATTAAGGAGTAAAGTGTATATGGTTTCAGGTGTTAGTGTTCCTATAATAGGAACAAACAAAAAGAAGGCGCCCAATAGTGCAATATAGCCAGAACACACAAATAATGGAATTGAAGATAAATGGTTGCTCACGTTCAATGATTATCAGGCTGAATCTACTCTCAAGAAAGTTCAGCCACCTGTTGATATCCTGAAAGTGGAATGTTACCAGAACGAAGATGGGTTGCTGTTTTGTCAGGCTCTTGGGAGTAGTCTCAGCCTGACTATCACTTAATGTGAGTAATCATTTATCTTCAGTTCCTTTTATTTATGTTTTCTGGCTGTGTTGCACTATTGGACACCTTCTATTTGTTTGTTCCTATGATACTGCCACTGAGGAGAGCGACTGTTGGGAGAGTAGTCTTATAACCCTTTGGATTCCATATATATGCACTGCACCTGGGGCCAGTTACAAGATCCCATGGGGCTTTATTTGCTGAGACCTACATAAGTTTGCTCAGCATTTATCATTGTGAGTAGCCACCTAAAGGGTGTTGGTGGTGGTCCCTCATAATTGTGTTTAAATGTGTTAATTGTCCTTCTTTATCTGTAGTGTTCCTTTAATTACTTGAAGAGGTCCTCTGCATTTCCTTGAAATGTATCGAAGACCCCTCATGCATCCAAGGGGGTTAAAAAGAGAAATAATATCACTGCAACCAATTTATTGATGCTGTACGTACATAACCTCGGTTTACTAAACAATTTATGCTGCAGATTCTACAAACTATGCCCTCTTTGTCCACGAGAAGGCTGTGGGGAAGTGCATGGGCATTCTGGTAATCCTGTCCTTCTGTGCTTTGTACTAACAATGCTACAAGCTCTGAGTATAGCTCCATAGCATGGGCAGTGAAATCATGTAGGCTCACACCATTTAAAGGAAAGGAACACCCCAAAACTTCCCTAAGACTGCCACATTGTCATCTACGAGATATAAGTAGCATTAAGGGGTAGAGTTTAGAGGCAATTAGCTTAATAACTGATGTTGGGCACGAGTAGGTTAAGAAATAGATTCCATTTCCTGATTTAGAGCAGAATCACCATCATACATTCACCCCAGTACGTGGGCATCCATAGAGATTTTTCAAGGGGCAAAGTCTGAGAGGAAATATGAGCAATTTGTGGATCAAGCTTTATTTGTTATCATCTAAGATAAAGAAACAAAATACCAGTTGACTATAGAAAAAAAACATTCTCAATGCAGCCACTAGCAGAGGAGAAACCAGAGTATTAGGCCCACCTCTCCCTTGGGTGCCCATGCCCCTGTATGTACTAAAGTAATCACACTCTCTTACATACCCCCAAAAGGCATGATTTTTAGTGAAAAAAGCCAATAATGAGATACAGCTGCGGATTCACACATCCCCCTCAATGTGTACTAAAAACACCCTGAAAGACTGCAATCTACAGTTTATAAAATATGATTGAATTAAAAAATAAAATCATAGCACTATTTGGAATGTATAAATCCTCCAAAAGTTAGTTAAAATCATATACCTGCACCAATACTTAGTCTTTACTGCATACTAGGCTGTACAAGCTGTCAGTATTTACACTTTAGTTCGAGTTAACCTGGATGCCCCTCCTATAGCATGCACAGGAAAAAGGAAGAATGATACCCAGATGTCCTCTGTGTGTTGCTAGTACATGATGATACACAAGGTTCAAATCAACAGCATGCCCCAAAAATATCATGGGCTCCCCCATTGCCCTCTGTTTGGCTCGAGTGGCCTGAAGGAGCAATAAACTAGCTATTAAAAAAAAAAAATAAAAAAAATAAAAAATATATATATATATATATATATATATAGTAGAGTTTTATTTTCCCTTTGAGTAAAATAAGGGTACTCCCACTGCTGAGATATGCATATTTCCAGAGTTATTTCAGGTTTTTCTTTATATTAACAGTGCCCCCTAGCTAGTTATTATGTTATTTTCTATTTGAGAGGAAGTCACTGACAAACAGTTCTCTATAGAAACTACGGAACTTTCAGGAAGTAATCACATTGTAACTCACTTCCTGTTAATTTGAACTGTGATACATTTGAATATAACAACTGACAGTGGTGGGAGTACCTTTGTTTTACTCAACAGTTAAAGCTCTATATTATATAGTTTTTCATAAAGAAAAAAAGGTTTACTGCTTTATTAACCCTTTGATTGTCAGACGGGTAAGTTATCCAATATATTGCAATGCAATGCGTTGGATACCTCTCAGTCACTAAATGGTTAAAGAGGACAATATTTGACATACTAGGCATTAGGCATGCACAGCACACCAAAATCCTGTGTTAATTTCAGTACATTTCTCTAATATGTTTTAGTGTTTGATGGCTGTGGATTAAAATGCTTTTGGACAAGATGTGTTAAAAAAAGTTATATAAAATGGCTTCCACATTTTATGGCTAATGACTTCTTTAATGTTTTGAGTGCGAGTGAGGTAAGCGATGCATTGCAAAGCAAAATAGGCCAGGCTTTTGACCAGCGATAGAAGGTTTAACCAACTCTTCCTCTTTAATAAGAATAATAAATTCATAGACTAGCTCAATACTGTTTTTAAGCATCTAAGAAAGGGTGGGGCAACTTCAGGTTCTCTAGCTTTTATGGACTACAACTCCCATAGCGGTTAACTAGCCCAGGATGAGAGTAACTGTAGTCCTAAACCACTGGAGAGCTTTTTATTGTCCATCCTTGGTCTAAGCCAGTGTTTCTATTGCATACCCTGTAAATATATATCAGTGATATAACCAACAAACTGGGACTGGGGGACAAGGGTTCATTTGAAATGTCATCCTGCTTTAGGGGCTGTGGCTGCAAAAGTTAAGGAATGTGTAGAGGGCAGCCTCCATTTTTGTGTTGTTCATGTCATGTAATACCTTGAGGTATGTGGCAGGCACAACCTCCAACATGTACACATTTAATTGGCCGTCAAGGGAGTGAACAGATTCTGAATTCACAGGAATAGAATAGACTTCTGCCGGAATCATAAAGTTTGACTGAGCGTGGAAACTGCGTTAGGTGGAAGTGCTGGAGGGAACTAAGATTTTGTGACAGCTATAAAAATGGTCAATGTTATTCATTTGTATGCTAGATTGGAAAAGGATGGAAAATGGCTGTGCAACTCCACCTCTCAACACGCTGACCTGTCAAACTAGAATTTCCTATGGCAGCAATCCAAGCTCCCTTCCCATGGATGCTCAGTTCTCTTCCATGCTCTCCAGCAATTTACAAATATGATATGATTTAGCTGAATGACCCAACAGCAATATAACAGTATTAGCTTGCTAAGTGTAAAGGCCCTATGTACAAAATAAAAAAATGGAGTAATTTTTTTGGTTAACCAACTGCATCATAGGGGATCAATACAAATTCATAACATTTTTATTGCTTTACATTGGCCAATTAACCCCTTGAATGCTAGAAAGGTGTGCAACAGTACAATATTCAAATGTGATTCCATGCAAAACCAGGTGCTGCAATCTATTTGTAGCCATACACATGCCTATTGCCAGTTCACTAAGATTCTTAAATTGAAAAGTCTCCCCTCAATTCCATTTGCACCAATGAGAGGACAATGTGGCAGTATCTGTGTTATTTTCTCTTATGCTCTGTTTAATGGTGCAACTTTAACCCATTTTCCTTCTCATGCTATGAGGAACGAGAACATTGCTTACTGGCAATAATGTTTTAAAAATATAGATTGTGGTGTTTTATGTGTTGAGTAAAAAAATGGTTCTCCCCCTGCTTAAATATGCACATTTCTAGAGTTATTACAGTTTTAGCTATTGTGTTTTTAATTAACAGTGCCCTCTAGTGGGCAGATTTCAGTTAATTATTCTCTTGCATTCTATGAGAAAGGTGAGTCATAGGCAAGCAGTTCTCCACATATAGTGTTTCATAAGAAAAAGCTTACTGTTCTTTTAACAGTGTGTGAACTTAGAGTACTGTCTCTGGTATTAGAGGCTAATGCCAGTGAAGTTGCTCTGGAGGCTTTTCACATTTCAGTGTGGTGTCCCACTAACGTAAACAATATGAATAAACAGCAGATTCCTCTAGTTATAGATGATCATACTATAACTTTCTTTATACTCCAGGGTGTGAAGAGATACTATGAACTCTTCCATAGATTGTCTATATTTCATTGATTTAGTTAATATGAGAGTAATACTCTTTCATAAATGCATCTCTTACTTAAAATAGAAATACCTTCTTGTCTGTATGCATCCACTTTTCATTTAAGGTCATCAGGACATAGACTTATTCATTGAGGCATTTGCATACACCTCTGATGCTGATGTACTGTGGAGAACTGGGCAACCCCCCTCCCTTGCATGATCATTTCCTTTCTGCTGACATTCCCACAGGAAGGAAGAGGCAAAAGCAATGCAGCCTATGAGCAGAAGGTTAAGCCCATTGATTTCAATGGGCTTAACCTTCTGCCACTTCATTACACGTGCAAACTTCAACACGTTCAGGTAAATAACTACAAATGCACAAACATGCAAGTGCACATACACATTCACCCACCTCACCTGACTGTGGTAAAATGTATTAAGAAGAACTGAAGCAATTCTGGAACAACCTATCTGCACCATAGGGGACAAATAGAAATTCCCTGTCACGTTCCAACTCCCATCTAATAGGCTTATACCCCCCAAGCAAGCTTAAAAACACCCATGTAATTTTAATTATTGATCCTCCATGATGAAAATCTACCAGATTTGTGTTTGATAGCAAGAGAGGGAAGACCACCATCTTGATGATGTTTAGAATCATTGGCAGCCCTCTCCCTCTGAGGAGTTGCCATTCCTTCTCTCTAAGCATGTCCCCAGTGTTTCTTGTATCAGGGCTGCTCTCTGAACAGTATTCTCATAACTACGATCTTCGATGCCCTATATACCCTAACCCTACTCAGTCACAATGACAAACTAACCAGCATATTCATTCTAGCACCATCTTTTTTGCAAACAGACACATATGCTAGCCTTCTCCCTGCTTCCTCATGTCATCCATCTAATGCTTCTATGCTCCACTCATCCCATGCATGCACCATATCATTACACGCACCATAATATGTAACCCCTGCCTACAAGCTTAGCAGCATTCTCATTTGGTACTGTGCGCCTTCACTGTCCTCTTAACCACAAACTTTAATATCCCCTGCAATTCCCCATACATGATTCCTTATCCACAGAGGCAGGGGATACTTTGTGACAAGGCATACAGATGTGGAAAGCAAGAGGTAGAGTAGGCTAATGGCAGGACTGCGGAACTGACTAGAGAGGCGCTCAAGGGAAGAACTGATTATCAGGGATGGGCAGGACATTTCTGGCCACTACACAAGAAGAGGTCTGGAAAGTGCAATGAGATAATTGGATACTGAGATAAGCAATATAACAAGGACTGTTTCTTGTAATAACATGGATGAAAGAGCAGGGGGAAGAATAAGTGTTCTGTGATCTATTACACCGTCTCCCGAACCTGTAGCTCTTAGCCTGCATGGACCACTGAGACCCTTGTAGGACAATTATAGAAAGCAATCTGATTTGATCACTGGTCTACACCCTGTACTTCCCTACCAGGTACTTGAATATAACCAGCAAGTGAATTCCAACTTAGGTGCTTTCCTGTTATCTACATAGTACGCCTATTTTCTATATGGACCCATAGCTGATATTCTTACAGTAATTCCACAATCTCACAGTGGGTTTGTAGTTTTTGTCATTTTTATCCTCCATACTACACTAAGATTCCTACTTCCCAATTCCCCCTCTACCCTCACCGTTGTCTATTTATATGAAATAAACATACACATAATGAAGGGTGCGCACTTGCTCCAAGGCAGAGCTGAGATAAGAGGTAGGTGGAGAATTTAAACAAGGGGACATACTGCAGAGATGTGCGGTACAGCTTGTACTGCAGCAAAAGGAACTGGTGACATCACTAGGTCCTTTTTTTTAAAAGGGTATATATCTAATAAAGTATTGCGATTTTGAGGAAATTAATTTAACAACCTATAGGCAATTGTAATAGATACATCCAGTGATGTAAAGTGTCTTGTGGGTGTATGTTGCACTTTAGCCCCACCCATGGACACTTATTTTATTTCCATCCCTGGTTCCATCTAAGTTGCCTAGCACAGAAAATATGCATAGCGAGAAACCTGCAGGCAATGTGTTGGATACCTTTCTAATATCCAAAGGAATAAAGAATGCACACAACAGGAGTATGTAAACTGGTAGATACACAGCCGTAATAAACCATATGGGCCTGACGTAGGTCTGATAAATAAAAAAAAAAACAGAAGTATTAAATTGAATTTAACAAAAGAATGAACACACGTGTTAAAGTAAAATTTAAAGTAATTGCTTTTAATGTTTTGATCATATTGAATCATTTGCTACTTAATGCCGTCTCTGAGCTTTTAACCTTATTTTAGATAAGAGGATTAGGCTACAATTTGGGAATCACTGCTTTGTGGACTGGCACTTTTGAACTACTTTACACTGTGGATCTTAAACCTCTAATCAAGGGATTACACATTTTAGAAATATTCAGTGCATTCTTCATATATCAGTTCAATTCATTTTGATTTTGTTTTATTAGAACAAGGGAGTCCAAGTGGAAGCCATCAGACTAACAATTAGATTTGAAGTATAGACCTCAGCAAGTAATTTTTTCCTTAAAGGGATAGTAATGTCTGTGTTCACTAAAATGTAATATTGTACTTATTACAACAATAAACTAACCAATGTAAGTCCCATCTCTCAAACCTGTATGGTTTGAGAGATATACGTTGATAAAGTTCCCCCCTCCATCCCCTTTTCACTGATGTCAGCTTCTAGCTTACAGCAGGATATCCTGGTCCCAGGACCAGCCGGAGGCTCTTCAGCAGGGCTGAAATAGCGCAATCTAGAAGGCACACTTTGTAGACTGTTCCATTGAAGTATTTATTTTTATATTGCACTATTTCAGCTCTGCTGAAGAGCTGCCAGCTGGTCGCATGACCAGAATTTCCTGCTGTCTTTATCACTGTATATCTCTCAAACCATAAAGGATTGAGAGATGGGACTTACATCTGTTAGTTTATTGTTGTAATAGCTACAATATTACATTTTAATGAATGCAGACATTACTATCCCTTTAAGGTGTCTTCAATTATTAATTTATTTTGAAACTAGTGTGAAAGCCCTTGTACACGGGTCAAGGTCCAGTATCATGCTCAGTAGAGACTGCCTGAATGCAGCATCCCAGCACAGAATGCTCCCAGCATCCCGGCACAGAATGCTGCCAGCATCCCTGCATTCTGTGCATTTGGGCAGTCTCTACTGTGCATGACTGCATCGGACAAACATTCTGGCCTTTTATATTAAAGGCTGTCCCATACAACTAACCACCAGACATTAACCCTTTGAGTGCCAGAGGGATATTCAATGCATTACAATGCAATATGTTGGATACTGCTCTTGAGCTCAAATGGTTAACCCTTTATGTGCCAGAGGGGTATGCAGCTCATTACATGGGCCTAGATTCACTAAAGTTCGAATAGGGTTGATGTCCTGTCGGAGCAGTGTCGAAGGCCCATCAATAGTATTCACTAAAGTGTCTATCACATCACCATCACTCCTACAAAAATATGCCCACATTGACATCCAACAGGTTTACAAATTTTCATCACGTTAATAATGGCCTATTCCCATATGGAAATGAAGCATTATTATTCATTTACAAATGGAAATGCTGAATAATGAAACAGTTTTGTATGCAACGGGGTGTGTTAATATGTTAATGTGGCACTCCAACACATTCACTAAACTCCTATAGCAGCTTCTGCTGACGGAGTTCACAGTCTCAACTTCACCTACCTGAACTGGTGAAGTTGGGATCTCCATGTACTTCCCTATGCAGTAACAGCCCTCAAGCAATCACAAACAGGGAGGTCTGTGAACTGTTGTCAGTGTGAGAGGGATATCCTCCCTTTACACATCACCAGCACTATGACAATTCTGAAGTTTAACAGCATTCTCTCTCCTTCCCTACTTGGCCAGTAGGGGAGTGAACAGAATGCTTTTAGCACCATGGAAAACATCACTCCCTTATACCTTTGAGTGCCATAGGGATGTGCAGTGCTCCCCACTGTGGTACTCAAAGGGATAAAAAAAAATACACCAAGTACTACACAACTATCCCCTTAGCTATGTATCATATATGATATGTGTTGTGCACTTTCAGGAGAACAAGACTGGTGGTCAGTCAGCATCTATGTCGATTTGTGGCTACCTCCTGCCTCCCTGCCTTGTTCCCTTGCCAAGTGGTAGCCATAGAACCCCATATACACTGCTTGGCCCCCACACTTGTTCCCTTGACCACTGGTAGCCAAAGATCCCCATGTGCACTGTCTGATCCTCTTCAGCCTTTTCCCCTTGCCCACTGCTAGCCACAAATCCCCATGTGCACTGCCTGGGTAAGGGAAGAAGGCTGGGGGTGCCAAGCAGTGTATGTATGTGTTGCTGCCCAACATGCTATAAATCAGACATACACTGCCACCCTCAGACATACTACCCCTCCCCCTTTTTAGTCCGACATGCTGGCCCCCTCCGACATATTACCCCTCCCTTTTTAATCCGACATGCTGGCCCCTCCGACATACTAACCCCCACTTTTGTTCAATTGCATATGTAGTTCAAAGTTAACTCTGCATACCATTGCCTTTATTTGTTTAAAAAAATGTTTATACATCAGATTTCATTGGGGGCATCGGGACCCCTCCTGATGTCCTCCTGGCATTGATCACCTATCATTCACAAACCGGGTGATTGATTCACTCTTGAAAAGTGCATCGCTTTTCATGAATGAGTGAACCCAATGACTGGGTTCACTACTGGGAGTCCTACTCGAGCGGGCTTAACAGCTGGCTCAAATAGAGAGAAAAGGATGATAGCAATTGCCTTCCTTGTCTCCCGAAGTGATCACTAATCCTATTCCTATTGCTTGCTTAGTCCTCATACCCGCCTGCACAGGAGAAAGAAAATTATGCTGCTGCTCAGATCCCTGAGTGCTTTGGAACCATATAGGGAGATAACATGATCCACCACTACCTTCTCTGCATATCGGATAATCAATATTTGGAACTGCATGCGTTGAAGTTGCAGTCCTGAAAAGCTGGAAGTTCAAAGACTGACAACACCTGGCTGACATGATCTTCTACCGGTTTGCTCTAAAACAGGGGTATCAACCTTTAGTTCTCAAAGGCCAAAAAACACACTAGGATTTAAGGATTTATCTGCTTGAGCACAGATGAACTAGTCAGTATGAATGAGGCTAATAAACTAGGAACTGGAGCAATTCTTGAGTAAACCAACTTAGCCATAGGGAACAAATAATTTTAAGGGAGAGCAATAGATTAATAAAATGCAGCTCTAATTGATCCTCATATAACTAGGGTCATGTAGCTCTGTATTTCAATAGTTTACATTTTATAGTTCAAGAGTAAGTCAGTTCTAAAGGATCCCCCCACCTAGCCCTTTTACCTACTCATAGCCGCCTCCCTTCAAATTTGCAATCTGATCCTGGGACTGGACAGCACGCAGCGAGGGACAGGGAAAACCCTGTCCTGCTTGATGAAGAAAGGCAGGATTTTCCTTATGCTTAATGAAGATTGTCCCTTCCTGCGCTCCATCCAGCCGGCTCTGAGAGGCAGCATGACATAAGTGAAAGGGGAGTGGGGGGAATCCTTGAGAATTGAACTACAAAATGTAAACTATCGAAATGCAGGGCTACATGACCCTTGTTATATGAGGATCAATCGAACCTGTATTTTTATTCTGCCATTGCTATTCCTGTAAAGTGAGTTGTTAATCCCTTAAATGTGAGCGAGTTCTCCAGTGCTAGCATTCATGGGGGTTAGGTGGTAATGCACTAAGGTGTGATAAAGAGGTGATAAATTGGAGATGATTTCTCCAGTGATATCACTTCTCCATTCCCTGTGTTAGTCTATGGAGCAAATGCACTAAGATCTCTCCAGCTATGGAGATCTTAGTGCATAGGCTCTATAGAATAACATAGGAACTGGATAAGTGATATCACGGGAGAAGTCATCTTCACTTTATCACTTTTTTATCATACCTTAGTGCAAAACCCAGGGGGGGGAAGGTGTTATACACTAAGGTGTGATAAGGAGGTGATAAAGTGGAAAAGACATTTCCAGTGACATCCCTTCTTCAATCCCTATGTTTCTCTGTGTAGCCACTGCACTAAAACCTCTCCCACTTGAAAATTCATACTGCATAGACTCCATATAATAACATTGCACTGGGGGTTATGCACTAAGGCATGATAAAAAGGTGATGACTTCTCCAATGATATCACTTCTCCAGTTCCTATAGTATAGAATCATTCTCAGCACAGCATGCAATAATTCTGGCCCAGCATAGATACTAATTACCATAAAGGGTCACACGTGTCGTGAACAAATCAAGGCTAATTCCTCAAAAATAGTTTTACCCATTAAAGGAGCATTAAACATATTTTATGAAAACGCATATTTTATAGAGCATTTCCTGCTGAATAAAACAAGAGTACTCCCATCGCTGTCAGATGTTTTATTCAAAATTTATAGCAGTTTAAATAACCAGGAAGTGAATTTACTGTGTTTACTTCCTGATAGTTCTATCTGACAGGAAGTGACAGGCAGTTTCTATCACATTCTATGGAGAACTGTATGTCTCTGACTTTTCTGACTTTTGTCTCCATTAGAATCTAACAGGAAAACTAATTAGAATTTGACCACTAGAGGGCACTTCTAATGTAAAAATACATGGGTTTAAACTGTAATAACTCTGGAAATATAAATCTCTCGGCGGTGGGAGTACCCTTATTTTACTCAATAGGAAAATCCCTACAATATATATTTTTTCATAAAAAAAGTTTACTGCTCTTTTAAGTGCCAGAGGTGTACGCAACACATTGTTTTGCAATGCATTGCATACCCCTCTGGCACTCAAAGGGTTAAAAAAAATGACTAGGAAAACATACAGTCATTTTTTTTTTATTTCATTCTGCTTAAGAAGAACTAAACTTATTTTGTGGTGACTGGTTTACTTTAAATTGTTGGTAGCCAGAGAAATGCTGTGCCCATTCCTCGGGCAGTCAATAGATTAAACTATACACAAATGTCATTTTGAGGTGAAATGATTTCTCTGTAATGAAGTCTGCTGCAGCACTGTGAAAGTGAGCCGCTTCCAGCAGCAATCCTAGGTTCTTCATTTCTAGGTTCTTTAACCCATTTAACTTTATAGTGGTTACATGCCTAATCATTGTGTTTCTCAGTCTTGCAATCCCACATAAAATGGGCCTCCTGTGGCTTTGATAGTTTTATGTGAGTATTTCATGTTGGTCTATTAATATGTATAACAGCCTGTATGTAAAACATGAGAGATGCCATATGAAAAAAAAAATGGCAATACATAAAAAACATAATTACACTTTCTACTTCAAAAATCTCATAGTCCGATTTGATTTGATTTGACTTTAAAGACAGAAAGCAGCTTTATGGTAATCATAGATCTATGAAGTGGATGTTATTGCCTCTGGTGGTCTAGAGTCAGGGTCACTTAAAATGGCATGTCTATATGAGTGACCTAAGTTCCTAATATCCTTTAGTTTTATTATTGTACAAACAAGCCCATAGCATTAGTGCATTATAGGCCAGTTATACAACACAAAAGTGGAACAATTTAGGGGCAATCCATTTGCAGCATAGGGAATAAATACAAATTCCCAAAATGTCCATGTATTATTTAATTGGGCTTTTAACTCTTTGATTGCTAGCGAGGTCTTCCCCATATTGCTTCACAATGCATTGGAAACCTCTTTAGTTTCACCCCCCATTTGCAATGAGTTGGATAATCCTCTGGCACTCACAGGGTTAAATGGTAATTATCACGTTTGAGTTAGTCTGCTTTGAGCACTTAGCAAAGTTTCACTTTGCAGTCCCAAACCGGCTCCTTTCAGCCATCCGATGGGATCATAAAACTGAGCCACTTGACTGAAAAGCAACCTGGAAACCTGTGGCTCTCAGGTACATATGTCATGGGTAGTGTGCGCAGCCTCCATAAACCCTCTGTGCCAGATTTTCCAGTGGGATACAGGGGATCTATGGGAACTGTGCCATGCAGGGCAAAGACTGAAATATGAGACTTTAGTCTGTAAGTTCAGTCTCTTCTCACAGGACCAGTGAGAAAGCTCAGGGTGTCTCCTTTCAGACCCTCAATCTGCTTCCCCATTGGTCCACTGATACAGTTCTGGCTTCATATGCAGGCCTGTTCTCCAGGGAGCAGATTTGAAATGGGGTACTATGTTAGTGATAGTTGCCCTTTAAATCAACAGGCATTTTTATTTGATCCTTGTGATTTAGATTGTTTGCCTCAGAATTCTTCCACTTTTTTTACTATGAACATGATCTAGCGTTAAAGCCGTTTTATCTGTTATATTTTAGTACATTTTATAAGTGTAGCCTCTGCCTGATCTGTCTGTTTGAAGGTTAAGAAGCACCTCAAGGATTTCGGGAGTTACCTGAATGGAGACAGGTTGTATTCTCCATAATGCTCGTTTGTCAGGTGACTTTGGTATCAGAGTCCTGACCACTACAATGTGTGAGTGTTATTTTTACCTTTATTGTGAAAGCTTACTGGAATGTATTACACCATTGTGGCCCTTTCCCCTTCCCCCTTTTTTTCCCTTCTTTTTGCTGGTTTGATCCATTGCCGCTGTGGGAGAGTGTGTTTCTGTGGAGAAAGCAGCCTATAATCTATTCTTCAATCAAAGGCATACACTGTGTCTGGAGGCAGTTCAAAATCTCCAGCTGCTCATTGTGGTTGTCTCCAACACATGGTTTTTGTGAGTGCACACCTTTGGGTGCTTAGTGGCGGCCACGTCATATTAAGTTTGACACACACAGGGGGTCCCCCCTTGTTGTTCCTCCCATTCTTCTTTTACAGTATATGGCCTAATATATTTTATTCATGAGACCTGTTTTGATAATAATATGCAGTTCTATACACGATAGTCATTATATGTATGCTTTTTAACCTTATGACCACAATGCAATGCATACCCCTCTAGCACTCCGTGGGTTAAGGAGTTGTATAGAACATCAGTGATGTACTTATGCTTTGTGCTGCCTAGGCCCAACCATGGCACATTTTGCCACAACCACATTTTATCTGTTAACTTCTACTGCAGCTCATGCACTGTTAAAGACGTTCGGGCACATTTGACTCTTAGGCCAAATATTGTAATTCTGCAGTAAAACTACACATACTGATTAAGAAAAAGCCTTACTGTAGGCAATGGAATTGTTTCTTTAATAAATATAGGGCATCTGTAATAAATCAGAATTGCTCCTCCTATTCTTTGGGCACACCTTCCTACATATTTAATGTCAGTGTGGACCATTCCAAACTGAAAATAGAAAATACACATAGATACCAGATTTCTATCCAGTTCTGCAGTAATAACCATTTATGTCCCATCTTCCCTATGTGTCATATGGTACACATAGTTTGGTCCAGAATTGCTCCAATTTTACTTAGCAAATCAGCCTCACTTTGCACTGTTTATCTAACAAGCTGCATTCTGGCACTGCTTGACATTAAATCTGACACTGGAAGTTGCAGACATGTGTAAGGCTGAGATGTATAATACACTTCAATAGGCAATGCAGTAATTTCAGTGCTGCCTTTGGTGGCTGTTATAAAAACCCTTCTTCTGGTCTTTGTATTATAGAGTTTATGTTGCTTTAGTAAATAACAGTTGGTAACTCTATTTTCAACGTGCCTTCAATACACCATTTTGCCTCTTTAGAGGTGTCCCCATGTTTGTGACTGATGCAAGTGATCATAGGCTAGGTCTAACCATCTCCACGGATTAATTCCCTTAGTGCATGGGCTGTCCATCTTAGGACCTCCATCTGTTAGGACTCTTATCATCTCCAACCATCTGATTTGGGATGCTGGAATGTGTAGACCCCAAAAGCTGGAAGTTCAAATATTAACTACACTGGGCTTAGAGACAGGGCAATATTTACATGTCAGAAGCTGCTAGGCAAGGCACCCAATGTGCCCTTAATCCCAACCACTGATATTCCTGCACTTCTCCCATTATGCCATCCCTGGCCCCTTCCATGTTGCCTAGCATTTATACAAACTGGCAAATAAACAACAACAATAAATCTTATTTGCATGGTATAGGAACACTAACATGGCCACATTTACAAATCAGAATGTAGGGATAGCCAGCACACCCGAGGAGCTTCTCAAAACTTGGAGCACTGTTCAGATGCCTAAGTTGCTTAATGAGAGATCCAGCCTGCTTACATAGATTTGCCAAGGTATGTCTTGAGAGCCTGTATAGAAAGACAGACCTCTAGAAGACCTATCTATGTGCAAATATCTCTTATCAAAATGCAAGATTAATGCTCTGCCTTAACTGTTCTTTTATTTTGTTTTTGTTGTTTGTGTACTTCTAGTTGTTGCCCCAATTAAATAGATATGCTATATCAGTCTTGATAATTATGTTTTTAAGTCAGATGATTCATACACAGCTGTCAAATGAATGAGGAAACATCACAACAGAAATTAAAATCAAGACACATCAACATGATCAGTAAAGGATGAGAAGTAACTTACTTAACACTATCGGTCTTTATCTGGAAAAAAGGTCTATTATGTTTGTGCATTGGCAGCCAATGAAGATATCCTGATTGACCAATCGGAGAGATTTAAAAATTGGTTTTCCAATTTACATAATATACTCACCACTTTTAATGTGATTAGTTGTGGCCAGTAAGATAAATCAGCTACAATAAACTTGGAGTAGGTGTCTGGTACAGGAAGAATGAGATTAATCTGCTCACTCCCAAAATTCAAAATGCGGGTGTTGCATTGCACAGCTAAGGCTTCTGTTGAAAGTTGAGCTCTAGGCAGTTGCCTACTCTGACTAATGGGATATCTAGCCCTGGACATCACAAGAATGTATAGCTAATTGACAAGCATTAGCCAATCAGAGCACAAGAAGCTGTACTTGCATTGTCAGTGACAAAACAGGAATGGAAGAGTGCATGGGAAGTTATTTCCCAAGCCTAGCATGTATCTTATGTTCTGTCAAGGTATAGAAAGTTTCCCTTAAAAATAAGTTTATCTATATAATGGTAAACTGTAGTTACTGACTAGACAACGGTGGGCAACAGGTGGCCCTGGGGCTATTAGCAGCATACAGAGACTTCTTTCCTGTGGCCCCATGCTAGTTGCCTGTTGCTGTGAGAAGAGCAGATGATTTTCCTCTACCACATCAAACAAACACATTCTATTGTCATCCCAGAAAGCCTCAGTGCATATCTTCCTTTGCAATTACAATATTCCACCTTAACCCCTTGAGTGTTTTGTAATCCATTGGAGACTTCCCTAGTATCTAAGCAGTTAATATAGTTACCATTTTTAACCATAATGTGCATTACATGAGGGCCACACATTAAGTTATTGTGGTGAACCTGGTTGCCTGTCACTACACTCAAAAGAGAATGGGGACTACTAGGTTTGTGCAGAAAATAGACCCCATCCATTGATATCTTCCACGCTGCTAGTACAATTGACTGAATGTGTTTGTATGCATGCGTGTGTGTATGGATAATGATGTGCATGCGTTATGATGTCATCACAACAGTACCAGAATCACCATGTAGGAATGTTAGAACTCATGTGGGAATGTTGGAAGTCATTGCAGGAACCTAGAAGTCCAAACAGGAGCACCTTCTTAAGGTATTGCAGTTATTCTCTCTGATGGGGAATGGCCTCAGAAAGTAGGAATAAAGTACCCCCACCTCCACTCATCACTACACAAACCGTTTTTTGCTGATAGACAGATTAACAGGGCAGCCAGTAAAGATATTACTCCAGATGACGGATTAGGTAGGGATTTTGTTGCTGTGCATGAGAAAGGAACAACCCATTAATGTCTCTCATCCCTCACATAGAGGTGAACTGAACGCCCCAGTCACCAATGCAAATGGAATATGATAATGCAGCTGCCTTTAATGTGATTCCTCATCTCCACTTTAACATTATACCGCAAAGCCAAAACGATGATCGTCACATAGCTTCAATGCTAAAAAATAACACTATCAATAAGCCTCAGGTAACAAGTGACAAAAAAAAATCTATCTAAGCATTTTAATCTGGTTTTATGTAAGAGCATTTTATTTTGCTCTTGACGTGCAAATAATGTCTTAGCTATATTTTTGTTTTTATAAATAACTTATTGTAAGTAATGATTACTACATTGTGATTCTGGGACATCGTTGTAAATGAGCTTTCGCTCAGTTGAGTTTATCCATGTTCATGCTAACTCATGAATAAAACATTTGCCAGAACTGCATTTACTGCTACATAATAGAGGAAAGGATTTATAGGTAATAATGGAAATTAACAGTGATAGGTAATATGTGGCAGCTGTCAACATTCAGAGGGGAGGCTGGCCTCTATGTGCCATAAAAGATGATGAGCCAATCTCTATTTTATAGTGTCACAATGTGATGAGAGAGACAGGTACCGTGGAGCACGGCTGTATGCAAAGGCAGCCTCTGTTTCAACACTTCAGCCAGAAATGAGACAGTTAGGGTAGTTTGCACAAAAGAAAAAGTGTGCTATTCTGGGGCAAACCAACTGTACCATGGGGGACAAATAAATATAACCCAAACTCCCACTGATTTAATTGGGGCTTTTAATCCCTAGAGAGGTCTTCAGCACAATGTTTAAAAATGTGCTGGGAATCTCTTTAGCATTCAAAAGGTTAAAATCCCGATTTAAATTAATGGATATCTATATTTGTCACTCACTATACAGTTGGCTTGCCCTAAAATTGCATCTCTTTTCTTGTGAATAGCACCATAAGGCCTATATTTATAAAAGCCAACAGGAGTTACTGAGGAGTAAACCAAATGTATGATAGGTGACTAATAAAGATTTCTGTTGAATGAAACTGGTCTTTTAACCCCTTAAATGCTAGCGAGGTTTCCCTTTGGTATTCAAGGGTTTAAAAAAGCTCTATTCCATTGCATGGGAATTTAGACATTTTTATTTTGTCTCCTATTGTGCAGTTGGTTAACTCCAGAATAACTGGTTTGCGTTTATAAATATAGACCCATGAAACAAAACAAAACTGGACACCACAAGTTATTGCAGTTTTAAGTCTTGGGGGATTTTTTTGTTTTTTTTTTTTTTACATTTTTTTACAGGGTCAGTTTTCTATCGGTTATTCTGTTGCATTCGGTTGGAGAGGGGAGTTACTGACAAACAGTTACCCAGAAAATGTGGTAGAAACCGAGTCATGCTGTCAGTTTGGACTTTCAGGAAGTAATCATGCTGTCACTCATTTCCTGACATTTTGAATAGTTATAACTTTTTAATAAAACAATTCACAATAGTGATAGTACCATTGTACAGAATATGCCCTATAACTAGGTTTTCATGAACTGCTACATTTCTTCTTAGTATATCAGTCTCACACCATCTCAGTGTGTTGGATACATGTCTAGCAACCACTGGGTTAAAGGTTGAAAATCTGGTTTTAAATGTAGGTTTACAGTGAGCATGAATATGTCACTGTCTATTCTGTGGGGAAAATGAACCTATAAGTTATAGGGATTTTCCTGTTGAGTAAAACAAGGGTACTCGCACTGCTGTCATTTGTTTTATTCAATTGTTATAACACTTTTGAATTGTTAGGAAGTGAGTGACAGTGTGATTACTTCCTACTTCAAACTGACAGCATGACTCAGTAGTTTATATTACAGTTTATTGAGAACTGTTTGTCAGTGTTTCACCTCTCCCTCTGAATGCATCAGAATAACTTATTGAAATCTGACCACTAGAGAGCACTGTTAATGAAAAAAACAATCCAAAAAATTAGTTTAAATTGCAATACTTACAGAAAAATGCATATCTCAGCAGTGGGAGTATACTTGTTTTACTCATAATATATATATATTATCATTTATTTCAATGATTATTTCTGACTCTTACAACCTCTACCTAATCATTTATGATGTGCTGATCTGCATTTAAATGGTAGCAAACATTTATTATCAAAAGCAAAATATAGAGTTTTTCATGCTGAGTGAAACAAGGGTGTCCCCATAGCTGGAAAACGCTTAATTCCACCTACTATTCCTCTGGTGTATAGACAATTATACTATTGCATTATATGGGAGATATGTGACACTGGCTTTAGTTTTTTCGAAGAATATGATTATAAGAGCTCTTCATTTTCTAAAACAAGCCTTTATCCATTAAGTGCTCTCACTTTGACCAGAAATCCATGGAAAGTTCTGTCACTGAGCAATTTATTTCTGAGGTGAAAATCATATAATAATGATCTGTAGGATAAGAAGCAGGCAACTATCGGGCATCTGTAACCCCTTCCTCCACATGTACAAGCAGTTTTTTTAATATTCAAGGAGACAAAGTGCTAGTTTAAGGTACTATTCATTTATATATAATATTTTATTGATAAAAGTGTAAGGCATAGCTCTTTAGAAAAATATTGTAAAAACTGTTACACAGTAAATGGCCTCGTCTAGCCTGCCTCAAAATGATCACTGACACAAAAGGCAGCATACTTTTACCCAGAATGCACTTAGCTGCTCTCTACTTCTTCCTCCTGATTCCATGTTCAGGTCAGCTGGAGATATGACATCAGTTAGCTGTAGTTGATAATAATGGAAACTTTCATGTTTTGAACCCTGGGTGCTTCAAGTGTCACCATAGACCTTATAACTCCAGGATTAGACACAACTGGGTTTGACTCTGCCATCTTACAGTGACTCATGCTACTAACTTACTCCCATCTGGTTTTATAATATACTTTCTAAGAGCTGTATAATAAATGAAACAAATCTCTAAACTTTTCATAAGACAACTAGAAGCTAAAATATAGATGCCTTTGTATTATTGTTCATGCCAAAAACCAGACTGATTTGAAAGTCCAGTCCAAGGCCTCTAGATGAAAAGTTCATGCATGGTGTTCAAGTGACATTCTACTCTGAAAAAAATTTGGCAAGCTTACTCTCTTTACTCCCCCTCAGGATCTCACTGCTAGGAAAGTTCAGTTTCTTTTCTCGTCTTAAACTTGTCCAGCTGACATTTTCCAAATAACAAGATTCCCCTTTTCATCTCTTTTTCTCAACTTTCAATGTCTTTTCAGGGGTTTGGGGCTGAGGTGGGGGCGGTGGCAATCTGTGGTACAGATGACCTTTCGAAAAGACCGCCAAGGGGCTAATTAAAATTTAACATGGGCACTTAATTCTGATGAAACAGTCAGGTGCATTGTGGCTACAACATCCTGCTGTCAATGTTTTAAAAAGGGATGGACGGGTGCTTCTACAACCATCTCTGTGAGAGTACAAGAGTGAGGAACTATGGCATTGCTGGCAAGGACCCTGGCATTTATCTTTCTTTAGCATCATAATTGCATATGCTCAAAAAATATGCTATCTCCTACTGACCCTCTTGAAGGAACAGTCATATTTGGCAGAAAAAAGAAACTAATGATTTGTCAGTGTAACTGATGTCAGATTTACTTTTATTCTGTAGTACAATTTTCATATTTCCTATAGAAAATACATGCTTTTTTTAGCTTTTTTTTAACTTTTTTTTTAAGGCATCCATTCTTATCCAGGTAAAATTTGTAATAACCCTTTCAGTGTCAGAGAGGTATCCAGTGTATTTGGGTTAAACAAAAGTATTAAAAGGGACATTTTTAGGAAGTAAAAGATGTGCAGTTCTGGGGGAAAAAAAAACATCTACATCATGAATTCAGTTTACCAATAATTTAAACGGGGCTTTCAATCCCTTAACCCTTTGGGTGCCAGCGAGGTAGCCAATGCATTGCAAAGCAATGAGGGTTATGCACTAAAGCATGATAAAGAGTTGATAATACAGAGTATTTGGAGAATTTAGTGCATTGGCTCCATAGAATAACAGGAATTGGAGAAGTGATATCACTGGGGAAGTCATATCCACTGTATTACCTCTTTATCACACCTTAGTGCATAACCCTCAATGTTTTGGCCACGTCTCTGGCACTCAGGATTGTACTTACTTTCTATAGAACATTTAGTTTGCCCCAAATTTGCTCCACATTCCATAGTGGATCAGCCCCAATATAACAGAAGCCAGATAGTATTTCTATAGTTAAATTTGAACAAAGGTTCTGTCCTATTTTACATTCTTGTTTTTGTCCATAACTTTTGATTACAGCAGCAGCATTGGCTAAATGTTTGGATTAGGTTGGATTGTCAGATCCTTCACACTCTGACAACACATGCAGGGGAGGACTGTCAACTTTTGGCCTGGGGCGCAAGTATAATTAAGTGGCCTATTGCTATTACCGCTCCAGCCCAATGTCCCAGCCCAACCCCTTTTGTGAATGTTATAGCTGGCATTAATGTTATGGATTAAGTCAAGTGATACCTCAGAGCTTATAACTGAAACGGTAGTACACAATTGGAGCAACACTAGTGATACCACAGAGCTTTCAATTCAAATGGAGTTACAATACTCGTGTAGCTCCTTAAATTCTGCTTACTCTATTTACAGCAGCAAATGGGAAATTGAATGAGGCAGTGGCCAACTGGCCCATATTCATGACCAGCCTGTGGGGCAATTGCCCCCTTGCCCCCCTGCCCCCAGGCCAGCCCTCCCCTGAACATATAGTCAGAGCCCAAACTAGCCTAAAGATTCTTATCAGAACTGTCATGGATAAGCACCATGATGAGTACTGAGAGCTGTTTTTTAAATGCTAGTAAATCAAATCAGTAGAACAGAGATATTAGCTATTAGAATTTAAGAAAAAACGAGATATTATGGCAATAACGTTATTGGTGCACTTGCTCATTAGGGAGCATGTTATTATAAGTAGGGTTAAGAGTAGTTCAAGAGCAGTATGTTAGTATTGGGATTAATATTTATTTAGCACTTATTGATCCAAGGAGAAATCTGATTACTATTTGGAGTCAAGAAGGAATTTTTCCCCCATTGAAAATGGTGATGTGGGTTTTTTTTTTTTCCTACTTTTGGATCAACAACGGTAAACAAGAATAGGAACAAAACGCACAAATACAGACACAAATGCACATGCATACAAGTATATTCTCATGCACACACAAAGACACACATATACACAAATCTATTTGTAAGCACCCGCATACACAACCTCATACACCCACACAAATGATCACGTAAACACACATATGCAGACGCACACAATTATGAATCGGAATGGATGCATGATACACCAATTCTGGGTACAAATGAAATATATCATTTTCTAGCCTACCTAGCTACTTCTAAATTTTCCAGTGAATAGAAAAAAGCCACTTTGAAATATGGAAGATTGCAAACAAACTATATTTCTTCTTTAGTAATTTTCTCAAATCACTCTCTATTCATTTTTTACTACATTTTCAGTGGAAAGAGGAAAAAATGAATAAAAAAGCCTTTCAAAGACAAATACAATACAGTGTATTTCAGTCTTATTATAAGAGATTTAGACAAATTCCCTGAAGTCATATTTTCTCCTATGCCTGTAATTGCACTTTGAAAGTACATAGCATGCCAGCTCTCAGAAGAGTGTCAGATGTCATATTACAAGCTTGTCACTTCGAGAACTTAAAATAAACCCTCCAAGTACATCCCAGCCTTCAAATGTTTTTATAATTTATTGAATGTACAAAACCAGAGTAAGAGAGACATCCCAAAAATTGAAGATACTAGTGGGAATGTACAAATCCAACAGCACAGATACTTTTCTGCACTTAGAGGTAGACATAGCAATCATGATTGCACTTTGGGCTATGTATAAGAGTATACGATCTCTTCAGTGCTTACAGACACACACTCTTTAAACCTCATACGGGTATGCAAAGCATATGATGTTGGTATAAAGCAATGTGCTGGGAAGGGCACGCGAGAAGTGTGTGTGGGGGCAAAGAGGATGCTCTCACCCACACACTTCAGCACCAAGAACAGCTCCACAATGTGTTGCATACCCATCTGGCACACAAAGGGTTATGACATACAGCTCCTACATGTAACAGCTGATCTGCCGGTTCTGTGTATATGAATCAGCTTTCAAGAGGGGCAGGCGATTATAAATGTTATAATACTCTGAGTGCCATGGCCCTCAAAGAGTTAATGTAAGACAGCTGCAGTCTCTCCTCTCCAGTAGTGACAGTAAAATGTCCTCTGGCTTCATAGAAAGCAATGTGAAGATCCCAATTTCGGCATCTCAGCTTGGCAAAGTTGGGACTGTGAACTCCAACAGCGCGGCCAACTGTCAGTGTTTAGTGCTTGTGGTGAACAGACACGTTAACATATAAACACACTCACAGGAACACAACAGTGGTATTTTCAGCTGCATTTCGATATGCAGATGAGCCATTTTGAAGTACACACAGCAACATCCTAAACCTAGTGAAGAAGGAGAAAGCAAGGCAATGTCTGCATATTTGAGGTGTATTCACAGGAATAGGATGGTGAAGACATTTTAGTGCATATGTCGAGATGGAATAGGAACAAATATGCCACAATCTTGCCAACCTGGGGCTTTATTGAACCTTAGTGTATCTCCCACTAGCTACTGGAAACTACAACTCCCATCATTCCCAGCCAGCCAAATGAAGACTTTGGGAACTGTAGTTCTCAACAACTGACATGCAAAAGGTTGCCTGCTCCCTTTCTTAATACATTAACCTCAGTATCTTTGTAATGTAAGACTTAAAACTATCGGAGGATATAACCTTTGTTCCATCTTGGCATAGTCTTATGGTAACCTCCCTTGGCAAATAATCAGTAGATACAAGATGAGGATCAGGAGTCTGAGGTTTCTCTGAGAGGAGAGGAGGTCAATGCTTGTTGACATTTAATTTAGGCCCTGTCTGTAGTACTGCTTGCTGCTTTCAAGCGTGGTTGTCAATTCCAGTTTAGCAGTTTTAGATTGGTGCATGTGGTAATGTGGCCGTGCTGTTTTTTGGTGCAGACAACAACATCAATAATCTGTCTCTGTTCTACAGTATAATTTCGTGCTCAGTTATGGGCCACAAATAGATTGGTTATTTTACTCTAATGAGGATGCAGTTCTTCAAATGTAAAGATAAACAAAACAGAAGAGTCCAGTTTAAAGTGCTATCAGTGTTTAATCCTTGATAACGATCAGTTAGCATGCATTGGCGACTGCGCTAGTATTCAAATGGTTAAATTCCCTTTAATAACAAATGGAGACTTTTTCACCCCCTGTGGTACAGTTAATTTGCTTCAGAGTTGCTACAGTTCTTCTTATTAACCCTTTGAATGCCAGAGGGGTACGCAATGCATTGCTTTGCAATGCATTGCGTACCCCTCTGGCACTCAAAGGGTTAAAGGAGAAGTAACACCTCTTAATAATATCCCTTTATTAATCTTACTATGTCTATAAAAAACTATATACACTCATACATTCTGCCTAATTCAGTGTGAAATAACTGCTAGCAACTGTCATGTCCACAACCATTGACATGATATCCAGCACTGACTGAAAATGTTATCTCTTGAACCAAGGCACAAGGCCAACATTCTTAGGGGCCAATAGGATTGTCTGGTTATCATAAGGTAAGTGGGCGTTTTATTAGAAGGTTTTACTGCTCCATTAATCAGCTTAAAAATGTTGAGATTTCACCTGGGTTCACACGGTGTTAAGGGATTAGTGATTCTTAAATAGTTAATGTGCAGTGGGCAGAATTTGAGGTCCTGCTAGCAACTGTCATGTCTGCCTCCATAGACATTACATCATGGGCTGATTGAATATTTTAACTGTTAAACAAAGGCACAGGATAAAAGTCATAAAGGCCATTCAAATTTGCTGGACTTTGTCAGGTAAATGGGGGGCTATTATTACGTGGTTTTACTTTTCCTTTAAATTAACCTCTCTGCATGCAAATGCTAGCTAATAGAGGCTGTAGAGAATAGGTGCTGCGTGTTATATGTAGCAAATGTGATTCACTCAAGTGTTTACATGAGTTTATCCCAGTGTGTGTGTGGTGGGGATGGGGTTTGACAGTGAGTTTGGTATTAAAAATATCATGTTATTGCAAAAATAGGAACTAATTACACCTACATAAAGAAACCCACTGTGTTTCTGCAATCTGTTATAAATGCTGTAAAGCACGACTACTTTAGGTAATAAAGATGTAAATGCCAACATGTCCCAAAGGAATGTGACTATTATGAAAAGTATATAACAAGCAGTATCTGCTCAACATACTGCTAATGCCCTGAAAAACTAAGTTGAGGCCTATTAGGCAGTAACATATCCAGATCTGCACATGCTTTATGGGCAGTATGCACAAAGAAATGAGCAATTCTGGAGTTATCCACATGCACTACAGAAGACAGTACAAGTTCCCTTTGATTTAACCCTTTGAGTGCCAGAGGGGTACGCAACGCATTGCTTTGTAATGCGATGTGTACCCCTCTGGCACTCAAAGGGTTAAAGGGAGCTTAAACACATTTAAATGCTCCAGGTTACCGTACAGAGTTATAGGTAGTCTAGTGGAATCCCAATCTCATCCAACAGACACAGGCTTCAGTTTTATAGTTAGGGTTGGATTTCCCAATGGGCAGAGTAGGCCTACAGATCCAAATTTTGAGGGGCACTTCAGCTGTCCTGGCAACACCCACATTTGGATTTATGGGTGTGTCCCTGCTTCTGTTTTATACCTCTTTACAGTCTATTATTTAACTCCTTGGGTGCTATAGAGATATCCAATGCATTGCTCCTCAGTGCATTGGAGAACTCTATAGCACCCAAGGGGTTAAAGGCAGCCTTGGGATCCATTCAGCTGGTGGTATGGTTGCTTTTGCCTCCTGCTTCCTCCACTGCCCCCTCCCCTGCAAGATTCTCTGCACATTAGAAATTGCCTGAGTGCCCTGTCCGGAATTGTCAGGAGAAGATGGAATACGGGGAGGCAAAGTTTTGGGTTTTTTGTGCGGTTTTCTTTTTACTTTTTTTTTTTTTTAACTCTTGTATAAAACACCCCCCCACATACATTTCACATAATGTGAAATGGGGTAAAAAAGTGCGTATTATACCCAAGACTTTATGGTATATAAGTGTATCATGTTACTCCACAGCAATACAACTCACATTAATGTTTGTTAAAACTTCAATATATTTGTGTATACATTTGTCTGTGTAAATAAAATGACTTAGTCTTGCTCTAAATCATTTATTCATTTACACAAAGAGGTGTTATAGGTCATGAAATAACCTAAACATTATCGATAATGTCCACCCAACAGAGATGTGCTGGACCTGGACAGATAGATTGTATACCTGTATACAATCTATCTGTACATAGACATGTGCATAATGATTTTCTTGGTGGCCATTTTCTCATAGTCCAGCACTGGGTGTCAATTTTTCTCTCAGTCATCAATGTGCATTTAGAACTCCATGGTGATAGGCAGAAGGTGTTAGGGCTGTGAGAAAGGTCATGTGATGAGTGGGGAGTGTTTCTTCTAAGGAGAACACAGGGTAGCAACACAGAACTGTAAAGGTTAAAGAGGTGTGTTTATGCACTGGAATAAAAATACACTATGAAGCCCTTTTCTCAGTGTGAATTACCCATTTAACTCTTTCAGTTTTGAGTGAGTGGGGGTGTGGCCATGGAAGGTTTATTATACCTTACCTAGGGGCACCTGAGATGTAAACAAAGGCTTAGGGGGAATTGTGTCATATCTGGACAATGAGACAGACACACAAAGGAAGTCAGGCAATTATATGACAAAACCAACTGTGTTGTACTAGGAGACAAGTGAACATTTCCCATGATTTAAATGTGTTTTTTAACCCCTTGAATGCTAGAAAGGTCTCCATTGCATAGCTTTTTGTTGCTTTTCTGCCATTCAGGGGGTTAAAAGCCCCTTTTAACTCTTTCAGTTCCGGAGTGGTGTCCAACTTATTCAGTAGCATTGTTTTGGAGACTTCTCTAGCTTTCAAAGGGATAAAGACTTCAGTTTAACCCTTTAGGTACCAGTGTAGTGTTCAACTCCTTAAAGGGATAGTATTGCCAGAAAATAATTTTATTTTATATTGTAACCCTTAAAAAACATTAAAAAATATATAAGTCTTATCTCCCAAACCTTTATGGTTTTGGAGATATTAGCAAGTAAAGTTAAGTAAAGTTCCCTTTTCCTGGCTGTTTTAGCCAAGTCTGCCATCTAGTGGACAGATTTGGAATCCAGTCTGCAGATCGGCAGGCAGTTCTTCAGCAGTGCTGAACTCAAGATCTTTAAAAAGAACTACTTCATTAGAACTGTCTACAAAGTGTGCCTGGTTTGCAAGCACACTTTGTAGACCATTGAAATGAAGCATTCTTTTTAAAGATCGTGATCTTCGCACTGCTGAAGAGCCGAGGCCGGTCCTGGGACCAGATTACAAATCTGAAGGCTTGAGCAGTGTCTTCACTCCAGGGGAAACTTTACTTGCTAATATCTCCCAAACCATAAAGGTTTGGGAGATAAGACTTATATCATTTTTAATGTTTTTTTTCAAGGGCTACAATATAAAATAAAATTATTTTCAGGCAATACTATCCCGTTAAAATGGTGTGATGAATAACCCTTCCAGCATACCGGGGAACTCCGGATCTGACCCAGAGACTGCGGTATTTAGAATTAATTACCAGGTCTCTGGAGACAGAGGCTGTTTCTCCAGCTTTGTCATACATTCTGCCTATTCCCCACTCTGTTCTGCCTACTTCCCACCCACTTCCTGATTAGGCCCCACCAATCTGATTAGGCCCCACCCAGGTTATGATATGATTCACATCATTTAGGCATGCCACGTTTCAGAGTATGAGCCCTCACCAGGGCCTGAGCAGAAGAAAGTTCCCATGTATGCCTCCCAGCAATCAAATGGTGGGAATTTAGGGAATTGTTTTCATTTGGACTGTATGGTACAACTGGTTTGCTCTAGAATGTCTCATGTTTTCTTGTGTGTATGGTCTCATAGGTGCTTCCCTACTAAAGCTTTCATTAATACATAGAACATGTTCCACTTATGGCAAGATGCATCCATCTAGTATATACTGCAGGGCTACAAAGAACAGTTTCATTGCAAGCTCCCTGCTGCATTAAAATACAATTGCATTTATTTATAATATGTGATGCAGGAAGCCAAACTGAGATGTACAAAACTCTGCCTGGTTTCCTATAGAGTTCTGTATTTTGTGTCCCTTGGGCATCCTGTCTGTAGCATGTTGCTGGCTCCCACGGAAGCAACAATCTTTTCAGTGCCTGAAGGATTTGTGGGGGGCTACACTAAAAAGGGACAGATGAGTATTGGATCAGCAAATCTACATTGTAATCCCACTGTGAGGTAACAGGGAAATGCTGTTTAATTATGATGACCAGAGGAGTAATGGGATGCTGGAGGCTGGCAGAACATTTTATTGTAATAACTGGCCACAGGGTTCCAGGCAGCCTGCAGCAGAGGAAATGTAGAGTACATGGTAATGGAAAGGTACAATGAGGATAGAGAGAGGGTATGTACAGCTTGTCGCTACTAAGGAGGCCTGTCTCTGGGTACATCTTTCCTAAAGGCAAACTGAGCCTGGAGATTATCTATCTGCAAGTCACAACATGTGGATGCAGAGATAAAAGCACAGAACCAAATGATTGTAAATGATTGTGAATTTTACATGTAAACTGGAGTCATAACAGCTTTCCCTGTGAGTGTAAGTAGGGGCACAGTCTGAGGCTGGGCCCCCCTACATTGTCTAGTGAAAGACACAGACCTTATTCAATGTTCCAGAGGACGTTTCAGTCATGTTGTGACAGGCTAATGTGATGTTTACCACTGGAGTAACTGGTGGAGCGTCTAGCACATCTCTGGTGCTCAAATTGTTAATAAACGAACTCAGTCATTCTGTTGTTTCTTATCTTACTGTCAGGCAGTAGCCATGTAGTATCATACCAATGTCTGCCAGCCAACAGAGGGAAGTGATATGACTTTAACCCGTTAAGGACTCATGACGGTCCTGGACCATCATGGGTTGTTATACCCTTAAGGACCCATGACGGTCCTGGACAGCTGGACGACATTCGGGGAGTCAGGAATTGGATTCTTTAAAAAAAAGAAATGCTCTGTGGTCCTTAAGTGACCTCTGCATGCGTGCGCGGCCGGTCCTTGGAGTTGCAGGATAGTGCAAACTCAATAGGCCGCCTTGTTTAAGGGGCCAAGTCATATTTACACCCCTGGATTTTCCCCATTAGGAACCCCATAGTACAGAGCATTCTGTAGTGTATTCTAGAAATGGATATATATATGAATATTTATTCATAATACCATACATTTATACAGTATTTAAATTGGCCTTTCCCCCCTTTTTCACCCTTGAATGTCAAAGTGATCTCCAATGCATTACTAAGCCATGCAATGGAGATTCATTAGGATTCAAGGGTTTAAAAGCCCTATTTAAATCAGTGGGAGTTTTGGGGAAGTTTTGTTTATCCTAATGTTACATTTGGTTTACTCCAATACTATATGGAAACAACAGTAACAGTACAAGACAACCAGGGCTGGGTTTTCCAATAGACAGAGTAAGCAGCTGCCTAGAGGTCCACATTTTGAGGGACTCCTCAACTGTGCTGAATTGCAAGTGAGGCCAGATAAGTCTCATTGTCCCTGCACTATATACCCTTTTACAGCCTATTATTTATCCCTTGGATGCTAGAGTGAACTCCAGCCTATTGCAGAGCAAAGGGTTGAATATTTCTGTAGCAAACAAGTGTCTAGAGTTTTTTCTTATATTATTTATTTATTTATTTATTTAGTTACTGCCCTTGCTTGTTATAGGCCAAGGGTATTTTTTGTACCAGGAAACAGTGGATGGGAATGGGGTTGGGTCATGTGAGGAATAGGGTGTGGCCATATGAGGAGTTAAGGGCACCTTGCTTAGTGGTGCCTGGATATAAATCTACTCCTGAACACAAAACTACAGGGTTATAGTATAAGAGTAAAGTAAAAACAATGCACTCCCTTGATGAGTTGGCTCCCACAGCAGGGAGGGAACAGGTAGTTGGGAGCGATTATCTGGGTGGAACCTGCTGAGGTAGTTCCTCTTTCTCCAGTTTCCTGTGCCACTCTTGGGCTGTACACAAGTAGGGCAGCATCTCTCCCATCCCTGTTTTTTTTCTTGTGTTTATAGTGTTTAGCTTGTCATCATAGATGGGTGGATTGTCCTCGCCTTATTTAGAAAGGGATAGGTAAAGTAATATTTAAATGGATAGTAATGTCAGAAAAAAAGTATTAACTATATGGTAGATACAATTAAAAGAGAGTACTTGCACTTACTCGTATCTCTCAAACCATTATAGGAAAATAGAGTTCTTCACTCCCTCCCCTTTGTGCTTGATGAGCTGTAAAGCTGTCAGAAGCATACTCTGGTGGCTTGACCAGACACGGCTCTTCAGCATTGCCGATATAACAATATCTAAAGATAAATACTTCATTGGAATGGTCTACAACGTGTGCTTGCAAACCAGACCATTCCGATGAAGTAATTATTTTTAGGTATCGCTATGTCGGCGCTGCTGAAGAGCCGCCGTCTGATCCAGAAACCAGAATCTGCTTCTGACAGCTTTACAGCTCAGAAAGGGGAGGGAGCGGAGAACTTTAGTTTCCTATATCTCTCAAACCATAACGATTTGAGAGATACAAATAAGTTATACGAATGTTATCTACCATAGTGTTAATATTTTTTTTTTCTGACATTACTATCCCTTTAAGGTTGTCAGTTCTATTTATTCCTTATGGATACAACCCTATGGAAGTGCTCTCCTGGACCTAGGTTATGGGTTTTTACTTACCTACTGGAGCCAGGTGGACTGGTCCAGTGGGGTAATTCCTTTTACTGATAACTCTGGGAAATAAAAATGAAGTGCTAAATTGTGCCTGTGCCTGGACTCTTGGCCGTGCAAGGACTTCTACTTTACTGTATGTTATTTATTTATAAAGATATGACCTCTCTCCATTTATGTGGAGGTTATACTTTTATAATACCCCTGTACATATGACATGCACAGACAGTAGGAAATAAATACAACTAAGTGAATCACTGATTGGTATGGGAATTCCTTTCATGTGAATGCAATGTAATTAGTAACAGCAGCAATATATAGAGAAAGGAGGAGGTTAATTAGAGCAGGTACTAGGTTATAGGTAGTCAACCTTTGGCTCTCCAGCTAATGTGTTTGCTAATCTCTAACACTCATAGAGCTTTATGTGTCAAAGAAAACAGGTGTAAACCAAATACATCATGGGTGACAAATACAAATGATTGCTAATTTAAATGGAGCTTTTAACCCTTTGAGTGCCATTGCAATGTGTTGCGTACCCCTCTGGCGCACAAAGGGTTAACCCATTGGATGCTATAGAAGCCTCCAATGTATCGTGTAACATTTTGAGTGCCAGAGTATGCAAAAGGTTAAAAGCCCAATTAAAATCAGCGGAAATTGTGGAATTTTGTTTTTTATTTTCTCCCTATACTCCAGTTTCATTTCAAATAAAAGGTCCTTTACACATTACAAACCACCTGCCTGTTTACTCATTCCGGACAATCATTTTCTGGTTGTGTTAAATCCCAACTATACACACTTGTTTATAAGGGTGTCTTGTCTTTAAATATCATTCCTGCAGGTATTGCACTCTAAGAGTAAATGAATTAAAAGGCTGTGATTGACTGTCTGTAAGCTCATTCTGACATTAACTGGCATTGGTGTGAACTGTGAAAAATGTGCCACCTCTGAGAAGAGCATAGAGCAGGCTTAGTTGATTATTGGACCCTCAGCTTTTGGGTACTACAACTCCCATCGATCTCAACAGCTGGAGGTCCTGGCATAGAGAATATCCAACAACAATGTATACTTATTACTTTGAATAAGACTAAGGTCTGGGCTCCAGAGCCTATTAGTTCATGACATGGACCAGCATTCACTAATTAGCAATACTAGATGTCACAGTGAGATCACATAGGAGCTGTTAGTGAGAACAATTGCTGCTACTTCTCAATTTCAGCAAGATAATGAGTATTATAGTTTAGTGAAGCCCTGAACTGGTCAGGACCACACTGACTCAAAATAGAATCTGACATCTACAGAGATTACTGAGCAATACAGAAACTTAAAGGTTTAATCTTGTTTTTGTTTAATAAAAAAACATACCATGTAGTACTTTTCCTGCAGAATAAAACAAAAGTTTTCAATTGCTAGGGGGTACTTCATTCAGAAGAAGCTTCTATTTTTGTGATTATTTTTTTAACAAATCAAAATGTATTTTAAAGGGATAGTAATGTTTCATAATAAAAGCAGCTCTAATTAATCATCATAGTATTTGGGCCTTGGAGAGTGTTATTTCAATTCTGTCAGAGTTGTAGTTCAAGAGTAATTCAATGACAAAGTATCCCCCTCCCACCCCTTTTACTGATGTAACACTTCTCAACCAGATCAGAAGGGAGCTGCCCAGGTAGACTGCAGAGAGGGACAATCTTCAATTAAGATAAAGGAAAAACCTGAAAAAGTTGTCAAGGGTGGGGGGCAGGGCTTTCATTGTTCTCATAGGAAGAAGATTGTCCCCTTCTGTTATCTGTCTGGTCTATGGACTGGATTCCACATCTGAGAAGAGATGGCTTACACTGGGTAAAAGGGGCGGGAGGGGAAACTTTGCTTGTGAATATCTCTAAAACTATAAAGGATTGAGAGATAAGACATATCTTTCTTCATGTTTTTTAATGCCTACAAAATAAAATAAAGATAAAATGAAGTATTACTGTCCCTTTAAGGAATGTCACCATCCGGTATCTCTGTTGCTATTGTTTTCTGTGGAGGACTACAGTAAGACTACAGTCAAGGACCAGAAGTTGCCCCAAAACAACAACTGAAAATGCCTTTTGTTATCTAATTTGAGCTGTAACAACTTTTGAATTAAGCATCACCCTTTTTTAATGTTTTTTCCAATGCGTATAATCTGACTATAGAAAAGGCTACTGGAGTGTAGTAAAGCAGTGATAAAACTGTTCAGTTACAGCTGCTGTTGGACTACAAAAAAATCCTCCTCCTCAGTCAGACGTGTGCCTTCAGCATTTGTTGGGCTATAAATTGTTGGACAGCTAAGGATGACGAGAGTTGTAGTCCAGGAACAGCTAAAGAGCCAAATGTTTACAGTTGCAGTGGTTCTTGTTCAGCCCTGCAGTATGTATCTTTCATAAGCAGCTGTATCAATGGCATGAGGTGGCAACCTAGTAACACTATATGAATACATAATCTTTGTGATAACTTAGCACTGCGTTTTAAATACCTGTGTGCTAGAGATGTTTCCATGGCAACTCTCTAGTGATCTTTCTCGTACCCAAGTGGTTAAATCTATATTTGGGTGCATATGGAGGGGCAGCCATAGGCCACATAAACTGTCCCCTCTAAAGTGACTCAGGGACACGCAACCTGTTACCTGATGGCTTAAATGGCTCATAAAAGCAAGTGATAACAAGGTGACCCTCAATGTTGCTTAAACCATAACAAAATATCTGTTTTGTGCCCTGTAAATGGCACATAAACAGAATTTACCAGCCATATGCTTCCACCTATTATAATATTAATCATCATTGTATAAACATTGCTGCAAAACACACAGTACAATGCAATAGAAAACAGACATAATTAGCAGTTCTACTAGGAAATTGCAGTCTAATGCTATTAACAAAGGCTCGGGCAGTAGAAAGGCCTGGCCTGATATCACACAGTGGATCAATAGCAGCCACATATAAGCCTAGACTTTTTGTTTTCATCTGGACATTTATGGGCTAGTTGTTTTCTCCCAAAGGGCAAATCTTATGTCATCTGTTCTGAGAGCAAGAAAACATAAACAGCTACACTTGCTTAACACTTTAAACCTTTGTGTGCAAAGCAATGCGTTCTGTACACATCTGGCACTCAAGGGGTTAACCCCTTAAGGACCAGCGAGATCCCGTGCGGCCGGCACTTGCGGACTACGGGGCATTTTTTTTTTATTCTCTCTTCCGGTTCACGGCTTCTGGAGCGGCATGCAGCCGCGCTGGGAGCCCTGAACTCCATGCCGTGCCAGGACCGTCATTGGTCCTTAAGTGCCGGACCGCCATGATGGTCCTGGCAAGGCAATGGTCCTTAAGGGGTTAAGGACCCTTTGTAGGTTATGGACTAAGGAATGATAAAGCAGTGATAAGACGGGGATGAATTCTCCAGTGATATCACTTCTCCAGTTCCTATCTTATTCTATAGAGCCTATCCACTAAGATCTCCAAAGTTGGAGAAATTGTAGTGCATTGGCTCCATAGAATAACATAGGAAATGGAGAAGTGATATCACTGGAGAAGTCTTCTCCACTTTATCACACCTAGTGCATTGGCTCCATAGAATAACATAGGAACTGGAGAAGTGATATCACTAAAGAAGTCTTCTCCACTTTATCACACTTTAATGCATTGGCTCCCTAGAATAACATAGGAGTTGGTGAAGTGATATCACTGGAGAAGTCATCTCCACTTTATCACCTCTTTGTCACACCTTAGTGCATTTTCCCTTCTGAGTGCAACCTCAGTATAATGATAAACTGAGCTTGCTGTAAAGATAGACGTGATTCATATCACTACAAATGGAAGTGTGAATGCTCTCCCTGGAACAGCTGTGAGGGAGGTGGAAGGAGAATTACAGGACTGGGAAGTCCTGCTCCGCTGTGCCAAAGATTAAAAAAAACACCAGTCCTAATACTATTTTAATAACTTAAGCACACGGCTAAAAGTCTTTTAGAGGTGAAATTTCCCTTTTAAGAACAGGACCAAAGTATTTTCATTACACATACTAACAGACATATTGAAGTTTAAAGTGATAGTAATGTTTCACAAAAACAGCAGCCCCAATTAATCTTCATAGTGTTTGGGCCATGGAGAGTGTTATTTCATTACTGTAAGAGTTGTAGTTCAAGAGTAATTGAATGATAAAGTATCCACCTAACGCCCCTTTTACCGATGCAACACTGCTCACCTCAGAGCAGCAAGACTGTCCAGATAGATCACAGAGAGGGATAATCTTCAATTAACATAAGGGAAAAATCTGAAAAACCTGTCAAGGGGGGCAGGGCTTTCATTGTTCTCACAGTAAGAAGATTGTCCCCTGCAGTGAACTGTCTGGTCTCAAGACCTGATTCCACATCTGAGGGTAGGTGGCTCCCACTAGGTAAAAAGGGAGGGAGGGGGAAACTTTATCATTCAATTACTCTTGAACGACAACTCTGACAGTACTGAAATAACACTCTCCATGGCCCAAATACTATGAAGATTAATTGGAGCTGCTTTTATTTTGAAACATTGCTATTCCTTTAAAAATGAGCTATTTGCAGATATGATCAGGTCATTAACCACTTAGAACCAGTGGGAGGTGCTACCCATTGTTCCACAATATGTGGCACATCCTTCTGATCCTTATGGGGTTTTTGTATTTGTGAATGCACAATGGAATCAGAGGTCCTTATGTATAAAAGCAAACTGGAACATTTCTGTGTCAAACCAGCTGCGCCATACAGGACAAAGAAACATTCTCAAACTACCCATTGGTTTAAATGAGACTTTTAACTTCTTGAATGCTATAGAGGTCTCCAACGCCATGTGATTACTCATATAATGCTATGATGCATTTGGTTTGCCCAAGAACAGCTAGTGTTTGCTTTTATATATAACACCTACAGTATCCTCTTGTTCATCCCCCATTCTCTGCTTGACTAATTCAGGCCTTTGTAAAAAATGATATTTTCCTTAAACTGTCTACATAATGGGCATAAAAGAAGAAAAAAGAGAACAAATACTAATAATGCCATGGCAATGATATTTTTTTCTCAATTTTTGCCTGCAAGAAGACTTTGCTCTTGAAGTAAATGGGAGAAAGCTGAATGTGATGGATGATGAACCTATTTTCAACCTTCCCCATCTGTGTAGCCTTGTAAGTGGATGCAGCAAACATAACCATCACTATTCATTTAAAGAAGCAGTGGAGTGGCACAGTTATCATATGGGAAGTGACAGTCTTTCACCGGCAATGAAGGGGTAAACCATAAAATTGTTTTGCAAACTGTATTTTCGGCAGACCAGATGTTCTTCTATTCTTGCACAGCTCTAATTGAAATTAAAATGTGCAGCTTTAACTGATGTAGAGTCTGAAAATGTAATTGGTATATAATAGCTGAGCCAATGTAATACAAATCAATAGTTGAAAAAACCTAAAGTGATATTTAATATAATAAGGAATAGAGCCCAGTTTTTGTAATGGACCCTATAAGAGAGGACATGGCAAAGGCCAAACTACAAACGTGCGTAATCATGTGTATAATGAAAAGATGAATGGAAACTTTATCATCTGATTCACAATAATGTGGGAAATGTACAAATATACAAGCACAGCACCTTTGGGGTTAGTTTCTAAGTCATGAATCTGCACAGGATCAGACTTCCTAATAGGCAGAGTAGACAACTACCTAGCACTCTAAATTCTGAGAGGTAGCTCAGCTGTGCTGGCCACACCCACTTTCTGAAATATGGGTGGGACCAGAGCAATCTCAATGTCACTGCACCGGTTTTACACCCCCTTTACATGCTATTATTTAACCAAACCATTGGACACCTTTCTAGCAACCAAGGTGTTTCTATTTTCAGTGCCCGGAAACAGAGGATTGGTCTGGGGTGGGATCCTGTGAAGAGTGAGGGTGTGGCTATAGGCAGAGCTAAGGGCACCTACAGTGCCTTGCCTATGAATGCCTTGGTGTAAGTCCAGCTCTGGGGCTGCACTTAGGGATATGTTATTCCATAGAGTTAAAGGGATAGTAATGTTTCATAATAAAAGCAGCTCTAATTAATCATCATAGTATTTGGACTTTGGAGAGTGTTATTTCAATACTGTCAGAGTTATAGTTCAAGAGTAATTCAATAACAAAGTATCCCCCTCCCTCCCCCTTTTACTGATCTTACACTGCTCAGCCAGAGCAGAAGGGAAGTGCCAAGGTAGACTGCAGAGAGGGACAATCTTCAATTAAGATAAGGGAAACAGCTGAAAAGCTTGTCAAGGGGGGTCAGGGCTTTCATTGTTCTGATAGGAAGAATATTGTCCCTTGCTGTTATCTATCTGGTCTATGGACTGCATTCCACATCTGAGAAGAGATTGCTTACACTAGGTAAAAGGGGCGGGAGGGGGAAAGTTTGCTTGTGAATATCTCTCAAACCATAAAGGTTTGAGAGATAATACTTATATTGTTCTTCATGTTTTTTAATGCCTACAAAATAAAATAAAGATAAAACAAAGTATTACTATCCCTTTAAACAATGAACAGAGGAACGCAAAGCCAAAAATGTCCATACTCTTCCCTAATTCCCTCCTTTTAGTGCAAGCAGAGTTTGTATTGGCCACAAGTGTTTTACTCATAAATAAGCATTAGCAGGAACTAAGACAATTTTATTTTAATATCTTTAATGCTGGAGAGATTGCAATATAAGTAGACATGAACAAAACGTTACAGATTCTATTCTTGTGTCGATTCACTGGAGATATATATATATATATATATATATATATATATATATACTAGTTGAACAGCCCGTTACACGGGCCACAGTGTCACTGCCACCCGGTCGCGGGGCAGTCACTCGCGGTAGAGACTGCCCGCTCCATGGCTGATACAGAGCTGGACGCTCCTTCGGAGTGCCCAGCTCTATATCAGCCGCGGCGCGGGCAGTCTGTACTGAGCATGACTGCAGCACGCGCAACAGTGTCTACTGTGCATGTCGCGGCATTACACACGATTTAGCTAATTATTATATAGGATATGGATGCAGACATTAAATGGACAGTAATGTCCCATAAAAAATGTTTAGATTTAGGTAGATATTGAAAAAATAAATTATTTGCAACAAACCCTATCTCTCAAACCGCGATGGTTTGAGAGATATAGGGATTCAAAGCCCCCCCTCCCTCCTCTACAGCAGGAGAATCGAGTCATACGAGTCGAAGAGGCTCTGCAGCAGTGCTGAAATCGCGGTACTTAAAAATAGTTAATTCATTGGAACTGTCAACAAAGTTTGCCTGGTTTGCAAGCACACTTTGTAGACCATTCCAATGAGTGAGTTCTTTTTAAGTACCGCAATTTTGGCTCTGCTGCAGAGCCTTCTGCTGGTCCCCGAACCGGGATCTCCTGCTGTCAGCTAGACACTGACGTCAGGAGAAGGGAACGGAGGGGGGGACTTTGAATCCCTATATCTCTCAAACTGTAGTGGTTTGAGACATAGGGGTCATTGCAAATAGTTTCTTTTTCAGTATCTACCTAAATCTAAATATTTTTGGGGGGCATTACTGACCCTTTAACCCATACACAATGTACACACATACATACACTCAGAATACACACACACATATACACACATATACACACACACAAAGATATACACATGCTCTCACTTTCTTTCTCTCTCACTGCACAATAAAGGGAAGGTTGTGATTGGTTAAACCTGAAAAGAAAAAGCAAACAGTGTTTTGGCCAGACAGTTTCCTACAGATATCAAACTTGCACTGTTTTTGCCGATCCGTAACTGCAAGGGTTAATGGATTCTGCTGGTACGCCACAAATGATTACATATGTAATCAACATACTTTTCCCTAGCTGCAATGTGGAAAACAACAGTGTTATGTTGCACCCTTTTTGCTGCCTCTTATGAAGGTATTGATGATAAAACATGATGCAATTGTGCCATCTGCAGCAGACGTGCAAATAAACAAGTATAAAGCATGGGTGTCCATACACATGTAAGTGGACACAACTCCTGTATCAAAGCAGCACATTGAGGACTTCCACTATTAACAATTTCCTAATCTGCCTAGATGCTGGTTCAGAGGCGTAACTAGAAGCTTCTGGGCCTTGGTGCAAGTAGTGCCACGTGCCCCCACCACCACCACATTGGCCCCCCTCGACCTCACTGACCCCCTCTACAATGCACCTCAATCTTCACAATGCCTCCATCTCCTACCTCCCTGGAGCTCCCACGCGGTCCTCTTACTAATGCAGAGCGCTGGGAAATTATGTAATCTCCCAGCGCTCTGCATTACTAGAGCTCCGGAGGGAGATTGCGGGTGCCAGGCGGAGGGGTCACAGGGGGCGGCTGGGCATGTAGTATACCCCCCTTATATTCAAAGGATTAAAAGGACATATATATATATATATATATATATATATATATATGTACATTTTGAAAAGTGTCCTAAGAAATCATGACAAGTAATGTATGCTTCCGATTTCATAAGGAACCTTTTCTGAATATCTTTAGCAAGTATCACTTTTATTAAGCACTTGAGGACCATAAGGGTGTGCAATGTATTGCTCTGGGCCTCAATGGTTTAACTATTTGAATGCCAAATGAGTACACAATGCATTGTGAAGCAATGGTTTTGCAAACCCCTCTGGTACTCAAAATGTTAATATAATCATATTTACTTACCTTTATTGAATTCTGTCATCTCATTTCGCCATGATTTCTTGATGTGAGCTTCCACTAGCTATGTAACCTAACCCTTTTGGTCATTTTTTTGTACTGTGCAGATCACGTATAGTAAAATAGTAACATAGTTGATGAGGCTGAAAAAAGACATGTGTCCATCAAGTACAGCCCATGCCAAATCACCCTTGTTAATCCAGAGGAAGGCAAAAACCAAAACAAACATTGAAGCCATTTCCAATTAACCCTTTAAGGACCAGCAGTCCCGGATTGTGCGGTCCTTTAAGGACCACATAGGAAACTTTGACGTGACGTCCCACATGACTGATCACGTGGGGCGGCACGCCGAACGGGGGACTGAAAGAGATTGCTTCTGTCTTGGAGCAATCAACTTCAGTCCGGTATTACTCACCGCGCTCCTACAGGGGTGCGGTGAGTAAAAGTACTGGATCTTAAGTGCCAGACCAGCGTGACGGTCCTGCCATGTCAATGGTCCTTAAGGGGTTAAGTCCCAAGTGGGTAACAAAATTCCTTCCTGACTCAAAATGGCAGTCAAATGCCTTCTCTGTAGTTTTTTATGGTAGATACTGAGTCTTAGACTAAAGCTGTCCAAAAACATGATAGCAACAGAATTAACTGGCGAGCAAAACAGACAATTGCTGTTTTAACCCTTTGTATGCTAAAGTGAATTCTTTCAATAGAGAATTCTTTCACTATGCTTTGGAGATGTTCTGGTATCAGATTAACCCTTTAAGTGCCAGAGGGGGTACGGAACTCATTGCTTTGCAATGTGTTCCATACCCCTCTGGCACTGAAAGGGTTAATAATAGACTTATGCAAAATGCATGCTACAGGAACCAAAGAGGCTGATTACTTCACATTAGGGGTGTGAGACCTGTGTCTCTCAAGCTGTTTCTGAACTACAACTCCTATCATCCTAAGGCAGCTTTTGATGGGAGTTGTTGTCTAATAAAAGCTGGAAAGCCACTGATTTTCCAGTCCAAGGAGAGGCAGCTTGAGGTCCACCAGGTGCTTTGTGCTTTGGACTACAGCTCACATCACGCCTGTACACTTTTGGTGAGCTGGAAATGATGGGAGTTGTAATTCAACAACAACAACTGGATGTCCTCAGGTTGGTATATATTCATTTAATGCTGTAAAGTTTCTGATGTTTTTGATGTTTAATTCAGGACATGTAGATTTTAAGGTTTGAGGCCATTTAAATTTTTAGGTTGGTGAGATGAAGGGGTTAAGCTCTCACACATAGTGGTTTGTCTTGAACTTTGTATATGTCACTTCCACTTTCTTCTTGTTGTGATAAATTCTTGAGATTGGTTGATGGAATTTTAAAAGACAGAGCGTCAGCATCTCTGATCATGACTAAGCATGTAATACGCGAAACGCGTTGATCAGCGAGATGTTACATTGTCACATCTACTCATTTGCAGCTCCATGACTATTAGTCTCTCCATATAGTGTATGTATATGTGAAAGAAAAAACTTTTTTTCGAGGCACTTTAAAAGTTTTAATTTATGTACTACAATAAAAGTTGTTTTTACAAATATGGATTTGGATATGGGAGTGCGGTTTTTCTAGTTTCTTGCAAGGCCTCGGGTTGCCCATATTTTCTTTATACAGATTTATGGGACATATTGATTAGGATAAAATAATGCAATTTTGGAGCAAATCAACTCACCACAGGGACAAATAAAAATTCTAAAAATTCGCATTGGTTTAAATGTGTCTTTTAAAGGGATAGTAATGTTTCACAAAACAGCAGCTTCAATTAATCATCATAGTATTTGGGCCATGGAGAGTGTTATTTTAGTACTGTCAGAGTTTTAGTTCAAGAGTAATTGAATGATAAAGTATCCCCCTCCCGTCCCTTTTACCTAGTGTAATCCACCTCCCCTCAGATGTGGAATCTGCTCACTTGACCAGACAGCTCACAGAAAGGGACAGTCTTCTTACTGTGACCATAAGGAAAACCCAGCCCCCCTTGACAGGTTTTTCCTTATGCTCACTGAAGTTTGTCCCTCTCTGAGATCCATCCAGATAGTCTTGCTGATCTGAGGTGAGCAGTGTTACATCAGTAAAAGGGGCGGGAGGAGGATACTTTATCATTCAATCACTCTTGAACTACAACTCTGACAGTATTGAAATAACACTCTCCATGGCCTAAATACTAAGAGCTGCTTTTATTTTGAAATATTACTATCCCTTTAACCCCTTGAATGCTTGAGATCGCCAGAGTGAACATATTTTGTAAATGCTTTTGAGAATTCTCTAGAATTCAAGGGTTTGGAAACTGCACTTCTATCAACAGGAATTTTTATTTGTCCCCATGGTGCCGTTGGATTGCTCTGAAATTGCACTTCTTTAATGTATTGAATATGGCATTACATTTTCACAGCACTTGTATTGCCTAAGGCACTAACATAGCACTTAGTATCCACACACAAGTGCTGCCTGCTCTGGCAGAGATGGAGTTACAAGACCGAGCCCAGGGATATTAGAGCAGGGAAGGGCAATATGAAGCTCTCCAGCTGCGGGCACACTACAACTCTCATCCTTCGAAGTTGTAGTCTGTCAATAACTGGAGGGCCTCACATTGTCCACCACTATATTAAAGCATTGCTGAGCTGACTAAGAAAAAAAACATCTCTAGGCTGAGACCTGTGCATGCCTGTTCCTCACTGATAGTCCAAAACCCTCTCTGAGGCTTTAACAGATCAAAGACATACTGTTCCTAAGGCGACGGGAAGATGCCACATTCAGGCCAGCTGTTCATTTCTAAAGGGCGGAATTATCTGTCCTTCAGGGACCCATGTTCCAATTTATCAAGCAGAGATTACAATTCCGTATACTGTACGTTCACTTCATTAATTCCTTTATCCCTGAGTTACTCAGCCCTGGCACGCTGCAGGAGTTAGACTGGCTTCTCATAATTTCCCAACTGCAAAAGTGGATAATCATTGATATTACAGTGCCATACTGGATTTATGAGGGTGCATTATGGCTTAGTTACCAGGAGGACTGATGTTGTGATTATTCAAAAAAAAATACTGTAATATATGATACACAATGGACTAGATATTTCTAGAAGGTTTTATTGAATATTTAAAAAATATCACATCAGTATAATCATAAATATATGATAAGCAAAATAATCACCATAGAATACTCAGGAAAAAATCAGTTTGATGGTATCTCTGACTTTAATATGTTTTTCTTTGAGATACAGTGGAGACGTCTCTAGCTTCCAAAGTTTTAATCTGCCTATCAGCACCTAAACCCTTTGAGTACCTGAGGTGTACACGATGCACGCTCACCACTCTTGTCATCAATGATGATTTAATGATGATTTACTGGAAACTCCAGGGGCATATATACTAAGGTGTGATAAACACCTATGCAATAGAATCACGAAAGTTATATATATATATATATATATATATATATATATATATATACAGGGCTTATAATTTTAAGTTCTTTGCTACTAGCCAGACCTGAAAAGTTACTTGCCACTGCAAGCCATAACATACCCACCAGGGCTGAATTTCTACTCGTCAGGGCTAAATTTTCACTTGCCATTGGCTAGTGGCGAGTGGAAATTTTGAGCCCTGATATATATATATATATATATATCTTTATGTATATGCTGCCACACAATGTACTCAGCTCCTTACAACATAGCTTGTTGCAATAAATGTAATTAAAGTGGTTAAATTAAATATCATAATCATAGAACCAATTGGAAAGAGGTCCCTGTTCGAAGGAGCTTACAGTTTAAATGGAATAGAAGACAGATAGCAAGGTGTGTGGGTGTCAAGTGCCGCGAGTTAAAGTGTTGTTTTTATCTATAGGAAGTGCATGGTACTAGAGCTCCAGCAGATAGGCTTTCATTGTAGATCTAAAAGCGCAGGGGGATAGTTCTAGCAATAGAGAAGAAGACTAAATGCAGTAACTTAATACCAAAGCTTGTTTATTTGCAAGTTCAAAAACAGATGCCACATATGGCAAAACATCTCACGCGTTTCAAGCCTGAGTGCTTAATCATAGACATTGTGTCTATGATTAAGCACTCAAGAGTGAAACACGTGAGACTTTTTCTCATCTGTGGCATCTGTATTTGAACTTGTGAATAAAGAAGCTTTGGTATTAAGTTACTATCACAGTGTACCTTGGCATCTGCGCTGCCAGTTACCCTTGTGCTGCTTCTCAGCTCTGTCTGGTGGTTACGGGTGCAGGAGCGCGTTGCTGTCTCAGGATGCTGCTCTTGTTTATACGCACATATTTGATTTGCTTAATTGATTCCCGCCTTTGTGTTGGCCTATTTAAACTTCCCGGGGCCTAGTGTTAGTTGCCCTTACGTAGTGTTCCTGTTAGTACACGTTACGTTTGCTGTGTCTCGTTGTGACCCTTGCTTGGCTTCCGATTTCGCTCCGTTCATGACCCTAGCTTGTCTGACTATCCACACCAGTTCTGATCTGTGGCTCTAGCTGACTACTCGCTCCGTGTATGACCCAGGCTTGTCTGAATATCCGCATCTGTTCTGACCTGTGGTTCTGGCTGACTACTCGCTCTGTGTATGACCCCAGCTTGTCTGACTACCCACATCAGTTCTGACCTGTGGCTGTGGCTAACTACTCGCTCTGTGTGACCTAGGCTGTCTGGCGATACTCATTAGCAATACTGTGGCTTGTGCTGTCCCCGCTCCGATTGCCACTGTCTGCATTTAAGTACCGTGCGGTAGTACTCATTACCTCTGGGCACATGGTAGCTACCAGGCAGATAGAACCATAGGTGAGGTTCTTGATTTCGCTATTCCACTCCTAGTAGTGTAGGCCTCTGCCTAGTGTTAGTCTGGGTAGTGGACTGTGGTCTGTCCATTTACTAGTTTCAGGGTTTACCTGGGTAATTGCTTATTATTGTGTATTATCAATAAAGGTGGTTTTAATTAAATTTACCTGTATCTGACCTTATTTTGTACTTGTTACCGTGACAGTTACTGCATTTAGTGTGGTATTCTTCTCTATTGCTGTGTTCAAAGGACTGGATCCCTTGTGACCTGCACTTCAGTCATTTACTAGCTTTGGTGGTGAGTGAGTGTTGTTCAACATATTGCATATGTCTTTAATTGACTGCCCTGAAGTAGTGCCATTGATTTTCTATACGAACGGGGGATAGTTATAAACATAGGTATGACATTTCAGAGGTAAGAGTTAAAAGTAAATAAGGTTTGAGATGGGAAAACAAAGAGGGTGTGGATAGTGTAAGAAGAAGGGTGATAGGAGAAGTTTAGAAACATCTGCCTGTGTCACTAGAATAAAACATTTCAAACAGGACGAAGAGACTTGGGGTAGAGAGAATTTAGAAACTCATGGAAGAATATGAATCTGTTTGTGAATAGATTCCACCTCGTCATGGTTCTCATCGTATGTTTTACATCATTCCTTTTTTTCTGTCTTCCACCTAGTCTTTCCACCTTGCACTTGTCCTTCCACATTCCACCTTGTGCTAAATAAGCAAATTTCTTGATTCTAACAATCTTTTGGACCCTTTGCAATTTGGATTCCTATGTGGATACTCAACTGAGACAGCATTCTGTAAAGTCACTAATGATCTCCAGGCTGCAACATCCAAAGGTCACTCTGTACTTATACCATTCAACATATCTCTTGAGTTTTATGCAATCAGCCATTCTCTCCTTGCTCAGACTCTACACAATCTTGGTTTACACAATCAAGTTGCTTCATGGTTCTCCTCCTATGTTTTACAACATTCCTTTTTTTCTGCCTTCTGGCAATAAAATGTACTCTACAGTGCCTCTTTCTGCGGGTGTGCCTCAAGGCTCAGTTCTAGACTCTCTACTTTTCTCCCTGTACACCTTTTCATTGGTTGAACTTAGTAATTCACTTGGCTTCCTGTATCATTATGTTGATGATACCCAAATACACCTCAAATTCAGTTACAGATTTCACATTGACTCTTGGTAATTTCCTCCTGGATGATTCACCGTCACCTTTAGATTAATGTATCAAAAACAAATTTCTCATTTTCCCTTCAAGAGTCACCCAACACCCAGCTACGCCATTACAGTTTATGGAAATGACATTCAAGCAATCAGCTCAGTATGCTGCTTAGGGGCCATATTTGAGTCTTCCCTTTCCTTCTCCTCTTATTTTAAAGGGATAGTAATACTTAAAGGGAGAGTAATACTTTGTTTTATCTTTATTTTATTTTGTAGGTTTGAGAGATGACACTGGGGGCAATACGTTTTTTTTAGTAGTATTTTACTATAGGGATTAGTAATACTTAAGTATTACTATCCCTTTAACTCCTTGGCTAGAACCTGTCTCTTCTTCATCCACAATATTGCTAAAATCCACCTGTTGCTATGCCAGAAAACTATTAAAACTTTATTACATGCTCTCATCCAGCTTAGACTCAGCAAAATCTCACTGTGAACGGATGCAGTGATAGGAAGCTGCGGCAGAAGGATGGATCAATGCATTAAAGACTGATAAGCATGTGGAGAAGTGCATAGGTTCCATACAATAACATGGGAATTGGAGATATTATAACACAGCAGAAGTCATCTCCTATTTATCACATCTTAGTACATCTTTCACAGGTGACTTCATCAACTCAATTCCAATTTTACCTAGATCTGCTCAAATGATCCAGAGTTGTAGTGTGCTTTATGTTCTGTTCACTTGAACATACGCCAAGATGCCCTAAATTTTAGTAGGTTTTAGCAAATCATGTCATGAACATGTCATGAACAGTGCATCAACTTTGCTGGGAGCTGGATGGGAATATCTTGGGGAGGGGGGGTTAAAAAATTCAGTATTCAACCCTTGTTGTTACTGAATTATATTAAATCAGTGATCTTTTTAGACTGGGCCTTGGGTGATGGAATTACACTGTAAGATCTTTGTGACAGGAGCTAATTATGCATGTATTCCTCTGCATTACATCAGTTATTTGACAGTGTAGATGATGAACACTACTTACTAAGAAGCATATGGCTGATATGCATGTTTATATCCCACTAGTATTGGTAGGAAAGAGAAGATGAGGGCAGATGTGGGTCATTTGCTCTCGACTGCCCAGTTCTTCACACATGCGACTAGACTTTACTGGACATTACAGATTAAATAGTCTGCTTGAACAAATGTATTAACACAGTAAATACTGGAAACTCTAACAACATCTATTGCAGACTACTGTCAATGAAAAGTCTTACATTGCCTTGCAGTAACTTGTCTAATTTGAAGCAGTCAAGGATGAAGAGCCCTATGTACTAAAGGAAAGAGTAGGAATTCTAGATCAAACCAACTGAACCATGGTGGGGTTCCATATTAATTTAACCTCCTAAGTGCCAGAGAGGTATACAACACAATGCAAAACAATACATTGAATACCGTTCTGACGCCCAAAGGAATTAAATGAGGCTTTTACTACCTTAAATGCTATAGAGCTGTCCAGTGCAGGGGGTTAAAGTACCATTTAACCCTCTGAATGCCAGAGAGGTGTCAAACGCATTGCCTTGTTTTATTTCTCTCCTATGGGTCACTTGGTTTGCTTCAAAATTACTTCACTTTTCTTTTAAACATTAGGCCCATATATTTGTGTTCTAGGCTAGTCAAACATGACAAGTGTACTAATGTGGCCTATAAAACATATTACAAATTAAAATCAATATACACAATTTTCTCGAAATGCATAATAATTTCATATGTAGCTAAAATAATCACATTTTAGAAAAGTTTGATTCAGCTTCACTGCAAAATAAACTAAACATTTGTCTTACAATGTATTTAAATATGCGAGGTACAGTAGCTAAAGTCATGTGCCTGTTATGAATGGTTGCCATATCTTATGAAAGATCCATACTGCAGGGCTGCATAGGAATTGTTGAAAATGCTGAGCAGGTGTGAACAGCTGTGGGCTCACTTGTTATTGCTGAACTACAATTACAGTCATTCTCGGCCACTTAATGGTATGAGGTGGTAGCTCTACAATTATTATGAACTCCTGAGGATAACATGGCCTACTTTGGTCACCAGGTGGTATGATTCCTATCACTTACTGTGGGGAGCAATAGTCAGCGTTTCAAGAGTTACCACATATTGCATCATAAAAAATGAATTTTGGAAATAGTTATCTATCTTGTTAACAGCTTGATTAAACAAAAAAGTAGTGTGAGTTGTTATAACTTTTGGATGAAAATTCATCTGACAGTGGAAATAACCTTGTATTCAGCAAGATATCTTCTATAATACATATGTTATACATAAAAAAGTTTAGTCTCTTGTGAGATGCTACGAAGCCTAGTTATCAGGGGAGGGCTGGCAACCTGTGGCCCAGGGGGAAAATTCAGTCAAGTGGCCCATTTCTATATCACTCAAACACACTGTCCCAGCCCACCCCCTTTTGTTAATTTTAAAATTGGCATTAATGTTGTGAAGTAAGGACACTGATACCACATAGCTTACAGCTGAAATGAGGCTACACTAGTGCGCTCCTACAAAGCTTACAATTTAAGTAATGCTACACTTGTTATACAGTAGAGCTTACAAGGGAATGGTTTATGCTACTAGTGTAGCTCCATTTGGATTGTTCCTCTGTGGTATCATTTGTGTAGCTCCATTTAAATTGTAAGCTCTATGTTATCACTAGTGTAGCTCCATTTCAATTGTAAGCTCTATGTTATCACTAGTGTAGCTCCATTTACAGCAGCAATTGGGAGATTTACTGAGGAGCAGTGGCCCACCGGCCCAGACATATGACCGGCCCAGAGGGCAATTGCCCCCCTGCCCCCCATGCCAGCCCTCCCCTGCTAGTTATCAAATGTAGATTAATTTATGGGCTTTAGTACATGTACACTGTAGAATAAAAATCAATTAGAGAGGCCTTTCTGACTGGAGGGCCTTTGGATCACTTGATACCTCAGAGTCCTAAGTCAATCTTCAGGCCCCCCAGCTGTGAGAGACTTCAACAGCCATCCTCTAAAATCAGCCAATGGCTAGTCAAGGAATATGTGAGTTGTAGTCCCCAACTGCTGGAGGTCCATAGATTAACTACCCCAGGCCTGGTCCCTGAATCATTAACCCCTTGAATTCTAGATAGTCCTCAAATGCATTGTGGAGTATTGTGTTCAAGATGGAGACCATTCTTCCAAGGGGTTAATATACAATTAGCCATGCTCCTTTCACAGAATTACCAAATTTAAATTTGTACAGATTACGATCTGGTTGTTCCTGACACAGTTTACTACAAAACAATCATAGTTTGTTAGACTTTGGGCCATATCTTCAAAGGGATAAAGACAAAAAATTGTCGTGTGAGTGACAAACATAAGTAACTGAATGCATGAACAACATATTTTCCATAGAGTATACGACAAAAAACTAGTAATGTCCGTTGTGTATTGATGGGCAAAGGGGCGTGGCTAAACTATTCTCCAGTGTCGTACAGAGGAAAAGAAAATTTGTCGTAACTAACAACAAAAAATGTCTTTCAAAAGACAAAATTTGTACGTTAAAAAAAAGTGGAGGGAATGTGTTCTGAATGTGAGAATTTTTGTCGTTAGTTAAGACATTTTTTAAGACATTTTTGTCGTTAGTTAAGACATATTTTGTAGTTGCATACGACAGTTTCAGTCAGGACAAACTACATATTTCGAATCATAACTGACACTCTCTGGAAATATTAATGAGCCCAACGACACTGTACTTTGAAAAATCGTTACAAACGACAAAAGCTATTTCGCTACTTCTTTGAACATATGGCCCTATTGATCCTGTGCTCAAAACAAAAGTGGAGATATGTTGAGGCAAGCCAATTAAAACATGGTCAGTTACACTTTCATCGATTTAAATGAGTGCCAGAGAGTTCTCTAGTGCAATGCTTCACAATAAATTGGAGACCTCTCTAGCATTAAAGGGGTTAGAAGCCCCTTTTTAACATCTTGAACATGAGAGGGCATTGGGGGAAATTTAGTTTGCCTCCTATGGTGCAGTTGGTTTGTCCCAAAATGATGGCACTTATCTTTCAGAAGTAGTGCCCCTAAAACTGTTAATTTTTATATCCCTCATTTTTCTATTCACACTTTTCTATTCATTACTCGTCTGTTTAAACAAACCATTCCAAAAAATACTAATTTGTTAACTGTCTGTGTTTTTTCAGAATTGGATCTGACTCTGGGGTTCATGTCCAAGGACAAGTTTCGTAAAATGGCTGAAGGTGAGTCAAGCTTCACATATTTTTATTAGTGCAAAATAATGTTTCTTGTTTAAAGCGGAACTATCACCTAAAACCAAAGTTTTACCATCCATTTTAATGTTTAACCCGACATTAGTGCTGCGTGTGTGTGTGTGTTCTTCAAGTTACCTGGTAGTGGAGATATTTGGCCTGCAAAATCGGGCACCTTCGTGTTCTACGGTACCCTGTACCGTCTCAGGACTTCCCAGCTGCCCCAGGGAGTACGTTCATGCTCCCCTTCGAAGCTGGATTTCTGTGATGTAGTGTTACAGCAAACTCTGTTTACAATGCTACTGAGGTTGGTGAGTGGAGGGTGCAACCTCAGTAGCATTGTAAACAGAGTTTGCTGTAATGCTACATCACAGAAATCCAGCTTCAAAGGGGAGCATGAACCGCTCCCTGGGGCACCTGGGAAGTAGAGAAATCATGCAGTCCAGCAGAACATGGAAGTGCCCGATTTTGCAGGGCAAATATCTCCACTACCAGGCGACTTGAAGAACACACACACACAGCACTAATGTCGGGTTAAACATTAAAACGCATGGTAAAATAGTTTCGCTTTAAAGATTGATACATATATCTAAATTTGCATTTAACAGCGGCATTTTACTTTATACATCACTCTTCTACCCACACCCCCATCACAACCTCACTGTTCACACAGAACCTTTCACCAAACAGACCTGCAAATTGACCGCACCACTGTACTGAAAACCACTTCCATCTCCCACCCACTGACCTGCAGTTCATGTGGCAGGAGGCACTTACACCCCATAACACTTACAAACTCACACCTTCTCCAGCAATGTTGCGTGTGGCCAACATGACAAGTATGCTCATGGTGGCCACATGCAGCCATCAACCTGGTACTGGACAGCTACCATAACCCTTTTTTGTATGTGCTGAGTGGAATCAGGCCTGAAAAAATCAACACTAAAGCAGCTGGGGTGGGCTGAACCTCAGCTGTGTCTGGACTGGCTGACAGGAATGGTGGGACGTTTCTCCCACCAGCCAATCCTTATACAGTATGACATTCAGCTTGCCCCAACTGCTTTCATGCAGCTTTTGAAAGACATCTCATATAGTGGCATTGCACCAAATTAAAAGCAGATCATGCCAGGATGGATAGCGTCATGGCAGACTGGCAGCTGCCCTGAGCTGAACTACAACAGGTGGCCTTTTAAAGGGTTAGTAAAATATGAAAATAAACGTCTCTACATAGTTTTTTGAGCACATAGAGCGGTATGTCGATAGTATGAGATTTGTAGTTCAAGAGTAATTAAATTATAAAGGATCCCCCTCCTGCCCCTTTTACCCACGTCAGTCAGTCTGGGTGGAGCTCAGCGATGGTCAATCTTCAATGAGCATAAGGAAAAACCTGCCCTCCTTTGTCAAGGGGCAGGGTTTTCCTTATGCTCAGTGCATGGATATTGTCCCTCTATGTGAGCTGTTTGGTCCGATGACTGCACTCTACAACTGAGGGGAAGCGTCTAAAGATAGGTAAAAGGGGTGGGAGGGGAATCCTTTGTTATTAAATTACTAATAATTAAAATGTACAGCAATCAGAGCTCCTTTCATTTTCATATACTACTGTACCTTTAAAATTGCATGCTTAATGAAACTGGTGAAAGCCAGTGTGTCGTTCTGTGGCTACAAGTAACAGTGGGACAAGCCTGATGGGGGAATGGCCTCCACTGCAGTGGGGTCACTATGTGAATGGTCCTGTGGAGACTGTGTAACAAAGATGGATGTCAGAATTTGTGATTCTATGGCTACTGTGGAGCAAGGCTGGTGGGGGTCATTATGTGTGGTTATATGGCTACTATTGCTGTGGGACAAGACTGGGAATTATGTGGGTTCTATCACTACCAGGGCAGTGGCTCAAGGCTAGGTGGGGCAGTATGTGTGTTTTATGGCTATAAAATGGCAGTGGGACAAGGCTTCTAGGGGGTATGGCTACCAGCAGCGGGGTCAGTATGTGAGTGGTTCTATGGCTATTGAGGGACAAGGATAGGGGGTCTGCTTGTGTGGTTGTGTGGATACTGTGGGACAATGCTGGGGGGATCAGTGCGTGTGTGGCTCCATGGCTACTGTGGGACAAGGTTGGGGGACAGTGTGTGGTTCTATAGCTTCCAAGGCTCGTGGGGAACAAGGCTGGTGGGGAAGAGTATGTGTGGTTTCATCATGGCTATCAGTCAAGTGGTACAATCCAAATGGTGTTTTTCATTAAGCTAAACAGCAGGTAATGGTGAGTATGAATTATTAATTCTGGGCAGGAGAAAATAGGGGGTTCTGGCAGGGAAAGGATAGGGGGTTACAAAAACCAAAATAGTGACTCGGTGCACCTCCACCTCTAATAGAAAAAGTGATGTCTTAATTAAAATCACTTACATGGAAATACCACAAAAAAGAAATTTGCTGCTCACACACCTCACACGTGCATCAGAAATACAAACAAAACAGTATGGCGCGATACTTATGTATTTGAAAAACTTTTTTGATTAGTATTGCTTTCCAGTGCAATTCGAGTTTCATTATCTATTTTTGCTACCCTAATTGCCTTTTTGCAATCTTTGTTGCACTCCCTGTATTTTAAGAAAGATTGTTCAGTTCCTTCAGACTTAAATAATTTGAATGCGTTTTTTTTCCTTGCCATTTCCTTCTTTACATGTGCAGTTAACCACATTGGCTGTGACTTACTTCTTTTGCATTTGTTCCCCATTGGTATATACCGTTGGGTACATTTCTGCAACCTAGATTTGAATTCTGACCATTTTTCTTTGTATTTTTGCCTTTAAATAAAATATCCCAGTCTATGTGTTGCATTGAAGCCCTTAACAATTTGAAGTTAGCTTTTTTAAAATTAACAATTTTGGTTGAACCTATACATTTTTGCTTTGCCAGACTAATCTCAAATGTAACCATGTTGTGATAACTGTTTCCCAAATGTTCTCTTACCTTACCAATTGGCACACTAAGGGTGTTTTATTTTAATTTATATGACATACTACACTATGTATTATTATTTTGTTCTTTTTTTCATGTTTTTATTAAATTGATTTTCGCCAAATACATAAGTATCGCACCATACTGTTTTGTTTGTAAAGGATAGGGGATTGTCTTGGTGCAGTACAGTTGTGGATGGAAAAAGAGGATTATGTTTTGCCTAGGAATTCCTTTGTGCTGGGTTGTTATATCCTGGCAAAGGGAATTATATTTGTGAAAGGATGAAATGGCTGGGAAAGCAGGAGTTTGGCTAGTGGAAGATAAGTGGGGTTATGAATTAATACTGGGGATGAAATATAAATAACCAGTATCTAGTAAGTTTTAAGAACCATGCAATCCTATTTGGATTCTAAAATGTAATATGTAAGATTTATTGTTGTTGCAGATATTTATATGCATTTTTTACTGTATTACTCATACTGTACCACTTGCACATGAAATCTGCTAGTGTGGCCACCAGAACATGGCTGTGGCCATATTGATAGCCACCAGAAAAAATCCTTTGCGCTAGACTGTAAGCTCTCATGAGCTGGTTCACTGATCCTTCTGTTATCCATGTTCTGTCTGTACTGATTTGTCACTATATGTCTGAAAGATATATACATTAGTTTTGACACTAATGCAAATTGCATGTTTTGTGACATTCTGATTTAAATAAGAACCAAATGGCATGGAATTTGCATTTTCAGAAACACAAACAACACACTCAACACTTTCATATCCATGCATTAGATTAATTTGTTCATTCATTCATATGCATACTTGTACTCTTACATACCGTACCTCCCAACATGTCAAGTGGCCAAAGAGGAACACTTTTGTTTTAGGTGGTATTGCTGGGGGGAATAGCTGGTGGGCGGGACTTTACTGATAATTTTTAGGTTATTTCATAGGTTATTTCACCCAACTCAATACGAAGCATCAGTTCTTTAAAGTGTTAGTAATGTCTAAAAAAAACTTTTTTGCATTTAGATGAGCTTAAAAAGCTGATCTAAATGCAAAAAAACGTATCTCTCAAACCGCTATGGTTTAAGAGATACGGGTGTTTAAAGTTCGCTGTTTCCTACTGACAGCTGTAAAGCTGTCAGCAGGAGATTCGTGTCGGTCGACACGGTTGCGCTTGAGAAGTGCCAAGATCTCCTTACTTACACGGAATCCCTTCATTGGAATGGTCTAAAATATGTGCCTGAACACCAAAATAAAACATTTCAAAAGTCCTTCTGATTTAAATGGAGCTTTTAATCCCTTTAATATATCAGAGGCCTCCAATGCTTTGTAATGTGTTGGAGACTACTCTACCACTCAAGGGGTTACAGTCTCCATTTAAGGCAATGGGGATGTTTATTTGTCCCCAGTGGTGTAGTTGGATTGCCCCAGAACTGCTGTAGTTCTCTTAATACACCAGTCACAGTGAGTACTTTAAAGGAGGAGTATACCTTCATTAGGAATAACAATATGGTAGGGCTTTTACAAAGTAAACAATGTCTTCATCCATAACTCCATCACTGTTTCTTCACTCTTCGTTTTCCCTTTTCCTCTCCACCTCACTATCCCTTCTCTAATTATTTCATTAAAAGTATCCAAAAAGGGTCTAAATGAAAATTCTTCATTCAGATCCAGTTCCCCTTCAAAAATTTTCAATGTACATATCCATATGGTTTGTATCTGTTGAATGTTCCTATCAATGTTGCTTCCCTATGAAGTCTGTCTATTCCTTAAAATTGTATCCAGAGATCAATCCACCAAGTGTTTCACCAGTGTACCCAAGTTAGTGTTATGAATGTATAAAATATACTCACACATCCTATAACTACATATCGCCTTCTCCATCAAATCATCTGGTAACAGGCACATCATCAAATACATGATTTGTCTATTTGTCAATCACTTTGATAGGCCACACTTAAAGGGATAGTAATGTTTCATAATAAAAGCAGCTCTAATTAATCATCATAGTATTTGGTCTTTGGAGAGTGTTATTTCAATTCTGTCAGAGTTGTAGTTCAAGAGTAATTCAATGACAAAGTATCCCCCTCCCACCCCTTTTACTGATGTAACACTGCTCAGCCAGATCAGAACGGAGGTGCCTAGGTAGATTGCAGAGAGGGACAATCTTCAATTAAGATAAAGGAAAAAAACTGAAAAACTTGTCAAGGGGGGCAGGGCTTTCATTGTTCTCATAGGAAGAAGATTGTCCCCTGCTGTTATCTGTCTGGTCTATGGACTGCATTCCACATCTGAGAAGAGATGGCTGACACTAGGTAAAAGGGGCGGGAGGGGACACTTTGCTTGTGAATATCTCTCAAACCATAAAGGTTTGAGAGATAAGACATATCGTTCTTCATGTTTTTTTAATGCCTACTAAATAAAATAAAGATAAAACGGAGTATTACTATCCCTTTAAGTATCTGTTTATATAACATCTCTCTTTAAACTTTTTTCATAACTTTCCCTCTCTCTTCAAAGGCAGAATCAGTACTACAATTTATCCTCGTTTGTACATACTGCCTCAGGGTAATTTTTTTGACCAGTGAGGCAGGATGGTGAATACAGTAAATTATTAGAAGACGTAACTTTTCTATGAAGCTTAGTGAATAACCTATCTTCCTTGTCCTTATAAATCCAGTAGTCCAGAAACTGTAATTTCCTCATTTAATACAACATTGTAAAACTCAAATTGAAATCAATCGAGTTCAACCATCTGTGAAATTCTTTAAGCAATTCCTCAGTTTCTTCTGCAGTTATGAGTATATCGTCTATGTACCGACACAAAATACCAACCTGACACAAATACATAGAGGTCCATCAAATAAGAAAGGATGGGCATTACAAATGTGAAATTGGGACTTTAAAACAGGCACTGGAATTTTTGCGTTTGTTGACTAATGTCAATTATCTGCTTTATACCAAGGCAGTTAGTACAAGCTTGTGAAACTAAAAATAAGCAAACAGGGATGGGGTATATAACAATACAATAGTGCAATGTTTGTGTTGTACTTATATACATATAGGTTTACTAATGGATAGTGTGAATCTGTGCTTATGTACATGTGTTTTAATGTATATAAGTGCCTTTAGTACATTTGGAATTCATTGCCCAGGGAGGTGGTTATGGCAGATACAATGGATACATTTAAGAGAAGATTTGATAAATTTCTTTCAAAAGGGAACATACAGAGTTATACTGTTTATCAGCAGGCTGATCAGGAATGTCTGATAAAGACTAATTTAATTGGTAGCAGGAAAGCTATAAAATTCTCAGTTACTGGGGTATGAGGCGAAGATTGAACTTGATAGACTTGTGTCTTTTTTCAACCTAATTTACTATGTTACATAACATTACACACACCTCCGCAAAAAACATGTTGAGTAGAGCAAATCCTTCACTTTTCTTCTACATCCAGATCCATTTTAATGGTAGGACAAGGAAGGCAGCTGTACGGTACAGATTTTCTGATTCTGATATAACACAAATTGGAACCTTCTGGATTTCCCTCTCCCCGTGATCTGAGGCACATAATACAGTCTTCTCAATGTGTGAAGCCAGGTGTGAACATTCAGCATTATATGCAGATAGGTGTAAAAAATAATTACTTCTTCAAGCTACAGTAGGTGTAAGCACTTTGCAGTACACAAACACAGGTGCTATCTCAACATTCTATGAAGGCGATTTAACCCCATCGCAACAATGGACGTACATGTATGTCCAGCAGAATCTGTCACTTAGTGACAGAGTACGTACATGTACGTCCAGAAAGTTGTTGAATGTAATGGGGAAAAAAGTTCAGCGGGCATTAAGTGCCGGCTGCGTGCTCGTCCGTCCGGTCACTAAGCAGTTAATGTAAGTTAAAAATTATTATTATTATAAGTTGGAATACTCACTTTTAGCAGAAGGGGAAACATATTTAGTTATTACTTTACTCCTTGGATGCTAGACAGGTCTCTAACACATTGCAAAGCAAGACATTGGAGACCTCTCCAGAATCCAAGGGATTAAGGGGCCTGCTATGTTATATTTGTTCGGGGCCCTCCAGTGGCTTCAATAGGTCCTGAATACAGCAGTCATAAAGAAAATTAGGACTTTTGCTTTTACTATAAAGTGATAGTAATACTTTAATAAAAAGTATTTTGAATTATATAGGTATTAAAAAAACAAAATTAATTCCAACCGGTCCTATCTCTCAAACCTCTATGGTTTGAGAGACATAAGCTTTGAAAGTTCCCATTTCCCTCCCCTGGCACTTACTTCAGCTTTCCGAGTTAGAGAAGGAGATCCCGTTCAACAGACCATCCTGTGGCTTTTCAGCAGCTCTGTGATCAGGCTAGTTAGGCGGAAATACTTCACTTGAGTGGTCTACAATGTGTGCTTGCAAACCAGGCACACTTTGGAGACTGTTCAAATTAAGTATTTCTGCCGATCTAGCGTGAGCACGGCACTGCTGAAAAGCCACAGGATGGTCTGTTGAACGGGATCTCCTTCTCTAACTCGGAAAGCTGAAGTAAGTGCCAGGGGAGGGAAATGGGAACTTTCAAAGCTTATATCTCTCAAACCATAGAGGTTTGAGAGATAGGACTGGTTGGAATTAATTTTGTTTTTTTAATACCTATATAATTCAAAATTCTGTTTATTAAAGTATTACTATCACTTTAAATGCTACCTGTTGCTTAGTGTGAACCAGGATGCTGAGGAATTGCAAGCTTCAAAACCCCCACACAGCACACCATTTAGTGCAAGAGGCACCAGGAAGCCATTTTCAGCGTAAAAAACTTTGACCATAGGAATTAGAAAGGTGCAGTATATATAAGCAGTCCTTTTCACTCATATTAACATGGAGGTCTACCTGTTCATTCCCCTCAATGACTCGTTAGCAAATCAGAAGAGCAATAATGAGGTCAAATTCAATGGTTTCTTTACTAAATAAATAAATTGTGCAGAGTGCGAATGTTTATGTATTTTGCCTTAGAAGTATGGCATAATGTAATAATCTCAAAAACCTTACAAGTTTACTCACAAAAATGGCACCAAGCTTATAGATAATTTACCTTATACCCTTGATTCTAGAGACATCTCAAAAGCATTGCTTCACAACATATTCGAAATATCACTAGCATCCAGTGGTCCATTGAGCAATTGGAAGCAAAATAACACAGACATTAAAGTTAGATGCAGCATGCACCTTTCATTGGTGTGGACAAGATTAAAAATGAGCTATCATATGTCTAAAGTCTCATGTTAGTGGTAGCATCCATTTTGAAATTATTTACTTCTTTAATTAGTTCTTGCAGAAGGAAGAAGAGTGAGTAAGGAGGTGAATTTACAACAGACAAGTAATTAATTTTACAGCTCTCCTGAGGTTGAAGAGTCCATAATTGTTAAAAGCAAATACACAAAATATTTGTGCACATCTAAGTTGTCATCACCATTAACCCTTTACTCCTGGACTGGAATTGTCCATAATTGTTAAACCAGAAATCTCTAAAACCATTATACTGACTGGAAAACAAAACACAAATTATAGGCAGAAAAAACTGATGCTACTACCTTTACTAAGTCCCCATCTGGCGACTAGCTGCTTAGTAGCGCTAGTCGCCAGAATAATTATCTTACTTAATAGATTTCTCCCCTCTTCCATGGGCGACAGGCAGGATGGAGCACGGACATCTTGCCATTGTGACGTCCGCTCGCCTGCGCTTTCAGTCCCAGCCGGGTCTAGGAGGCGTTGCTAGGAGCCATTTGGCTCTGGCTGGGACTGACAGCACAGGCGTGTGGACATCAAAATGGGAAGATGTCCACGCTCCGTCCTGCTTGTCACCCATGGAAGAGGGGAGAAATCTATTAAGTAAGGTAATTATTCTGGCGACTAGCGCTACTAAGCAGCTAGTCGCCAGATGGGGACTTAGTAAAGGTAAACATTGTGTGGGGTGGTAGTTCCCCTTTAAAAGTATCAATTGAGGAGTTTTATGGTTACAAGAAGTCTTATGAATTGTGTCAGTAACATGATATCTCTCTCTATACTTATATACTTTATGATCCTAAAGGTAAAACTGATTCAGGTCCCTTTGTTTTCAGGGAGTCTATTAATGTACACACAAGTTACAGAGTAAAAACAGATGTTAACCTCCTTCAGAAGAGTTACAATAAACGGATTAAGTATCTTCTTTCTTTCCGACCTTTCACTAATAATATTCTGTGCCTATCTGTGTTTATACTTCAATCTGTCTGTCTTTCAAAGTGGTTAGACATTCTAAATTACATCAATTACTGTAAACAAGTCTGTTGTTCACCATTATTCTTTTCTATACCAATCACCTAAGTTCAGCGACTACATATATATATACCAGTCAGGTACGCTCAGGCAATTAGAAATCTTCTTTTGAACGATCTCTGACAACTCCTTATTTTCCTCAGTCATTTTAAGGGTCTACTTATCACACTCTTGGCAATTGCACTAAAATGTTACAGACTTTTATATCTTGTTGGTATCTTTGTCAAATGTTTGTTAAAAGGCAGTTTTAGTAGCCAAATTGATCCTGGAGAATGGAAGATTCATCATACGTTCTGATACCTTTTAATAGACCAGCTAGGGAGTTGCTCATAGTGCAATATTTTCTGTAAAGCTTTTTTAATCTCTGAACACATTACTGAATACACAAACAGCTCTCCAGATGGTCCATTAAAAGGCATAACAAAATAAAATAAATTTACTTTAAATGGAGATTGGTAGATGAGAGCACTTTGCTACCTTAAAAATCAACAGAAATCTATTTTTCCTATTATTATGTGTTCTACGTACCTCCCATCTTAAAAGGGAACTGGGCATAATACATTAATACAAGTGTTTATCTATACACTTAGTAATGCTTCATTGCTCTGTCAGTAAGTTAAGTTTTAACTTAAGCCTATGACTAGAATAATTAATTAAATGATCCCCAAGCAGTAGAGATGAATATAATACAGTACAATTCTGGTCTATGCTTTACAATGTTTTCCCCTTTCCTCTGGTTATTAAAGAGATAGTAATGTTTTACAATAAAAGCAGCTCCAATTCATCCTCATAGTGTTTGAGCCACGGGAAGCGTAATTTCAGTACTGTCAGAGTTGTAGTGCAAGAGTAATTGAATGATAAAATATCCCTCTCCCACTCCTTTTACAGATAGAACACTGCTCACGTCAGAGCAGCAAGACTGTCCAGATGGATCGCAGAGAGGGACAATCTTCAGTGAGCATAAGGAAAAAAACCTGAATAACCTGTCAAGGGGGGCAGGCTTTTCCTTATGCTTACAGTATGAAGATTGTCTCTTGCTGTGATGTGTCCGGTCAAGGGGCCAGATTCCACATCTAAGGGGAAGTGGCTTATGCTAGGTAAAAGGGGCGGTAGGGGGATACTTTATTATTCAATTACTCTTGAAATACAATTCTGACAGTATCGAAATAAAACTCTCCATGGCACAAATACTATGAAGATTAATTGTAGCTGCTGTTTTTGTGAAACATTGCTATTCCTTTAAAGTGGACCTGTCTCAAGTTTAGTTGGTGCAGAAAATTAAAATCTGCCTATAGGTTGCTCTAGCCATATATATGTAAAATAAACAGCTTTACACAAATTAACCTTTATGTTTTGGTGGCACCGTTTGGCACGTTATGATAATTCCTTGTACAGTCTGTTAATTAGTTCTGTTTGGGGCCAAACTTATCTCTTGTGGTTCTATTACAGATACTCCCTGTCCCTGCCTACATTCATTCATATCATAGTGTGTGGTAATATTACAACAGCACAGACATGAATTAGCATAAAGTGCTGTATTGTGCCACCAACAACAAAAAAAGATTACTTTTTAACCCTTTGCGTGCCAGAGGGGTACGCAGCAAGTTCCTTTGCAATTCACTGCATACCCCTCTGGTACTCAAAGGATTAAAACATTTATATATTACATATAACTAATACAACATATAAGCAGTTCTGACACGTCCACGTTATAGCATTAAAATGAGAAAATTAAAAAAATATACTTCAGACTGGAAGTATATCATTCAGTTAATTTGTGATTGCCTGCATTTCTTTAAAGCGGAATTACCATGTCACAAAATGTTTAGCTTAACTAAGTCCCCTTCTGGCGACTAGCTGCTTAGTAGCGCTAGTTGCCAGAATTATTACCTGATTTAATAGATATATACTTTATTCCCCAGCTGTCAGTAGCACGGAGTATGGACATCTTGCAAGAATGACGTCCGCGCGCCTGTGCTGTCAGTCCCTTCCAGAGTCACCGGCTCCTAGCAACTCCTCCTAGACAAAGCTGGGACTGACAGCGCAGGCGCGCGGACGTCATTCTGACAAGATGTCCACGCTCTGTGCTACACAAGATGGCTATCAATACAAATGAAATTAAAAAATATATCTACACAATGTGAAAGAAAATAAAATGCATTGATCTATAAGCCCCATCTGTCCGATGTGACCCGCGCTGCAGCGCTAATGTCGCTACCCGCTGGTCACACACAGCAGGCACGGCTCACATTGGACACATTAATATGGTGTATGCCGATATGTCTCAAACATGCTGTCGGATCTTAGCAGTGAAACAAAATAACTATGGAAAGCAAAATTATATAGCTTATGATGCAGCGGCGTTGGCTGAAAAACACCACCGCATGGACAAACTAAGTACACAACAATTGGGCGCTCTGAGAAAATAATTAAGCACTTAGAAAAACTAAGTATTTAAAAACATGAGTGCTTGAAAAAATGGGGAATGAATAATAAGGAACAATTTAAAGATGTCCTTCTTATAGAATCGGTGTGATAGTGGCTTATGTCCAACATAAGTGCCACATATACAAAGTAAATAGTAAATGATCCTGGTCAATGAGGTTGATTATTGTAAGATCAAACATAAAAAGTTTCTTAATACGGGGTCAGTCCATTAATGTTGTATATCCAAGTCCAAATGCACAGATATAGTGAATCTGTAACATATGGAGAAACCATGTCAGTAATAATCCAATAGAATCATATACTTTAGTTCAATGCTGGCATCCACACTTGAAATAGTCCCAAGTTTCTAGGAAAATAGAAACGTGATTTAAAGGCACTCCACATTTGAAACAGATCCAGAATTCAAAATGGATTAAGGGGGTGATTTAGGACCCCGTACTGTGGTTTATCCACAAGGACTGTCCATAGTTATTATCACTTCATAAGGAAATTAATACGGTCTTCTTGCTGATCCATACTGGCTAATGTCCACACTGATACTGGTGCTTAAAGGGATAGTAATGTTTCATAATAAAAGCAGCTCTAATTAATCATTATAGTATTTGGACCTTGGAGAGTGTTATTTCAATTCTGTCAGAGTTGTAATTCAAGAGTAATTCATTGACAAAGTGTCCCCCTCCCACCCCTTTTACTGATGTAACACTTCTCAGCCAGAGCAGAAGGGAGGTGCCCAGGTACATTGCAGAGAGGGACAGTCTTCAATTAAGATAAGGGAAAAACCTGAAAAACTTGTCAAGGGAGGCAGGGTTTTCATTGTTTTCTAGAAAGAAGATTGTCCCCTGCTGTTATCTGTCTGGTCTATGGACTGGATTCCACATCTGAGAAGAGATGGCTTACACTAGGTAAACGGGACGGGAGGGGGAGACTTTGCTTTTGAATATCTCTCAAACCACAAAGGTTTGAGAGATAAGACTTATATCGTTCTTCATGTTTTTTTAATGCCTACAAAATAAAATAAAGATAAAACGAAGTATTACTATCCCTTTAAGGAGGTGTTTATGGCCCATTCCTGTGGTTTATCCACAAGGAGTGCCCATATTGTGTTCCACCTCTTTGATGATGATATACTTTTTTGATACTGTGGGTTAGCAGAGACCAAAATATGTGGTAGTCCATAATAAAATCCGAGATCATGGTAGTAATCTATCCTGATTCATAGAATAATAATAATAATAATCCTTTATTTATATAGCGCACACAGATTCTGCAGCGCTTTACACTCATATTGGTTCCTGTCCCCATTGGGGCTCACAATCTAAATTCACCTATCAGTATGTTTTTTGGAGTGTGGGTGGAAACCGGAGTACCCGGAGGAAACCCACGCAAACACAGTGAGAACATACAAACTCATTGCAGATGTTGTCCTTGGTGGGATTTGAACCCAGGACCCCAGCGCTGCAAGGAAACAGTGCTAACCACTGAGCCACTGTGCTGCCCCGTAGAAAACAGGAGAGCTGCATTTTTTGATTCAGTCCATTTGGAACAAGTGTGTTATACTCATATATAAATCTTGCTTCCTTCTGTAGTAACAGTTTATGTCTGTCCCCTCCTCTGCGCGGTTTGTGTGCTATCCATATGGGCATAAATCGAAATTGAGATAATTTGTGCTTGAATAATTCAAAATGTCTAACAACAGGTTATTTTAATGTCTCTTTGGCTTCTAATTTTCCTTCAAGGGCTTTCTTGATTGCTGATTTATGATTGTTTATTCGTTTCTTTAACATAGTTATTGTTTTTCTGATTTAATAAAGTCCACATGGACAAACAATCATATATACCACATATCGTGTTTTGTTTTGGGATGTTGATAACTTTTTCCTTTAATGATATGGTCACAGTTGGAACATCCTTTACATTTGTATATTCCCTTTGAGCGTGTTAACCAACTACCATCATGATCATATTTATCTAAGGGATCGGCCTGCATTAACCAATCTCCTAGATTTTTACCTCTTCTATAACAAAAAAAAAAAAAAAAAAAAAAATATATATATATATATATATATATATATATATATATATATATATATACATATAATCATCATCAGTAGAAGCTGTTGTAGATCCAAAGGATGAAAACCTCATCAGCAAGCCTCTAACTTTGGTCCTGTGTCTTTTGTTGCTACTGTGTACCAACAATTTCTTTAATTTAATCTGGCCATTGTCTTTGGTCTTCTTGGACATTTAGTATCAAGTGGAATCTATTTCTAAATTAATTTGTTCCATCTACCATCAGGTCTTCTTGCCATGTGGCCTGCCCGTTTCCATTTCAGGTGCTTTACTCTTTCATTTATGTCATAGACCTTTGTTTGCTGAGAAATCCTTGCACGCTTTTTTCGGTCTCTTTTTTTACATTTATAATTTGCTGCTCCATACTTCTCCACATATCATTAAGGTTTTGTTTGGATTTGGAATTCAGTGTCCATGTTTCACAGCCATACATAAGTTCTGCAAGGGCACATTGGCCAAACACCTTTCTCTTGAGGCAGAATGGTAAATTTGTATTTAAGTTTGTACTACTGAGTTTTTTGTCGTCGCTCAGTTTCCATCAAGGTGTTTCCATCTGCTGAGGTTTACTGTCCAAGGTAAACATATTTGTCAACATCTTCTAGTTCTTGTCCATCTACTGTGATTTTCATTGGTAAATTTGTTTAATATGACTTTTATTTTGTTGATATTCTTCTTCAGACCAAAATGTTGGCTTTCCTGTTCAAAGCTCTTCAATGAGTTTTTGCAGCCATTCAGGACTACTGGAAAAGAGTATGATATTGTCTGCAAAACATAAGTGATGTAGGTAGTCTCCATGAATCTTAAGTCCTTTTTTGTCTCAATTAATTAGTGGAAAATGTCTACTAAACTAGCAGAACATAGTTTTGGGGAAATTCTGTCTACTTGTCAGACACCTTTTTCTATGTTGATCAGGACTTTATCATTGTTGAACTTTTTTGATTCACTTACATATTCATACACTGATTGAAGGATATTGATGTAAGCTCTGTATATTCCTTGGTTAATCATGGCATTGATTATTACTTGCTTTTTCACTGAGGCAATGCCTTTTTGTAGTCAGTGAAGGCTATGCTTAATGGAAGGTTGTATTCATTATGATGCACTATATCTTGTTGCTCAGTCTGAATATGGTCCTTTGTATTGAAACCACCACTGTGTATGTTTTTAAACTGCAGTAGCTTTCAAATAAAGCTTCATATAGCAGGTAAAGTAACCATATGTTATAATATTTTATAATATTGTACAAAATGCAAAACTTTCATTTTAATCTGACCCTTGTTTATATATGGGTATTTTTTGCAAGAGTATAAGATACAGTAATGCTCTATTTGGGCAAAGCTCCACAAGGAATTTAATTGAATGGTAATCTGACATTCAGTGGGTTAAAACACACAACAAAATTCCTCATCTGCACAACAACAGTCTACAGTGCACACTGACTATTTCTCAGGTCATATTATGTTGCAAGGCATTTATGGGTAACAAAATGCATTGTTTTATATCTGTAATCAAAGTGCACAGACCTTCTAAAACCAATTTTGTGGGTTATGTAGCATAGACTGATGGGAGAGAACTCTGCAGACAGAGGAATCCAACCTGTTTTTGTAGAAAAACTCTATTCTTGGAACCAGAAACTGCTAGGCCTTTAATATCTTGAATGCTAAAGATGTGTTAGAGTCCCCTATAACACTCAAGGGCTTAAACGCCACATTTTAATCAAATGGAATTTTATTTGTCTCCATGGTGGAGTTGATTTACCCCATAATTCTTGCAGTTCTTCTTAGTCCCTCAGCTTCACAGTGAGGTGAATAATGACTATTCAACACTAAATCAGGAGCTGGAATTGATTTATGAACCTATGCCTGCCTAACGTCAATTTACTAAGCTATGGAAGCCGATATTCCTGCCCTTAATGCCAGTTGTGCCAAGGGGTGGGCAGTGTACTCCTTTTCTCTGTGAATGCTATGGAGCTAGTGTATGGGGCTTGGTAGCACTAAAGTTCTAACAACGGAGGTGATTGCTGGTAGCACTGCAGAGATCATGCCATATAGTGCATACCCTAAAGTACAGGTACTGGTGGTAGAGGCTGTCACCATTGGGGCTGCCCTGGCAAGTTTGTACATTAATTTTGGAAGTTTATATTGGGTCAATTCTTGGTCAAACAAACTAACTGCACCACTGAGGAGAACTTAATATTCCTCAAATTCCCTGTGATTTATATGGGGATTTTAATCACCTGATTGTATCAAAGACATCTCTAGCCTTCAAGCCACATTTAAATCCATGCAAATGTTCCCCCTTTGGTGCACACTGAATATTCACTGAGAACTAATAAAAACATGCCATTGGCTTGTTGTTTGGGTAGTCACCACTAGCACCACTGTTTAGCTCTCTAGTGCCTTTACAAAGGAAAAACACCACTGGTATATTGAGCTGACTCCACCCACAAGTTCAGGATATAGGGATATATCTGCTTGTGCACAGGTGTATCACATTTTCTGACAGGGGGTAAATTCGGTTGTTTCAGTATTATTTTTATCTTCCAAATACTTACAAATGGTTACAGACCTAGCACTCAACATGTTAATTTATTCTTATATTTCCTCTTTAATTTGGGAGTTTACAAGAATGGATTCCGGGACCCCTTCTGTGGGCTTATCATTTATAAATAGTGGGTCTCTGGAACCATATTTATTTATATTATTTTAATCTTACTCTTCCTTTAGGGAGGTAGATAAAAAAAAAATATGTTGTAGGGTTTATCCCCCTGAGTAAAACAAGAGTACTCCCACTGCTGAAAGGTGTTTCATTCAAAAGTTATTAATTTTCAAAGTTGAATTTTTTAGGTGCCATATCACAGTGGCCTGAAATTGTACAGTGGCGCTGTTGCTACATGATCCTATGGACAGCTCTGGTCCCGGGACCATAAATCTCCATAGGATGGTGTAGCAACAGTGCCACTGTATAATTTCAGGTCACTGTGATATTGCACCTAAAAAATTAAACTTTGAAAATTAATAACTTTTGAATGAAACACCTATCAGCAGCGGGAGTACTCTTGTTTGTACTCAGGGGGATAAACCCTACAACATATTTTTTTTTTACATTTTAAGTATTACTATCCCTTTAATTTATTAAAATGTAGTCTCAAGAATCCATTTTAAGTGAGTAGACAAAGGGCTCTCAGGACCTCTTCCTTGATTAGTATTATAAATTAATATGGGACTTAGAACCCAATATTAAATTATTTTCATAGTTACAAAATGTGCACTAAATGAATATGTAATATATAGCCCCATATTAATTAATATAATTTTAAAACAAATGTAAAAAAAAAATAGGTTAAAGTACTCCATTTTATTTTTTCATTTAATTAATCTGTGGAGGGTATGGTTATGTATTTATATTTTCTTTACAGGATTAAGCTCTGCTTAAATGTATTGACTAGAATGGTTGTTTCAATGATTTTTTTTTATTAAATTTTTTTTACCTTGCTATATATATCCTGAATTCACATTGACAGTCTGCATAGTGACTTGTATGTAGTGATGACCCATTTGTATGTAATGGAATCTAAGCCTTAAAGGGATAGTAATGTTTCATAATAAAAGCAGATCTAATTAATCATCATAGTATTTGGACTTTGGAGAGTGTTATTTCAATTCAGAGTCGTAGTTCAAGAGTAATTCAATGACAAAGTATCCCCCTCCCACCCCTTTCACTGATGTAATACTGTTCAGCCAGATCAGAAGGGAGGTACCCAGGTAGATTGCAGAGAGGGACAATCTTCAATTAAGATAAGGGAGAAACCTGAAAAACTTGTCAAGGGGGCAGGGCCTTCATTGTTCTCATAGGAAGAAGATTATCCCCTGCTGTTATCTGTCTGGTCTTACAACCAGATTCCACATCTGAGAAGAGATGGCTTATACTAGGTAAGGGACGGGAGGGGAAACTTTGCTTGTGAATATCTCTCAAACCATACATATCGTTCTTTATGTTTTTTTAATGCCTACAAAATAAAATAAAGATAAAACGAAGTATTACTATCACTTTAAACACAAGTAAGCATCTGTACTTCAGAAAAAATCTATATTTACCAATCACTCAGACAGAAAAAAATTAAGTTGATCACTGCCTTGTGTACCTTTCAGGAAATTGTTGGTTGTATATATTGCATCTATTGAATCCTGTACTTTTGTTTGTTTTAATTGTTGGTTACATTATGACAAGAATGTTTTAAAATAACATTCTTATTAGCATCCATTTAGTAATAACTAAATGGAGGCATCTGCTCATTAATACTGGGTGATTAACATTTTTACTTGTACATGTGCATATTAATGTTTTGGATATTGGAGAGGTTTTCAGTGCAGTACTCTGTTATACCTCTCTGGCATCCAAATGACTAAAAGCAGGCACAGTGCCATTTAATATTTGTACATATGTGATTTATATAGCTATCAATACACCCACTCCAAAGTTCCCCTTCCCACATCCCATAGCGTTGTGAGAAATCAGTGGTCAGGCTTCCAGCTTTTTCTAGCACTTGAGACTAGCTAACCATAAAACTGACTGGCCCGTGTCACTTTATAAAGTTTAACCATTATTTATACTATGTGATATACATATATATATATATATATATATATAGATTAGATAGATAGATAGATAGATAGATAGATAGATAGATAGATAGATATAGATATATTTACATATAGATATATATAAAATCACAAGTAAAAAACCGATGCACTCACAGGGTGTGTATCAAAAAATTATAATGTGACCAACATCATAAGAGTGTAAACAGATTAACTATGTTTCAGTCCTCTGTCTGGGACCTTCATCAAGCCTGATGGAGCCTGGCTTGATGAAGGTCCCAGATGGAGGACCGAAATGTCATTAATCTGTTCATACTCTTAAGATGTTGGTCATATTATAATTTTTTGATATGCACCCTGTGAGTGCATCGTTTTTTACTTGTGATTTCATGATTATGAGGTACTGCACCATATACTGCATCATATTCAGCCATTGTCCAGCCATTGCAGGATGAAGGCCTCTTCAGCAAGTTAAAAGTTCAGAATTCAACACTGCAAACTTCTCTGCGTAACCTTAAGTTTCTGTATGGCTTTTGCATTCAGTGTCCATGTTTTACAGCCATACGTAAGAAATGGGAGGACACTTTTCATTTGAGACAGAGTGGTAAATTTGTCTTAAAGACAGTACTTCTAAGTTTTCCAAATGTTTGTCATCCCAGTGTTGCTGCTCAGTTTCCATCATGGTGTTTCCATCTGTTGACATTTCCTGTCCAAGGTAAACATACTTGTACAATTCTTCTAGTTCTTGTTTATCTACTGTGATTGTCCTTGGTAAGGTTGATGCTCAGACTAGGAAGCACCCAATGTAAGCTGTCTGTAATTTGCAGAGTGGATTCTGCAACATGAGGATACAGACTGCTATTTTGATATCAATAAACAGGGACGACAGAAAACAATACAAAGAATACAGCTAAGTAGGCCTCAGTGAGCAAGATGCTGAAGTACACTGTATGGGGAACATTGATGGCTGTCAGTGGCTGCTCTTGGGTAGCCTTGCTGTGGCCTAGGACAGATAAAGATGCTGGCCACAAGGCCAAATTAGTGCTGGCTGGAGGAGCCTGCCCACACCCCAGATGACAACCCAAGAAACAACTACTACTCACTGAGAACTGGAAACAGGGTAAGAGGGAACCTACCAGCAGTATAGTTGTTACTGTTAACAGACTGGAACATGAACAAAACAGGATACCAGGAATGAATAGGAGTCTAGACACGACTAGGAGTCCATGGGGTCGAAGCTCGACTAGCAGTCGAGAGGGTTGTACCTCAACTAGTGGTCAAGAGAGTCATAGATTGACTGGAGGTCGAGGAAGTCGAATCTTCACTATTGATCATGTGAGTCAAGGCTTGACTATAGGACACAGAAAGGAGAACAACCAGGGTCAAAGAAAATGGGGAGTCAACAGGCCGGGTCAGCAACAGATGGACAATGCGATATCAATAAGATAGAGATGAAAAGTAGTGAAACAAGCTGAGATCACAATCCAGTTGGGTGGAGACGGTACACAGGGAGCAGGCAGATGTGAAGGTGAAGGAATGAAGCCAAGGTCAATACCAGGAAACATGAATACAAAGCCAAATCAGATAACAGAAGATGAGTTGAGGGAAAGCTGGGTAAACAGGAGTCACTAGAATCACTAGAACAAGGCTTGATCATTGTTGACCTGTATTAATGCAGTTGCTTCTTCATGTATTGATTAGAGAATATTGATGTAAGCGCTATCTATTCCTTGGTTAATCAGGACATCGGTTATTGCTTGCTTTTTTACTGTGTCAAAGGCCTTTTTGTATGCATGTTGGAAGGTTGTATTCATTATGCCACTTTATAACTTATTGCACTGTCTGGATATGATCCATTGTACTGAAACCACTCCTGAAGCCTACTTGTTCTTTAGGTTGTGCCACGTTAAGTATAGTGTCCATTCTTCTTGATAGCACCTTTGTGAAAATCTTTCAGATGACTGGCAGTAGATTTATTGGGCGGTAATTTCATAGTTTTCCTTATCACCTTTTTTGTCTAGTAGGATAACTTCTGCATTTTTCCATGTTTCAGGCACTTTCCAGAGTAGTAGGTATTGTGAAAATAGTTTAGCTAAGGCTTTGAATTGTGGTTGACCTCCGTCTTTCAACATTTCAGTGCCATTTTTTATTGATTTTACTGAGCCTCTACTTCTTCTACCAAAACATCGGTCACAGCTTCAGCCTCTGATACTAAATTCATTTGTTTTCCTTCATCCATAAAGATTTGAATACAATTCTTCCTCTCATTTTAGTTTTTGAGTGTTTTTCTGTTGTACCTTCTTCAAGTTTTAATGCAAATATTTGGCTCCTATGTGTGGTCATCTTTAGTTTTGCTTTCCTTAGCCCTTGTTTTTCTTACTGTGTCCTTTTCATGAACTCAACGTTCAACTTGCGAGTTTCTTTTTTATGTGCTTCCTTACTGTCTTGCACATTTCTACATATTCTACCATGTTTCTAATATTACTGTTTTGCTTCATTTTTAATCACTTTTTCATCATGGCAACTGTTTGTTTGTTTGTTTGTTTGTTTTTTAAATCCGTGTTGGTTTTTCTTATTTCACAGTAGGTGCAAGGGCATGAGTAGTGTCTACGGTAGTCTCAACTTTTTCATTGTGGTTTGAAATGTCTGTGTCATTGCAGCACAATGAAGTGATTAGACAGTGCTAACTCAAAATTATTATGATTTTTTTTAATGTCTGTCTTGGTTTGCCTTATGGACTTGGGGCCATCAATATGCCATCAATATGCATCATTTTTGATACTCTGCTTAACTCATCAAAGACCAGAGGGCTGTGTAACACAATGCATTGCACAAACCTCTCTACTTAAAGGATTAATAAAGCATCCTCTCTAGTTTGTGAATAAATATGAAGAAAGGAAATAGTGTAGCAGTCCCGGAGGTGCAGAGTATGAAGCTACTGCTGATGTACAGTAGCTAACCTTATGGCACCATTTTCAGAGTAATACAATTTAAAGATTTCAGAGTGTAATTAACAACTTCTATTGACTTGCATTCGATTTCCATGAAGGTGGATCTAACACAGAAAATAGTACTTAGAAACCACAAAAAAGAAACAAACTCATTTGAATGATAACTTTTGCCCAAAAAATAAGATATTTACCTCTTGGATGCAGGAGATAGTGTCTAGCATGAAATGTGTTATTAATATAGTGTTATTATTATTGAGCTAAGGTTTATAAGCCAACAGAGGAAAAAAAATCAACGATATGTAGGCTGCTGAAGAAGAAGCTGAGGAATTTTCTACCTTGTGGTTTGCAGGCAAGGCAGCACAGAGGATTAAAAAGAAGGACACGGCTTGTGGTGTGTTATACTTTTTTTTTTTTGGCAAAAGTTTTTGATACTGTGCCTAGCAAAAGATTATTGCATAAATTAATTAGATGATATCCATGCATGGATACTAATTAGATGATATCCATGTATGGATAGAACAATGGCTACATGATAGATTGCAGGGATATGTTGTAAGCTTTTTCCAGTTTGTCTAAAGTTGTCAGTGGAGTGCCACATGATTCACACCTTGACCAAATGCTTTTTAATTTGTTTATTACTGATCTAGAAGTAGGTATTGACAATAGTGTCTTGAAGTTTACAGAGGACACAAAACCATGCTAGGAAATACATACAGATCAGGTTGTTTTTTCTCTGCCAAAAGATTTGCATAAAAAGTGGCAGATGACATTTGATGTGGATAAATATAAGGTGATTCGTTTGGGTTGCAAAATGTATATATAAAACATGAATTACACTCATCTTGATGTCGGAAGTCCAGTGGTGTCCTCAACACCCTGGGCAACCTACTTATTCAAAAATAAAGAAAGTTAAAAATAATCTAAAACCCCACTGTCTCCTACAAAAAATCCCTTAATCCTGCTTCAGCAATAATTGAACAGGGATTGACTTTTATATGGCTATCCCTGTTCAAATGAATTCCCACATTCCCATTGGCTGGGATTCTGAAATTGTGGAGTTATGCAGGGCACAGAATGTGCTCTAAAGTAACCCCACTTCCCAGACCTAGTGCTGAGGCAGCAGTATCACCTGCCCCAGCCAGTGAAGATGTATCAGGAGAAGAAGAAGAAGACCATTCTTCTCCACCTCTCCCCTCATTGAAATCATGAATATGGGAATATTATTTCCCTTGGGACAGTCACAGTGCAGTCATCAGCAACTGTGACTATCCTATAACATAAAGTCTTAGAATGCGTCGCTCATTGTGTGCGTAACCACACATGCGCAGTAGGGACTCGCAGAACGGGCTGATCCGGAGTGGAGAGCTCCGAAAGGCTGACAGCCTGTCTGTGCTCCTGGCTTCGGGGCAGCAGCGGAGGCGGCTGGGCGACAAACTGTCTGGATCAGCCCGTGTATACAGGCTTTGTAACTAGTATGTGATAAGGTGGTGAAAAGGGCAAAGAAGGGACACACCTTGTCACATTTGCCCTCATTAAGCACATGCACTATTACCAATGATTTCAGTGCAATAAGCTAGGTGGGGAAAAAGAGGAAAATCGTTGCTTTTTGTGAAAAATTTCTTGATCAGTGTCCATGTTTTGCCTGTTTTGCTGACGGGGTTTATTTACCTTAAGAAGAGACTTCTAATAGGACAAAAGGTCATCCATTAAGACTAGAAAAAAGGCACTTTTGATTAAAACAAAGGTGGAGGCATTTACAGTAAGGGTAGCAAGTGGTATTCGTTGCCTCTGGAAGGTGTGTTTGCAGACATTGCAGATGTTTTCAAAAACGTTATGGATACCTTTCTCACTCAGAACAATACTGAGAATTATAAAAATTAGTTTCAAAGTAGATAACTTCTTAATGAATGTGGAAGTAACCTTTTTTTCTCAGAAAGAAAAGCATTATAAACACAAACTTCATGTAGAAAAAGTTTACTGCTCTTTTAAAAACTGAAAAAAATTGCCACGTTTTGGCTGATGGCATTAGGCCCGTTTTCCCATAGCTGCAGTGAGTTAACCCTCTAAGTAACAGAGGAGTGAGCAACACATTGATTTGTAACCCATTATATACCCCTCAAAGTGTTAAATGAGCTACAGCAGTAATTCAAAACCTGTGTCTCAGGGCCCACTAACAGTCCAGAGGGGACATTGACTAATTATTGATAAAGAGGTGATAAAACGGAGATAACTTCTCCAGTGAGATCACTTCTCCAATTCCTATATTATTCTACTAGTTGACCACTCTGCAGTCATTCGCAGTACTGACTACCCTTCGTCCCAGAAAGGTGCGCAGAGAGGACTACGGTCTGAATTCGGAGCGCCCCGCTCCGTTATCAGCCACAGCGCGGGCAGTCTGTACCGCGCATGACTGCAGCGCGCACAGCCATCTCTACTGCGCATGACAGCTTCTGACAAACATACCTAGCGAATTATTATATAGGATGGAGCCCATACACTAAGATCTCTCCCCCTTGAGAAATCTTAGTGCATAGGCATCTTAGAATAACATAGGAATTGTAGCAGTGATCTCTTGGGAGAAGTTATCTCTACTTTATCACATCTTTATCATCCTTTAATTCATCTCCTCAGGACTTGAAGACTTCCCTACCTGATCACAGGAGAATTAATCAGAGGGTCAGACATTCTAATTCCCTCACGTCTGATGAATTGATCATTCAATCAAGAAATGCACTGCATTGGTGGATCCTTCTTTTCTTGTAATTTTTTATTGTTTTTAAAGGGATAGTAATACTTTGTTTTAACTTTATTTTATTTTGTAGGCATTAAAAAAACATGAAGAATGATATAAGTCGTATCTCTCAAACCTTTATGGTTTATGAGATATTCACAAGCAAAGTTCCCCTCCCCGCCCCTTTTACCTAGTGTAAGCCATCTCTTCTCAGATGTGAGTCTGGTTGTATGACAGGACAGATTACAGAAGGGGACAATTTTCTTTGTATGAAAACAATGAAAGCCCTTCCCCCCCTTGACAAGTTTTTCAGCTTTTTCCATTATCTTAATTGAAGATTGTCCCTCTTTGCAGTCTACCTGGGCATCTCCCTTCTGATCTGGTTGAACAGGGGGGGGATAATTTGTTTGTGAATATCTCTTAAACCATAAAGGTTTCAGATATAAGACTTATATCATTCTTCATGTTTTTTTAATGCCTACAAAATAAAATAAAGTTAAAACGAAGTATTACTATCCCTTTAACTTTATTTTTAAAAACATTTGTGTTGGATCCTTTAGTATTGGCTGATGATGATTTTATACCAGGAGCAGTGGTCATTCTGAAGTTACCTGTACAGGGGCAGGTTTTCCACTCAACTGATAGTAATAATGCTTTCTGGTGGCAACTGAGAAATATGTACATGTGTATCTAGAACTCCCACTTGCTTCTCTTGTTCTGGCAAGTTTTGTATGTGATGCTAATGGTTTAAATCCATTGATCTGCAGTGTGGAGCCTTTATCGCAGAGACATTGGCCTCTTCCTACTCTTACCCCTCCCATTCTCCATAACTCTCTTCAATCTATCTCTGGCTTCTGTAAGATACAAACCGAGTGAAATGCTGAAAAAGAATTCCATTGCCTTCAATCAATTTGTGATTGAAATGTGACATTTGGATGAAAGTTTCAGAGAAAAAAATCCATGTCAGTCTGGTGTTCTCAGGCAAAAAAAAATGCACTCACTTCTGAAAGAAAGAAAAAATCAAGGTAAAGTTGTGTTTTGAGCATTAGCTTTTGAAGTTAACCATTTGACTTCTAACAGCCAAGATACTGATATAATCTGTTGGCAACATATTGAGGCAGATGTGCTAAGGAATGGAATGATTCTGGGGACAAACCAACTGCACCATAAGGGACAAATGAAAACTTAGCATTTGTTTAACCCTTTGAGTGCCAGAGGGGGTACGGAACACATTTTGGAGCAATGTGTTCCGTACCACTCTGGGACTCAAAGGGTTGAATGGTGATTTTAACCCCTTGAATGCTACAACGGTAGCCTTTGCAATGCATCAGTGACCATCCTAGTATTCAAGGGGTTACAACGCCATTGAAACCAGGAGGAATTTATATTTGCTTCCTATAGTGCCGTTGGTTTTTGCATTGAGGCTGATGTGCTAAGATTGAAGGCAATTCTTCAGCAAAATTATTTGGCAAACCATTTTCATTATAAAGGGCAAGTGAAAAATGTGCAATGACTTGAATAGGGCTTTTTAATCCATAGAAAGCCAGAGAGGCCTCCAACACATTGCAAAACAATATGTTTGAGATCTCCCTAGCGTTCAAGGGGCTGAAAGACCCATTTAAAGTAGAACTACCACCACAGTTAAAGTCACCCTGCAATAATTAGGTAGGTGGCGACTAGCTTAGAAATAGTTATAATTATATTATCGCTCAAAACGACATGATTCTACAGAAACCCTAAGTCTTCCGAGACTGACAGCCAGGTTAGAGAAGTCTGCGCACCTGCGCTGTCAGTCCCTTCTGGTGCCTTTCGGCACAGTACCATGCTTTCTAATGGAGACCTGGACGCAGGCACGCAGACAAGATGTCCGCGCTGATGCCTGGCTTCCGGTCTCTGAGGATTAAGGATTTCTGTAGAATTGTGTCATTCTGAGCGGTAAGCTATTATTAAACTAATCACCACCTGCCTAATTATTGCAGGGCGACTTTAACTATGGTGGTATTTCCGCTTTAAAGCGGAACTATCATAGGATATCAACTTGGGTTATCGAAGTAGATATCCATACTGTAAGCCTTAATGTGTGTGGTAAACATGTGTGAATGTTCTGATTAATCTGTAATGTTACCATTAATAGAAGCCCCAAGATGATGTAGACGCAGCCATCTTGCTTTTTGTGCTCCAGTGCGCATTCGTTGCCTGCTCCGTTGCCTGTCAATCAAGGTCGGAGTCTCTGCCCATGGTCTGCCTCTCTGCAGTGCACGCCAGCGAGGCGTGCATGCAAAATAAAGTATTATGACCTTCTCCTCCTTGTCAGCCGCACTCACCGCTGCCGGCACACATTGGATCAATAGGTAAAATGTCAGGCACAATGTACAATTACCAGTGGAACTAAAAGGGTTAATTTATTTTGAACTAAACAGCCCCTGTTTTACTATAATGATTATTTGCATTCCAGTCGCAATACAACTACTTTATAATTCAGCACAGAATACTGCACTGTATTACAAAGTAGTTTTATTGCAACTGGGATGCAAATAATCATTATTGTAAAACAGAGGCTATTTATTTAAAAATAACGTAACCCTTTTAGTTCCACAGTATTTTGCGCTCTTAGGGAGATATGATAGTCAGAGATGGGTAGAAAGGGCACAAAGAAATAACAGCCGCAATGAAAGAGCCAAAGATGCTCGAGCCGGCAGCCAGCCTATCGGAGCAGACCGCTTTCCTGTTAGCAGGTAACAGGCCTGCTTCTACATATAGTGCGAGCAAGACACATGCACGCGCTCGCGCTACAGTACCATGACCTGAACGCACTGGAAAGCTAGTGCGTGCCAGGTCATGTGCTCTAGAAGGGGCGGACACAGGCTGGATCTAGAGGACCTGTGGGAGTGACTACGTTACCGCAAGGTAACGAGTCTGACCTGCGCAGACCATCTTCCCCGGTCTAGATGTCACAAGGTAACTTTTTGCTTTCCTAAATATATCTAAACGAAAATCTTCTTTTAAAAACTGACCATACAACCTTTTAGATGATAACGAAAAGGGCACATTGAGACCTAATCATGTTGGGATGATAGTTCTGCTTTAAATCAATTGGCATTTGGGAAATATATATTTGAACCCTGTGGTGCAGTTGGTTTGCTCTAGCATTTCTTGGAACACCAGCCTTGTTATGCTGATGCTGGTGTGCCACGCATCTCTCTGGTCCTTAAAGGGTTAACACCGATATATACAGATTTTGGAATTTATGGTTTTGTTTATGACAAAATGTTAAAATTACTGTAATTATTCTGAACAATAAATTCTTTGAATTAAACTTCTCAGGACAGGAAATGCTAAGGGAGATATTTAAAATATACTGTTCAAAATCTTACTGCTATATTGCTATTCTTGCATCAATAAGCCATATTACGAGTGGCTTTATGAATCAATAAAAAGCAAGAGGGAATAGTTATGTATTGTAATAGGATGTATCCATTTCAAGACTCTTGACAGCTTTACCAACTTTTGAGTCAGAAAACTGTTTGGTCTCAACTTCTCACCTAGCATCAAATGGATAAAATGACTAGCTTCATAGGAGTCACAAAGAAACTAATATATATGGAAATTGCAAAATATGACAATATAACTATTTACTAGATATTAACTTAATATAAACACTCATACCTGGGAACTTTCAAATTAAGCTGAACCTAAGAGCTTTAAAATATTAACCCTCAAAGTTCTCCAGCAATAGATTCTAGGTAACATCTTCCATAGGTGCTCCAATAAGTCCTCAAGGGACTATTAACTTGGTTCAGCTCAGAGACATTGCCATATGAACACACATTAGACTGCAGGGCTCCTTCCTCTGCTTTTATGGTAAAAATAGCCTCATTTTAGAAGTTTAGATATTAAATATTCAGTCAGGACATAGCGTAGGTTGCATACTTCTCTGGCATTCAAAAGCTTAAAGAGCAATAGAAAGTATGTGTGGAAGAGTTTTGTGAATGTATGGGTTGAAAAGGTAGTAGTGTATGTGTGTGTGTGTGTATGTTGGAGAGCTAAGTGCTTGTTTATGAGCTAGATGAGTATATATTGAAGAGGTAGGACATGGGCGTCCACAGGTGGTATATTATGGCTTTGCCTTCCCCCGGAAAAATTTCTGTGGCTGCCCATGGTAGGAGTGTGTTTACAGAAGAAGAATGTAAGTGAGTGTGTGTGTTGAAGACATAAGAATGTGTTGAGGAAGTTGGTGGATGGTGGTTGAAGAATTGGTTGTGCGTTAAAGAGGTAAATGAATGTGTGTGCTTGTTCTTGTTTGTGGATATATGTTTATGAACTAAAGAGGCCGTCACATATTTTTTAAAAATATTCTCTAGAGATCCTCATTAGCTAGAAGGCATTCAAGCCACTACAAAATTAAACTTAAAGGGATAGTAATACTTCGTTTTAACTTTAGTTTATTTTGTAGGCATTAAAAAAACATGAAAAATGCTATAAGTCTTATCTCTCAAACCTTTATGGTTTATGAGATATTCACAAGCAAAGTTTCCCCTCCCGCCCCTTTTACCTAGTGTAAGCCATCTCTTCTCAGATGTGGAATCCAGTCCATAGACCAGACAGATAACAGAAGGGGACAATCTTCTTTCTATCAGAACAATGAAATCCCTGCCCCCATTGACAAGCTTTTCAGGTTTTTCCCTTATCTTAATTGAAGATTGTCCTTCTCTGCAATCTACCTGGGCACCTCCCTTCTGCTCTGGCTGAAAAGTGTTACATCAGTAAAAGGAGCGGGAGGGGGATACTTTGTCATTGAATTACTCTGGAACTACAACTCTGACAGAATTGAAATAACACTCTCCAAAGTCCAAATACTATGGTGATTAATTAGAGCTGCTTTCATTATGAAACATTACTATCCCTTTAAGTTCTTGGAAGAGAGGAGTTGACAAGATGATAAGAGGTAACGAAGGTAATGGGTGAGGAAATGATTAACATACATAAACAAGACGAGAAGATGAGCAGAGGAAAAGAAGAGTTACATAGAATTGTAGTAACAGGAGAGCTAGGGATATATTTGTTCACCACACAGGAACACCCCCCTACACTTGCAACATGATTCTACATAGTATTAACCTACAGTTCCTACACCAAAATACAACCCTTTGCTCATCCCATCTACTTCACCTAGTGTTATACTCTATTCAGCAGGCATCACTTTTCTTAGTAAATCATCTCTACTGACTTCCCTGAAATGTTAAGTGTTTTTTCAGTCTTACCCCTCCTCTATTACAAGAAATAGAATATAATCAGATTTTACCTACCTTCTCAATTTCAAAGCTCCTGACTCCATACAAATGAGGTTGTGAGGGGTTTGGAGAGGAAAGCAATCCTTTGTTAGCAGGGCCAGCTTTACATCTCAGGAGCCTGTAGGCACAGAAATCTGAAGCGCCCCCCCCCCATTGGCCATCTCCACTGGACACCACCACAATGTTCCAAATCTCTACATTACCCCCTTTATCCATATTGCCCCCCATCAGCTCCAACTTGCCCCCATCAGCTCCAAATTGCCCTCACATTACCCCCATCAGCTCCAACTTGTCCCCATCAGCTCCAACTTGCCCTCACATTACCCCCATCAGCTCCAACTTGCCCCATCAGCTCCAACTTACCCTCACATTACCCCTATCATCTCCACATTGCCCCCATCAGCTCCAACATGCACTCACATTACCCCCATCAGCTCCAACTTGCCCCATCAGCTCCAGATTGCCCCGTTTCCTACCTCCCTCGTGGTCCAGTGGCAGGAAAAGTCTGTGCTGCTTCTGCACAGAACTGTAGCTCCTGCTGCTCCCATGCGGACTTCACTTTAGGAATGCAGAGCGCTGGGAGATGATGTCATCTCCCAGCGCTCTGCATTACTAAAGAGCCACTGAGGGAGCAACAGCAGAATCTCACCGGACGGCAGGCAGGCAACGGGTAGGGTGAATGAAAATATTTCAAAAAATAAAATAAAAAAAATAATTGATTCCAATGACAGGCTTCCCTCTGTGGGGTGCGCCTGTAGGCAGATGCCTACTCTGCCTTATGGCAAATCTGGCCCTGTTTGTTAGACTCAGACTGGCCAATTGTGCCTCCCTCAGCTTGTCATTTCATGAGGGCGAATGCCCTATTCATGTGTTAGTCTGACAGACACTCAGAAAGAAACATTGGCAATGATACAGGAACCACAAAGTGACTCTGACAAGTCATTAGCTTGACATTACCACTGATGATTTCCAGTTAGTGTCACTTTTTGGCAAATGATGAAGGAATTCAGCATAAAATAATCAGATCTATCTACTGTATAATACAGTCTAACACAGGAGTAGTTAATATGTGGGTCTTCACCTTTTAACCCCCTCATCCTCAGCTGAGAGCCACAGGTTATTCACCACTAGTTAATCAGACACAACACATTACATGCAACAAGTCTCTTTCTGCTACTGACATTACAACAGAGAAAAAAGAACAAAGTTATGCAGGCTCCTACATGTTGTAATGCTCCGTTATGCAACTTTGCTTCAATTTCACTATTTAAATGCCAGCAGAAGACAGATTGGTTGCAAGAAAAACAGAGAGGTATACATGGACTACAGCAGTTTACTCTTTCCTGAGTTGTCCAGGACACCAGCTTGGTGTGTACCTGTGAATCTCATTCCACTGCCTAAACTGAGCAGAGTAATCTATTTGAATGTTGCAAATACTAGGAAAGGTGGAGCTTCCTGTGTGAGGCAGTCTGAGGAGCACTGAACCTGCCTTAGAAACCTGCAGGGAGGGAGCAGAGCCAGCAAGTTAAAGGGAGGGGATGTCTAAAGAAGGGCGCCCATCTGCTCTTGGTCAGGCTAAGTGCTTGTTATTGTTACCATAAGGAGCACCAAACCAAGTAAACATCTGATTCTGGTTCCCATCAACTGCCTGGAAACAGCTTATGTAAGCTACTTATTATGGCTTCTTAATTTTAAAGACAGTACCCATGTGGGTATCGTGTTATGGCTGATAATGCCTGGAACATGTACACTGTGCATATATCAATATATACACTGTGACAAGTATTTGACTTATGTAAACACAGGTTCTCACAGAAAGTACTGAACAGACTGAAGATAAGGATAATGAAGCTGATAGGCAGGGACTGATTCATTATGGGTAATTAATGTTTAGTAATTATTAATCACACACCTATAAGCATTGTGGTTCATGCCTGACATCTGAACTTGTCTTCAAGCAGTTGGGAGGGTGCTGTCCAATTACTGTCTATGGACAGGCCATCACTGTGCATGAATAAAGTGATTGAAGCACGATTAATCTACTTCTACTAAAGCAGAAATATCCTGAACGCATGAACTGTTGTTAGTGGCACTTGAGCTGCTTACCCCTGATCTATGCATTGGAGTCACTGTTAATATTCTTTGCTACAAGTGTATAAAATGGTTCTCGTTCACATCACCAAATATCCCTCTGTTTTTTACTTCTTTACATCTGTAATGCATTCTGAGTTGTGCACTATTGATTATCCTGATTATCCCATATGGTTTAGATTTCAAAAATAAATCTGTAATATTCACTTGTAAACTGGCAATGTTCAGAATGCTGAAGTGTTACTGGGTATGTATGATTCACCGGGCCTTAAATGTACATGTCTGTCCTCCAGCAACACTACAAAAATAATGGTGGTTTTTACAGCTCTCAGATTCGGTCCAAATTATCAGGAACTGGCTCAGCAAATGCTTGCTTTCCAGACCTCATTCCCTATGGAGAGTTTTGTAGTAGCCTCAATCAAAATCTATTAGGATGGGATATATTGTTAATTAGGAGGCCTTCTATAAAATGAAGCAGGTGTCCACTGAAATCTGTACTGAGAAACAACAGAGGCATAAAAATGTTTTCACTGAGCTTGTGACTCACCGATCCCTTGCCTGAATCATGTATGCAGCAGTATCAAGCCTGTATTCATTGTATGCCCATGTATGACAACCCATAGGCCTTGTGCAAAAAGAAAAAAAAAATAAATATTCCCAAGTTCCTGTTAAACCAAATGGGTCAATGCACCCTATTGATATTAATAGGGTTGTAATGCATCGCTAAGATTTAAGGTGTTAAAAGCCCCATCTAACTCAATAGAAATATTAATTTGCTGTTTATTTTCCCCAGTATTTGTTGCCTTCTCTGTAGTGCATAAGGACTTTTTCATTTTCTACTTTTAGTATAATTTCACTGTTGACAAAATTTTCATCCAAAGGAATTGTGATATAATAATAGATCGTTTCCTGTGGATATGTTGCCTATATATAGCACAGACTGAGAAGACACATCTTTTTGTTATAGCAGTTTGGTCAAATCTTTTATAGAGATGCTAGAAATACGTTTAACATATTGGTTCATAATTAACTGTAGACATCTCTATCATCCAAAGGGTTAAAAGTTTTTTTCTGTTTGTATGTTATAGGAGAAAATTATTTTCTGTGCCAAGCAACAGTTGGCAGGACTGATGTGAATTTATGGGAAAGTGTGTCCATGTGTTGGGGCTTAGGATGCCCTTCTTGCCTTTCCTCAGGACACATATCCTATATAATAATTTGCTAAAACGTGTGTAACGACTCATGCACAGTAGAGACTTCTGCGCGTGCTGCAGTCATGCGCAGTAGAGACCGCCCGTGATGAGGCTGATACAGAGCGGGACGCTCCGGAGGAGCATCCAGCTCTGTATCAGCCGCGGCGCGGGCAGTCTCTACTGTGCATGACTGCCCCGCGACCGGCTGGCAGTGGCTCTGTGGCCTGTGTAACAGGCTCTTCAACTAGCAACATACCTGTTTGTATAAAACTGGCACATGGGTTGCTGATCTTGATTCATCTAGGACATACAAAGAGTTTGATGAGCAAGATTATTTAAAGGAAGAAGGGGGAAAATAAATGGATATGAGGTTGAAGCCAAGTTGCAGAAAATTTAGGGTTTGTATTAGCTAGCTAGGTCCTGGATTCCCAGGATGCAATAGGTAGGCTCTTTCTCTCACTTAGCTAACACTTCCTCTAACATGCTTATCTCCCTTCTAAGAAGTACATTCTGTTTATGCTGGCCCAACTACAATGCACCATAATGCCATTTAAAGGGAAATTATTCCCATACCTGGGAACTTTCCACGGATGTCCACCTGGAGGGGAGTCCTCTGGTGCAGCAGGGGGTGAGAATAATAACGCAAATTGTGTCAAATAGGGACGGGGCTTGACACACGCGGTGGGGCTTAAAGGTGTGAAACAGAGCTCAAAAGAAGTCCGGGGAAGGAGTTACAATGGGGGAAAACAGTAGGAGTGGGTAGAGTTTCAATAGAAACTCCCCACATCCAGAGGAATCAGCCTCTGCCCCGGAGACCCGGAAAAGCAGTGTCAAAACCGGAGTCTCCGGGGCAAATCCGGATAGTTACCAGTTATGATTATTCCCCAAGAATAAGTGTCTTATTTGCTTATCAGAAGGACTTACCTAAGTATGTTCCCTCCATACAACAGTCAGTTACTTCTATTTTCTGGTTTTATCTGCATTTGATCTCTGTTTCAAACCACTGCTAGCTGTTTCTTTATCTAGTCTGATATGAACTAGTGGCCCTTACAGTTTGCTTAGGCCTACTGAAGCCCATTGTTTGTTGTGAGGAGGTGTGATGAGAACATTTGGTTGCACGGTAAAAGAAATTGGTTTAGGTAAGTTAATGTGTAAAACACAGGAAGTTATTGCTAAGGCATAATTTCCCTATAAAGGCTAATTATATTAGTTTAAATAGGTTTTCTAGTGCAGCAAATTTCAAGGTTAAGGCTTTATTTAGAGCTTCGTTTTTAAGGATTTATGAAATAATTCCACATAAAAATGCAGGCCTCCACTTGTAGTTACTGTGTGTGTAAAAATAATTGTGGCTAAAGCTGTCATCCTAATCGTGTCTCTAATCATTCAAACATAATTGATATTTTTATATCAGCTTGTAGCAGTAAATACAATACCAATGTCCTTTAAGTGATATTATGACACAGCTCTCTCTCAGTATTTTTGGCACATAATATTTTGTGGTGAATAAGATATTGGCTATTTTACTTGAAGCATATAAACAAATATTTCAGAACCTGTAGAAAACAATGTAATTGCAGTTTTGATTTATTTACTTCAATAGGTAGATTTGCCAAGGTTGAAAATATTAGTAATGCTAATAACCTTGTGAACATCATATGATGCATATATAAATGTTTTCAAATTCCACAATGCTACAGTAGTGGTTCTCAAATGTTTTGTGATGAGAAAACCCTTTGGTTTAAAACTAGGGATGGAATGCAAGAAAGTGAAGCATTCGCTATTTTTGAAAGCCATACATTTATACGCTATTTGCAATTGCTCAGGTTTTGATGCAAGAAACATACTAACACCTTGATGCTGATCGCTGAATAGCGCATTCTCCTAAAGTTTTTCTGGGAGGTCAATACAAAGATATCTAAACTGAACTTTTTATTCCAGTGTCTGAGCATATACCGTAAAATCTCAGGTATATTACGCACCTGTGTATAATACGCAGGTGTATATTATACCCAAGATTTAGGGGAAAACAAGAGTGCCAGTGTATAATACGCACCCTTGTTTTCCCCCTTGATAAAAAAAAATTGTAACGCTGGCGATCCCTTCCCTCCCTCCCCCGGCGCTATCTGCTGTCATAATGATGCTTACTGTGCTCCACTGAGGTCCCCACTGTGCTGTAGGCAAAAGAAGAGAAGCTTAAAATAAACTTCCTCTGGGCAAATTGTCAATGCCGGCGGCATGCTTGCATTTGCTGGCCACCTGCTTCCCATCAATGGGCTTTCAGGACCTTCCGCCTCCAGCCAATCGTAATGCAAGCATGCCGCCGGCATTGAAGATTTGCCCAGAGGAAGTTTATTTTAAGCTTCTCTTCTTTTGCCTACAGTACAGCGGGGACCTCAGTGGAGCACAGTAAGCGTCATTATGACAGCGGATAGCGCCGGGGGAGGGAAGGGATCGCCAGCATTACAAATTAAATCCTCGAAAAAATTCTCGGGTATAATACGCACCCCCCACTTCACATAAGGTGAAGTGGGGAAAAAATTGTGCGTATTATACCCGGGATTTTACGGTAACTACATGCTGTCACAAAAGATTAGAGGAAATGAAGCTGGGGATGATGGGAATTGCAGTTCCCCAAACCTGGAGGGTCTAAAGTTGCCCATTGATGGTCTACATGATTATATAAATATTGTTGATCGTAAACATTTGTACACACCTGCAGCCATTCTTAGGACTAACAGTAAAAACTTTCATCCCTCTCTCAGTGATTTATGAGAAATCCTGAAGGCTGTGTCTTCCACATGCCATTCTAACATGCTGGCAGGTTTCCTTTCAGTATTTAACAAGCTTCATGTGAACAGTTTTGGAGTCTTTTGGCTGCCTACCACTAAATGACTTGAGGGAGCCATAAAGCACAAAGAGACGTCAAATTGCTCATTACCCACCTGTCTGATCTATCAGGAAGCCATGCAGAATGATGCAGGAAACTCTGCCTCTGAAATTCACAAACATCCCTGTTTAACACACAGAGATGTGGATTTGAGAGAAATTTAGATAATCTGCAAAATAAAACATCTTTATGCAGAAAATAGTTACACTTATTCATTAATTCAGGTGGGGAACCAATCCAAATAAAAACAAATGTAGATTTGGAATTCAGTCCCTGAGTTTTGTCTCAAGTATTCCAACTGGAGCAAAAACCATAGGAAACAAACATTCCCATTGGCTTAAAGGGGTATTTTAAACCCTTGAATGCTAGAGAGGTCTCCGATGCATGACCGCTATACATTCAAGAAGTTCACCCTTTGAATGTCAGAGAGTTAAGCAATGCATACCACTCTGACACTCACATGGTTAAAATAAAACCATTATAATCATTGGGAGATTTTATATTTTTTGTTTAACCTCTGTAGTGCGGTAGGTTTTTCCTAGAAACTCTCTAATTCAGGTGAAATTGTGACAATAATAATGGAATAGTGGCTAAAAAACAACTAGCAGATGTCTTTGGTACGTGTGTTTAGGGCTTTAGCAATAGTGTCTGACCTTCTAGATCTCCTTGAATAGATTCTAGTTTAGCAAGACAAACCAAAATAACATATCACCTAGTTGTTATTTTTAAAACTAAAAAAGGATAGAAAACAGAATATCCCAAATGTTAATAATAACTTAGTTTATTTTCCATCCTCTTTTCTTTTGTTTATGTATCCCACAGGCTAATCATCACCAACAATATATAAAGATGAGATGAAATGGAGATAGCAATGATGAATGGTTCATTATTATATAGTAAAGTTGCCAATAATAGTTCAAGTAAAAAATGTAAAAAAAAGTGTGAAATACATAAAATAATCTAATATTAGTACCGATAAATTCAGAGCACTTAAGACTATTCATCTGTAGATGGAAAGTCTATCTATCTATATATCTATCTATCTATATATAGATGTAAAATAACAAACAAAATAAGTATCTTGTAATACCTTTTTTATTGGACTAACAGAATTTTGGATTGACAAGCTTTCGGGAGAACCTCCCTTTCTCAAGTCTAAAGCATTTCTGAGTAAAAGGACACAGAATTCACAGTGATACATAAAATTCAAAGTTTGGCTGTGTGTAGGTTTAAGAAAACATAGCAGCAGATAAGGTCAGAGCATCTACACTCTACTTGTAGAAGGTCGTAAATACCTTTTGTAAGGATTGGAGTGGGGGGAGAGGGAAAAAAATGCAGGAGATGATAATGGAGTGGTGAGAATTAAAAAAGTTTGTACATGTTAGGAGTGCTAGAATTGCCATCCAACAATCCAGCATGTGCATGCAGGCCTATATACAATATGCTCCCATATGTGCACATACATACACACACACACACATACACCCATATACATACATATACATATATACATACATACACATACATATACACACACATATACAAACCCATACACATGCATACAAACACACACACACACATACAAATATATATACATATACACACACACACACACATGTACACATATACATATATATATATATATATATATATATATATATATATATACACACACATACACACATACATATATATACACACACATATACACATATAAATATATATATATACATACATATACATACACATACACATACATACACATATACACACATACACATACATAAACATGCATACACACATACATACACATACATATATATACACACATACATACACATACACATACATATATATATACACACATACATACATATATATACACATGCATATATATACATACATACATACACACATACACATAAATACATACACACACATGCATAAACATGCATACACATACACACATATACACATACACACACATATACACATGTACACATACATACATACATACACATACATATGCATATATACATACATACACACACATACATATATACACACACATATACAAATACATATACACACACGCATATACATATATACATACATACCCATAGACACATGATACACACACATATATACACACACACACATACGCATACACATAAAGCAAATCTACAAGATGACCAGAAAAGAAATACAGCTCAACAGTGACATATACTTTCTATCCATCTGCAAGAAAAGACAGCTGATTCCGAAAGGACTAAAAATCAAAAATCCACTCGCTACTACACACAATTCACAGTATGCCAATAAGCTGTGTAAACGCACTAGTGAGAAGCTAAGGAACCATCTTATCCACCAGCTCTACAACAAGAAACATAACATACAATATGAAAAACAATGCTTACTTCAAAAACTGCGTGATGATAATATATATATAGCTGAACAACTAGAAAATGATTTACACAGTTCGTACAAAAAGCTCCAACAGGACCTTCTTAAAAAGAAAAATAATAAACTCATCAGACTTCAACAAGATCACCACAGACATCTGGCAGTACAAGAGAAATCACAAGAGAAATCAGGGATTGTTAATATTTCCGATTATGAACTATCAGAGTCAGAAGTATCAGTCCTCTCTAAAGGACTATCATTTTGTCCTAGCACAAAACTTGATCACATCCAGCTGTACTCTGACTTGGAAGAATTTTTCAGAAGGATGCGACTTAAGGAATACTTCCATGATAAAGAGAACACTGAAACAACAATGGCTTACACCAACAGCAAAAAGAACACCCACTTCACTCCAGCACCAGGACGAAATGCCAAATTGGACAGCTACATTGAAAGTTTCCGTCTAAGAACTGCATCCTTGGCGACCAAACAAAACAAAAAGGATATTTTTCATAATCTCACAGTACAGGAACAAACTGCAATAAGTGACTTGAGGAAGAATCATACTATCACCATCAAACCAGCAGACAAGGGAGGAGCAGTGGTGATAATGAACACCCCAGACTACATAAAAGAGGGGGACAGGCAATTGTCAGATGGCAAATACTACAGAAAACTAAATGAAGATCCCACCAAGGAATATACATTGCAACTTAGGGAGCTCATCAAATCCTTCCCTAAGAAGCTACAACCAGAATTGGAATCACTCATACCCACCAGTGCGGACATGGGCACCTTCTATATGCTTCCCAAAATCCACAAGAAGGATAATCCTGGCAGACCCATAATTACAGGAATGGGAACACTTACAGAACAAATCTCAGGACTCGTAGAAAATATCCTAAAACCTCTTGTCACCAATACCAACAGCTTCATAAAAGACACCACCGACTTCCTCAACAAACTCAGCCCAATCACGAACCTCCCTGCCAACACCATCCTAGTAACTATGGACGTGGAATCTCTGTACAGCAACATTCCACATAAAGATGGCATCAACGCTTGCCTCAATTTTCTCTCCTACACTGACAACCAAAAATACAGCCCCCAAATTATCGCAGAACTGACACTATTTATCCTCACACATAATTATTTCTGTTTCAACAATGAGGTCTACCTACAAACCATGGGCACTGACATTGGGCACTAAGATGGCACCCCAATATGCTAACCTGTTTATGGCAGACCTAGAACAGAAATTCCTAGACACACAACATACGAAACCATACAAGTATTACAGATACATCGATGATATTTTCATCATTTGGACCGAAAGCGAGGAAAAACTCATACAATTCCATGATTCTTTTAATTCATACCACCCCTCAATCAAACTAAAAATGGAATACTCTACAATATCTGTAAACTTTCTGGACACAACGGTGGCATGTACCAATGGCACAATCCACACCTCGCTCTACAAAAAGCCCACAGACAGATGCAGTTACCTCCACAGCACCAGCTTCCACCCCTCCCATACTAAACAGGGCATCATCTACAGCCAAGCCACTAGGTACCATCGAATTTGCTCTGACCCTAATGACCGTAATACACATCTAAATGTACTCTCCCAGTCTATGAGACAGAAAGGCTACAAATCAAGGATTATTACCAAACAAATCCACTCTGCTTTAAGAACACCACGCACACACCTGCTACAGTACAGGGAGAAAAAAATCTCTACACGGGTACCACTCGTTGTCACCTACAACCCAACTCTGGAACAAATATGGAAAATTATTAAAGATCTACAACCAATTCTGACAGAAGATGAGACTCTGAAAAATATCTTCTCTGAAACCCCTATTTTGGCCTTTAGACAACCACCAAACCTTCAGCAAAAATTAATCAACAGGAAACTACACACTGATGAGAAGAATACAGAAAAAGGTACCAGACAATGCCAGAAACCTCGCTGCAAACTGTGCCAGCACATATGTCCAGACAGCAAAGCCACCCACAACAACAAAACCTACAGCATTAAAGGATCATACTCCTGCACATCTAGCAATGTGGTATATATGATACACTGCACCAAATGCCACCTAGGGTGCTACATTGGGGAAACCACACAGCAATTAAATGGCAGAATGAACATGCACAGACACTCCATCAAACATCACACAGAAGGATCCTACTGCACCCCTGTGGGACACCATTTTACCCAGCCTGACCACTCAGTTAAGGACCTAAAAATCAAAGTACTCAAAGGAAACTTTAGAAACATCCAAGAAAGAAAAACTTTTGAAGCCAGAATGATCATATTTTTTAACAGCAAGAACAGAGGACTAAATGTTGATTTGGGTTTCCTGTCCCACTATCAAAGTTTCACATGACCCCTCTATCAGTATCTTACTCCTCATATATATATATCCACATGTCATAATGAATTCTAATATTGGTTCTGTATTATTACTAGTATATCAGCATGGCGTACAGACAGATGCTTCCCTATACTCCAATACATGTAGGTATATATGTGGGTGTGCTATTCTATATGTGTATATGGGTTTATTTGCATATATGTACATATAGGTATGCATGTATGTGTTTGTGTATGTGTATATGTACTAGTATATATAGGCTCTTGTGTTTGGACGTACGTTTTAGTATGTATTCCTACATATTTGGGTGTATACATTTGTGTATATGTGTGTACTCATATGTATATGTACTTTATGCATATATACTTGTGGGTGGGTATATAGACACATTGTATGTGTATGTATAGATGAATGTATGTATGTATGTATGTGTATATATGTGTATATGTATGTATGTATGTATGTATGTATGTTTATGTATATGTGTGTAGATGTATGTGTATATATATGTATATATATATATATAGATATATATGTATATTATGTATATGTGTGTATGTGTGTGTACATGTGTGTGTGTATATGTATGTATGTATATATTTATGTATGTGTATTTGTATTTATGTTTATGTATATGTGTGTGTGTGTGTGTGTGTGTGTATATGTATGCATGTTTGTGTGTATGTATGTATGTATGTGTGTACATGTGTATATGTGTGTGTGTGTGTGTATGTATGTGTATGTGTATGTATGTATATATATGTATATATATGTATGTGTATGTGTGTGTGTGTGTATATATGTGTGTGTATCATGTGTCTATGGGTATGTATGTATATATGTATATGCGTGTGTGTATATGTATTTGTATATGTGTGTGTATATATGTATGTGTGTGTGTGTATGTATGTATATATGCATATGTATGTGTATGTATGTATGTATGTATGTGTACATGTGTATATGTGTGTGTATGTGTATATGTGTGTATGTGTATGCATGTTTATGCATGTGTGTGTATGTATTTATGTGTATGTGTGTATGTATGTATGTATATATATGCATGTGTGTATATATATGTATGTATGTGTGTATATATATGTATGTGTATGTATGTGTGTATGTGTATGCATGTTTATGTATGTGTATGTGTGTATATGTGTATGTATGTGTATGTGTATGTATATGTATGTATATATATATATATTTATATGTGTATATGTGTGTGTGTGTATATGTATATATATTTGTATGTGTGTGTGTGTTTGTATGCATGTGTATGGGTTTGTATATGTGTGTGTATATGTATGTGTATGTATATATGTATATGTATGTATATGGGTGTATGTTTGTATGTGTGTGTGTGTGTATGTATGTGCACATATGGGAGCATATTGTATATAGGCCTGCATGTACATGCTGGATTGTTGGATGGCAATTCTAGCACTCCTAACATGTACAAACTTTTTTAATTCTCACCACTCCATTATCATCTCCTGCATTTTTTCCCTCTCCCCCCACTCCAATCCTTACAAAAGGTATTTACGACCTTCTACAAGTAGAGTGTAGATGCTCTGACCTTATCTGCTGCTATGTTTTCTTAAACCTACACACAGCCAAACTTTGAATTTTATGTATCACTGTGAATTCTGTGTCCTTTTAGTAAAAAATGCTTTAGACTTGAGAAAGGGAGGTTCTCCCGAAAGCTTGTCAATCCAAAATTCTGTTAGTCCAATAAAAAAGGTATTACAAGATACTTATTTTGTTTGTTATTTTACATCTGCATCACTGGACTAATACGGCTACAATCTCCACTCTACTATCTATCTATCTATCTATCTATCTATCTATCTATCTATCTATCTATATATATATATATATATATATATATGTACACACACAGATTTGTATGTTGCTTCCTCTGTCTCATCTTAGATGGACTCAGTATGTGCAAGGGTTATTTGACTATGCATGGTATGCACCTTGACCCACACCTCACCTTTGGTCTTCATATTGATATAAATTAACACCCAAAATTTATCCCAAAACAGGACTTCTGTTTAGAAACAAATCCTGTCCAAGTCCCCTAGTAAGGAAACGTATTGTTCTAATTCCAATCATAGACTATGTAGACTTAGTATATGTTCCTATGCCGCAAATCCATCTTGGTAAACTTGACACTCAGACAATCATTATGACACTTTATCTGCCAATGTAATTACACTACCAATACTGTGATATGTGGAAAGATCTAAATTGGCTAACGCTCGAATCAAGACATGCCCTTCACTTTTCTTGCTTAGTACACAACCACTTCTCTGGAAAGCTACCAGACTACACTCAGTCCAGCTCTCCATATTACCTATAACTTCCACTCCACTGCTAACAACTCACTGAGTATACCATACTACAAGAAAGAAGCCTGTCAATCTGTCTTCTCCTTCAGAGCACCGAAACCTGGATTGACCTGCCCTAAAAAATTAGATCTTCTCCCAGTTTAAAATCCTTAAAAATAACTGCTTCTTAGTTCTAAAAATAACATGTAACTGTATACACATTTTTCGTATGCCTGTTTGTAAATATAAATTGTCTCTATTTGTATAAATATGTAACTGTTTACTGTAAAAGCTCTCCAGGACATACTTCCTGGTAAATACATGCTCAGATCATCTATGCAAAGCATAAATAGGTGAGATTAGATAAGCAGTAGTGGTGCTGTATATATCAAAGCTAATAGAGAAATGTATTGCTTATCACTTACCACTGAGAACAATAAATAATATACATAAATGAGCAGTTTGGTGTTGGCATTACTATTCCTGCCACTTTCTTTGGTGTTCACTCAGTTTTCCTTTAAATCTCCTGTATAACTATACAACACATTTAAAGGCAATGATACCTCTTTCTCAGGGATAATTGTTAACAAGGGATGGCTTTGATAGGCCACGTTATCTTATTTGTAGAATGTCCCATTGTCCATTGCTAAAACCCTAAAAATCCTACATAGAGATAAGTGCTAGTTCTTTTGTAGCCAATAATCCATTATTATTGTTACATTTTCATTTCAGCACCATTAACTAGATTACTTTTGTGGATCCAAAAAAATCACCCTAGCTACCTTTTGATTAGGACTTTTTCTTGTCTAAGCATCTTGTATTAAGAAACATATATTGTGATAAGCACCCATTAAGAACGAGCAAGATAAAATGTCTAGCTCTTACGCATAGTGGTCCGTTAATGGTGCTACAAGTCACATTTTTTCATTCCCATGTGCCATTGCAGAGAGGAAATTTCGAGATTCACATCTGACTGACCTCACCCTCAGACAGTCCAGCTCTGAAATGTCAGGCATATCCACTCTGCACAAAAGAATCAGCAAAATCACAGACATACATTTCAGCCTATGTGGGCCTTGTCAGTGTGGTGCAGCTGATTCCCTATAGGCACATGGAGAGCAAGGGCCCGTGCCTGGGATCCCCTTCCACTGAGGGAGACTAAGAAACAAATATTGTGACAAGCACCCATCAGAACGAACAAGATAAAGTGTCTAGTTCTTAGGCATAGTGGCCCCTCAATGGTGCTACAAGTCACATTTTTTCACTTCCATGTTCCATTGCAGAGAGGAAATTTCCATATTCATATCAGACTGGTCCCACCCTAAGACAGTCCAGCTCCAAAATGTCAGGCAAATCCTCTCTGCACAAGAGTATCAGCAAAATCACAGATGTACATTTCAGTGTATGTGGACCTCGTTGGTGTGGTGAAGCTGATTCCCTCTAGGCACATGGAGAGTAAGGGCCCATGCCTGCAATCCCCTTCCACTTAGGGAGACTAAGAACCAAATATTGTGATGAGCATCCATCAAAACAAACAAGATAAAGTGTCCAGTTCTTAGATATAGTGGCCCTTGAATGGTATTACAAATCACATGTTTTCCCTCAGATGTGCTAGTGCAGAGAGAAAATTTCCATATTCATATCAGACTGGTCTCACCCTCAGACAATTTAGCTCTGAAATGTCAGGCTTATCTTCTCTGCACAAGAAAAGCAACAGAACTACAGACATCCATTTCAGTCAATGTAGACCTTGTCAATGTGGTGCAGCTCATTTCCTCTAGGACTATGGAGAGCAAAGGCCCATGCCAGGGATCCCCTTCTGCTTAGGGAGACTAAGAAACAAATATTGTGACGAGCACTCATCGAGAATGAACAAGATAAAGTGTCTAGTTCTTAGGCAAAGTGGCCCCAGTCTGATATGAATATGGAAATGTTCTCTCTGCAGTGGCACATGGGAGTGAAAAACGTGACTTATAGCACCATTGAGGGGCCCCTGTGCCTAAGAACAAGACACTTTATCTTGTTCATTCTCGATGGGTGCTTGTCAAAATATTTGTTTCTTAGTCTCCCTAAGTGGAAGGGGATCCCAGGCATGGGCCATTGCCCTCCATGGTCCTAGAGGGAATTAGCTACACCACACTGATGAGGCCCCATGACTGACATTTCAGAGCTGGCCTGTCGGAAGGCAGGACCAGTCTGATATGAATATGGAAAATTTCTCTCTCTAATGGCACATGAGAGTGAAAAAACACTGCTTTTTGCACCATTGCGGGGCAGCTATGCCTAAGAACTAGATGCTTTATCTTGTTTGTTTTCAATGGGTGCTAGTCACAATATTTGTTTCTTAGTCTCCCTAAGTGGTAGGACATCCCAGGCATGGGCCCTTGCTCTCCATGTGCCTAGAGGGAATGAACTGCACAAGGTCCACATAGGTGAAACAGACGTCTGTGCTTTTGCTGATTCTATTGTGCAGAGAGGATATGCCTGAAGCTTCAGAGCTGGACTGTCTGAGAGTGGGACCAGTCTGATGTGAATATGGAAATGTTCTCTCTGCAATGGCACATGGGAATGAAAAAATGTGACTTGTAACAGTGTTGAGTGACCACTATGACTAATGACAAGGCACTTTATTTTGTTTGTTCTCGATGAGTGCTTGTCACAATATTTGTTTCTTAGTCTCCCTAAGTGAAAGGGTATCCCAGGCATGGGCCCTTGCTCTCCATGTGCCTAGAGGAAATCAGCTGCACCACACTGACCAAAATGTAAGTTTGTGGTTTTGCTGATTCTCTCATGCCAAGAAGGTTTGCCTGACATTTTGGAGCTGGACTGTCTGAGGACGGGACCAGTCTGATATGCATATGGAAATTTTCTTTCTGCAATAGCACATGGAGTGAAAAACTTGACTTGTAGAGCCATTGATGGGCCACTATGACTAAGGACAGGACACTTTATCTTGTTCATTCTCGATGGGTGCTCTTCACAATATTTGTTTCTTAGCTTTCCTAAGTGGAAGGGGATCCCCTGCATGGGACATTGCTCTCCATGTGCCTAGAGGGGATCTGCTGCATCACACCATTGAGGCCCATATAGGGTGAAATGTACATCTGTGGTTTTGCTGATTCTATTGTGTAGAGAGGATATTTCAGAGCTGGACTGTTTGAGAGTGGGACGAGTCTGATGTGAATATGGAAATGTTTTCTCTACAATGGCACATGGGAATGAAAAAATGTGACTTGTAGCACCATTGAAGGGCCACTATGCTTAAGAACTAGACACATTATCTTGTTTATTCTTGATGGGTGCTCATCATAATATTTGTTTCTTAGTCTTCCCAATTAAAGGGGGATCCCAGGCATGGGCCCTTGCTCTCCCTGTTCCTAGAGGGGATCTGCTGCATCACACCATTGAGGCCCATATAGGGTGAAATGTACGTCTGTGGTTTTGTTGATTCTGTTGTGCAGAGAGGATTTTCCTGATGTTTTGGAGCTGGACTGTCTGAGGGCTGGACCAGTCTGATATGAATATGGACATTTTCTCTCTGCAATGGCACATGGGAGTGAAAAACGTGACTTGTAGCACCATTGAGGGACCACTATGCCTAAGGACAAGCCACTTTATCTTGTTCATTCTCAATGGATGCTCGTCACAATATTTGTTTCTTGTATTATTTTCTGCTAAAAGTCTTGATGACTGTTCTATGAACTTAATGAGACTAATTATATATTAGAGAGTTAAGGACCTGAGTGAAACATTGGATGCAAGTGAAAACAAAAAAGGTGAAAATGGAGGAAAATACCATCCAGATTTTAGAAAATGGGATGATATTGTTAACAAATGTATTGTAGACCTTGATTGCAAAATATTTTCTAGAAAACAAAGGAAACTATACAGAGATAGGAATGATAGAATAAGAAATTGGGTTCACTATAACATACATAACAATCCAAGAAGACAGGCGGGAAGAAAAAAGGATTACCAATCAGTTAAAAAAAGGAAATTACTATAATACATCATCAGAGAAATTCCAGATACAATGGAAAGGATAATGACAAGAGTGAACCTCAAATAACACATCAACAAAAGAGAAGAATGGAATGGAGAAAGAATTGAGCAGAACATCATTTGCAAGAAGTGAAAGAAAAGAAAGAAAAGAAGAAAGAGGAGGCCACTGGAAGAAAATATGATAATATCTCAAAATCCATAATATAGAAATAAATCATCCATTATACACTTATACAACAATACAACTAGAACAACTGATGAAACCATCAAGTCAGATGGAGCAAATGTCACATGAACCCCAACAGATAAACAGATCAGAGGAGTTTAACGAGGTAGACGAGGTAGACACGGCAGAGCTAAATTTGAGAAAAAATACTTTAAAGTTGTCCGAGTACTCATTTACAAATGATGACCTATCACTGTTAAGTAAATGTATAAAATTTGCCCCAAGCTTCTGTCTGAGTCACTTTTAAATATATGCAGACATCCTGAAATTCATCCACAAACTAACTAAAAATAGTCTTTATAATACAAAATTATAAACCAACCAAACTAAGTGGGGAAGAAAACAAGTATGAAATAAATGATAGACAAGATCTGGTACAAGAAATTATATTGAGAGGGGGCGGAGCGACTGCCGAGGAACATGGCCGCATAATCCTTGAGCTCCGTGCCTCGGCAGCTTATAATTAGCACTCACTGCGTTGTTTTGCTATTTTCTTTTCTATTATTATTCACTTTGACTGACTAGATGTCCACGAGCTGGTTACTACCACAAATGAAGAAAAAGACCGCAAAAACCCGCAAATCGGGGCCTTCAAAAATCACGAACTACCTACCAGTGCGCCATTGCCCTCAACAGGTTTTCCCGCCATTGGAGAAATCATCGGACGGTCCTACAGTCAGGAGCCCTGAAATCTCTCTACAGCTGGCACACTTGGGTAAAACCGATCTCCCTTCTCCCATGTCTGTGGCTGCAGGGGCTCTATCGCCGATCAGTGAATCAGGACACATGGAACCTGAAGTGATGTCTCCCCCTGTGGCAGCCTCAACGGCCTGTGTTACAAAAGAGGATCTGAGACAACTCGCGTCTGAGATTACCTCGGTGGTTAAAGATTCAATCTCAGACCTCCGCAAAGACATCTCCCAGCTGGGCACAAGAATTTTCCAGCTAGAACAAGAAAAGGATAACCTTTACCAAGGCCAACACGATCTTGAACAACTTTTGGCTCAGCAGGATGATACTATTCAGTTTCTCACATACAAACTCGATGACCTAGACAACAGAGGTCGACGAAATAATTTCAGACTACGGGGTTACCCGAATCGGTTCAACCCAAAGATCTGTTCAACACACTCTACACTATTTTTCATGATGTCCTGGGATTACCTAAATCACCTAAGATCGAAATAGAAAGGGCCCACAGGGCACTGCGGCCTAGGAGGTCTGACGCGGAGCCACCCAGGAATGTGATATGTTGCACGTTACGCTTTCAGGATCGAGAGGCCATACTACGTAAGGGTAGGGAGATGGGAGATATTCCCTTCATGGGCTCCTCGCTCCAACTGTTTCAGGATCTCTCCCCTTATACCCTACAATTAAGGAGAGCGTTTAAACGGCTCACAGAACACCTTAGACGTTTAGACATTCGTTATAGATGGGGCTTCCCCTTCTGCATTACCACCCTGCATAAGGGATACCCGATCTCAGCGAGATCCTTGGAAGAAGTACCCTCCTTCTGCAGAGAGTTGGGCATTGAAGTACCGGAGATGATACCTGGAAAGGACGACCGCAGAGTTGGGACCCCGGGAGCTCAGAAAGGCGCACGGGAACAACGCTCGAGATGGACGGAAGTACCTGAGCCAAAGAAGAGGAGACATAGAGACTCGGGCACTGACTCACCTGCTGGGGCTGAGGCCCCACCGGACTGGGCCGCTTGACTTCTCCTGTTACCATCTGCTGCTTTGTTGCTATGGACTTTCCTCCCCCGTGCTCCTCTTGAGGCACTTTCTCACCCATTGCTGTTACTATATATCCGTATGATTTAACAACGCTCGAGGTGGATGGAAGTGCCTGAGCCAAAGAAGAGGAGACATAGAGACTCGGGCACTGACTTCCCTGCTGGGGCTGAGGCCCCGCCGGACTGGGCCGCTTGACTATATATTCGTATGTTTTAGCAACGCTCGAGGTGGATGGAAGTGCCTGAGCCAAAGAAGAGGAGACATAGAGACTCGGGCACTGACTCCCCCGCTGGGGCTGAGGCCCCGCCGGACTGGGCCGCTTGACTTTTCCTGTTACCATCTGCTGCTCTGTTGCTATGGACTTTCCTCTCCCATGCTCCTCTTGAGGCACTTTCTCACCCATTGCTGTTACTATATAATCGTATGATTTAATACCAGGTATTATATTTATATGTCTTGTTTTTTTTTTTTTTTTCTTTCAACCTGTCTTATCTGTGGATGGTGGTGGGGGGGTTTATGTTATGAACAGGGGACGCTCCCGGGAGCCTCACCCCTCCGAGCTTGGTTGTGCTACGCAGCACTGATGGAGGGGGTGGCTGTCTGGACTGTCTCAGGACACCGTATCCGGGGCTCTGTGCTAGTGACCTCTGTATGGGGGGGGGGTGACTCGCGGCCCGGTGGGGTGGACCTAGTGCCGCGCGGACTTGAATGTTCCCGTTCGGCGCTGGGCCCTCTCGGAGATACATACTGCTGGGACGCTAGGAGTTCAGTGTTTATTTTGCATGCAGTTGGTGGGGCTGTCCGTACCTCCCCGCTGGCTGTGGATCTGTTTTTTTTTTTTTTTTTTTTTTTATTATTATTTTATGCGGATTCTGCAGCCAGCTGGCGGGGAGGGTATGTGACTGTTTCTGTGGGATGCCCGAGTCCCGGAGATCTGACTTGATGTTCTATAACCCTGGTACCCTGTAGTTCGGGTCTGGTCTTCGGGGCGTGGGATTCTTAGACTTATAGGGGTGATGTATGCCCAATTTTTTTTGTAGCCCTCTGGACAGTGGGCCACTGGGTCTCGTCATGTGCGGTACCCAGGTGGTCCACATCTGGGGGACTGATTAGAATGTCCTGGGAGGGTGTCTTCTCCCTTTTGGTGTATGGGTTATGCCCTTATGGCAATTGGGAGGTCGATAGTTGACCTCTTGTTGCTTCCCTTATGTTTCTCTATGTTTGTGGTTATGTAAGGTACTGTTAGTTTTATTATCTAGTCTATATGTCAATATCTGATCGACGGACCCCCGTGGCGTCCCTTCGCCTGCTTGGGCGGTGGGTGACATTGGGGTTCGTTGAGCTATACAATAATTTCATATGCGCAGTGGTTGATGATGTGCATATCTACGAGGCTGCTCGAGGCACGGGGATCGGATTTCTTGTACACTTCCTCTCCATCCCATAGTGGCTGTGTTGCCGCTGACGTGTATACTCGCTTACCCTAGATGGACACACTCCACTTGGGGTTAGCTCACGTACATTCCTTTTTCTTATCTCTCTTTCTCCTTTTTCTTTCCCCCCTCTCTCTCTCTCTTTTTCTCAAATCTCTGGTGTCATGTGTCATCAATGCCGATGACTGGTCTTTGATGGTGTGGGGGGTCTACGGTCTCCTGCTGAGAGATCCATGGCGTTATGTATATTATGCATAGGACGAAAAATCAGGTCCCACTGAGGGTGCTCTCTGTTAACGCAAAGGGTTTAAATATTCCCGAGAAGAGATCCCTAGCTCTGAGGGAATTCGCTAGACTGAAGGCGCATATAGTCCTTATACAGGAGACCCACTTTCTGCAATCAGCGCCCCAATCTTTAATAAGTAGACAATTCTCTAATGTTTGGTTAGCTTCCTCAAGACATGACGCGAAACGCTGTGGCGTGGCAATTTTGTTACACAACTCTCTGTCCTGGCAACTCCAAGATGTCTGTAGAGATGAAGAGGGTCGTTATATTTTTATAAAGGGCCTGTTATTTGGCATCCCTTGCACCATTGCCTCGATATATGTACCGAACAGGAAACAGGTCTCTTTCGTCTCCAAGGCTCTATCTGTGCTTATGCAGTTTAAATCAGGTCGGCTCTTTTTAGGAGGGGATTTTAATTTACCTACAGATCCTGAACTTGATTGCTCTATGGGCACCTCATCCTTATCTCCCTCAATTTTAAGCAGATGGAAAGATGCCATCTCCTCTCATAATCTCATTGACATCTGGAGATTGCTTAATTCCTCCTCTAAGAACTACTCTTATTTTTCTTCAGTTCATAGTAGATATACTCGAATTGATTACCTGTTTCTAGAACAATACCTGGTTCATATGGTTGTGGATGCGGCTATTGAACCTATCACCTGGTCTGACCACGGGCCGGTCTGGTTGGATTTCCAGTGGGAAGCTACTTTGCCAGGTGCTCCAACATGGAAAATGAATGACACCCTTCTTACAGAGGCTGAGGATCTTGCTTCCATATCAATGACCCTAGACAACTATTTTAAAGAAAATAACGTAAGTGTTTCTTCCTGCGTGTCCCTCTGGGAGGCACATAAATGCGTAGTACGTGGAGAGCTCATCAAGCTGGGCTCCCACAAAAATAAACTCTGACGACATCAGATCCAGTCTCTTTGTGACAAAGTTCGGAAGTTGGATGGCAGACATAAACAAACATTATCAGCGGCCGATTTAGCAGATCTCTCCAAATGCAAAGCCGAACTTGCTAAAGTCTATAAGGATCGCATTCTTAAATCGTTTTACTGGCATAAATATGAGAGGTATCTACTAGGTAATAGATGCGGGAAGTTGTTAGCAAGATTGATTCGCATTAAGAGGAAATCTAACTATATCTCATCTATTAAGGATGCTTCGGGTACTCTTAGGCAATCCTTCCCGGATATTGCTTCAGAGTTTCTTAAATACTATACCTCTCTGTATAACTTATCCACTTTACAACCCCCAGTGCATCCTCCCACCTTCCATACTCTTGTTACCTCCTTTCTTGACCGTGCAGGCACGGTACGTTTGCCAGAGTCGCTCCTTACCGATTTGGAAGCCCCTTTCACGATGGCAGAACTGGAAACTGCTATTAAACGAGCACCTCAACATAAATGCCCAGGTCCAGATGGATTCCCTGTTACGTATTACAAACGGCTATTTTCTGTTCTTGCTCCGCATCTTTTATCAGCCTTTAACTCTATTGCCCAGGGTTCCAGTTTCCCTGCGGACAGCTTAATGGCACATATCACTCTTATTCCGAAACCTGACAAAGATCCGTCCCTCTGCTCTAACTATAGACCCATATCACTATTGAATACGGACGTAAAGCTATTTGCAAAACTTCTGGCGGAGAGGTTGAAACCAGCCCTACCCTCGTATATCCATTTAGATCAATCCGGATTTGTACCAGGGCGTCAAACGAAAGATAATACTACAAAGGCTATGGCCCTAATTTATCTAGCGGTGTCACGGAACCTGTCAACTGCCTTGATATCGATTGACGCAGAGAAAGCCTTCGACAGGGTGCATTGGTTATATTTAGAAGATCTGTTGCGCTATATGGGATTGGGCCCCAGAGCTTTGCATTGTATCTTGAGTCTGTACACCTCCCCGTCAGCTCGTTTAATTATAAATGGCTTTCTATCAGATCCTTTTCATATTTCTAATGGAACACGACAGGGATGCCCCCTTTCACCCATTCTTTTTATCCTCTCACTTGAACCATTGCTTAGTGCCATACGGAATTGCTCACAAATTACAGGTATCCCGTTGCATGAAGGAGAGGAGAAGTTGGCCTGCTTTGCAGATGATATTTTGCTTTTTGTGACAAACTTACAAGCCTCCATACCTCCTCTTATGTCTTTATTGTCGGATTATAGCCTGATTTCTAATTTCAAGATCAACTACTCTAAATCCGAAGCCCTACATGTAGGAAGCAAGCACAACATTCCCCAATTAGTTGGGACCAGTTTCCCCTTTAAGTGGACAGACTCACACATAACTTACCTTGGAATTCACATCTCACCGTCTCTTTCTAATATCCTTACCATTAATGTTACTAGACTCTTAGAAACTTTGGAAGCTGAATTGAGCTCTTGGGATTCACTGTTCATATCTTGGTTTGGGAGAGTAAACCTTCTGAAAATGGTAGCTTTACCACAGATTTTGTATATTTTGAACGGGATGGCATTACCCATTCCTCCTATGTCTATCTCCAAAATACAATCTCTACTCAACTCTTTCGTATGGAGATATAAGAGACCAAGACTACGCTCAGCCTGGCTTTACCGTCAGGTACGGGATGGAGGCATGGGCTTGCCGGAAGTCTCACGCCTTTATGACTCCTCTTCCCTAGCTATATTGGCTGATTGCATGAACCCCATACGAAGAACCTGGTCGCATGTGCTAACTACTTTAGATCATACTATAGCTCCTTCTAATATTCTATGGTTGCCCAAGCTATCCAGACCTGCTATTTTAACCCGCTTCCCTATCACCCGTCGAGCATTGGAAGTCTGGGACAGAGTAGCTGTCCCCTCTCATTTATCCTCTTTCCCGTCCCCTCTTCTGTCAATTTGTGGCAACCCTGACATCGCCCCTGGGTTAGGTAACGGTGGATTTCGGCTATGGGAGACTCTCGGCGTCCACACTCTGAGTGTTTTGGTGGTAGACTCTGGTCTGTTGCCCTTTGAATCGTTATGCCGCAATTATTTTCTCCCCTCATCCCACGCGTGGCAATATCGCCAGCTGGACCATTACATTAGGTCACTCTTATCACAGGGATTCGTAGCGAGAACGTTGACTCCGTTTGAATCGGCAATATCGACGGGGAAATTACTGCTACACCCGATTTCCAAACTAAACAAGCTGCTAAGCCCTGACCCCTTGACTTCTAAACCAGGTTTTTTAAGACAGTGGGAACGCGAATTACAAACATCTTGGTCGCTTAGTAAATGGCTGGGTGTTTTTAGATCTCTGGTTGCAGATGCCCCTGATATGTCGGCTAAGGAGGCCAATTTCAAATTAATAACCAGGTGGCACTACACACCTGTTACTTTATCCCGGATGTTTCCCACGTGTCCTTCCTCGTGCTGGAGATGTGGGAATTCCAGGGGTTCAACACTGCATATCTGGTGGTCCTGTCCTGCCCTGCAGACCTACTGGTCTGGGATTCAATCTGTGATTAACCAAATACTCAGAGCTACGTTACCTGGAGATCCCGAGGTACTCCTGTTTAATGTTCTCCCCTCGGGGGCAGGCCTTAATGTTACGCAAAGAAAACTTTTAGCTTTCATGTTAGAAGCAGCAAGACGTCTCATCCCGGCCAACTGGAAGTCAGATACCTCACCGTCATTACAGGATTGGCAACGCAGAGTCGATGAAGTGGCCTCCTTGGAAAAAACGCGTGCATTGGTCTTTAGTCGCCTTTCGCATTATCATCAGATTTGGGATCCATGGTTGCTTTATAAGGGAAAGCTTCCTTTCCCTCAATGAAAATTCAGTTCGGTGCGTACACCGACCAGGGAAACGGACACCTTGTTTACAGAGAGTACCACTCTATACATGTGTTCTCCTGTCGCTCTTGATCTCTCGAATCGTGTAGGTGTTCTCCCGTTCTCTTGTTTTTAATGAAGACCATTACCTCACTATTTGAGACACCGGGTAGTAACTCCAGAATGCCGGCTCTCTGAGGCCCTTGACACCATTGATTACTTCTTCTTTCCTTTCTGTCACCTCCCTCCTTCACCCACTTGTTGTAGTTTTTCTTTCTCCCCTCTTCCTCTTCCCTCCCAGTAATGATTTTTTTCTAACTCTTTTTCCTACTTCTCCTTTTTAGGCTAACTGTTTCTGCACACTTGAGGTGCACACCATCTGATCCCTAAGTCTCAGTGCTCAACTTCCTTTATTTGTGAAATTCAATTTAACATTATCTGTTTTTATATCTTTTGATGTTACTTACTGCATAGACACCTTCTATGGCTGCATTGCTCTTTCTGTTTTATATTCCAATTTTATAAGGAATTATGTCATTGCTATGTAGCTTTGTATTGACTGATTTTTTTCACAATAAAGCTTTTCGGAAAAAAAAAAAAAAAAAAAAAAAGAAATGATATTGATTTTGCAACAGTTTTTAGAAGAAGACATCCCTGACAATTAAAAGGATGGACTATACACAGTGGCTTAAACCAAATTTTATATGATATTCCATCAAATCAAAAGGTTCATTCAGTAAATCACTCATATACAGTTGTGTGAAAAAGAAAGTACTCCCTCTTTGAATTCTATGGTTTTACATATCAGGCCAGCAAGTGTGACCACCTCTATAAAAGCCAAAGTTTTAGCAGTTTGCTGGTCAGGAGCATTCAGGAGTGTGTTAACCCAATGCCAAGGAGGAAAGACATCAGCAACGATCTTAGAAAAAAAACTGTTGCTGCCCATCAATCTGGGAAGGGTTATAAGGCCATTTCCAAACAATTTAAAGTCCATCATTCTACAGTGAGAAAGATTATTCAAAAGTGGAAAAACATTCAAGACAGTTGCCAATCTTCCCAGGAGTGGACGTCCTAGCAAATTCACCCCAAAGTCAGACCGTGCAATGCTCAGAGAAATTGCAAAAAACCCAAGAGTTACATCTCAGACTCTACAGGCCTCAGTTAACATGTTAAACTTTAAAGTTCATGACAGTACAATTAGAAAAAGACTGAACAAATGTGGTTTGTTTGGAAGGGTTGCCAGGAGAACGCCTCTTCTCTTTAAAAAGAACATGGCAGCACTGCTTAGGTTTGCAAAGTTGCATTTGAACAAACCACAAGACTTCTGGAACAATGTCCTTTGGACAGACGACACCAAAGTGGAGATGTCTGGCCATAATGCACAGCGCCATGTTTGAGGAAAACCAAACACCTCATACCAACTGTCAAGCACGGTGGTGTAGGGGTGATGGGCTTGTTTTGTAGCCACAGGACCTGGGAACCTTGCAGTCATTGAGTTGACCATAAACTCCTCTGTATATCAAAGCATTCTAGAGTCAAATGTGAGACCATCTGTCCGACAGCTAAAGCTTGGCCGAAATTGGGTCATGCAACAGGACAATGATCCCAAGCACACCAGTAAATCTACAAAAGAATGGCTAAAAAAGAAAAGAATCAAGGTGTTGCAATGGCCCAGTCAAAGTTCAGACCTCATCCCGATTAAAATGCTGTGGAGGGACTTTAAAAGAGATGTGCAGAAACGAATGCCCACAAACCTCAATGACTTGAATCAACGTTGTAAAGAAGAGTGAGAAAAAATTCCTCCACAACGATGTGAGTAACTGATAAAGTCATACAGAAAATGATTACTTTAAGTTATTGTTGCTAAAGGAGGTTCTACAAACTACTGAATCATAAGGTGTACTTAGTTCTTCACAAATGGCTTCTCCATTTTGGCTTTATTTTTGTTAAATAAATCATGAAACTGTGTAATATGTCATGTGTTGTTGTTCATCTGAGGTTGTATTTACCTAATTTTTAGACCTGCCGCATGATTGTTATTATGTCCTGATTTGTAAAATCATAGAATTCAAAGAGAGTTACTTTCTTTTTTCACTGTAAATGGTTCTTTTGGACATCAGAAAGGTCTTTGGAAAAAAAAACATTCCAGTATTAACACAACACAACCAACCAGAACAGGAATACCTACAGTTAGGGAAAAAATAATTTGATCCCCTGCTGATTTTGTACGTTTGCCCACTGACAAAGAAATAATCAGTCTATAATTTTAATGGTAGGTTTATTTGAACAGTGAGAGACAGAATAACAACAAAAAAATCCAGAAAAACGCATTTCAAAAAAGTTATAAATTGATTTGCATTTTACTGAGTGAAATAATTATTTGACCCCTTTGCAAAACATGACTTAGTACTTGGTGGCAAAACCCTTGTTGGCAACCACCACAGAGGTCAGATGTTTCTTGTAGTTGGCCCCCAGGTTTGCACACATCTCAGGAGAGATTGTGTCCCACTCCTTTTTGCAGATCCTCTCCAAGTCATTAAGGTGTCAAGGCTGCCGTTTGTCAACTCGAACTTTCAACTCCCTCCACAAATTTTCTATGGGATTAAGGTCTGGAGACTGACTAGGCCACTACAGGACCTTAATGTGCTTCTTCTTAAGCCACTCCTTTGTTGCCTTGGCTGTGTGTTTTGGGTCAATGTCATGCTGGAATACCCATCCACGACCCATTTTCAATGCCCTGGCTGAGGAAAGAAGGTTCTCACCCAAATTTTGACAGTATATGGCCCCGTCCATCATCCCTTTGATGCGGTGAAGTTGTCCTGTTCCCTTATCAGAAAAACACCCCCAAACATAATGTTTCCACTTTTGTGTTTGATGGTGGATATGGTGTTCTTGGGGTCATAGGCAGCATTCCTCCTCCTCCAAACATGGCAAGTTGAGTTGATGCCAAAGAGCTCGATTTTGGTCTCATCTGACCACTACACTTTCACCCAGTTCTCCGCTGAATCATTCAGATGTTCATTGGCAAACTTCAGACGGGCCTGTACATGTGCTTTCTTGAGCAGGGGGACCTTGCGGGCGCTGCAGGATTTCAGTCCTTTAAGGTGTCGTGTGTTACCAATTGTTTTCTTGGTGACTATGGTCCCAGCTGCCTTGAGATCATTGACAAGATCCTCCCATGTATTTCTGGGCTGATTCCTCACTGTTCTCATGATCATTGAAACTCCACGAGGTGAGATCTTGCATGGAGCCCCAGACCGCGGGAGATTGACAGTTATTTTGTGCTTCCTCCATTTGCGAATAATCGCTCCAACTGTTGTCACCTTCTCACCAAGATGCCTGGCGATGGCCTTGTAGCCCATTCCAGCCTTGTGTAGGTCTACAGTCTTGTCCCTGACATCCTTGGACAGCTCTTTGGTCTTGGCCATGGTGGAGAGTTTGGAATCTGATTAATTGATTGCTTCTGTGGACAGGTGTCTTTTATACAGGTAACAAGCTGAGATTAGAAGCACTCCCTTGTTGCCTGAATAAAAGACACCTGGGAGCCAGAAATATTGCTGACTGATCGGGGGTCAAACACTTATTTCAATCAGTAAAATGCAAATCAATTTATAACTTTTTTGAAATGCGTTTTTCTGGATTTTTTTTTTTGTTTTTATTCTGTCTCTCACTGTTCAGATAAATCTACCATTAAAATGATAGACTGATCTTTTCTTTGTCAGTGGGCAAACATACAAAATCTGCAGGGGATCAAATATTTTTTCCCTCACTGTAAATAAGCTTATGGACACTGAGGAGTTGGTATTCCAAGAAGCAGACAAAGGAGACAGCTTGGTTTTACAAACAAGAGAACAATATCTTTCAGAGGCTCCACATATTCTTGAGGATGAAAAATTATACGTAAGACTAAGTAGGAACCCCCTACCAGAATTTCAAGAAAGATATGATGCTTTCATCAAAATGGCCCTCTTAGAATCTATCATCGCCATACAAGAGTTTCTGTTTCTGAAAAGAGAATTCCTCAACATGCCTATCTATTATCACATCACAAAAATTCACAGAAATATTGAAAATCCCCAAGAAAGACCAATTATTTCTAGCATCAGTTCCCTTACTAGTGGCCTGTCCCACCTCATAGATTTTCATCTTCAATGCTGTGTGAAAACCTTACCTTCTTATGTAAAGTACACTAAAGATGTGTTGAATAAACTGAAGGCTCTATAAACGAAACCAGGATATCTATGGGTATGTTGTGATCTGACTTGACTGTACATTAATCTAGTATTTGGACTTCAAGCAGCTGGATATTATCTTGTACAAGATTAATTGATATCCAAGAAATAGCCTAAGTTCATTGTTCAAGCAATACATTGTTTACTAAATCATAAGAGCTTCATGTTTGAGGACAAGCACTACATGGTACTGTGGTACTGAGATGGGAAAGTTATTCTCCACTAGATAAGCCAAACTCTTTATGGGATTTTGGGAAGAAACACACATTCATATGGTCAGTTGTTCAAATGTATAAAAATGTTATTACTTCCAGTTGCTGGAAATAATTTTAACCCCTTCAGTAACAAGGATACTTAATTTCCAGAGATAGCAAAATCAGAGAGATTAAATATCATTCCTATTTGATCCAGTCTAAGACTTGATTTTTAGGGAGAATTGTTTCCACTACTATTACCACATTCTCAAGGCATGTGTGGGCTCTCAGGTGCTGCTCAAGTCACATTTTTCACTCCCATATACCACTGCAAAGAAGAATTTTCCATATTCACATCAGTCTGGTCCCACGCACAGACACTCCAGCCCCAAAATGTCAGGCAAATCCTCTCCACAAGAGAGAAACAACACAAACACAGACGTATGTTTCGGTCCATGTGGACCTCGTTAGTGGGATGCACCTGTTCCCCTCTAGGCACACAGAAGCAAGGGCCCATGCCTGGGATACCCTTCCACTTAGGGAGACAACAAACCAAAAGAATGTGACAAGTGCACACCGAGAAAAAGCAAAATAAAGTAGTTTGCTCAAGGCATGTGTGGCCTCTCAGGGACTGCTCAAGTTACATTTTTTGCTCCCATGTGTCTCTACAGAGAGGAAATTTCCAAATTCACATCAGTCTGGTCCCACCCACAGAGAGCCCAGCCCAAAATGTCTGGGAAATCCTCTCCGCACAATAGAAACAGCACAGCCCCAGACGTACGTTTCGGTCTATGTGGACCTCGTCAGTGGGATGCAACTGTTCCCCTCTAGGCACACAGAAGCAAGGGCCCATGCCTGGGATACCCTTCCACTTAGGGAGACAACAAACCAAAAGAATGTGACAACCGCACACTGAGAAAAAGCAAAATAAAGTAGTTTGCTCAAGGCATGTGTGGCCTCTCAGGTGCTGCTCAAGTCATGTTTTTCGCTCCCATGTGTCATTGCAGAGAGGAAATTTCCATATTCACATTAGTCTAGTCCCGCCCACAGACACTCCAGCCCAAAATGTCAGGCAAATCATCTCCGCATGAGAGAAACAGCACAACCCCAGACGTACATTTCAGTCTATGTGGACCTCGTTAGTGGGATGCAGCTGTTCCTCTCTAGCCACACAGAAGCAAGGGCCCATGCCCGGGATACCCTTCCACTTAGGCAGACAACAAACCAAAAGAATGTGACAAGCGCACACAGAGAAAAAGCAAAATAAAGTAGTTTACTCAAGGCATGTGTGGCCTCTCGGGTGCTGCTCAAGTCATGTTTTTCACTCCCATGTGTCATTGCAGAGAGGAAATTTCCATATTCACATTAGTCTAGTCCCGCCCACAGACAGTCCAGCCCAAAATGACAGGCAAATCATCTCCACACGAGAGAAACAGCACAACCCCAGACGTACATTTCAGTCTATGTGGACATCGTCAGTGGGATGCAGCTGTTCCCCTCTAGGCACACAGAAGCAAGGGCCCATGCCTGGGATACCCTTCCACTTAGAGAGACAACAAACCAAAAGAATGTGACAAGCGCACACAGAGAAAAAGCAAAATAAAGTAGTTTGCTCAAGTCATGTTTTTCACTCCCATGTGTCATTGCAGAGAGGAAATTTCCATATTCACGTTAGTCTAGTCCCGCCCACAGACAGTCCAGCCCAAAATGACAGGCAAATCATCTCCACACGAGAGAAACAGCACAACCCCAGACGTACATTTCAGTCTATGTGGACATCGTCAGTGGGATGCAGCTGTTCCCCTCTAGGCACACAGAAGCAAGGGCCCATGCCTGGGATACCCTTCCACTTAGGGAGACAACAAACCAAAAGAATGTGACAAGCGCACACCGAGAAAAAGCAAAATAAAGTAGTTTGCTCAAGGCATGTGTAGCCTCTCGGGTGCTGCTCAAGTCATGTTTTTCACTCCCATGTGTCATTGCAGAGGGAAAATTTACATATTCACATTAGTCTAGTCCCACCCACAAACAGTCCAGCACAAAATGTCAGGCAAATCATCTCCACACGAGAGAAACAGCACAGCCCCAGACGTACGTTTCAGTCTATGTGGACCTCGTCAGTGGGATGCAGCTGTTCCCCTCTAGGCACACAGAAGCAAGGGCCCATGCCTGGGATACCCTTACACTTAGGGAGACAACAAACCAAAAGAATGTGACAACCGCACACTGAGAAAAAGCAAAATAAAGTAGTTTGCTCAAGGCATGTGTGGCCTCTCGGGTGCTGCTCAAGTCATGTTTTTCACTCCCATGTGTCATTGCAGAGAGGAAATTTCCATATTCACATTAGTCTAGTCCCGCCCACAGACAGTCCAGCCCAAAATGTCAGGCAAATCATCTCCGCACGAGAGAAACAGCACAACCCCAGATGTATGTTTCGGTCTATGTGGACCTCGTCAGTGGGATGCAGCTGTTCCTCTCTAGCCACACAGAAGCAAGGGCCCATGCCCGGGATACCCTTCCACTTAGGTAGACAACAAACCAAAAGAATGTGACAAGCGCATACAGAGAAAAAGCAAAATAAAGTAGTTTGCGCAAGGCATGTGTGGCCTCTCAGGTGCTGCTCAAGTCGCGTTTTTCACTCCCATGTATCACTGCAGAGAAGAAATTTCTATATTCACATCAGTCTGTTCCCGCCCACAGACAGTCCTGCCCCAAAAAGTCAGGCAAATCCTCTCCATACAGGAAAAACAGCACAACCCCAGATATACATTTCAGCCTAGATGGACCACATCAGTGGGATGCAGCTGTTCTCCTCTAGGCACACAGAAGCAAGGGCCCATGCCTGGGATACCCTTACTCTTAGGGAGACAACAAACCACAAGAATGTGACAAGCGCACACCAAGAAAAAGCAAGCATGTGTGGCCTCTCAGGTGCTGCTCAAGTCACGTTTTTCACTCCCACGTGCCACTACAGAGAGAAAATTTCCATATTCAGATCAGTCTGGTCCCGCCCACAGACAGTCCAGCCCTGAAATGTCAGGCAAATCCTCTCCGCACAAGAAAAACAGCACAACCCCAGATGTACGTTTCGGTCTATGTGGACCTCGTCAGTGGGATGCAGCTGTTCCCCTCTAGGCACACAGAAGCAAGGGCCCATGCCTGGGATACCCTTCCACAAAAAAATGTGACTTGAGCAGCACCTCAGAGGCTTCACATGTCTTGAGCAAATCACTCTATTTTGCTCTTTCTCAGTGTGTGTTCATCACATTCTTTTGTTTTTTCAAAGTCATACAAAAACTTAAGGTTACACAGAGACATATGGAACGATAAATTCTGAACATAACAAAAAGAGACAAAAAAGCGTGTGCCCCTTCTTCCACCCTACCCCAAGTACCTAGTAGGAGTGGACAGGATTGGGAAACCCTGTCATGTCAAATGTGAGAGTGTTTCCTGATACCGCCCACTCCAACCCAGCTCTTGGTAGAATGGAAGCAGAGGAGAACACTTTCTCCCTTGTGTTGCATCTATTGATCTCCCAGCTGACTTGGCTGGAAGATCAGTAGATGGGGTCCTGATGCCCCACCACAAGGTCTGACTTGTTTTTTGTAAGACGTTGCTTAAGGAGAAAGGGTGCTGCCTGCCTCCTCCTAAACCAGTGGCTAAAGGTTTTCTTTTTAACAGAGTGGCAGCAATGGCTGGTTGAGGAGGCAATGGGCTAAGCTCCCTTCTTTCTCCTCAACCAATCAGCCTTTTCCAGTCACAACCCCTGACAGCAACCCAGGATCACTTAGAGTTTTAGATTTATTTCATTTTTAGTTTTTAATTTGCATTCAATCTTTGATGTAGTCCAGGGTTGATTTTCTAGAAAGAAAGGTAGCAGATCACCATATTCTTGATGTACAAAGTGTCCCAAAAACATAGTCACTGATATAAGATATCTGGTGACTGAAAAAATGACAGGGTCACTGACCTGACTGAAAATCAGCTCTGTTTTATTCCACTGCTAATTGTTTCTGTTTTGAATGTGACAAAGAGTAGTGATTCAAATGAGCCATTCAGATCTAATGAAGCCCTTTGTGTACTATGGGTAGATTTAGAGACAGGCTTCAATAGAGATAACTACACATAGAAATCTAGAGATATAATGCAAAAGATATACAGACATACCTGTCTGCTGTATGAATCACATAATAGTAGAAACTGTTATCCTTTAATGTGTGGGAGTTTAATAATAGGAATCATTAGTGTTCCTTTAACCTGCATCTGTATAAATCCTTATCACTATTGTTAAAGGAGTTAACCTATTTGACTGCCAGAGGGGTACACAACATATTGCAGAGCAATGTGTTTTATACCTCTCTGGCTCTCAAAGGGTTAAATATCAAATAACACTTTCTAATAATACTCTTCCCCTTATGTTACTATGGCCAGAAAATCCTAATGGCCTCTAAGATTTTTTATCTTGCTGCTTGCTTCAAGAGATAACATCTCCAATCAGACTTGGACGTTACGTCTGTGGTGAACATGACAGTTACAAGGAGGACCACGGGACCTCTGACTCAGCAAATTTCACATGGTAAGGGGAACATTCACCTAAAAAAACTGAGCAAGGGTTTTAATCCATAAAACAAGGTTAGAGCTATTTTTTTTTTTTTTTTAAACTTACCTAGGAATGGAGATATTAAGTCTTATAATCGTGCACTTCCGCCTTGTGCAGCATACAATATATACAGCACGGTGGAGCAGGACTTGCCACCTTCCTCCCAAATGTTTTTTTTAGGTGAATGTTCCCCTTTAACCCTTTGAGGACCAGAGGGGTATGCACAGGGCCGGTGCAAGGATTTTTGTATACACAGGCGAAGGTGCATTTTGATGCCCCCCCCCGACCCAGACACAATCCACCTGCCCCCCCAGCATTGCCACAGTCCCTTGCCCCCGCCCACATATTCACCTCCACAATGCTCCCTTCATCTCCACATTGCACCTTCAACAATGCTCCCTTTATCTCAACATTGCCCCTTCCACAATGCTCCCTTCATCTCACAATGCCCCTTCATCTCCACAATGCCCCTTCATCTCCACATTTCCCCTTCCTTAATGCCCCTGCATCTCCACATTGCCCCTTCACCTCCACATTTCCCCTTCCTTAATGCTCCTTCATCTCCACATTGCCCCTTCACCTCCACATTTCCCCTTCACCCCCACATTGCCCCTTCACCTCCACATTTCCCCTTCCATAATGCCCCTTCACCCCCACATTGCACCTTCCATAATGCCCCTTCATCTCCACATTGCACCTTCCACAATGCTCCCTTCATCTCAACATTGCCCCTTCCACAATTCCCCCTTCATCTCCACAATGCCCCTTCAGCTCCACAATGTCCCTTCCATAATGCCCCTTCATCTCCACATTGCCCCTTCCATTATGCCCCTTCATCTCCACAATGCCCCCTGATCCCCTACCTTGAGTGCCTGGTGGTCTAGCCATAAGAGAGCTCTGTACCTCCTTCGGCACAGAGATGAAGCTCCCAGCGCTGTTCTCAGTAATGCAGAACTACAGAGCCTGGGTCCTCTGCGTTGTGAGCGTCCCATAGACGCCGCGAGGGAGCGCTTGGTAGTGTAAATGAGCACTCCCTCGCAGCAGATATATTTAAAAAAAATTCTCAGCTTCTCCCTTTTCGGTGCCCCTCTGTTGCTGCGCCCTAAGGCAGCTGCCTGTGCTGCCTTAATGGTAGCGCCGGCCCTGGGTATGCAACTCACTGGCCTTAAAGCGTTTTGGTCCATGCCCTGTCCCTGCTACAACAGCTATCATATCTTCCCCCATGGATATAAATACAATCTAGGACTAACCGAAGATATTATTGCTTCAACAAGGGCAGAATTCATAGGGGTCATTAGGATTTCCTGGCGACAGGAAGGCAAGTGGGGTGTTAATATTAAGAGGTGCTCATTTTCCTTTAATATTTTTATGACACACATTTGAGCATGTGTGAGATGAGTAAATTAAGTCAGTATCAGGTAATACTGGTGGAAATCCTGATTTTTGTGCTTGTACTGTTTATCTTGTATCCATATGCTGCTTGGAGGTTTTACACCATTTGCAGAGCAGTGGAACAAACATGAACCAGATTTCACTTTTACAGATGATACAAGCAGCTTCATTAGAAAGGACAATCATTCAATTCTCCAAGGCATAGCTAACTAAAGCAATTGTACATACTGTTTATCGTTAACAAATATAATATAGCAGACATTTTTTATTAGTTATCTCATGTCTGGGCAGAAATAATAGTATGATGTAAAGATTAATGACGATGATATACAGAGAAGAGCTGGCAGTTTATGCACTAAGGTGTGATAAAGAGGTGCTAAAGTAGAGATGACTTCTCCATTTCCTATGTTGTTCTGTAAAGTCTATGTACTAAGATCACGTCCATTTGAGTGCATTGGCTACATAGAATAACATAGGAAATGGAGAGGTGATCTCATTGGATAAGTTGTCTCTACTTTATCACTACTTTATCACCCCTTAGTGCATCGCCCCCTGGAGTTATTCTGGTGGAACCAACTGCACCACAAATAAAATTCCCTAAAATCCTATTGATTTATAAAGGGCTTTTAAAGGGATAGTAATACTTTGTTTTATCTTTATTTTATTTTGTAGGCATTAAAAAAACATGAAGAACGATAGAAGTCTTATCTCTCAAACTTTATGGTTTAAGAGATATTCACAAGCAAAGTTTCCCCCTCTGTTCAGCCAGGTCAGAAGGGAGGTGCCCAGGTAGACTGCAGAGAGGGACAATCTTCATTTAAGATAAGGGAAAAACCTGAAATACTTGTCAAGGAGGGGAAGGGCTTTCATTGTTTTCATACAAATAAGATTGTCCCCTTCTGTTATCTGTCTGGTCTTACAACCAGATTCACATCTGAGAAGAGATGGCTTACACTAGGAAAAAGGGGCGGGAGGGGGAAACTTTGCTTGTGAATATCTCTTAAACCATTAAGGTTTGAGAGATAAGACTTACATCGTTCTTCATGTTTTTTTAATGCCTACAAAATAAAATAAAGTTAAAACGAAGTATTACTATCCCTTTAACCCCTTTAGTGCAACAGTGGTCACCAACACATTACAAAGAAATGCACTGATACCTCTCTAGAATTCAAGAGTTAACACTTTGAGTGCCAGAGAGGTATCCAACTTAAGTTTCTGCAATTTTCACTTTTTACCACTTTTATATCCAAACTTTGAACTACGTACATTTTTTTTTGCCATATACCAGTCTGTCAGGGTGGAAATTACTTCCTCAATGATATCACTTCTCCAGTTCCTGTGTAATTCTATAGAGTATATGCACTAAGAGATCTCCCATTTAGCATAGCATAGGAACTGAAGAAGTGATATCACTGAATAAGTCATCTCCACTTTATCACCTCTTTATCACACCTTAGTGCATCTCCCACTAGTTCTCTTAGTAGATCAGCCACAATGGAAAACACTGAGTTGGATTCTATTGATAGAGATACTTTTGATAAACTTAGTTTTATATCTGGATTCCCCCATGGACTATGAAAGGAATGTGTCAGCTAGAATTCAGTAATAAGTCTGGAGTTCATTGACTTACAGAAAGAGAAACATATGTGATAGTCTGTTATTCACCATGAACATTGACAAATACCTTTGGGTATTCATCAATGTGTGAAAAATATTGTGAAAATACCACCAATTACTGTAATATACTAACATACATATGCAGCATATGTGCATGTGTGTGTCTACCCCATAGAACTAACTGGTATTCACCAGCCTGGCTGATGAAAATGGAGGTTTACTTGGTAATTGTTCATTTATAACTGAGCAAGTACCATATATAATCTGTCCATCAATTAATTTGTAAAGGGCAAATGAACCAGGAAATTGGTTTATTGTTTGTGCATTCATCCCATTGCTTAAAGGGATAGTCATGTTTCAAATTAAAAGCAAGTTCAATTAATCTTCATAGTATTTCGGCCATGAAGAGTGTTATTTCAATACTGTCAGAGTTGTAGATCAAGAGTAATTGAATGATAAAGTATCCCCCTCCTGCCCCTTTTACCTAGTATCAACCACCTCCCCTCAGATGTGGAATCTGGTCTTAAAGGGACAGTAATGTCCCATAAAAACGTTTTATACTTTTACAGAGCAGAAGAAAATTAGAAGAATGGTGCAAACCCTATCTCTCAAACTGCTATGGTTTGAGAGATATTTGCACTGAAAGTTCGCCCCTCTCTCCCTTTCTCCTGATGTCAGCTGTAACGCTGACAGCAGGAGATTTGAGTCGTATGACTCTAGGAGGCTCTGCAGCAGAGCAGAAATTGCGGTATTGCAAAATAATTACTTCATTGGAAATGTCTACAAAGTGTGCCTGGTTTGCAAGCACACTTTGTAGACATTTCCAGTGAAGTAATTATTTTGCAGAGCCACCGGCTGGTCCCCAGACCAGAATCCCCTGCTGTCAGCTAGATGCTGACGTCAAGAGAAGGAGAGAGAGGGGCAAACTTTCAGTGCAAATATCTCTCAAACCATAGCGGTTTGAGAGATAGGGTTTGCACCATTCTTCTTATTTTCTTTTGCTCTACAAAAATATAAATAGTTTTTATGGGACATTACAGTCCCTTTAAGATCAGACAGCTCACTGCAAGGGGCAATCCTCTTACTGTGAGAACAAATAAAACCCCGCCCCCCTTGACAGGTTTTTCAGGTTTTTCCCTTATGCTGATTGAAGATTGTCATTCTCTGCAAGCCATCTGGACACCACCTTTCTGTTCTGAGATGAGCAGTGTTACATCATTAAAAGGGGTGGAGGGGGATACTTTATCATTCAATTACTCTTGAACTACAACTCTGACAGTATTGAAATAACACTCTCCATGGCCTAAATACTATGAAGATTAATTGGAGCTGCTATCATTTTGAAACATTACTATCCCTTTAAATATTTGACCTGCAATGGAATCCAAACATTAGTCACTTCCCTGTGAGTGAAACCGGGCTAGTTTCTGGGATTAATGGCATTAAATTCCTATACTGGCCAAAGTGTTCACTGGTATACACTACAGCAATCATACATTGTAGTGCATACAATGAAGTGCATCTACTAGAATTAGAGACTAACTTCAGTATGGCTTCAATGGAACATTTGCACATTCAGCCAAATGTGAGTTGATATTCATGATACAATTAGATAGGACACAAGCTAGGCAAAGCATTCTAGCATATTGGCTGCTTGTTCAGTGGTAAAAATCCATTTTATATTCTGCCTTCTGGATTGCAGAAGTTGATGAATGTCATTAACGTTTTGAGTGCCTGAGGGGTGAAAAAACACATTGCAATGAGGGTTAATTAATACGTGTAGTGGGGTCATCTATATTTTAAGTGACATATATGACACTGCAGGTCTTAATTCAGACAATTGAGAAAAGAAAAGTAGGAGGCATAGGACCAGATAATTAGCAACTTAATGTCTAGAAATGTTTCCAACAAGAAAAGAAGACCACTTCAATGTCAAACTGCCATTTTTTTGTGTTGGATAGGTTTCTAGACATTAGGTTAGTAAATATTAGTGTTGAGCGAGCATGCTCGGCCGATGCTTGGATCGGCTCGAGCATCGCTCTGCTCGGCACATGGCGGTACTCGTACGAGTACCGCATGTGCTCGCCCGCCATGTTCGGGTCTCCTCCCCGCACGTTTTGCGGCTGCTGCGCAGACAATAAACATGCAGGGAGGCTCTGACATCGGTGTAATGCCAGCAGCCATGTTGGCTGCTGGCATTACACTGATTGGCTGGCCAGAACCCGTGGTCGGGTGCTGTATAGCACCTGACCAGCGAGTTCGGCTCAGTCTTAGCCAGGGAGAGCTGAGGATAGGAAGGGAAAGTCAGTGTAGGGAGGAAAAAAACCAAAATTGTGAAAAAAAAGAACCAAAAGTCCTTTTTAGGACTACTGTGTGTGGGGGCAGCAGGTTATTTTGTGTGGGGGGGAAAAAAACAAAAACAAAAAAAAAAAATATATTCTGTTTAGTGTGCAAAGTTGCAGATTAGAGCACATTCTGTTTAGTGTGCACAGTTGCAGATTAGAGCACATTCTGTTTAGTGTGCAAAGTTGCAGATTAGAGCACATTCTGTTTAGTGTGCAAAGTTGCAGATTAGAGCACATTCTGTTTAGTGTGCAAAGTTGCAGATTAGAGCACATTCTGTTAAGTCTTCAAACTAAAATATCAAAGTCACATATTCCATTCAGTGTGCGTCGCCGCAGTTTAGCAGCACATTCTGTGTACTGTGCAGAGTTGCAGAATAGGAAGAAATACTGTTAAGTCTTCAAACTAAAATATCAAATTCACATATTCCATTCAGTGTGCTTCGCCGCAGTTTAGCAGCACATTCTGTGTACTGTGCAGAGTTGCAGAATAGGAAGAAATACTGTTAAGTCTTCAAACTAAAATATCAAAGTCACATATTCCATTCAGTGTGCTTCGCCGCAGTTTAGCAGCACATTCTGTGTACTGTGCAGAGTTGCAGAATAGGAAGAAATACTGTTAAGTCTTCAAACTAAAATATCAAAGTCACATATTCCATTCAGTGTGCTTCGCCGCAGTGTAGCAGCACATTCTGTGTACTGTGCAGAGTTGCAGAATAGGAAGAAATACTGTTAAGTCTTCAAACTAAAATATCAAAGTCACATATTCCATTCAGTGTGCTTCGTCGCAGTTTAGCAGCACATTCTGTGTACTGTGCAGAGTTGCAGAATAGGAAGAAATACTGTTAAGTCTTCAAACTAAAATATCAAAGTCACATATTCCATTCAGTGTGCTTCGCCGCAGTTTAGCAGCACATTCTGTGTACTCTGCACAGTTGCAGAATAGGAAGAAATACTGTTAAGTTTTCAAACTCAAATATTAAAGTCACATATTCCATTCAGTGTGTGTCACCGCCGTTTAGCAGCCTATTCTGTGTACTCTGCACAGTTGCAGAATAGGAAGAAATACTGTTAAGTTTTCAAACTCAAATATTAAAGTCACATATTCCATTCAGTGTGTGTCACCGCCGTTTAGCAGCCTATTCTGTGTACTCTGCACAGTTGCAGAATAGGAAGAAATACTGTTAAGTTTTCAAACTCAAATATTAAAGTCACATATTCCATTCAGTGTGTGTCACCGCCGTTTAGCAGCCTATTCTGTGTACTCTGCACAGTTGCAGAATAGGAAGAAATACTGTTAAGTTTTCAAACTCAAATATTAAAGTCACATATTCCATTCAGTGTGTGTCACCGCCGTTTAGCAGCCTATTCTGTGTACTCTGCACAGTTGCAGTATAGGAAGAAATACTGTTAAGTTTTCAAACTCAAATATTAAAGTCACATATTCCATTCAGTGTGTGTCACCGCCGTTTAGCAGCCTATTCTGTGTACTCTGCACAGTTGCAGAATAGGAAGAAATACTGTTAAGTTTTCAAACTCAAATATTAAAGTCACATATTCCATTCAGTGTGTGTCACCGCCGTTTAGCAGCCTATTCTGTGTACTCTGCACAGTTGCAGAATAGGAAGAAATACTGTTAAGTTTTCAAACTCAAATATTAAAGTCACATATTCCATTCAGTGTGTGTCACCGCCGTTTAGCAGCCTATTCTGTGTACTCTGCACAGTTGCAGAATAGGAAGAAATACTGTTAAGTTTTCAAACTCAAATATTAAAGTCACATATTCCATTCAGTGTGTGTCACCGCAGTTTAGCAGCCTATTCTGTGTACTGTGCACAGTTGCAGAATAGGAAGAAATACTGTTAAGTTTTCAAACTCAAATATTAAAGTCACATATTCCATTCAGTGTGTGTCACCGCCGTTTAGCAGCCTATTCTGTGTACTCTGCACAGTTGCAGAATAGGAAGAAATACTGTTAAGTTTTCAAACTCAAATATTAAAGTCACATATTCCATTCAGTGTGTGTCACCGCCGTTTAGCAGCCTATTCTGTGTACTCTGCACAGTTGCAGAATAGTAAGAAATACTGTTAAGTTTTCAAACTCAAATATTAAAGTCACATATTCCATTCAGTGTGTGTCACCGCCGTTTAGCAGCCTATTCTGTGTACTCTGCACAGTTGCAGAATAGGAAGAAATACTGTTAAGTTTTCAAACTCAAATATTAAAGTCACATATTCCATTCAGTGTGTGTCACCGCCGTTTAGCAGCCTATTCTGTGTACTCTGCACAGTTGCAGAATAGGAAGAAATACTGTTAAGTTTTCAAACTCAAATATTAAAGTCACATATTCCATTCAGTGTGTGTCACCGCCGTTTAGCAGCCTATTCTGTGTACTCTGCACAGTTGCAGAATAGGAAGAAATACTGTTAAGTTTTCAAACTCAAATATTAAAGTCACATATTCCATTCAGTGTGTGTCACCGCAGTTTAGCAGCCTATTCTGTGTACTGTGCACAGTTGCAGAATAGGAAGAAATACTGTTAAGTTTTCAAACTCAAATATTAAAGTCACATATTCCATTCAGTGTGTGTCACCGCCGTTTAGCAGCCTATTCTGTGTACTCTGCACAGTTGCAGAATAGGAAGAAATACTGTTAAGTTTTCAAACTCAAATATTAAAGTCACATATTCCGTGTAAGATGAAGAAGGCGGGTAAAAAGGGACGGGGAAGTGGACGTGATCCTGATAGTTCAGGGCGCGGGTCAGGACGCGGAGAAACTGTGCCTGGTGCCAGAGCACAAGAAAGAAAGACATCCACCATACCTAGCTTCATGTCTAATTTTACAGGGCGTCGCAGGACATCACTCTCGAGGTCCGACCACTGCGAACAGGTGGTCGGTTGGATGTCAGCTGATACTGCTTCCAGTCGGTTAAGCACCACCCTGTCTTCCACCAAGTCCACTCTCAGTAGCCAAGAGTCTGGTCAACATAATCCTCACTCTGATCATCCTTCCTCCCACCATACACGGTCTGTTCAAAGAAGTGATCCCACACTGGGATATAGTGAGGAGCTCGTCTCATCACCAATCCTTCATTTGACCCTCTCTCCAAGCACGCTTGCAGAGGAACATGACATCTTGTGCCCTGATTCACAACCTCTAGAGGGTACCCAATCACAAGAAGATGACAGATGTGAACGGCATTTAAGGTCAAAGGAAGTAGTGGATGATGATGATGATGATGATGAGACACAGTTGCCATTAAATCAACCACTATTTCCGTCTCAAGACCTTGTTGAGGAGAATGTTATACAGTTGTCAATGACTGAGTATGTGGTGGGATCAAGACATGAGGAGGATGATCAGAGTGAGGAAGTGGAGGAGGACTTGGTGGACGATGAGGTGACTGACCCCACCTGGGAAGGTGTAGAGCCGAGCGATGACAGCAGTCCTGAGGGTGAGCCATCTGCAGCACCGCAACAGGCTGGAAGAGGCAGTGGTGTGGCTACAGAAAGAAGGCGGACCGCACCAAACCGGCCCGCAAATGTTCCACGGAGCACCCCCTTGAGTAAATCTACCTTGCCAAAGGGTAGGTGTTCCGCGGTATGGCGTTTTTTTAAGGAAAGTGCGGACGACAAAAGAATTGTAGTTTGCAACCTGTGCCACACCAGAATGAGCCGAGGCATGAACACTAGAAACCTCACCACCACCAGCATGATCCGACACATGGCATCCAAGCACCGTAATAAGTGGGAGGAACGCCTGGATCGCCCATCTGTGTCTGCAGGCCACACCACTGCCTCCTCTTCCCCTGTTTTTGGTGCCGGCCAATCGCCTGTCGAAGGCGCAGGCCCGCATACCTCCCGCCCTGCACCTGTAGCATCTGAAGCACCATCAGCGACCACATCCACTTCCCTGTCCCAGCACAGCGTCCAAATGTCGTTACCCCAGGCTTTTGAGCGCAAGCGAAAATACCCAGCCACCCACCCACAGGCCATAGCACTAACCTCACACCTTTCCAAATTACTGGCCATCGAAATGCTGCCATTTAGGCTTGTGGACACTGAGTCCTTCCGCAGCCTGATGGCAGCAGCTGTCCCTCGGTACGCGGTCCCCAGCCGCCACTACTTTTCCCGGTGTGCCATCCCCGCATTACACCACCATGTGTCCCGTAACATCACCCGTGCCCTGACCAACGCAGTTACTGGGAAGGTCCACTTAACGACTGACACATGGACAAGTGCTTGTGGCCAGGGACGCTACATTTCCCTGACGGCACACTGGGTGAATGTCGTGGAGGCTGGGAGCGACTCGGACCCTGGGATGGCACGGGTGCTACCCACGCCGAGGATTGCGGGCCCTACCTCCATCAGGGTTTCCGCCAGCACCTACGTTATTGGCTCCTCCTCCTCCGTTTCCACCTCCGAATTCTCTACACGCAGCGCCACTCCCCCATCAGCCTGTAGCTGGAAGCAGTGTAGCACTGCAGTGGGGAAGCGTCAACAGGCCGTGCTGAAGCTGATCTGCCTTGGGGACAAACAGCACACGGCCTCAGAGCTGTTGCAGGGGATTAGTCACCAGACCGAGCAGTGGCTCTCGCCACTCAACCTGCAACCAGGCATGGTTGTGTGTGATAATGGGCGTAACTTGGTGGCGGCTTTGGAGCTCGGCAAGCTCACACACGTACCATGCCTAGCGCATGTATTTAATTTAGTGGTTCAGCGATTTCTAAAAACCTACCCCAATGTGCATGATCTCTTGACCAAGGTGCGCCGCGTGTGTGCACATTTCCGTAAGTCATCTACAGCTTCGGCCGGCCTGTTGAAGCTGCAGCAGCGCTTACAATTGCCAGCTCACCGGCTGCTGTGTGACGTGAGCACGCGCTGGAACTCCACCTTCCACATGTTGGCCCGGCTTTGTGAGCAGCAGAGGGCAGTAGTGGAGTACCAGCTGTTACACAGTCGTCGCCTCTCCGTTCAACTTCCTGTAATCAGAAGTGAGGAGTGGGAATGGATGTCAGACCTCTGCGAGGTTTTACGCAATTTTGAGGAATCGACACAGATGGTGAGCGGCGATAACACTATTATCAGTGTAACCATCCCACTTCTGTGTCTACTGAAACGCTCGCTGCTCACAATTAAAACCGACGCTTTGCATGTGGAAGAGGTGGAAATGGGGGAGGAAGAGCTTACACAAGGTGATAGCCAGAGCACCCTCACTTCGTCTTCTCAGCGACAATTGGAGGAGGCGGAGGAGGAGGAGGAGGAGGAAGACACGGTTGCCTCCGCTACAGAGGGTAGCCATGGAACTTTAGTTCCATCTCTTCAGCGTGGGTGGGCAGAAGAGGAGGAAGAGGATGAGGATATTGAGAGTCATCGTCCTGGTGAGGACAGCAAAATTTTGACTGTTGGTACTCTGGCACACATGGCTGACTTTATGTTAGGCTGCCTTTCCCGTGACCCACGCGTTGTACGCATTTTAGACAACACGGATTACTGGGTGTTCACCCTTCTGGACCCCCGCTACAAAGAGAATTTCTCATCTCTCATTCCTCCGGTGGAGAGGACAAGCAAAATGGTGCAATACCAGAAGGTTCTTGTTGAAAAATTGCTCCAAAATTTTCCATCTGACAACGCTGGCGGCAGAGTACGTGCTACCTTGGCCAACCGAGAAGGGGAGAAAAGGGGAGCACACAGCAGTTCCGACAAAGGCAGGGCAACACTCTCCAAGGCGTGGGACACCTTCATGACACCCCGCCAGCACCCTCACCCTGATGCGCAGCCTAGTGTCACAAGGAGGGAAAAGTTTTGGAAGATGGTGAAGGAGTACGTAGCAGACCGTGTCAGCGTCCTCAATGATCCCTCTGTGCCTTACAACTACTGGGTGTCCAAGCTGGACACGTGGTATGAACTGGCACTCTACGCCTTGGAGGTGCTGGCCTGCCCTGCCGCCAGCGTTCTGTCTGAGCGGGTATTTAGTGCTGCTGGTGGCATCATAACAGATAAGCGTATCCGCCTTTCCACCGACAATGCTGATAGGTTGACACTTATAAAAATGAACAAGGCCTGGATTTCCCCTGACTTCTCCACTCCACTGGAGGAAAGCCCCGGGGGAACATAAACTCACTTTATATATGTTATTTACAATGATGGGAATACTCTGTATTCCCATTCACCCCTTCCACCCAAAAAACGGGTATATGGTTGACTCTTAATCTTCTCATCCTCCTCCTCCTCTTCCATATGCCCTGTGCTATAATTTTTATATAGGGCCAGCTCACCAGCGGGCCCTGTGATATAATTTTTATATAGGGTCAGCTCACCAGCGGGCCCTGTTTGCCAATTTTTATATAGGTCAGCTCACCAGCGGGCCTTCTCATATAATGTTTTATTGGGTCAGCTCTCTAGCGGGCCCTCTCATATAATGTTTTATAGCGTCAGCTCACTAGCGGGCCTTCGCATATAATGTTTTATAGCGTCAGCTCACTAGCGGGCCTTCGCATATAATGTTTAGGATGGTCAGCTCTGCAGCAGACCCTCACCCATAATGTTTTAGATGGTCAGCTCAGCGCACGTTTCCCTCTTAATCATGGCCTCAGTTCAATAAAATCAAGGAAATTTTTGGGATAATTTGCCTCTGCGCACGTTTCCCTCTTAATCATGGCCTCACTTCAGAAAATCAAGGACATTTTTGGGAGAATTTGCCTCTGCGCACGTTTCCCTCTTAATCATGGCCTCAGTTCAATAAAATCAAGGAAATTTTTGGGATAATTTGCCTCTGCGCACGTTTCCCTCTTAATCATGGCCTCACTTCAGAAAATCAAGGACATTTTTGGGAGAATTTGCCTCTGCGCACGTTTCCCTCTTAATCATGGCCTCACTTCAGAAAATCAAGGAAATTTTTGGGATAATTTACCTCTGCGCACGTTTCCCTCTTAATCATGGCCTCACTTCAGAAAATCAAGGAAATTTTTGGGAGAATTTGCAGATGATATACAAGTAAATATACAGCAAATATTGTTTGGTAACAATTTTTCGCCTAAAGTCGTTTTTATTTTCCTTTTTGTGTGTTTTATGGTCAGTCTGTAAAAATGGCGTACTACGGGCGAAAGATCGTTCCCAGCAGCGATGTTGGAGTGCAAGATGCATCCAGACATCCTCCCTATGCTGTCCCTGAACCATTTCTGTGGTGTTTCCATCCTTTTCTGCCCTTTTCCTATGGACCAGGCACCCTCCCCTCATCAGAGCAGGGGGTGCCTGGTGTAATGCTCGAGTCCTCCCATTGACTTCAATGGGGCTCGGGTGCTCGGCCGAGCACTCGAGCCTCAGGGGGTGCTCGGTCAGAGCACCCGAACACCCGAGCATTGGGGTGCTCGCTCATCACTAGTAAATATCTAGCCCTATCCCTCCTACTTTTCTTTTCTCTATTAATTAATAGATTAATCTCATGGGCCTTCATATTATACAATGTAAAGCTAGAGAGGCCCAAAAGAGGAAGAGAGAAAGTGAAGGTGCCCCTAGTGTAGACAAACTTTCTCAGTTTCAGAACTTCAATGCTTCTATAAAATGGTACTCAAAAAGAGGATGGTTGTAATTTCACATATATGTGAGTCACAGTTTACCTGCTTGTTGGGATTGATAAATGCCACAGTAACAGTGTATTACAAATAAGGATTCAGCTGTTCCTCCCGGACTTGCTCTCCCCAAGCAGATACAGAAACAAAACAGAAAACAGAGGTCACGCATTTAAGGACAGATTTGAGAATGACTGCTTTGTTCATGTCTGAGATCTAAAGAATAAGGACTCAGTCACAATATAGCTGACAATCTCAGCAGAAAGCCAGTGAAGAGCAGAATCTCAGTAGAGTTCATGACAATCTGCATGGAGACATTGATACCATCTTCTTAAGAAGCTACAGATTGACTTCAATGAAATTAAAAAAGGAGAAGAAAGAAGGCTTAAAGAAGAAGAAAAAGAAGAACTAAAGAAGAAGACAAAGACCAGAGTGCAGAAGACCCTGCTGGACCTCTGTGTTTGTCATCCTTCCTTTTTTTCTAGACTCATCGTTAAAAAAATCCCATCTTACTAAAAAGTACAGAGTTAATATTGAAAGTGGAACACATCCTGTAGTCCAGAGCAGAGATGGGCTAGTAGTCTCTGTCTGTGCTTTTTTCAGGTGTATGAACTTCTGACCACTACAGCTGTGAGTAACCAGTTTGGATGTGTTGTATACCAGTTTAATACTGAATTATACTATATGTGCCCCCTCTCTTTTCTGTTTCGTTTCTGCCCATAGCTAATAGCTTACCCGCTCACTTCTGGTTTGCTGTGCAGGTTACCAATATCTGCACAGCTCATAAGAGCTTTTTTCCTCACTCCATGAAACCAGTTGACTACAGATTCACCAACACATGGCTTCTGAGGGGCTTCTACAGACATACAAAAATCTCCCATGAGCACAGAGAAAAGTGCTGACATCACCCAGCTGTGCAGATATTGGTGAACTATACAGCAGAGGACAGATGAGTTATAAGCTATAGTAACTTTGTTGCCATAGTTCTGGGCACTGGTAGTCGGTTAAAATGGTCATGTGTTGACCCTATACTGGCCGATTAACAATAAGCAACTCAAAATTACCATTTAAAAATTATAACTTAACCAGAAGTGAAACTGAGTTAAAACATAAACATATGTGACATGCTTATTATTTGAAAAATGCTTATTTATTTATTTATTTATTTTTCATTTTTATACAAGATGAGGTCATTTGTTACAGTTTGACTATGACAGAGAGTGTTTCAAGTGTAACTCCTGTTTAATTTAATGGGAAATTTAAGCAAGCATTTCCATGTTATAAGCCTAGATGAATCATTTGCATTGTCTTTTTTCTTCTTTCAGAAAATGATCAAGGTCTAGGTCTATTTCACCATAAGATAATAGCTTTACAGATCTGAATAGATCAGGAAAAAAAACTTGATTAGCAAGTTTATTAAAAATGACACAAGAACCAGTGAATGGAATATGTAATTGTTAATACCCTGTGTAACACATTTACCTTGAGTTTAAAGGAGAACTAACATCTCTTAATAATAACCACAATTTTCTTTCTCTATAATTCTTAAAACCTAAGGGCCCTTATGAATTTTGTTGTTGTGCCTTTGTTCAAGAGATAACATCTTCAATCAGTCCTGGATGTCATGTCCATAGAGGCCGACCACAGAAGTGTGCAATACATTGATACTCATATACCTCTGGTCATTAAAGCTTTAAGTAGGATCATGCCTGCTCTAGGCTGAAAAACAGCCAGCAACTGTCATGTCTGCCTCCATGGACATGATATCTATGGCTTATTAGGGATATTATCTCTTGAGCAAAGGAAAAAGGGCAAGATTTGTTGAAACCATTATGATTTTCTGTCCATAGTCACGTAAGGGGCAGGTTAATGTTTGGGAGTTATTTGTAGGAGGTAATAAACAGGTGAACTATGTTTTTCTCCACACCCTACTAGGGTTACATAGGCAAGCTACTGCAATACTACTTCAAAAATGTATTTTTTTTATTTTTTAATGTTTTCTTATTATTCTTCACAGTCACAGCTAAAACATGACATTCTTTCATGTCAGTCATGGAAAACTGCCAATTTAGCAAGAGGAAAATCGGAATCCCAATCAGACATTTATTAGGTTGGCATGAGCGTTTTATTGGTTTAGGTTGCAATAAACACTTTAATCTCATTGTCAGTTTCCACCTAAATATAGTCTGAGTTTAGACCAAGAAAGAAAATCTGCTACTGTTTACTGTTTAGGATGTCTGAAAGAATAATGGATATGTGCAGAACGTCTGGACACCATCCGTTGGGTCAAAACCATTGAAAGAGCGAGACTGTAAACCAAAGTTTACTAAGAACTAAAGTTGTGCATACTTAAATCAAATGCATTTATAATACATCAGAACTAAAATAACAGTATGTGGAACCACAAAAATTGAATATGCACACAATGTGATACACTATTGAGGCTGCATAATATTTGTCAGGTTTAGTTTTAGTGCAGGATCAAAAAACGTTATTGCTTTAACAGACTAAGGCCGAGATTCAATTACAGGTGATTAGCTCTTCTGGATTCCTGAGAGCCACTTTGGCCATATTTTTAGTAATTCTGCTATCACATTGTGGCAAATACATGTCTATTTTACTAGCCTTCAGCCAAATTCTGGAGTATGACAACATAGTCATGTGACTAAAATGGTATGGGGCTGCCATCACATTAGACCAGGAGACAATATTCCAACCAGAATTTATATAATTTGTAATCTTGACAATTGTATTTGTTATGTATGTATGCAGACAAAAGTTGAGCAATTCTGAGCAAACTAAGAAAACTATAGGTAACATATGAAATGCTCATTAATTTCAGTGGGGCTTTTAACCCCCTCAATGTTAGATAGGTCTCCAGTACATTGAATCACTATGCACTGGACATCTATGTAGCCTTCAAGGGGTTAAAAGCTCAATTTGAATCAATAGGAATTTTCATTTGCCTTCTCTCATGCAATTATCATACTTGCCTCTTTAGCTTATTGAATTGCACCTTAACCCTTTGAGTGCCAGAGGGTTAAGGGCCACATTCAATAACATATATCGGTGCAGTTCTGAAGCATGCCAATATCGTCACAGGAAAGAAATGAAATATGGGAGGAAGTGAGGTAGTTGGCTGTAGAATATGAAAAAGAAGGTAGAATGAAGAGCTCTGGTATACAAAGGAGGATGGGAGTAGATTGTACTGGTCACATTCCCAGAACCTTATAAGAAGCTTTGGTGATAGAAGAGGGGGTAACTGTGTCCTACGTGCACACATACTCAGATATTATGCCTAAATATGTACTCCTAATGTATTTCAATGTAAACTGCTTAAATCACATTTCCACATAACCCTTGCCATGCTGTTGGTGTACAGAAATGTGAGTGCTTTGGCGTTCAGTGTACCTTTTTATTTGGACTAACAGGTGTATATTTTGGGACAAGCTTTCGGCTTTCTTCCTAAGGTTGGGTGTTGCTGAATCGTGTGTGTGTGGGGGTTTATGCAGTCTACTGGGGGGGGTTATGCACTAAGACGTGATAAAGAGGTGAGGGAGTTGCAATGATTTCTCCAATGTTATTCTATGGATCCAGTGCATTAAGATCTTTTAAGTTGGAGAAAACTTAGTGTATTGGCTATATAGAATAACATAGGACTTGGAGAGTTTAGAACACTGGAGAAGTCATCTCCTATGTATTACTTGTTTATCTCCTGTTTTTCACACCTTAGTGCATCATCCCCTAGATTTTAGACCTACGAAAGCAAAAGGAGTTTATTTTACTAATATCAGCATGAGGTACAGGGTACCTATGTGTATGTAACCACAGTTAATTTTAGTTGTTAGAGAAGTATTATCAAGTTGTGGATGTGAAGGCTTCTCTTAATAAAAGTAACCGCTATGTAAGAATTACTTTTCAAGTAACTCCTTGCATGCTAGAGATGTCTCCAGCATATTGAATTAGAGGCATCTCTACCATCTAAGAGTTGACTAAGGTTAAAAAATATTCATATGTTTTCTGATTTTCTCAACGTTTTAGAGGAAAGTGGCTCTTAATTTGTGTAACACAATAACTTGCCTAGGTAGGGTCCTCTCTTTCAGCAGTCAGGGATATCTTGCATTGAATCTGCACTTTCCAACAGCCTAACTCCAGATGTGAAGTTTTGATTGGGCCTGGCATACAAGTGGACCCTTCGCTCTGGAGCTCAATAGGTTACAGTTATGTCTTGAGAGAATATTCTTGTGTTAAAGTATCCCAAAAATGTTGCATCCAGGGACTTCCTATGACTAGTTATAGCACTAGCAGTTTCATGTTTATAGTGACCACTACTGAAGTATAGTACATCTCTCCTCAACAGCAAACAATGGACTTCAATAGACCTAAATAGCTTGTAAGGGACAAAGTTTGTTATCAAATTATAAAATGAATCAATTAGCAGTAGACTGAAACAGATCCCATGAAAATAAAAACAGCAAACAGAAATGACTGCTGTTTGAAGGACACCCATGTAAGCCCATCTAATAAACACATTAAGAAAAGCCACAGATCCCTTGCAACAAACAATGGGTTTCAAAAGGCCTGAATGGATTGCAAGGGTCACTAGTTCTTATCAAATTTATCCCCTTAAAGGGATAGTAATACTTAAGTATTACTAATCCCTATAGTAAAGTCCTTTTAAAAATACATGTATTGCCCCCAGTTTCATCTCTCAAACCATAATTTCATCTCTCAAACCTTTATGGTTTGAGAGATAATCGCTCCTAAAGTTGCCCTCTCCCTCCCCCTTCTCAGTAGTCAGCGTTCTAGCTGACTCAGGGAAGCAAGTCGTACGACTTTCAGACGGCTCTCCAGCACAGCCACAATCGCGTTAATAAATAAGAAAACTTTCACTGAAACGCTCTTCTACGTGTGCTTGGTTTGCAAGCACACGTAGAAGACCGTTATAGTGAAAGATTTTTTTTATTAACATGATCTCGGCTCTGCTGCAGAACCGCCTGATGATCTAAGACCGGATTTCCCTTTAGTCAGCTACAACGCTAACTTCGGGGAACGGGGAGGAAGATTTCAACTTTAGGAGAGATCATCTCTCAAACCATAAAGGTTTGAGAGATGAAACTGGGGGCTATACGTGTATTTTTAGCAGGACTTTACTATAGGGATTAGTAATACTTAAGTATTACTATCCCTTTAAACTCCAAGGACGTACATGTACATCATGGGGTCAAAGTGCCTAAAGAATCCATGACATACATGCACCTCATGGATTTCAGGGCTGCACGGATCGTAAAAAAAAACAAAAACTCTGTGGTCCTTAAGTGCCATCCGCATGCATGCACACTGGTCCTTAAAAGGTTAAATAGACAATTTGCAGTGGACTACATGTAAAATGAAAAACAACTAAAACATAGTATATTGATATAACTTGTTGCTGTTTAGAGGACATATACCTAGGTTAAAACGCCTTTTGGTTATGCTAAATTTCCCTTTCAGCTATGCTAATGTAATATAATGCCCATTTGAGTCACTGAGCCTGGGGCAACCAACTGCACAACAGGAAACAAATACACATTTCCATTAATTTAAATGAGGCATTTAACTCTGTGTATGATCTCTGCCAATCCCTACACTTGCTTTCATTAGCATATAGAATTACATTCTACATTGTTTGGCTAACTTACAGAGCTCTTACTATCACTACACCCCCCTATATTTCATGTCTCATTTCCAAATACACTCCCACTTGTCATCTTTGCTCTGCACGCAACCTTCTCCTCTCCACAGCTCTTATCACATCCTCCCACTCCCGCCTACAGGACTTCTCCCGTGCTGCAACCAAGCTCTGGAATTCCCTCACCTGCCCCATCAGACTCTCCCTCAGCCTTCAGATCTTCAGACGCTCCCTGAAGACTCACCTCTTTGGTTATGCAGGTAGTTGATAGGCTCCCTGAAGACTCGCCTCTTCAGGGAAGCCTATCAACTGCCTGCATAACCGTTATCACCAAGAACCACTGCTTCCTTGGGCCACTGCACTCAACAGCACTTCTCTCTCCCACCCACTGACCAGCAGTTCATGTGGCAGGAGGCACTTACACCCACTAGCACTTACTCCTTCTGTCTACAGCCTTCCTTCCTCTAGACTGTAAGCTTTCATGAGCAGGGTCCTCTGATCATTCTGTTCTCCATATTCGACTTGTACTATTTAATATCTCTGTATGTCTATTTCCTATTGTACGGCGCTCTGCATTAAGTTGATGCTATATAAATAAAGAATAATAATATGATAGAGAGGGCTCCAGTGCACTGCAAACACTGCTTTGGACACATCTCCCTTGCATTCAATAGGTTAAAATCTCCATACAGATCAATGGGAATTTTGTGAATTTATACATGACTTCTGTGGTGCAGTTGGTTTGTTCCAAAATCATCCATTATTTATTTTCATTACATCCACTTCCTTGTCAGTCAACACGGGATCGAGCTGGTGTTCACCATTTTAATAAAAAGCAAGCAACCTAATATAATTGCTGAGGCTTCTAATGATGTTAAACAGGCAGCTCTATCTATACATGAGGTTATAAGAGATTCATTATGCCTATAAAAATCTACATTTAGTGCTGTTGATGCTCTATAAAATGAAATTATTATTAGGTTGAAGACACAAAATGAATTAACCATCTATTTTTGTAGATAATAACGTTTTCTTCTTCTATGGATATGTGAATTCATGTGTGAACTATACAAGGAGGTGGGAGAAGGAGAAAATAGTTGAATGTGATTAAAAAGCTATTTCCCTAGTGCCTGGTTTATTAATACATAAGTGCACTTATACACCTTACTCAAGCGATTTCTAATCGCTCAGCAGACTATAACACTCTTGTGTTTTCTGCATGGCTGGCCCTATTCACAGTCAGTTTGGAAACGAGTAGTAACGGTTTTAGATATCAAAGCTGAGCTATTCTCGTATTTCCTCTTGTGTGAGGCAGAGATCTGAAGGGACAACTTGTGCCCTCTTACAAATCATTAGCGTCACCATATGACCTGCAGGATAAAGTGATTGAATGTGTGTGAGTCTGCAGTCAAATATTTTAACATTACAGAAATAATAGGCAGAGGATGGGATTTTAAAGCAGAATTTAGGGGATGGAAAAAATACAGAATGACCCTTTCCCAAGAAATGAAAAGAACACTGGTCTGTTGAGAAATCAAATTTAAAACTAGCCACTGTTTAAAGATTGGCAGTAATAATGCATTACCCTCAAATTGTTTGGTGTTGGATTTATCTTGGAAAATCAACGTTATCCCAACCAATTATTCTTTTCTGTATTAGAAGGAGTACTATACACTATGAACATGGGGCTCTACATTTGTTTAACAGATTCATTTACCTATGTAGATGTCAGATAAAGATATCTATATTTCTCTTGCGTCCAATGTAGAACTCAGGAACCACAAAGTAATGTTCCGTCCTCCAGAGGGTAAGGCAATTCAAAAAAATTCCAGACCTGTGAGATGGAGACTCCATTGTTTCCCTCCAGCTTTAGCCCGCCCTCTCAGTTTCAAGTGACCTTGCTTCAGTAAAGGGCAATGTGGCCAGGGCCGAATTTGCCATAAGGCAGAATAGGCACCTGCCTACACGCACATGCCACCAGTGGGATTTTTTTTATTATTTATTTTAAATTAGCCACCTTGCTGGCTGCGCAGCGGCAGAACAATAATCCCACCACCAGGCTCCCACTCCATGTCACCCTCACATTGCCCCCCCCGTTGTCTGTTTCCTACCTCCCTGGCAGGACAGGTTTGTGCCTCCTGTGGCATGGTCCTGTAGCTGCTGAGCTCCCTCGTCGGCTCTTTAGGAATGCAGAGCGCTGGGAGATGATGTCATCTCCCAGCGCTCTGCATTCCTGGATAGGAGACCACGCGGGAGCTCCAGCAGCTACAGTACCGTGCCAAAGGAGGCACAGATGACAGATCTCCTGCCAGGGAGGTAGGAAAAAGACAACAGGGGTGGAGGCAATGTGAGGGCAACATGGAAGTGGTTGGGGCAAGTTGGAGCAGTAGGGGGGCAATGTGAGGGCAACATGGAGATGGTGGGGGCAAGTTGGAGTTGATGTGGGGCAGTTTGGAGATGGTGGGGGCAATGTGGAGCTGATGGGAGGCAATTTGGAGATGGTGGGGGCAATGTGGAGCTGATGGGGGGCAATGTGAGGGTAACATGGAGCTGATGGGGTCAAGTTGGAGTTGATGGGGGGCAATGTGAGGACAATATGGAGATGGTGGGGGAAATGTGGAGCTGATGGGGGGCAAGTTGGAGCTGATGGGGCAATGTGAGGGCAGTATGGAGATGATAGGGGCAATGTGGAGATTAGGAGCATTGTGGCGGTGTCCAGTGGAGATGGCCAATGGGGGGGGGGCTTCAGATTTCTGTGCCTACAGGCTCCTGAGATATAATTCTGGCCCTGAATCTGGCACAGTTCTCTTAGTTTTTAGTCTTCTTTTTATTGTATTTTGTACTTAGATATGTGGTTTTATATTCCCCCATTAGGCAGGCTCCCATTAACTGGCTACCCTGGAGTTGGATTGCCCAGTTAACAGGTGTATTTATTAACATTTTGCTGTGGAGGTTGACTTTATTACAAGTCTATTCTTCATTACTGAACTTGTCTGATGTTCTCTGTTGATGTAATGGAGTCTGAAGACACAATCCTTCATACTTCTCTTGCTTGCTTTCTATGCTTGTACAGGTGTCTGCCTTCAGTAGAATGGACTTCTTAAAGGGACAGTAATGGCTGCTTTTAACAACGTTTAATATTGTAGATATTTAAAAAAAGGAATTGATGTAAGTCTGGTCTCTCACACATGTATAGTTTGAGATATATACGCTTTTAACGTTCCCCCCTCCTGCCCCTTTTACAGACGTCAGCGCTCTCGCTGACAGCATGAGATTCTGGTCATGCAACCAGACTGCTGCTCTTCAGCAGAGCTGAAATAACGATATCTAAAAAGAAATACTTCATTGTAATGGTGTACAAAGTGTGCTTGCAAAACAGGCACAATTTGTAGATCGTTCCATTGAAGCATATCTTTTTAGATAGATCTATTTTGACTCTGGTGAATAGCCGCCGACCGATCCCAGGACCAGAAACTCATGCTGTCAGCTAGAGTGCTGATGTTTGTGAAAGGGGGCAGGAGGGGTAAACTTTAGAAATGTATATCTCTCAAACTGTACATGTTTGAGAGACCAGACTTACATCAATTAATTTTTTTAAATATCTACAATATTAAACTTTGTTAAAAGCAGCCATTACTATCCCTTTAACCCTTTCTGCAATGTATGATACTTCATTCTCTGTTTATAGGCTTCCTCTTCTCTTCTTTACAGCCAGCCTTATTCTAGTCTTATTTTCTGTTAGTTCACTATATATGTAATGTCCCAGAGTTGAACACTTACATTTACCAGTCCTTTCTGGCATATGTTGCTTTAAGTTTAAAACATGGTTATGTATATATTTGTGTGATTGTATAATGTTGGTATAACTGTAATATTTTTGTTGTTCATGTGCCTTTAAGGTGAGCAGTGCAGAGGGTAACATGTGACCACAGGAGCCAATGAGGTTTTTACCCAGCAGCCCCCTGGGCTAGCCAGACAGGAAGGAGCAAGCTAGTGTGTGTTCAGTATAGAGGAGTCTAGTGAGGAAGTTGTGGAGAGAGGATGTGAGAGGAGAGTAGAGAGAACTGGAGGAAGTGTGTGGAGATAAAGACAGAGAAGAAGGTGAAGGAAACCAGTGGAGCTAAACAACTACAGTGTTCCACAGCACAACCATAGGCGTTCCACCGCACAGGAGTCCAAGTCCAAGACTGTGTCTGTCAACAAGAAGAGCTGTGGGGAGAAGTGCTGAATGCGAATGGGCCCCATAGAGAGTACTACTTATCGTGAGTGATTAGCCTACGGCGGCCTCCGCTCTGTAGTCTCAAAAATCCTAGTCAAAAGTCCTTAGTTAACCTGGCGGTAGAGTGTACAAGAGCGACCTATGGTTCAGACAGTGTATGTGGCCACATAAGTCAGAAGTCTTCAGTAACTACAGTAAAGTTTAAAGTTGTCACTAGTAAAGTCAAGATTCAGAGTAAAGTCTACTACAAGTCTCAGCAAGCCCTGTGGCTCCCTGTTACCTCTGCACTTGCCCCTGCCTTACCTCTGCATTGCTTTAATGGACTATTTCACCTGTCCTGCTTCTCCAGTAAACGCAGTTATCTGTAACCCTGCAGTCTGGTGTTTTATTGCCCCAGCGCTGGGCCCAGGAGACCTGCTTCACCCCTGGAGTGTGGTGTAAAACACTACCCTGGCGTCACGAGCCGTGCAACTACAAGCACATAAATTCACAACCCGTGCACCACATATGAGTTTTGGTGTCTTTAGTTCACCACATATATTTATGTTTTTTAGCTTTACTTATAGTCTCGTTTGTTTTTCAGGTTTTTGGAATGTGGCCCCTTTGGGAATGGAAGCCTGCATGGTGGCCATCTTTGTTCCATAGGACTGCATGGAGAATCTTTATGGGGCATATCTCTGCATACGTTGCACCTAAAAGTAGAATGAATCGCTGACCATGCTCCATCACATGGTCAGCATGGGGACAGTGTTCAGACCACTTAATTTCTCAGTATTAAAATGGATGGAGAACCACCATTTGCTTAGCCTATGCAATAGAAAGCTACACTTTCTATAATCTCCTTTTCTGCTTAGGACAGGGTGGCACGTTGGCATCCATCTTACTTTTCTCATTGCACAGGCTGGGCTCTCTTCTCTACCTCTCCAGTTTAATCCTTTACAGTCATATAAGTACCTTTTTGGGTGTCTCTGTGTATTTCACTTTGTCCTGCTATAGAAATGTTTTCTCTGAACATGTCTGATCACAAGGGACATATGAGGAAAACAAAATCTAAGGATGCAGAAATACTTTTAACCTGTTTAGGTTACTGTTCTTCAATCCAAACTGGTTTTCCAGTGAAATATTCAGGTACCCTATGTCCCTCTTTAACTGTGGCCCTAAAACTTATCTGGGGCCCTCCACTGCAGAAGAAGAGTCAGTTTGGGTTAATAGTGTGTCTTCAGCTGCTTCTATCCCTTCATCTATTCAAGGGTCACCCACTTTTGGCACCCATGCTCCCTGACAGGTTGACCCTGTCTTTAGAGGACAGTCTCAGTTGGTTGGAGATTCCTCTCCTTAGGAGCATGACAATGATGGGGAGGACATATATTCTTCCCTGTCTTTTGGAATGCTTTTGTGCAAGACCCTTGCCCATTGGTTGAGTGGCTTATCATAGCTATTTTAGAGGCTTAGCTGGTCTCTGAGCCTTCTGATACAGGGACTTCCTCACAGGATATCTTTCAGTGATGCAAGAGGCAATATATTCTCCCTGTCTCCCTCTCTGGACCAAATTATCCTGAAAGAATGGAAGACTCCTGATAGAAGTCTCTTCCTTAATGAATACATTTCATTCCTATAGCCTTTCTCAGCTGAAGCCTTGTTCTAGTGGACTTCCTGACCTGCTTTTGCTCCCCCCTCCATCACATGCCTTGCTAAAAATACCCCTCTGCCTTTGGTAGATGCCTCGGCCCTTAAGGATCAGAGCTTAAATTAATTCTTGAAGGTTAATTTTGCAGTCACTGGGGCCACCCTGTGACCCATCTTTGCTACAGCATGGGTCACTAGAGCCATAGCTATCTGGAGTTAACAAGTATCAGATGCCATTAAGGAGGACATTCCTAAGGAGGAGCTGCTGGACATGCTAGCCAATATCATGGAGGCCAATGCATACCTTAATGCATTGGCCTTTGATTTTGTTTGATTCTGCTTTTCTGAAAAGGCCTCAGCCCTTTCAGTAGCCACGTGTCTCACCTTGTGGCTCAAAACCTGTTTGCCTGACCAACCTTCCAAAAAGTCTTTTGTGTCTCTTCCTTTTATAGGAAGACAGATTTTTGGGTCTGGCACAGGCAAGGTCATAAGTGATGCTAAGACTCAGATTACACCTAAACATGCCTTTTTCCCAAGAAGATGCATGGTTTCATTATATCCCCCAGTTTGGGGTGTGTAGGGTTCAAATCCCTCAGATTTTTCTGGCCCACCCCATACCAAAACCCAAACAGGCTTGGCAGAAGAAAAAGTCTGCTCATAAACTTAAGGCTGGTAAGCCCACCTCCACATGACTCACATCAAGGTCTGTTTTTACCCATAGGTGGCCGACTCCATCTTTTTTAAGACGCACGAGAGTCTTCTGTAATGGACCAGTGGGTTTTTGTGGGTTATTTTGGAAGGGTACCTCATAGATCTCAAATTCCTTCTGCCTAACAATGTATTTTGTCCAGAGTTCCTTGAGATAAGTTTCATATGCACCTTTTAATAGATTCAGTATCTTTCCTGTTGGAGTAACAGGTGTTGGTCTCTGTTCCAACCCAGGAACAGTTCACCATATTTTACTGCAATCCTTTTGTGGTTCCCACAAATGATGGCGGCTGCTGTTCTATTCTGAACTTGAAGTGCCTCAACCAGTGTGTGCTAGCTCTGCACTTCAAAATCGAATCACTGTGATCTGTTACCACGGACATGTGTCTGTGAGAATTCTTGCTTACCTAGATCACCAGGACTCCTATGTCTATGTCCAGCATTCAACCAGACCATCACTGATTTCTAAGCTTTACCTTTGAGAGCAGTCATTATCTGACCACAGCTTTCCTCTTCGACTAGCATCTGCTCCAAGGATCTTTACAAAGGACATGGCAACTTTGACAATCCACATCCATGCTCAAGCACACGTAGAAGACCATTTCAGTGAAGGATTTCTGTTTCTATAACTCAATCTTGCCACTGTGCAGAGCCACTGCCGGCCCTGGGACTGGATTCCCCTGCTGTCTGCTATAATGCTGACATCAGAGGAGAGAGACGGAGAGGGAACTTTGAATGCGGATATCTCTCAAACCATAAAGGTTTCAGAGATGCTGCTGGTCTCGTTTAATTCCAGTTTTTAAAGGCTACAACATGAGGGATAGTAAAAATGAAGTATTACTATCCCTTTAAATTTCTATTACTACAAGTTTCTTTTATATATAATTTTCTCTTTCTGTTTGATTTTTAATATTTGAGATTGTATTATATATTAAAAGCTGTGCAAGTTTCATAATTCTATTGGAATAATTCTGTTAGTGCGTGGATAATTTTTTTATACAAGCTTCTTGGGATTTTTCGTAACCTTGAAATGGGAGTCTCTTTTTGAGCAGCTTCCAAATTATTCATGTTATTTTCCCAATTTTGAGCCATGCTAAGTTTTGAATATAATTACCAGAAGATCTGGTCTTTGTTTTGCCAGTGGTGCACTGATCTGGACATGTCTTCCCAGTCCTTCAGTATTCATACTATTTTGGCCGTTTTTCAGGATGGTGTCAACAAGGGTCTCAACATGAGTTCTTTTAACCCTTTGCGTGCCAGAAGGGTACACAATGTATTGCAAAGCAATGGATTGTATATCCCTCTGGCACTCAAAGGGTTAAGGTTCAGATCTTTCCATCTGTTCTTTTTCAGAAGTGGATTGCTTTCATCTCTGATGCAAGATCTTTCTTCAGGGGGTGGCTAATGCCTACCCTACTCTTCTGTGGGACTTGAACCTAGTTCTCCACATGCCTCTTTTTTAGCCTCAGTTACCTGTTCTTTTGTGTCTTCTGATGCTTAAGATGGCCTTTCTTTTTACCACTGTTTCTGTTCACAGAATGGCCCAAGCTCTGTTTTTCTAACCCCCTTCCTGGTTTTTCACCCGGATAAGGCAGTTCTTCATACATCCAATGGTTTGCTGCCCAAGGTTGTCTTGAATTTTCATATCAAACAGTAAATTGTCCTTTGTTCTTTTTGCCCTAATCCTTCTGCCAAGCAGGAGCAGGAGCTCCATATGCTTGATGTTGTGCATTGTCTTAGGAACTATTTTCATCACATGCATTCTTTCAGGAAATCAGATTCTCTTTTTATCATTCCTGAAGGTCCAGGCTGCCTTTAAATGAACCATTGCTTCTTAGATCAAGACCAGCATCAGACAGGGATATGTGCTCCGAAAAACACTGTTCTTTTCCAAGTCAAAGAGCACTCTACCAGATCTGTGGGCTCCTCTTTGGCCCACAAGTACAAAGTCTCTGCTGAACAGCTGTGTAAGGTGCCAACCTGGTCATCTTTGAATACCTCACCAAACATTACTATGTCAATGCCCTGGCCTTCAGACAGTGAAGGCTGTTTAGGGACTTTTTACCTAGTTTTTCTCAGTGCATAGTTCTGAACCCTGTAGGTTCTTGTTAAGTTGTTTCATGTCCTTTGACACCTGAGCTTTTTATGGTATCAGTTAGTCCTGCGGAATACTGGTCTCCAGTGGAGGGTTGGGGGTAAAGCTGAAGGGAGTCTTCACCCCAAAGGCCCAGCCTTTTTTTGAAGTACCTACTTTCTGGAAGAGGGTGCTTTACCCCATGGTTCCTGTGTTCCATGTGGACTAAGAAAAAGTGATTTAATGATAAGTTCACTAAATCATCTTATTTTTTGCATTATATCCCTATTTATACATATATCTATTAAGTCTTTCTATAGGTCACACATTCCCACAACAAACAATGGTTTTCAAAAGACTTGAATGGATTGCAAGGGTCACATGTTATTATCAGATTTTACATAAACAATTTGCAGTGGACTACAAACAAGATCAAAAACAACTAAGCCACAGTATACAGATATTACTTGCTACTGTTTAGAGGACATCTACCTAGCTAAGTATTTCTGCTGAACAAATTAAGAGCCATTGATTCCTAGGATATACTTCCAATTCAATCGAACACTGGGGCCTAATAATCATAAAACTCTCAATCTGTGCATAATATGTTAATGGCCACTATGAAGCAATTCTGAATGTATTGCAAGCTGTGCTGGCCAGACCCTAATCCTGAGTGTTGGGCGTGACCACTGCAATCTCAGTCCCTGCACCAGTTTATATAACCTTTTAATAGCTATTATTTAACACTTATGATGCTAGAGAGAACTCCAACACATTGCATACAATGTGCTGGAGATCACTCTAGTAATCAAGGGGTTAAAGGATAGTAATACTTCAAAATTACTATCCCATATATTGAAGCCCTTTAAAAACTGAATTAAATGCCACCAGCAGCATCTCTCAAACCTTTATGGTTTGCAAGTTAGCCGCTTTTAAACTTCGCACTCCCCTGACATCATCGTTCTTGCTGCAGCAGGGAAATCCGGTGCCAGGACCAGTGGTGGCTCTTCAGCAGAGCCGAGATCTCGTTATAGAAGACAAGATCCTTCACTAAAACGGTCTTCTACGTGTGCTTGGCTACCAAGTGAAGGATCATTTCTTCTATAACGAGATCTGGCTCTGCTGAAGAGCCTCCGCTTGATTCAATTAACAGATTCCCCTGCTGCAGCAAGAACGCTGACGTCAGGGGAGAGGCAAGGGAGAGCAAAGTTTAAATGTGGCTATCTCGCAAACCATAAAGGTTTGAGAGATGCCACTGGTGGCATTTAATTCAGTTTTTAAAGGGCTTCAATATAAGGGATAGTAATTTTGAAGTATTACTATCTCTTTAAGGCTGTTATTTGTACTTGTTTTAGGCTAAGGGTATTTTCTGTGGAAGTGGGGGCGACCTGCAACCATTTAGCTATTAGATTACAGCTCCCATTAGCCTCAGCCAGACAACAAGATTTCTAGTCCAACAACAGCTGAATAGCTGTTGTTTATAAAGGATGTTGATTGTAGTGTTATTACATACTTAATTTAATGTTTGGAAATCCCATCTCTTGAAATCTATACTTTTCCCTAACTGTAGAATGCAAAATAAAACTGTTGGAGAAACAATTTAAAGGATCCAAATATTGTAACCTGTTTCCAACACAAAGGTGTTGCTTTGAATTCTAAGAATCTTTTGAAGCTGTAATCGCATTGGTCCTTTTCTCCCTCCCACTCTCACCATCTTGCTATGAGTGAAAAAGCCATTGATTAATGGAACAAAATAACATCAGAAAGGTTACTTTAGTGTGTAAAAGGGCAAGATGCCCTTTATTAAATATCCCCCATTATTTCTCACAATATGTCATAACTGTCATACAAGAGAAGACTTTCTCTGTGATAAAAAAAATGTAACCTTCAGATTTCACACTGTCTATTTTTTTGAATGATGTGCTGTTTTTAAGTTTTTGTAATTATTGATCTTATTTTAGGACAAAAATATATTGTTGCTTAGTTCTATTAGATGCCTGACAATGTGGGAATATCTATACAGCACTATGAAAAAGCAAACCTATAGCGGGGGGTGGGGTCATTTGCTCCTATCAGATGAGAGAAACCCAAAGTTTTAGTTCCATTACGTTTGAGAGACTATTTTGCAAATTACTATGCAACCAGTATGTAGTGTGTATGTGTATGTGTATATATATGTGTGTGTGGGGGGGGGGGGGGCTAATGCAGGCACTCATGTAAATATAAATCTGTGTGACTGCATAGGAAACAGGGTAACCATCCAGTGTTTGATTTTCATAAACTTTCCACATTAAAGGGATAGTAATACCTAAAATGTTAAAAAAAAATATGTTGTAGGGTTTTTCCCCCTGAGTAAAACAAGAGTACTCCCACTGCTGAAAGATGTTTCATTCAAAAGTTATTAATTTTAAAAGTTGAATTTTTTAGGTGCAATATCACAGTGGCCTGAAATTGTACAGTGGCGCTGTTGCTACACCATCCTATGGAGATTTATGGTCCTGAGACCAGCGCTGTCCATAGGATCGTGTAGCAACAGAGCCACTGTACAATTTCAGGCCACTGTGATATGGCACCTAAAAAATGCAACTTTGAAAATTAATAACTTTTGAATGAAACATCTTTCAGCAGTGGGAGTACTCTTGTTTTACTCAGGGGGATAAACCCTACAACATATTGTTTTTTACATTTTAGGTATTACTATCCCTTTAAAATGACATTCTGGTCACATTAGAGGTAGGCACGCTGCAGTCCTCAAAATGTTCAGCTGCTATTTCCATCACTTTCAGCCAGACAATTGTTTATGTAGTCCAGCAACAGGTGTAAGCTTGAATGCTGCTCACTAAGCAATAACAATTGGGTTTGGATGCAGAATTACGAAAACAAAGTATTGTCATTTGCCCATGTTTTCACATTTTGGAAACCCTCTCTGAAAATCCTTCTCTGAAAAAACCATTGGAGAAATCACTGTCCTAAATATTTTGCATTCAATAGATCACAAGTTCTCAGATTTGATCTAAGGTTCCCACCATCAACACCACACTGCAGATTTTCAAATCTCGTCATGAACACAAGTGAATTAATTAGTGGCTCATTCATGCTAAAGGAACTGTCTGTGTGCTCGGTTGAAACCCTCATGCCTTTAAATGAACCATTGCTTCTTAGATCAAGACCAGCATCAGACAGGGATATGTGCTCCGAAAAACACTGTTCTTTTCCAAGTCAAAGAGCACTCTACCAGATCTGTGGGCTCCTCTTTGGCCCACAAGTACAAAGTCTCTGCTGAACAGCTGTGTAAGGTGCCAACCTGGTCATCTTTGAATACCTCACCAAACATTACTATGTCAATGCCCTGGCCTTCAGACAGTGAAGGCTGTTTAGGGACTTTTTACCTAGTTTTTCTCAGTGCATAGTTCTGAACCCTGTAGGTTCTTGTTAAGTTGTTTCATGTCCTTTGACACCTGAGCTTTTTATGGTATCAGATCACAAGTTCTCAGATTTGATCTAAGGTTCCCACCATCAACACCACACTGCAGATTTTCAAATCTCGTCATGAACACAAGTGAATTAATTAGTGGCTCATTCATGCTAAAGGAACTGTCTGTGTGCTCGGTTGAAACCCTCATGCAGTAGATGACACTTGTAAAAAGTTGTAAGGTTATCCATGACGAACTGTCATGTGATTCAATAAAATGCATTATAACTTTTAACCATCAGATGTGACATAAATATGCATCCCCTTACACATTAATTTAATTATATTTACAGCAAGGTATGCAAGCTCTTCAAGACATGTAGGAAAAGATCCAGATTGCTAAAGATTTGTTATTTCTGTTCTTAGGTCAATCATCTTCTTTCACCCAGCAACCCCAGGACCAAGTGGTGGTTGCAGGACAACCTGTGAGCCTTCTTTGTGCCATCCCAGGCTACCATGGCATTGTACTCTGGATTAAGGATGGACTGGCTCTTGGAGTGGGCCGTGACCTTTCTGGTACATTTCTCTGCTTCTTTGTTTTTGTTTTTTCCTCAAAACTGACACTAATCTTATTTATTGAGACCAGGTCATCATTTTATAGGTGAAGTAACACCGCCTAATAATAATGTCCTCACTAACCTTACTATAAACTAAAAAAATCACAATGGCACTTGTGCATTTGTTCAAGAGATAACATTTTCAGTAAGCCCTTGACGTCATGTCCATGGAGGCAGACATGACAGTTTTTGAAGGCCTACAGGACACAAACTCTGCCCACTCCACATGGTAATCTTTGCAGTGTGTTCTGCACCCCTCTGGTCTTTAACTCTTTGCGTTGCTCACCCCTAGAACTCAAAGGGTTAAAAGGTTAAGTAGTCTTATACACTACTGCTGCTTCAGTTTAAAAGAAAAAACTGCCACCAATTGTCATGTCTGCCTCCATGGACATGACTTTTCAGTATTAATTGAATATTTTATCGCTTGAACAAAGGCGCAAGAGCAGAATACAAACTGTCCATTAGGATTTTCTGTCCATAGTAAAGTAAGAGGGTGGTTATTATTAGCAGTTGTTACTTTTCCTTTAATTAGCAGTAACAAATTGTTGCAAAGAACCATGATTATGTTAGTGACTGTGCCTTCATGTGTGTAAGTATCCAAGCCCTTCCCTTTTCAGTTCATAGAGTCTCTTACCTCCTATTTACTTGTTTACCTCAGTTATGGCATATATCACTTATTGCAAGTTTGCTACAAATCCATAGGAAAATATGTTTGTCTCATTTTTAGGGATTTCAAATTACACATATATTTATTTAGCCAGTCAGTGTTTCTGTCCTGTTTTGGACCTTTATATTTGAATGACTATAGTTGTTATATCTGTGAGGGCCCAGATCCTATATATATTTATCAAGCTACCTTCCAAATACTTTGGGAGGTATCCAGTGTAAAATATTTATTTTTAAAATAATATTTCTAAATGTTCTACTTAGAAACCAAATGCTGAATACAAATGTAATTTTACAAAAATATACATGATCATAATAAGTATTACTAAACTATTATTGTACAATGGCCATATTCCTGTAATTACCCTATACATGCAGATTCAAATGTCTACACTCTGTCAGATACCCCAATACACTATACTTAGAACCATTTATGTAAGAAATGGAACAATTCCATGACAAATCAACTGCACCATAGCTCAAAAAGCAAAAAATACCATTGATTTCTATATTGATATTATCCCCTTGTATGCTAGATAGGTCTTCAGTGCATTGCCTAGCAATGTGTTGTAGCCCTCTCTAGCAATCAAGGAATTAGAAAGTGCATTTAAAGCAAACAGAATGTTTATTTGTCTCCTACGGCATACCTCCCAACATTGTGCATGGCCAAAGAGGAACACCTTTATTTTAGGCGTGTTGATTGGTGTGTGGCTGTTGGGCGGGGCATTATCAATAAATGTTTAGGTTATTTCATGACCCAGTGACACCTCTTTTTGGAACTGAATAAATTATTTAGAGCAAGACTAAAGGATTTTATTAACATAGACTAATTTATAAACACACATACTAAAGTTTAAGCAAACATGAATGTGAGTTTGCTGTGGAGCAGTGTGTTACACTTAAATACATACCACACAGTCTTATCTTCTGAAAAGGGGGTCACTAGAGTGGGAACGAGGGACAGGGGAATTTGGGTGTCAAAAAGAGTGACACCAGGATGGAAAAGAGGGACAGAGGGATTTAGGTATGAAAGACGGACTATTCCTTGTAAAGAGTCACACTTGGGAGGTATTGTATGGTGCAGTGGTTTGCTCCTCTATTTCTTTGTGCATATGACCCATAGTCCTAATTATAGGTAGATATACTTTTATACTGTTATGGGATTCACAGACACTTTATTTTCCCTTCTTTATGCAGGATATCCTCGCTACTCTGTAGTTGGGGATCACTTATCTGGAGAACATCATTTGAAGATACAACGAGCAGAGCTCCAAGATGATGCCATTTATGAATGTCAGGCTATCCAAGCAGCTATCCGGTCACGTCCAGCAAGACTCACTGTACTAGGTAAGGCCTCCCGTATCCCAGAATCTTCACACATTAGCTCCTGATATCATGGAAACTCTGGTGGAAACCATAATTGAAAATTATTATGTGGGCTGTCTTGCATTTAACGTCAATGTTCTAGATTTAGATGAAAACATTAATAGGTTCAGTATGACACTCAGTGTACAAATAGAGTGCATGCCAATGATTTTGGGAAGTCCACTGTGGTGAATTTTTGCAGTGCTTGCTGCAGGCGTTTCAATTATGAAGGGATTTAAAGTGATAGTAATGTTTCACAAAAACAGCAGCTCCAATTAATCTTCATAGTATTTGAGCCATAGAGAGTGTTATTTCATAACTGGGAGCATTGTAGTTCAAGAGTAATTGAATGATAAAGTTTCCGCCTCCCGCCCCTTTTACCTAATGTAAGCCCCCACTCTTCAGATATGGAATCCAGTCCATAGACCAGACAGCTCACATCAAGGGTCAATGTTCTTACTGTGAGAACAATGAAAACCCTGCCCCCCTTGACAGGTTTTTTCAGCTTTTTCCCTTATCTTAATTGAAGATTGTCCCTCTCTGCAATCTACCTGGACACTCCCTGCTGCTCTAAGCTGAGCAGTGTTACATCAGTAGAAGGAGCGGGAGGGAGATACTTTATCATTCAATTACTTTAGAACTACAACTCTGATAGAATTGAAATAACACTCTTCAAGGCCCAAATACTATGAAGATTAATTAGAGCTGCTTTTATTATGAAACATTACTATCCCTTTAAGTGAAGGAAGCGGACAAAACACTTCAACTAGTGGCTTGCTAAGAAAAAAGCAAAGTAACAACAGGTTTATATCCATGCTCCAATAAAAGACCCTAGATAACTATTGCCCTGAAATATTGAAGTATGACACCTGAAATATTGAAGTATGCTTAGGATTTGAGAAAGGGAGTTTATCTCTTGGAAGCTTGTCTCCATAAAATGTAAATGTTAGTCTAATAAAAAAGATATTATTACATACTGGAATACTCAGTCATTTGACCTATACACCACTGGACTAACACGGCTAACCCAAATTTTAAATCATCATTGGAGACAAATAAAAATTATCCAACTTCCCTTTGATCTTACTGGGGTTATTAAAGGGATAGTAATGGTTAATTTTAAGATGATTTAATATTGTAGATATTTAAAAAGGATTAACATCAATGTAAGTCTAATCTCTCAAACCTTTATGGTTTGAGAGATATAACTTGCTAAAGTTACCTTTTCCTGGCTATTTTACTCAAGTCTGCCATATAGCTGACAGCTGCAGATTCCAGTCATTTGACCAGACAGAGGCTCTTCAGCAGAGCTGAAATCACGCTATTTAGAAATAAATACTTCATTAGAACGGTCTACAAAGTGTGCTTGCACGCCAGGCACACTTTGTAGACCGTTCCAAATTAAGTATTTATCTTTAGATATCGTTATATTGGCGCTGCTGAAGAGCCACATCTGGTCAAGCAACCAGAATCTGCTTCTGACAGCTTTACAGCTTGTCAAGCAGAAAGGGGAGGGACCAGAGAACTTTAGTTTCCTATCTCTCTCAAACCATAACAGTTTGAGAGATACAAATAAGTGCAAGTACTCTCTTTTAATTGTATATACCATATAATTATTACTTTTTATCTGACATTACTATCCCTTTAACTTTTTGAATGTTAGAGATGTCTCCAGTTCCTTGCAAAACAATCTTGCATGTCATTAGACTTATGATAGGTGACAATTCTTCCTTTTAGTCACATTTCCATTAACCCTTTGAGTGCCAGAGGGGAGCGCAACACATTGCAAAGCAATGCATTGTATACTCCTCTGGCACTCAAAGGGTTAATTTCTCAACTGCTGATGTCAGGCTCATGGGCCTATAATTGTCAGAGTCCTCCCTATTGCCCTTTTCTATGTATTGTCACTACACTGCTAACTTTCCAGTCACCCAGTACCACTGTTGTCAACAGAGACTGGTTAAAAATCTTACGTAGAAATGCTGCAAGCAACAATTTAAACTTTTTTTTGTAGTCATGGAAGAATCTTGTGTGGGCCAGCTGATTTATACTTCTTCAGTTTTGACAACATCTGTCACATCTCATTTATATATATAAAAGGCCAGATGTATGTTTATCCGATGCAGTCATGCTCAGTAGAGACTCAGATGCAGTTATGTGCAGCAGACACTGCCCGAAAGCTTGGCCCATGTACACGGGCTTTTACACTAGTCTTCTATAAACATACTGGTGTCGACTGGATTAACATTACCAGGGCACTGCCCCTTTAAACACAGCTTTTTTTTACTCCTAGAGTGTTAGTGAAGTCTCCATCACATAACATTCAAGAGGTTTAAAGCTCCATATAAATTAATTCTAAACTAAATTTTAGTAGCCGTATTAGTCTAGTTGCAGCAATTCAGTTGTATGACTACTTTGTTATCTGTGAATCTTTTTTTTATTGTGACTAATAGTTAATATTTTCAAGACAAGCTTTTGGAAGATCCTTTTACTTTGTCAGGTTGGTTGGCACTAAGTGGTGTTATTCACAAAGTTTGTTTAAAATAAAGACGAAGGAAAAAAAAGGATGAAAGCACAGTGTATGGTAATGATAATGAACTGGGAATCAGAGGGTATCCTTTTAAAAGGTTGCATTTTAAATATCATGTGGCTGCACACCACATTAAACATGTCACCTGGATGAAAAGGGCAACATGAGAATCTCACCCTGCATATAAGTGCAAGATTCTCATGTCGCCTCATGCGGAATTTAATGAGGTGACATGATAATCTCGTGCTTATATGCAGGGCGAGATTCTCATGTCTCCCTTTTCATCCAGGTGATATGTTTAATGCTGTGTGCAGCCGCATGATATTTAAAATGCGACCATTTAAAAGTGAACCGAATCAGAGTAGTGAGTAAATAATGAGACCATAGGCAGTGTAGTAGAAGAAGAAAACAGAGGAGATACATAAACGTGGGCAATAATGAGAGAAAAGGAAACATACAGAGATACAAAATTAATTTATTACTGTGTCGGGTTCCAAGCTCCTTGCAACTATTTAAAATTATGTTATCTCTCTTGGAATTCTGCGTTATTTTCAACAAACTTTATGAATGGCAGCTCTTAATACCAACTGACCTGAAAAGGGAAGATGATCTCTTGGAAGCATGTCTGAAAAATATTAGCTGTTAGTCCAAATAAAAAAACTGTATCAGCAATACCAAGGAATTTATATATTTGAATTTAAATCAGTGGAAATAGATATATGCATAGTGCAGTTGTTTTTAACCGAAATTGCTTCACTTCTTTGTCTGGCCCTTGATAAACATTCTTCTAGCTTTGTATGTCTTATGTCGGAATTGAAGAACATATTGTGAAGTAACAAGCCCAAAGTATTTTTCTTTGCACACTTTAAACAATTTTTTATTTACTTATTCTTAGATATACAATAGCAAGAGTGAATTTTGTGTGTTTCAAAAGACTGAAAATATCTCACCAGGCTTTGTACCTGCAATCATAAGGTCAAACAAATAGCTTGGCTGGATATCCTTGGAGAGGGTATTGTCTACCTTTCTTGTTCATGTGACCTACAGAGCTCATTACAACTGATATTAAGAATGATGGCCATTATTTTGTTGCAGCAGAACTTTATTGTGTTGTTTCAATGGAGGAAATAGAACACAAATGCAGTGACAGCACTGAGGAACAGAGGGGAACAATAATATGTATTTATTGTATTTGGATTTCATTATTTTGTTCATTGAACCAGTACTTTACTCATTTGGACAGTCTTGAACTTCACAGTAATGTATAAAATAGCAAATAAAATAGATAATTTTCAACAATTGCAAGAAAGAACGAATATAAAAAGAGTGAGTGAGACGATGGGAGAGAACAAAGCTAAGTGTGTCCTGCCAAGAGCAAAGCAGGTAACTACTGTACACAGATTACCTACACAGAGACCCGAGCAAACCAGCTTGCACCACAGGGGACAAATAACAATTCCTACTGAGGTAAATGGGGATTTTCAACCCCTTAAATGCTAGAAAGGTCCCCAACGAATTTCTTTGCAATGTACTGGAAATAAATAAATAAGAATGTTAACTCCTTAAGGACCAGTGGACATGGGGTACTTTCAACCTTGAAGAACCTCATAGACTACATTCGGGGAGCTAGCGCAAGTGAGCAAACACACGCACCACCTCGCCAAAAGTGAGGCTTCAACTGACTGCTCCAGTCTTGAAGCAGCCAGTTGTAGACTCTCGTGATTACAGTGCACCCGCATGAGCGCTGTGATCAAAAATTGTCTTGACTGCCAGGACCTTCACCCGTCCTTAATGCACAGACACACATGATGGTCCTGGCACTTCACTGGCCCTTATGGGGTTAATTTCCTCCTGTGGTGCAGTTGTTTTTTTTAGAATTGATCCTCTTCTACTTAGTGTATCATCTGAAATGCTCCAAAGCAAAAACTCAAGAAAACATGTTATGATTAATAATATAAGTACCAGACACACATGCACACGTGCAACAAACAAACACACACACATACTTACCCCTATAAACTCATGCACACCCATACAGATACACAGACACACCCACCCATCCAAACACACAGTCATAGACTGCCATACACAGACACATGCATACTCATACACACTCATAAACTCGCTCAAACTCATACACACCCATGCACTCTTACAAACACACACACACATCCAAACAAATGCACAAATGCATACACACCTAAACACAGGCACAAACACACACACATACACAAACATAAACATACCCATACACACACACACACACACATACATAAAACATGCATACATACCCATACACACCTAAACACAAACACACTCAAACATACACATACGCAAACACACACATACGCAACTATACACAAACACACACACATTCACAAACAAATTCACACACACACACACACACCCATAAACATACATTCACCAAAGTACACACACACATACACACACATACATATATACCATTTAAACATATGTACATACACCGATATACACACACCATTGCACTCTCCTCTGGTCCTCAATGTTTTAGCATACTTGTAAACGATCTGTAAAATTATAAGAAATACACACACATTATATTGCTTCTCCTCTTGAGTAAAACAATGGTCCTCCCATTCCTTGGTGATGCTTCATACCAAAGGTATTACATCGCAAACTGCTCTTAGGATCAAAGCCATCTAGTGTCAAGATGGTATTTATTTTTCTGTTGCATTGCATGGGCGAGGATCGTAATGGCTAATATTTTTTAGAAGAGTTTGAATGATAATAGGTTTGAATAAAGCATCTCCCCGCAGTAACATTGCCCTTATTTTATTCAGCAGAAAATCACTACAGTATATGTTTGATTCATAATAAAATGTTACTGTTCCCTTAATTAAGATATTACATTTTCTATAGGTTGGAGAACAAAACTTAGGAACACAGAGATACCTCTCTTAGTTTAGATTTTCTTAGATGGTTGCCATGGTACTAGCTGAAAGCTTTGATTAAGAGACTAGGAAAAAGTAAATTAATCAGAAAATGTGCTTACAGTATGTAATATGAAAGTGGAATTGTTTAATGTACATTTTAGAGTATGTGAATACAAGATTTAACACACAGGTATATTGTGAAGCTTTGTTGCTAACAGTTAGGGCTCTGAACATACACAAATGGCACTCAGCTTGAGACTTAATGGACAATGCAGCAAAGCATTCAAGAGAAAAATAGGGGAGGCAGTGTAATTTGTATCTTAAATCCCTTTTTATCAGAATATCAAAGTGGTCCCAACACGTTTCACAACATGTGGAGCTGAATGTGATTTAGGGGGAGTCAACAGAAGGAGTCAAGGAAGAGCTGAAAAAACCCCATAAAAATAAATATATTTAAAAGGTATAAAATTCTGCATTTCAGTGTAAATTTTAGACATCAAGTAATATTAGTATTACATTTAGGTCCATATACACAAAGGTAAAGATGATGAACTCTAGAGTCAAGTGACTGCACAGTAGGGAACAAATAAAATCCATCAAACCCCCATTGATTTTAACCCAATAAGCTAAAATCCCCACCAAAATCAATCAGCATTTTATTTGTTCCCTAAAGAGTAGTGTTGAGCGAGCGTGCTCGGCCGATGCTCGGATCGGCTCGAGCATCGCTCTGCTCGGCACATGGCGGTACTCGTCGAGTACCGCCATGTGCTCGCCCGCCATGTTCGGGTGGCGGGGATCTGTGCCGGAAGAGGCACAGATCTGAAGACACTCCGCTGGACCACCAGGGACTGGAGGTACGGGGGCATTGCGGAGATGAAGGGGGCATAGAGGAGATGAAGGGGGACATTGTGGAAGAGGGGCATAGCGGAGATGAAGGGGGACATTGTGGAAGAGGGGCATAGCGGAGATGAAGGGGGACATTGTGGAAGAGGGGCATAGCGGAGATGAAGGGGGACATTGCGGAGATGAAGGGGGCATTCAGAGATGAAGGGGGCATAGCGGAGATGAAGGGGGGCATTGACCAGGCACCCTCCCCTCATCAGAGCAGGGGGTGCCTGGTGTAATGCTCGTGTCGCCCCATTCATTTGAATGGGGCTCGGGTGCTCGGCCGAGCACTCGAGCCTCAGGGGGTGCTCGGTCAGAGCACCCGAGCACCCGAGCATCGGGGTGCTCGCTCAACACTACTAAAGAGAGATGCTATCACCTAAAAATAATCTTGAAGATTTTTTTAGAGAGCTTTCAAAATTACATATATGTTGTACTAGGCATTAACTATTTAGAAAATTAGTTTTTGAGTTACTTAGATTTGTATTTTCAGCTGATTAATACATGCTGTGCAGGCACTTCCTGTCTCAGATGCACTTTACGTTCCACACTCCCTAACACGTATCCCCTTTTAGTGCTAAGGGAGGATTGATTAGTAGTGTCTGTGAGTGGCAGAGGTTATATACAGATAAGATAAGAAGTGTTTGCAAAGAATGCTCAAATTAGCATAGCTATAAATCTAAATCACGCAAAACTAGTTTTCTAAAAGAGAAACAATGTACCAGGTGCACGGTCAAGCCAAAACTCAAATATCACATGGAACGTCTTCCCTTCTGCATAATACAGCAATTCAGTGCTCAAGCTATATAAGAGTCCACAATACAATTTATGAAAAAGAATAGGAAAAAAGACTGCCACTCAGACATATAAAAGTTGGTTCATTCTTCAAATGTACAGAACAGACAAGGGGGTGGACAATCCTCCACTATACAAAAAAGTCGTCAGCTTTTTCGTACCTCACCAAAACTCAAATATCCCATGCATCTTCCCTTCTGCACAATGCAGCAATTCGGTGCTCAAGCTATATAAGAGTCCACAATAAAATTTATGAAAAAGAATAGAAAAAAAGACTGCCACTCAGAAAAATAAAAGTTGGTTCATGTTTCAAATGTACAGAACAGACAAGGGGGTGGTTGGCAATCCTCCACTATACAAAAAAGCCGTCAGCTTTTTCGTACCTCACCAAAACTCAAATATCCCATGGAACATCTTCCCTTATGCACAATACAGCAATTCGGTGTTCAAGCTATATAAGAGTCCACAATAAAATTTATGAAAAAGAATAGAAAAAAAGACTGCCACTCAGACAAATAAAAGTTGGTTGGAGCTTCAAATGTACAAAACAGACAAGGGGGTGGTTGGCAATCCCCCACTATACAAAAAAGTCATCAGCTTTTTCGTACCTCACCAAAACTCAAATATCCCATGGAACATCTTCCCTTCTGCACAATACAGCAATTCGGTGCTCAAGCTATATAAGAGTCCACAATAAAATTTATGAAAAAGAATAGAAAAAAAGACTGCCACTCAGACAAATAAAAGTTGGTTGGAGCTTCAAATGTACAAAACAGACAAGGGGGTGGTTGGCAATCCCCCACTATACAAAAAAGTCATCAGCTTTTTCGTACCTCACCAAAACTCAAATATCCCATGGAACATCTTCCCTTCTGCACAATACAGCAATTCGGTGCTCAAGCTATATAAGAGTCCACAATAAAATTTATGAAAAAGAATAGGAAAAAAGACTGCCACTCAGACATATAAAAGTTGGTTCATGCTTCAAATGTACAGAACAGACAAGGGGGTGGACAATCCTCCACTATACAAAAAAGTCGTCAGCTTTTTCGTACCTCACCAAAACTCAAATATCCCATGGAACATCTTTCCTTCTGCACAATACAGCAATTCGGTGCTCAAGCTATATAAGAGTCCACAATAAAATTTATGAAAAAGAATAGAAAAAACGACTGCCACTCAGACAAGTAAAAGTTGGTTCGAGCTTCAAATGTACAGAACAGACAAGGGGGTGGTTGGCAATCCTCCACTATACAAAAATGCTGACAGCTTTTTCGTACCTCACCAACACTTTGTCAAGGCATTTGCAAGACCATCATGGCACCAGTTATAGAGTGCTGAATTCCACCCTCAAAGGCAAATACACGTGAATTAAAGTAGTTTGCAGCCAGACACAAGTGCAGCAGACAGACAGAAGTGTGTAGTTTCAAAAACTGCAGTAGTTTGAAAACGGCAGGAGTTTGGTGAAGGCATTGGTTTTGTCAGTTTGGTGAGTAACTGCTTTAATTCTAAGATGTCTGGTTTGGTGCAGTGTAACACTTGTCTGGCTGTTGTGTTCCGCAGTACTCTCTGGAGATTGGGGTGTTGTCCAGTATGTTTGCATCTGTCCACATTGTATGGTGAAATTTCCAGGCTGCAGTCTTTGGTGTGTTATCTGCAATCAAAAGAAGTGAATCTTTCCCAGCTAGAGTGTGAAGTCAAGCAACCATGTAATCCACCACCGCAGCCCCAACGGCCCATGAAGAGAAGGGCTGTGTGGAAGACAGTTGGTTCCGGGAGGTTGAGAGTTGTGGAGCAGAAGCACAACACTGTTGGTATTTCGGAGTGTAATCCCTTTGGTGTCCTGTCTGAATTGGAAAGTGAGATTTCAGAAGATAAAAGCACAGATACTCAGGTATGGGATGTTGTGAGTCCCAAAGGAGAGAATTGTAACAAGCAGTCAGGAGCAGAAAATGGACTTAAAAAGAAGAGAAAGCATCTCCTTGTTGGTGACTCGATTGTTAGAGGTGTTGCTTTAGGGCAGAATGAGGATGGACTGAAGGAGGTGAGATGTCTTCCTGGTGCTACTGCAAGCAGGGATAAAAGACGCATCTCAAATATTGTCAAGGCTGCAACAAAGGAGACTGAAGTTGATCTGATCATTCATCTCGGTACAAACGATTTGTCCCAGAAAAGTGTTGAAGAGGTGAAAATGGAATTTCAAAGTCTCAGCCTGGAGCTGAGCAGAATGACAGACTCTATCACTTTTTCAGAGATTTTGCCAGTCCGCTCTGAAAATAGTAAGAGACTTCGTATCCTGGAGTTCAATGGTTGGCTAAGACAGTGGTGTAAAGAAGAAGGTTTTGGATTTGTCAGTCACAGTGTTAGAAGGTGGAGTTGTAAAGAAATGTTCAAGAGAGATGGTCTGCACCCGTCACACAGAGGAACTGAGGTACTTGGAGAAGAGTTCAGGTGTTTCTTGGAGAGGCATTTAAACTAGATGGAGGGGGCAGGAATTTCATTGAGAAGATTGATTTCTGTCCCCGAACAGTTTTGGTGAACCAGGGTTCTGAGTTTGTTAGTGTGATAGATACAGATGTTGGTGCACAGGAAGTTGCTGGTGCTTTACATACAGATGTTGGTGAGGTAGATGATGGTGCGGTAGATAGAGTTGTTGTTGGTGATAAATGTAATGTTCTTCGTGTAATGTGTACTAATGCTCGCAGCTTAGGCAACAAGCTCAGCGAGCTAATATCAATAGTTTGTAGAGATGACTTGGACTTGATTGTAATAACAGAGACATGGTTCAGGGACTGTAATGACTGGGAAATAGCCATTCCGGGATACACGTTGTATAGGAAAGATAGGACTGAGAGAAGAGGGGGTGGGGTAGCCATTTATGTTAAAGATAGCATAAAATCCACAGCGATCCAGAATTCATGTAAAGAGTTGGAGACTCTCTGGATCTGTCTGCAGAATAAAAAGGGATCAGTTACAAGAATAGGTGCAGTCTACAGGCCTCCGGGGCAATCTGAAGAGCAAGACAACATGCTAGTGGACGAGATTACCCAAATGGCAGTAAAGGGAGATATAGTAGTTATGGGAGACTTCAACATGCCTGATGTTGATTGGAATATCCCTTGTGCGTCCACATGTAGAAGTAGGAGCATCGTAGAAGCCCTGACGGGGATGTCCCTAAAACAGCTGGTGAAGGCGCCAACTAGAGGGGACAATATCCTAGACTTAGTATTCACAAATGGAGACCTGGTATCTGAGGTGAAGGTGGGAGAAAATCTAGGTTCCAGTGACCACCAATGTTTGTGGTTCGGAATCCAGACTGACTTCGAGAAATCCCATTCTGCAACCAAAGTATTGGACTTTAGGAAGACGAAGTTTGAGGATATGGGAGAATATGTAAAGAAAGAATTAAAAGGGTGGGATAAAACACCGAGAGTGAGTACTCAGTGGAAGACACTCAAAGAAGTCCTCTTAAAGGCAACAAGATTACATGTTAGACAAATTAGCAAGAGGAAAAGAAAGAGAAATCCACTATGGTTTACTAGAGAGGTAAGAGCTATAGTGAAAGATAAAAAGTCTGCCTATAAGAGATATAAAGAGACTGGAAGTGAAGCGGACAGAGAAGGGTATAAAACTATACAGAAGAAGACTAAACAGATGATAAATGCTGCTAAAGCCTCAAAAGAGGAAGAAATGGCCAAATCTGTTAAGAAGGGGAATAAAACCTTCTTCAGATATATCAGTGACAGGAAGAAGAAAAACTGCGGGATTACAAAAATTAACAACGGAAAAAATCAGCATATAGAAGAGGAAAAGGCGGTCGCTGACCATCTGAATAACTACTTCTGCTCAGTTTTTTCAGACGGCGGCCCTCATAATCAGAAAATGGCTGAACACAGCATTGCCTCTAGTTGTATAATTTTAGCCCCAGTGTTTTCAGAGGCCGATGTTCTAGAGGAACTTGTCCGGCTAAAGTCAAATAAAGCGATGGGTCCGGATGGAATCCACCCTAGAGTTCTTAAAGAACTCCGATCTGTCATAGTTGGCCCCCTGACTAATCTGTATAACCAGTCCCTTCTTACGGGAGAAGTTCCTGATGATTGGAGAATGGCCAATGTTGTACCCATTCACAAGAAGGGTAGTAAAGAAGAAGCTAGTAACTACAGGCCAGTCAGCCTGACATCTGTAGTGGTAAAAATGATGGAGACTCTTCTAAAGAAGAAGATAATTGACCATCTAACAAAAAACAACCTGATGGACCCAAACCAGCATGGCTTCACTGAGGGCCGATCCTGTCAGACTAATCTCATTGATTTCTTTGACTATGTAACTAAAGTGCTGGATGAAGGTGGTGCTGTGGATATCGCCTACCTGGATTTCAGTAAAGCTTTCGATACAGTTCCCCATAAAGAGCTGATAGATAAATTATCAAGAATTGGACTTAACCCCTGGATAGTTCAGTGGATCTGCAGTTGGCTGAAGGACAGAAACCAGAGGGTTGTTGTTAATGGAGTGTATTCTGAGCAGAGACTGGTTACAAGTGGAGTGCCACAAGGATCTGTTCTGGGCCCTGTTCTGTTCAACATGTTTGTAAGTGACATAAGGGAAGGCTTGGCAGGGAAGGTTTGCTTGTTTGCTGATGACACAAAAGTGTGTAATAGGGTTGATGTTCCAGGAGGTGTCTGTAATATGGAGAATGATTTGGCACTATTAGATAAGTGGTCAAAACAATGGAAACTTCAGTTCAATGTTTCCAAATGTAAAATAATGCACTTGGGGACAAGAAACCCTCAATCTGACTATCGTATTGGCAGTTCTGTGGTAGCAAAGACTTCAGAAGAGAAGGATTTGGGGGTGGTCATCTCTGACAGCCTCAAGATGAGTAACCAATGCAACCAGGCGGTGGGGAAAGCAAATCGTATGCTTGGCTGCATAGCTAGAGGTATAACAAGCAGGAAGAGGGAGATTGTGATCCCTCTGTATAGAGCTCTAGTGAGACCACATCTGGAATACTGTGTACAGTTCTGGAGGCCTCATCTGCAAAAGGATATAACTAAAATTGAGCGGGTTCAAAGAAGAGCTACAAAAATGGTGGAAGGTCTAAAGCATAGAACTTATCAAGAACGACTCAGAGATCTAAATATGTATAGTCTGGAGGAAAGAAGAGAAAGGGGGGACATGATTGAAACCTTTAAATATGTTAAAGGACTGAACAAGGTTCAGGAGGGAAGTGTGATTAATAAGAATCTGAATACAAGAACAAGGGGGCACAATCTGAGGCTAGTTGGAGGAAAAATCAAGAAAAACATTAGAAAATATTATTTCACTGAAAGAGTAGTAGAAACTTGGAACAAACTTCCAGCAGAGGTGGTTGATAAATCCACAGTAACACAGTTTAAACATGCCTGGGATAAACATGTATCTATCCTAAGATAACAATAAAGGAATACTAAAGGGCAGACTAGATGGACCAGGTGGTCTTTTTCTGCCGTCAATCTTCTATGTTTCTATGTTTCTATGTTAAGTTTGTGGACTCCACACAGCCCAAGGTAAGGGCTCTATGGATATAGAAGGGTTAAAAGACAAATTAGAATGGACACAGCATGTATCTCGTATCCAAAATAGTAGCTCCAACTAAGATACCAGAAGAATCAACGGCACTAGGCTTTAAAGGGATAGTAATGGTTCTTAATAAAAACAGCTCTAATTAATCTTCATAGTATTTGGACTTTGGAGAGTTTTACTTCAGTTATATCAGAGTTGTAGTTCAAGAGTAATTCAATAGCAAAGTATCCCCCTCCCGCCCCTTTTACTGATGTAACACTGCTCAGCCAGAGCAGAAGGGAGGTGCCCAGGTAGACTGCAGAGAGGGACAGTCTTCAATTACGATAAGGGAAAAACCTGAAAAACTTGTCAAGGGGGGAAGGGCCTTCATTGTTCTCATAGGAAGAAGATTGTCCCCTTCTGTTATCTGTCTGGTCTTACAACCAGATTCCACATCTGAGAAGAGATGGCTTACAGTAGGTTAAAGGGGAGGGAGGGGAAACGTTGCTTGTGAATATCTCTCAAACCATAAAGGTTTGAGAGATAATACGTATACTGTTCTTCATGTTTTTTTAATACCTATAAAATAAAATAAAGATAAAACGAAGTATTACTATCCCTTTAAACTGTGCCTCTACCACACTTGAACCCTAAGCTTTATTTTGGATACGAGATACAAGCTGTGTCCATTCTAATTTGTCTTTTAACCCTTCTATATCCGTAGACTTCTTACCTTGGGCTGTGTAGAGTCCACAAGCGCCAAACTCAAATTTTAAAGTGATAATATCTACTTTTTGGTTGTGGGGTGGAAATATCTCAGAGGTTGCAACACCCTGGGCGTTGAAGGTGCCAGTGAATTTCCTTGAAAATATTTTATACTTGGATTCTTGCAGAATTAAGCTCTTGTAAGAAGTGGCATTTGAGAGAATATATTACCATCTAGCGCCTTCTCCAAAGAATATACTTGTACACCTAAATTAAAGGTGCAGCACACTACCTGATACACATCCCATACCAAACCTAGATTTTAACCGTACATGTTACAGGTAAAAAGAATATTAATTCTCATAAAACAATAGATCACTGCAGAAGAGGTGATATTTAAATGTTATCATTCAAGCCTAAAGCTGATGTGGCTTTAAACCTTCTAATCCATCTTGATTCATTTTTTAACAAGATTGCAGGAAAGGTTTCCTTATAATGACTTTTCAATGCTGATCATGTTTGTGCGAGCAACGCTGCACAGTGAACTGGTGCACCACTACTCCCATGCCAGTTAAACTTTACTTTAGGTCCTTTGCAGTGATATGGGGGTTTTGTGTTGCATTCCTGACCAGTCTATGAGCAGTTCTATCAGAGAGTTTTCTTGGTCTTTTTGCTCTTGTCTTGACTTCAATGATTAGTTTCTCTTAACGTCCATTTCTCAATGACATTTGAGACAGTGAAAAATGCAATCAGAAAGTGTTTAGCTATCTTCTAATGGTTTACTTTTAAATGGTCGCACGCGAAGGAGTGTGCAACCAAATAAGCCATTTAACAAGTCGCCTGAATAAAAATGTCGACATGACAATCTTGTGCTGCATAACAGTGCGAGATTGTCATGTCACATTTGAAAGCACGCACTAGAAATGCACAGAAAAGGGATCCCAGAAATGCCCAGAATTCAAAACTTGAATTTACAATGTGCCCAAGAAGTTTGTACGTGTCCTAAGTGGGAGCTGCACTATTACTGTTGGACTACATTTATCATCTTATTCGCAGCTGCTTGCTTACACGACTGCCTCATTTCCATACCTGGGAACTTTGTATTGTTGTCTCCCTGGAGGGGAGTCCTCTGCTGCCATGGGTGGTGTGAAGAATGACGTGTATCATGTCAAAAAGGGGTGGGTCTTAACGCGAGTGCCAGGGGAGGGCTTAAAAGAAGGCTGGGGGGAAGGAGCTACACCGGGGGAAAAAAGTGGAAGTGGGTAGAGTTTCAATAGAAACTCTCCAAATCTGGAGGATTCAGCCGCTGCCCGGGAGACCTGGTAAAGCAGTGCCAAAACCGGAGTCTCCGGGGCAAATCCGGAGAGTTCCCAAGTATGCTCATTTCTCACCGGTGTCTTGAAGTACAGGAACAAGCCACGGCTGTCATGCAGAGCGAGATTGTCATGCCGACATTTTTATTCAGGCAACTTGTTAAATGGCCTTCTTATAGCCGTCCTATAAAATTAAAACTTTACTTTGATTGAAATGGGGTTTAAATCCCTTGAATGTTAGATAGGTTTCTCTGGCGTTCAAGGGGGTTTAAAAGTCTCATTTAAAGGGATAGTAATACTTCGTTTTATCTTTATTTTATTTTGTAGGCATTAAAAAAACATGAAGAATGACATAAGTCTTATCTCTCAAACATTTATGGTTTAAGAGATACTCACAAACAAAGTTTCCCCTCCTGCCCCTTTTTCCTAGTGTAAGCCATCTCTTCTCAGATGGGGAATGCAGTCCATAGACCAGACAGAAGGGGACAATCTTTTTCCTATGAGAACAATGAAAGCCCTGCCCCCCTTGACAAGTTTTTCATGTTTTTCCCTTAATTGAAGATTGTCACTCTCTGCAGTCTACCTGGGCACCTCCCTTCTGCTCTGGCTGAGCAGTGTTACATCAGTAAAAGGGGCGGGAGGGGGATACTTTGTCATTGAATTACTCTTGAACTATAACTCTGACAGAATTGAAATAACACTCTCCAAAGTCCAAATACTATGATGATTAATTAGAGCTGCTTTTATTATGAAACATTACTATCCATTTAATACCTTGAATGTTAGATAGGTGTCTCTGGTGTTCAAGGGGATTTAAAGTCTCATTTAAAACAGTGAGAATTTTGATTTGTTCCTTATAAAACACTTGGTATGGCCCAGAATTGCTCAAATTCTTCTTAGAACATCAGCCTAAACATGTGGGTAGAATTTGCCATAATGCCAGTGACTAATATTCTTGACATGGATGAAGTTAAAATCAGAACTTAAACCTCAGAACGTGAAAGCAATGTGAAATGACGAAGCTCTGTAATAAGAAAATGCTAATGTGCAACTGAAGGCTATGCTCCACCATCATCTGTTATTAGCATAATTGTAGCACTAAAGCAAATGCAGCTTTAAATCCCCACAACTCCCCATGAAAAAAAATAAACCTGATGAGTTGATAAGACTTGAGAAAATTGATTGAGACAAAATCATCGGGTGATTTTTGAGGCAGCTCAGCTCATTAGCCGTTTGAATAAGCTGTGATGTTAATTAAACAGAACTTGGAGAAATTCAAACATGACTGGTATCTGAGCAAAATGCTAGGTAAACATTTTTGGCTGCACCACTTGGGGTTTGAGCGTGTCTGCACACATCAAAGCTGTGTGAGCTAAGGGGGGTGTTAAACACAAGATATAAGCCTAGCTAACGGGGCAATTTGTTCAAAAGAAAAACTGAAGTAATTCTGAATCAAACCAACCGCGCCACAGGGGAGAAATAAAATATATCACTGATTTAAAGGGGAACTTTCACCCCGCAATAACTAAATCTCCCCTTACTGCTCACCTGGCGACTAGCTGCTTAGTAGCGCTAGTCGCCAGAAATCTTACCCCGTTCTCAAGATTTTGGCATTTTAAAAGAGCAGGAAGCACGGACATCTCTTCACAGTGACGTCCGTGCGCCTGCGCTGTCAGTCCCTTGTCAGTCCCTTGTGCTCTTTTAAAACGCCGAAATCTTGAGAACGGGGTAAGATTTCTGGCGACTAGCGCTACTAAGCAGCTAGTCGCCAGGTGAGCAGTAAGGGGAGATTTAGTTATTGCGGGGTGAAAGTTCCCCTTTAAAGGAACATGAACATAAAAATATGAAATAAGCTTATATAACTTTAAAGGGATAGTAATGTTTCAAGGGATAGTAATACTTCATTTTAACTTTATTTTATTTTGTAGGCATTAAAAAAACATGAAGAATGATATAAGTCTTATCTCTGAAACCTTTATGGTTTAAGAGATATTCACAAACAAAGTTTCCCCCCCCTGTTCAATCAGATCAGAAGGGAGATGCCCAGATCGACTGCAGAGAGGGACAATCTTCAATTAAGATAATGGAAAAAGCTGAAAACCTTGTCAAGGGGGGCAGGGCTTTCATTGTTTTCATACAAAGAAAATTGTCCCCTTCTGTTATCTGTACTGTCATACAACCTGATCCACATCTGAGAAGAAATGGCTTACACTAGGTAAAAGGGGCGGGGAGGGGAACTTTGCTTGTGAATATCTCATAAACCATAAAGGTTTGAGAGATAAGACTTATATCATTCTTCATGTTTTTTTAATGCCTACAAAATAAAATAAAGTTAAAACGAAGTGTTACTATCCCTTTCATAATAAAAGCAGCTCCAATTAATCATCATAGAATTTGGACTTTGGAGAATGTTATTTCAGTTTTGTCAGAGTTGTAGTTCCAGAGTAATTCAATGACAAAGTATCCCCTTCCCGCCCCTTTTACTGATGTAACACTGCTCACAGTGTATTGTGAGAACAGGGGCCTGAAAAGCCACACTGGCATTCCTTTTCTGCTCCATTAAGTGAAACTTAACTGTGAGACTATGAAGTCTCGCAGCTGAGTCTCATTGGGCGGCTCACTCAGTAATCCATATACCTTATTGAAGGGTTTTCAGGCTTTAGACTTTGGTCTTATGCAGAAAGCATAGAGTGGCCATTCTGGTGCAAACAAAGTGTACTATGGGTGAGAATCTAAACATTTCCACTGATTTAATCATGGGTTTTAACCTCTTGAATGCTAGAATGGTCTTCAACCCGTTGCTTAGTTAAAAGCCCCATTTGAATCAAAAGGAATTGTGATAATTTTTATTGTCCCCTATGGTGCTCTTGGTATACTTCAGAATTGCTTATATTTTGAACTGTGCTTAAGACCCATATTCCCCATCACCGGTGTCCTTGCCTAAAGGACCAATGACGGTCCTGACACATCACATGTTTTGGTTTACACATCGCTCCTGTGGGAGTGCTGTGAGAACTACAGGGGTCTGAAATTTACCTCTTCAAGACCAGAGTGGTTACTATCAGTCCCCCATTAGGCACACTGGCACACGTCATCAGCCAAGTGTGCCGGCGCACCAGATGTCATCTTTGTTGTCCTTTCAGGGGAATCTATCTCCAGGAACGCTGGTCCTTAAGGGTTAAGGTGTATGGAGACTGCACACAACCCACAAAATTCCTGGTTGAAAGCCACAAACTTCTGGTTGCCTTCCAATTTTCTGACACCCCAGCTGACACGTGCCACTTTGTATTGCACCTCCATGCTTTGTACTTTATTCTCCTATAACAGCAAAATTAGGAAAAGCATAGTAATTGCCCTTTAATGGGACTTTTAACCACTTGAACGCCAGAAAGGTATCCAGTGCATTATGTTGGAGACCTCTCTAGCATTCAGTGTGCTAAAAGCCCCATTTAAATTAATGAGAATTGCGTGAAATTATATGAGTTCCCTAAGGTGAAACTGGTTTGCCACAGAGTTACTCTAGTTTTCTTTTGAACGCAAGGTGTCAAGGGAATGTTACTCCACTGCATCTGTGGACCCAAAGTGAAGATAACCAGAGGCTTGACTAGAAGGTCTTGTCACACTCTTAAGACAAGTGCATATAATTTAGTCCAAAAGAGGCAAGAGTTTCCAGTTTGGAATGGAAATTAGTTGCTCAAGTCCTATATTACATTGCAGTTAATAAGGTTTATCAACTGGTTTTATCTAACAGATTTCCAATGAAGTCTATGGAGAAATTTGTAGATACATTCCGTGAAGATGTTAACAACTACAATGGAATCCATGCTTCAGCTTGTTCCCTGAAATGATGAAGTGGAGAAGAACAGGACTGATTACTATAGATCAGAATTGTCCAAGTTCAGTCCTCAAGGGCAACCAACAATGCAGGATTTAAGGATTTCTCTTTTTTGAGCACAGGTGGGCAAATCACTGGTTTACTTGCCTGTGCTTAATCCGTGAAATCCTTAATTCCTGGCTTGTTGGTGGCCCTTGAGGATCCAACTTGGACACTCATGCTGTAGATAAATACTGAGTGCTGGATATTATTACTAGACTGGTTTTAAGGGACAGTAGGATAAATGTATAAATCTCCCAGTACAGCATCACTATTAGCTTCCAACATCAGTGGCTTCACTCTAGGGTTTGCATTACAGTGTATGATCACTGTAGAGCACACTCTGCATTCACAGGAAGATGGTTATGCCAATTCCCTCTGTGCCTTGTTAATACATAATGCTCATCAAATCTTAGATTAAAGAAATGCCCCAAAACAACCACAGATGCCCCATTGTCCTCTCCTTAGCAAGTGGAATAGAGAATTTTCTGTGTACACGACTTAATAAAATGGCATTAGGCAGGTGTAGGACTGAAAATTGATTCCAGAGCTTGATGTAGCACAGAATCATTTTGTATAATCCCAGAGTATCACCTAAAAATTAAAGGTAATAACTACATTTAGAGGGTAATTTTCAAGTTTTACTACTATGAGAACACACTTATGGAAATGCCTAGATATGTGTTACACACACCCAAAATGGTTCCTGTTCTAAAATGGTTCCTGTCAGCTATTTGGTGTGGAATGTTCAGAAAACTGACATTATTTGTTGGCAATGAATTGGAAATAAGATGCATCTTATTCAAGCTGCCAAAGTTTACTCCTGGTCTTTCTCCTACATTCTCCCTAATCATGGGGCAGGGAATGACATGATGGAGGTGTGAATAAAGGGTAGCCCCCATCATTAATAAGATATGATTCTTCTGAAGTCCATGTGGGCCTGCCAGTTATCGATCTGCCACCAAGCCGGTATGCTGCAATTTGGTTGCATTAAAAACAGAATGTGTTTGCATGCTGCATTCTGATGAATTATGTATTACAATATTGTCAGGACCACTGAGGCCCATATGTTTTATTTAGGGGAATTTTGAGCAGCTTTAATAACTACCCTAAAGCTACTCATGTGAATAGGGCCTTAAGAAGAGATTAATTCCATGCCATTTTGCTATGTCTTGCCTCAAAATTAATGACAGTCAAATTAATAAATGCTAGTCTGTGGGTTGGAGAGAAAGTACATAGATATACCATGAAGCACTAGACAAATACTGTTGGAAACCAACTGTAGTACTATATGGAACAAAAAAAAATCCCAGTGATAAAAACTGAGCTTTTAAAGTGTTAGTAATGTCACAGAATAAATATTTATCAGCTTGTAGTGCTTAATAAGTTGAACTAAATGCAAAAAACCCTAGCTCTCACACCGCTATGGTTTGAAAGATATTCCTATTTAAAGTTCCCCCCTCCCTCCCCTTTCTCTGATGTCAGCTCTGTGCTGACTGCAAGGTAATTCTGTCCTGGGAACAACTGGCGGCTCTGCAGCAGAGTCGCAATCGTGTTATTTAAAAATAATTACTTCACTGGAAAGGTCTACAAAGTGTGCCTGGTTTGCATACTTTGTAGACCATTCCAATGAAGTAATTAGTTTTAAATAACGAGATTGCGGCTCTGCTGAAGAGCCTCCTCGTGTTGGCTGACACGAATCTCCTGCTGTCAGCTTTACAGCTGACAGCAGGAAATGTCAAACTTTCACAGTGAATATCTCTCAAACCATAGCGTTTTGAGAGATAGGGTTTTTTTGCATTTAATTCAACTTATTAAGCACTACAAGATGATAAATATTTATTCTGGGACATTGCTAACACTTTAACCAGATTAATACTGGAGAGGTGCCCGACTCAGTTCTTCACAATTCTTTGGAGACTTAAAGCATTCAAAGGATTAAAAGAGCCAGGGGAATAAGCAACACATTACAAAGAAATGTGTTGCACACCCCTTTGGAACTCAATGGTTAAATGAGTGGGAATATTTATTGATCCCCCTGGTGCAGAATTACGATAGTGCATCATAGTACATCATATTCTTGGTGGCTAGAGAGACTATGGGGAGATAAAAATGCTTGTTATTTTAATCCCTTAGATGCCAGAAATCTCTAATGCATGCACTGGATAGAAAAACTAGCCTAGAAGGGGTTAACTTCCCCCAGTGACTAATGTGATCATGTGGGGATACTTTTCTTGAATAGCTGGAAAAGCTGTAGTTATTATTAACAGGTCGAGGTTAGTCTGAAAAAGGTAGATAACAGGTGCATCAGGAAATTGATGACTAACCTCATGAATCAGTAGGGTTGGTAAGAAAGCTTTGTGTTTCCAGACAGCAAATCAATGCTAGTTGTACAGAGACAAGTACAATGGTTTGACAAGGGCAAGGCAGGGGTAAGTGCAGTGGTATACTACGAAGTGGCATGAGTCTTTCCCTGTTTTGATTCCGGCTGAAGAATAATAGCATGCACAGTTGTATCAGAAGGCACCTGGGACCAGCTTCTTTAAAAAGCAAAGACTACACACAATGATCAATCAATTCAAACCACATGAATGAAGCCTTGGTACAGTATCAGATCGCCTGTGGAATGAGAGATCCGCAGGGATGGCAGAGTTTATTAGGATCAGTGTAGCTAGAGAGAACACTGATTGAATTCTTAATGCCCAGGCCTTGAAGAAGAGAGTGTGCAAAGTGAAACTACATCGCTCAATGAGCCATGTGAGGGTAACAACTGAGGATTTCTTACAATCAGAGGAGACCTGAGAAAAGTATCAGTTACATGAATTAGCGCCCTGACAGCATCTATTGCAGAATAATAACACATCTTGGGCCATTCAAAGAAAGTATAAGAGGAGCAATTCTGGAGCATAACATCTGCACCATAGGGGATAAAAAAATATTCACAAAATACCTATTAAATGAAATAGAAGATCACTCATGACGTTAAAAGCTGTATTGAAACCAGTAGGATTTTTTATTGGTTTGCTCCATAATTGATCTGCATTAGTTTGCGCATATGACCCGATGTGCATGTAGAAAATGTCACTTTCGTCATTCTAGAATATGACACTCTTCATATGCAAGAAGACAAAAAAATGTGGCTTCTGTGTCAAAACAGAACAAATTCTCATTGATTTAAAGGGATAGTAATGTTTCATAATAAAAACAGCTCTAATTAATCATCATAGTATTTGGACTTTGGAGAGTGTTATTTCAATTCTGTCAGAGTTGTAGTTCAAGAGTAATTCAATGACAAAGTATTCTTCTTCCTATGAGAACAATGAAAGCCCTGCCCCCTTGACAAGTTTTTCAGGTTTTTCCCTTATCTTAATTGAAGATTGTCCCTCTCTGCAATCTACCTGGGCACCTCCCTTCTGATCTGGCTGAACAGTGTTACATCAGTAAAAGGGGCGGGAGGGGGATACTTTGTCATTGAATTACTCTTGAACTACAACTCTGACAGAATTGAAATAACACTCTCCAAAATCCAAATATTATGATGATTAATTAGAGCTGCTTTTATTATGAAACATTACTATCCCTTTAATCTCTTACAGAACAATGCATTGCACACCCCTCTAATCCATAAGAGTTTAACCGAAATGTACCATGATATGTTATTTTTTGTTTGCCAGTCTCCTGTCCAAAAAAATAGTGCAACAATTAGCACCAGATTTATTTTTTGTTCAAGAAAACATATTTCAGTTAAGCGCTTGTGTGCTAGAGAGGTCTCCAATGCATTGTGAAGCGTTAAGGGGTTAAATTAAAGGTAGAGTGTCACCTCATCATTTATTTTTATAAATATCTTTAATAAGTACTACTTTCTTAAAAATCTGTGTATTTACGTACCTTTATTTGAATTTAACCAGTTTCTTTTTGCCTTCATTTGCTGACATTGCCTTTTTTTATACTCTTTGTACATTATTTTACTATTCCTTCCTTGGTGTGTGTATGTGTGTGTCTATGTGACAGGAAATGGCACATAATACTGGATTCAGATGCAGGTGATAAATCTCTGGATTCTATCTCACAATGTTTTTTGCATATAAACCGCAACTGAATCTAGCCCACAGTCTTGTTATGCAGCTTCGTGTCAGGATAGCTTCCAACTATTGGTGCCAAAATTGCAAATTGAGGCTGAACTTGAGATTCCTTTGAGAGTCAGGAGCTATAAAATGGTATTTGAAAACTGAAGGCGTAAGATTCTGTTAACATGGTAGCCTTATTAGTATCAGCGTTTGATGTAATGGAATTGCATGAAAAAATAGATGTGATTTTTGCAATGATTTTGCTGGGTTTTACAGATGATAACATAGACGTTTTTATTCCTACCAGCATCCATTTCTCTCAATATAAACATCATTACATGGAAAAAAAATACTTACCTGTGATATTTGAGTTATTCTATTTAAGTTTTAATGAGGTTTCATCACAGTGGTGTTCTAAACACAAAGCCAACTGGTCACCTCATTCTGTAATGGTATATTGTCCTGCAGGTGGCATGCAATTATACATTGCTCTATAGCCTCATGTTATACAAGATAAGAAAAGTACAGTCATTGACCTGGCTTAATATCATTCCTGAATTCCATGGAAACTTGTACTGTAATATGTAGGTTCATTAACGCACTGCTAAAAAGTGCAGTTTTGCTTTAGCTTGAGACATTTTGTTAGTCTCCTGTGTGAACAGCCTCGTATAACTTGACAATTCTCGGGCAAACCAACAGAGCCACAGAGGACAAATTTACTTTGATTTAAAAGGGAGCTTTTAACCTCCAAAATAGAAGAGTGGTCTGCAATTCATTTCAAAGCAAAAGCAATGGAGGCCTATCTGGGATTAAAGGTGAAAGATGCCATATTTCGGTTATTGTGATATTGGGGAATTGCCATCTGTCCCCTATGGTGCTGTTGGTTTGCTCCAGAACTATTACCGTTCTTTATAGCACATCAGTTTCAGTGATACATAACTCATGCACTTTTCATGTGTTGTTATTGCTGCAATAATGTCACCTGTGAGAACAAGCCCTTAAGGTTAGGTTTTATTACATTATACTTAATACTTTGTTAGAAATATTCAATGCACACATTTAATGTATATATATATATATATATATATAGATATATAGATATCTATATATAAATATGTATCCTATAACATAAAGTTCTAGAATGCGTCGCTCACTGTGTGCGTAACCGCACATGCGCAGTAGGGACTCACAGAACGGGCTGATCTGGAGAGGAGAGCTCCGGAAGGCTGACAGTCTGTCTGTGGGCTTAAAAGTTGAAGTCCTTTGCTACTAGACAGACCTGAAAAGTTACTCGCCACTGCAAGCCATAGCATACCCACCAGGGCTGAATTTCTATTCACCAGGGCTAAATTCTCACTCGCCATTGGCTAGTGGTGAGTGGAAATTTTGAGCCCTGTATATATATATATATATATATATATATATATATATATATATATATAAAATGAATACACTTTTCACTGTATTGGGAGTGCATCATCCATATGGCTTTGTGTGCATGACAATGGACAGCACCAGGGCACTGAGAAAAGTGTAAGCATGAGTATGTATATAAATATATAGTAGAAATGTTTATATAAACATGTAGTAAGAGAGTTCTTCTATTTCTGCACCAAATGTCCAGTGAGTGCTTGTTTTGTCAATTCTTACCATGAGACCATATTTCTATTACTATGTGAGTGTGTGATTTACTTTTGATAATACTTGGATCCCCATACTTTTGAGATTATGTGTATTATTATTTTTTTGGTTGTGCTTATAGTTTATATTTCTATTTTTACTTTTATTACCTTTCTTACTCACTATTCACAGGGGTCATTAATATAGCACAATTATGGTGTATATTGATATCTTAATGCTTTTATCACTTCAAGCCTCATATTCAAATCGTCTCACCTGGAAAGTTTGTTCTTTGCTTTCCCTAGAGGGGAGTCCTGTGGTGCCGGTGGGTTGGGGAAAAATAATATGAGTGGGGGTGGAGCTAAATGGGCTTGAAAAGAATAGCAAAAAATAGGCTAAAGAAGGAGGAGAAGCTACGAAGAGTAGGATGAAAGAAAATTCATGTGTATAAGTTGACAGTTTCTCTTTATTGTATAAGAATGTTCCCTTCACTGGAATGTTTTGAGGATAGATCTCACTGGCCACTAGTTTTTTAACCAGAAACCTTGGCAAATTTCATAGAATAATAAACAATAAAAAAGATAAAAGGAATTGTATGGTGGAGTTACCTTTTAAACAAAAAAGAATACACTTAAGGTGATTTCTGAAATCTTCAGTGTAATGCACTGGATACCTCTCCTGCACTCAAGGGGTTAACAATTTTATCTATTTGTATGTTTTAGGTTTGTAGTATTTTCTGTGTCAGGGAACTGTGGGTGTGACTAAGAGTGAGGTCATGAGATGAGTAGAGGTGTTGCCATGGGAGGGGCTAAGGGCACCTGGGATTCTTTGCCTATACACACATCCACAACAATCGAAGGCTAAAAGAAATTTCCAGCAGCATCTAATAAGTGATGGTGTGTGTTGGAAACATTTAGACTATTTTCCCTTTTTAGTAGACAAGCAAAATTGCTTTACTTACATACCTATTAAGCCTCTTTTTCGCCAGGGTACGTCCTCTGAACTCAGCTGCCAGCTTTAATTTAGCCTGCAATCTCATGTCTTGCCAAGTTTTGTGCTGTAGAAATTCATCCAAACCAAGTCTCTCAGAATAAGATGGTAGCACAAAGAGAAGAGAAAACCTAATGTCCTTTGGGCCTGCTCTTCACATCGCCGGATGACAGATGATACACATGATCTGCAGAAGTGATAACAAACCTTTTGAACACTGTGTGCTGAAAATTAATCTTACCTAGCAGTGCGGTCCTGCAGGGCTTTGTTAACTGTGTTTGTCAGTAGAATTTTGTGTATATGTGTGGTGTTATGATGCAGGGTAATTTCTCACAACAAAGGGCGAGATTCCATTTCAGGTGGTATTTTTATCAATTGTTTTTATCTCCAAATGTCTCCATAGACTCCAATAGAAACCTGTGAGATAAAACCAGTAATAATATGTATCACCCGAAATGGAATCCAGACCAAAGTGAGACTGATTTATGGAGGAACTGATGCTAATTGGGAGAAATTCAAATGCACTATAGGGGACAAATAAACATTGTAGTTGATGTAATTTAACCCCTTGAATGCTAGAGTGGTCTCCAACAATTGCAGAGAAATGTGCTGGTGACCTGCCTAGCATGTAAGAGGTTACAATCTCCATTAACTATAATTTGGGAGATTAGTATTTGTCCTCCATGCTGCAGTTAGTTAGTTTCATAATGAATCCAACTCTTTTTAACCCCTTAAGGACCCATGACGGTCCTGCACCGTCATGGGTTGTTATACCCTTAACGACCCATGACGGTCCAGGACCGTCATGGCTTAAATGATAGCAGCGTGCCTGCGCACGCTGCTATCATTAAATCCAGGCTGAGACTGAGCGCTCCAAGACCGGGGCATTCAGTCTCAGCCCTTCTTCCTTCTTCCGGTTCATGCGATCGCCGTATCAGCGATCACATGTACCGGCATAGTGACAGACAGAGGCAGCATGCAAAGCATGCTGTCTGTGCCTGTCTCGTCTGCCTCTGTCTCCCTTGCCCTCAAAGTAAGGGAGACAGAAGTAGACGGGAGACCCCTAGTGGTTAAAAAAATACAGCAGTTGGGGGTATTAACCCCTTCACTGCTGGTGCAGGAGGCTGGCTAAATGCAGGTCAATTTTTGACCTGCAATTTTACACTTTTTTTTTTTTTTTTGTTACAAAAACATATTTTTATTTAAAAAAAATCCTATATAATAATTCGCTAAGTTGTGTGTAACGCCCGACATGCGCAGTAGACACTGCTGCGCGTGCGGCAGTCATGCGCAGTACAGACTGCCTGCGCCGCGGCTGATACAGAGCTGGGCGCTCTGAAGGAGCGTCCAGCTCTGTATCAGCAGTGGCGCGGGCAGTCTCTACTGCGCGTGACTGCCCCGCGACCGGCTGCCAGAGGCACTGTGGCCCGTGTAACGGGCTGTTCAACTAGTATATATATAATTAAACAATATTGCAAGTGTGATTGTTGTGGAGCCATGTAATACACTTATATACACCACCAAATGCCAGGGACAAAAAAGTGTCAAAATAGGGTGGGAAAAAGGGACATGGGGATTTTCACCCGGGGGGGACAGTGGCCACTTTAATCTGCGCATTTTGTAGGTATGACTGACCGGTCATACCTTTCATGCAGTCTCCATAAAAATGTAACCCTTTGTGGCCAATTGATCCCAAGAGAAAAATCAAAAATGGTGTTTTTTTACACTTTTTTTTACCTTTTTTTTTAATTTTAATAAAGTGAATGGTGGGTTATCTATATAAATAGGGTATCAAATGAAAGCCCTATTTATGCTTAAAAAAACAGTATATAATTTATGGGGGTGGAATAAAAGCCTAAGAGGGAAAACCCTGTTGAACAAAGACATAGTCAAAAAGGTCAGAATTGCTCCGGTCCTTAAGGGAAAACGACCTCAGATTTTCCCGGTCCTTAAGGGGTTAATACCTACATCTCAAGTGCAAAGCAATGCACTGGAAACTATAAATACCCCCATACCCATCACTCCCCAAGAAAAACATGACAACCTGCTTTGGAGAGAAATAGACCACAGCATTTATTTAGCAATTAAACAAACAGCATAAATGCTACGTCTGCTTCCAGACACAAGCCTGGAGGTAAGATCTAACACTTCTAACAAAAGTCTTCACTCCCACCTGCACCCTTAGACTGAAAGTTAGAGACAAACTGCCCAAAATCTTAAAGGCAATTTCTTGAAGGAAACTTTCTTGGCAAGGGTCAAAACCACCACTGTAGATACTTTTAATGGGAACAGCACCCCATCACAGCCAGGCCACCCTCTTAGGGGCTAACATTAAATTTGACAAGACTAATGGAGTTGTGATGGATACCATCCCTTCTACAATGCAAGGACAGATTTTGACCTTCTAAGTCTCTGTACTTAACTCTGCACAAATCTGGATACTGCTATATTATGCTTATGCCTAAATATTTCCAGGGCCCTATCACTTTTGATACCTGCCCAATAACGTACAGGTAAACCTCCAATCAGACTACTATCACACATAGATCATGATGGCACAATATTTTGCAATGTCCCGCTTGATGACATTTATGGGATCCACTGTGTGAATTTCAACAAGTAGTTACAACCAGGATCAAAGAAAAACATTGTGGGCCCATATTCAATACTACAGATATATAAACATTGATCAGAAAACATTAACCCAACTTAGGCCCTGAATGCCCCTTCAACAGATTTTTACCACAAATGAGATTCCAAGGTTCCAGCATTATGAACATTCCTCAGCTTACCATACAGGCCGGTATATGAAGGAGTGGCCAATTGTTCAAACCATGACCTATTAGGGATATGAAAGAACAATAAAAAAAAGGTGGACATACACATCTGACCAAAACCTGCAAGACTCACAGTGCCCACATTTTTTATTTCTTGACCAGAGAAATCAACTGATGAAGCAATAGTTTCCGCATGTATCCCAAATAAATGAGAATCAAACTGGCTAAAATCTAGACTCAAAGGTGAAAAATCTTTTCTAAAAACTTCCTGAAAAGTGAAACTGGATAGGGAAGAATGTCTGTACCCTTCTCCTCTACCTAAATTATAGTTTTAGAGATGCAGATTAAACATTTTACCAGGTGAAAAGTCCTGTTGTCTTTTTGTAGAAATTTGTGCTGGAAAAAAATACAAACACAAAAAAATACACATTTTTTCTCTTTTTCACTAAAATTCCCTTCTCTGTTTTCTATGACCTTTAGAAGTTCTGCCACAGTATTACCTGTCAGTGTCACTGTCTACAAATCATACTTCCAGCTATCCAGAGGACTGGATAGCACAAATACTCCTTAAATTAAGCAACTCTAGCTCCTCCTCTTTGTCTGTCTGCCTCTACACTAGATAGTATCAGAATTTAAGCATTTTTCTCTTTCTTCCCCAAGCATTGCAGTGTACAGTTTTAAAGTAAAGTACAGGATAGATCTGTTAGCTTCAGAATCAACACATTACTTAGAAATTGCAATAAAAGACAAAGCAACATCAGCAGGTGTAGCACTGCAATTCACTATACAATAATATATGCATGTTCCTCTTGTTCTTTTCTGTGCCACAAGAGTTTTTTGTCATTTTGTACTACCAGTTGGTCAGAAGAAGCGGTCTTGGATACTGCGAAACGTTACATCATTTTTCAATTGGTATGTTCAATTTTATTTGATTTTATATAATAAACTACATTTGAGACAACTTCAAGAATATTAGCAGCCATTCCTTTCAAACTACCGGTTGGAGACCTATTTATTGGAGGACCAGGTACCAAAGAAATCTGAGTGGGGGCAGATTCATTTCCCCCACATGCCTGGAAGCAGGTGTTTGGTATAAGCCAAAAACTGGCAATTACCTTTGTGAGTATATTTTATATTTCTTACAACACTGTGTGATTTGTGAAGATAATAGGCACTATTGGGCACCCCCTCTTTTTTTCTGTTTTCTTCTATGAGCTTCCTTTTTTGGATGATTTGGGATGAGCTGCCCAGCTATACAGTGCCTGTGAGAGAGATAACCAGTGGGACGGTTTTGAGTTCCCTGATGCCTACACCTCAGTGAACATATATATGTTACACTGAACACTTGAAAGTGTGAGTATAATCTGTATTGATTATTGTATTGTACATCTTGGTATACTTCACCAGGAGAGCCTCCTATTTTGTGTTTCTTCTTTAGAAGTTCTGCCACAGTATTACCTGTCAGTGTCACTGTCTACAAATCATACTTCCAGCTATCCAGAGGACTGGATAGCACAAATACTCCTTAAATTAAGCAACTCTAGCTCCTCCTCTTTGTCTGTCTGCCTCTACACTAGATAGTATCAGAATTTAAGCATTTTTCTCTTTCTTCCCCAAGCATTGCAGTGTACGGTTTTAAAGTAAAGTACGGGATAGATCTGTTAGCTTCAGAATCAACACATTACTTAGAAATTGCAATAAAAGACAAAGCAACATCAGCAGGTGTAGCACTACAATTCACTATACAATAATATATGCATGTTCCTCTTGTTCTTTTCTGTGCCACAAGAGTGTGTGTGTGTGTGTGTGTGTGTGTGTCACACAGTATTCCAAGTTGTACCTGTTGTCTGTCTTGGTTTGAATGCATGATTTATTATGTCTGTCTGTATAGCATCTGTTACTCTCACTCAAGTCTCAGCTCAGATAAAAGCATCTATCAATCAAAAAGTTTTTTTATTTTAAAGTTTTCTTTTCTCCCTTCACGCCCACATTCCACACAACACACCTGTCCAGAAAACAACTGGCTACCATCAATACTCCTTAACTCCTTAAGGACCATGGGGCAATTTTTTTGTGCAAATTTATTCAGGAGTCTGCATGGGGACCCCTGAATTCTATGACATGCCAGGACCATCATTGGTCCTTAACGCAACAGCAACCGATAATATCAGGGCAAGATACGAAGTAACAAGCATAGAGCAGACAAAACACCTTATACAATGAATGGCAAGTGGAAGTGGTATGTCCAATGAAATTTGCAGCCAATCTATCTCCTGAGCATCAGGAGAGGATAACAGTCCAGATGAATCGGAAGCAAGTGAAAGACAGATTCAATCTCAGACTTTGCCAAAACAACCTTCACCTGCCAACTTAACCAACAACAAATTCTTATCATATGGTGCATACTGAACCCTACTTTTCTCTTTACCATTCACTGATGTACCCTTGGGATAAAACAACTGATGAATGTGCTGGCACTTACCTGACACCATTCTCAAGGCTGTGAAGACTGGAAAGGGGATAACTCCGAAAGGACCCAACATCCTTCTCAAAAGCACCTCCTCCTTCAACATATCTCACATAATGTCCTCATGAACAGCCATTGATTTGAGGTTCTTAGCCGTAAACACAGTTTAATAGAGATAAATGGCATCCACAAAAAACATCCAGAATTAGCACACTTCTCTATGATTGGATTACCATGAAAGGGGGAAGGTCAGTGTGGGGGTGATTAATAAAAGCCAGAGGTTTACTTCCTGAAAATTAAAGATTAACTGAGGTGAATTCACCAATCTGAGAATGTGCTTCTGTCCCTTGAGAATTGGTAATTAACTTAAAACAATAGTCTCAACCCTGGACAGTTCCCAGTGCCAAAACCAGAGGTAATCAAACTGGTGCAGGAAATCCCCTGTTGCCTGTTGCATTTTCAGGGCACCCCTGTCATTTTATGTCATTTATCAAGGGTGTAATGAAGGTTACAAATACAAAAATATAGAATTATTGTTAGATTAGGCTGACCAGACCTCACCTTTAACCGGGGACACATAGGAGAAATGCATACTGCAGGACTGCATTGATTTCAGTGAAGTACTGCAAAATGGCTATTTCCTATGTGTCCCCAGTTAAAGGTGAGATCTGGTCAGCCTATGTTAGACCTCACAACTATAATAAATATATTGTGCATATTAATATCCTAAAACATACAGTTGTATGTCTACATTCACATTTTTGTCAAAGCCTTATACATAAAATGGGGCACCTTAAGTGGATGCCTATGGCACACTAAAGTGCCACGGCACACTGGTTGAGAGACACTGGACTGGAGGAACTGTGTTTTAAAAAGAGACTAGCCAAACAGCGTTTGTTTACATTAGAGAAGAGATGTCTAAGGGGTTATATGATTACTATTTACAAATACATTCAAGGTCAATACAAAGAACTATCCAATTAATTATTTACACAAAGAGCTGAGCTACGAACAAGAGGTCATCCATTAAGACTAGAGGAAAGATGCTCTCAACTAAAACAAAGGCAGGTATTCTTTACAGTAAGGGCAGTAAAGCTATGGAATTCTTTGCCTCGGCATGTTGTGCTTGCAGATAATGCAACTGCATTTAAAAAAATCAATGGATGCCTCTCTAGCACAGAACAATATTGAAAATTGTGACAGATGGCTTCAAAGCAGATAAAATATTGATCCGGGGAACTATTTGACTACCAGTTGGAGTCAGGAAGGAATACATTTTCCCCACACACACACTTGGGGCTAAATTGGAAATGGTTCCAGAGGGCTTTTTTTTGCCTTCCTCTGGATCAACAGGGGTGTTTTTGGTATGGGCTGGACTTGATGGACGCATGTCTTTTTTCAGCCTCATCTACTATGTTACTATGTTAATGGGAGTACAATAGGCATATGAATAAGAACTACAATGGGTGCCAGATTAAATGCACATTGTGTGCCCATATTTGAACACAGTAACACTTTTCACTTCATAAATATTCTTTGTGTTTTATGTAATGCAAAAAACAGAGGATCATAAACAGTTAGAATAATATATATGCTGCATATGTACAAGGTAGTGATGAGCGAGCACCCCAATGCTCGGGTGTTCGGGTGCTCTGACCGAGCGCCCCCGGAGGCTCGAGTGCTCGGCCGAGCACCCGAGCCCCATTGAAGTCAATGGGAGGACTCGAGCATTACACCAGGCACCCCCTGCTCTGATGAGGGGAGGGTGCCTGGTCCATAGGAAAAGGGCAGAAAAGGATAGAAACACCACAGAAATGGTTCAGGGACAGCATAGGGAGGATGTCTGGATGCATCTTGGACTCCAACATCGCTGCTGGGAACGATGTTTCGCCCGTAGTACGCCATTTTTCCAGACTGACCATAAAACACACAAAAAGGAAAATAAAAACGACTTTAGGCGAAAAATTGTTACCAAACAATATTTGCTGTATATTTACTTGTATATTATCTGCAAATTATCCCAAAAATTTCCTTGATTTTCTGAAGTGAGGCCATGATTAAGAGGGAAACGTGCGCAGAGGCAACTTATCCCAAAAATTTCCTTGATTTTCTGAAGTGAGGCCATGATTAAGAGGGAAACGTGCGCAGAGGCAAATTATCCCAAAAATCTCCTTGATTTTCTGAAGTGAGGCCATGATTAAGAGGGAAACGTGCGCAGAGGCAAATTATCCCAAAAATTTCCTTGATTTTCTGAAGTGAGGCCATGATTAAGAGGGAAACGTGCGCAGAGGCAAATTATCCCAAAAATTTCCTTGATTTTCTGAAGTGAGGCCATGATTAAGAGGGAAACGTGCGCAGAGGCAAATTATCCCAAAAATTTCCTTGATTTTATTGAACTGAGGCCATGATTAAGAGGGAAACGTGCGCTGAGCTGACCATCTAAAACATTATGGGTGAGGGTCTGCTGCAGAGCTGACCATCCTAAACATTATATGCGAAGGCCCGCTAGTGAGCTGACGCTATAAAACATTATATGAGAGGGCCCGTTAGAGAGCTGACCCAATAAAACATTATATGAGAAGGCCCGCTGGTGAGCTGACCTATATAAAAATTGTCAAACAGGGCCCGCTGGTGAGCTGGCCCTATATAAAAATTATATCACAGGGCCCGCTGGTTAGCTGGCCCTATATAAAAATTATAGCACAGGGCATATGGAAGAGGAGGAGGAGGATGAGAAGATTAAGAGTCAACCATATACCCGTTTTTTGGGTGGAAGGGGTGAATGGGAATACAGAGTATTCCCATCATTGTAAATAACATATATAAAGTGAGTTTATGTTCCCCCGGGGCTTTCCTCCAGTGGAGTGGAGAAGTCAGGGGAAATCCAGGCCTTGTTCATTTTTATAAGTGTCAACCTATCAGCATTGTCGGTGGAAAGGCGGATACGCTTATCTGTTATGATGCCACCAGCAGCACTAAATACCCGCTCAGACAGAACGCTGGCGGCAGGGCAGGCCAGCACCTCCAAGGCGTAGAGTGCCAGTTCATACCACGTGTCCAGCTTGGACACCCAGTAGTTGTAAGGCACAGAGGGATCATTGAGGACGCTGACACGGTCTGCTACGTACTCCTTCACCATCTTCCAAAACTTTTCCCTCCTTGTGACACTAGGCTGCGCATCAGGGTGAGGGTGCTGGCGGGGTGTCATGAAGGTGTCCCACGCCTTGGAGAGTGTTGCCCTGCCTTTGTCGGAACTGCTGTGTGCTCCCCTTTTCTCCCCTTCTCGGTTGGCCAAGGTAGCACGTACTCTGCCGCCAGCGTTGTCAGATGGAAAATTTTGGAGCAATTTTTCAACAAGAACCTTCTGGTATTGCACCATTTTGCTTGTCCTCTCCACCGGAGGAATGAGAGATGAGAAATTCTCTTTGTAGCGGGGGTCCAGAAGGGTGAACACCCAGTAATCCGTGTTGTCTAAAATGCGTACAACGCGTGGGTCACGGGAAAGGCAGCCTAACATAAAGTCAGCCATGTGTGCCAGAGTACCAACAGTCAAGATTTCGCTGTCCTCACCAGGAGGATGACTCTCAATCTCCTCATCCTCTTCCTCCTCTTCTGCCCACCCACGCTGAAGAGATGGAACTAAAGTTCCATGGCTACCCTCTGTAGCGGAGGCAACCGTGTCTTCCTCCTCCTCCTCCTCCTCCTCCGCCTCCTCCAATTGTCGCTGAGAAGACGAAGTGAGGGTGCTCTGGCTATCACCTTGTGTAAGCTCTTCCTCCCCCATTTCCACCTCTTCCACATGCAAAGCGTCGGTTTTAATTGTGAGCAGCGAGCGTTTCAGTAGACACAGAAGTGGGATGGTTACACTGATAATAGCGTTATCGCCGCTCACCATCTGTGTCGATTCCTCAAAATTGCGTAAAACCTCGCAGAGGTCTGACATCCATTCCCACTCCTCACTTCTGATTACAGGAAGTTGAACGGAGAGGCGACGACCATGTAACAGCTGGTACTCCACTACTGCCCTCTGCTGCTCACAAAGCCGGGCCAACATGTGGAAGGTGGAGTTCCAGCGCGTGCTCACGTGACACAGCAGCCGGTGAGCTGGCAATTGTAAGCGCTGCTGCAGCTTCAACAGGCCGGCCGAAGCTGTAGATGACTTACGGAAATGTGCACACACGCGGCGCACCTTGGTCAAGAGATCATGCACATTGGGGTAGGTTTTTAGAAATCGCTGAACCACTAAATTAAATACATGCGCTAGGCATGGTACGTGTGTGAGCTTGCCGAGCTCCAAAGCCGCCACCAAGTTACGCCCATTATCACACACAACCATGCCTGGTTGCAGGTTGAGTGGCGAGAGCCACTGCTCGGTCTGGTGACTAATCCCCTGCAACAGCTCTGAGGCCGTGTGCTGTTTGTCCCCAAGGCAGATCAGCTTCAGCACGGCCTGTTGACGCTTCCCCACTGCAGTGCTACACTGCTTCCAGCTACTGGCTGATGGGGGAGTGGCGCTGTGTGTAGAGAATTCGGAGGTGGAAACGGAGGAGGAGGAGCCAATAACGTAGGTGCTGGCGGAAACCCTGATGGAGGTAGGGCCCGCAATCCTCGGCGTGGGTAGCACCCGTGCCATCCCAGGGTCCGAGTCGCTCCCAGCCTCCACGACATTCACCCAGTGTGCCGTCAGGGAAATGTAGCGTCCCTGGCCACAAGCACTTGTCCATGTGTCAGTCGTTAAGTGGACCTTCCCAGTAACTGCGTTGGTCAGTGCACGGGTGATGTTACGGGACACATGATGGTGTAATGCGGGGATGGCACACCGGGAAAAGTAGTGGCGGCTGGGGACCGCGTACCGAGGGACAGCTGCTGCCATCAGGCTGCGGAAGGACTCAGTGTCCACAAGCCTAAATGGCAGCATTTCGATGGCCAGTAATTTGGAAAGGTGTGAGGTTAGTGCTATGGCCTGTGGGTGGGTGGCTGGGTATTTTCTCTTGCGCTCAAATGCCTGGGGTAACGACATTTGGACGCTGTGCTGGGACAGGGAAGTGGATGTGGTCGCTGATGGTGCTTCAGATGGTACAGGTGCAGGGCGGGAGGTATGCGGGCCTGCGCCTTCGACAGGCGATTGGCCGGCACCGAAAACAGGGGAAGAGGAGGCAGTGGTGTGGCCTGCAGACACAGATGGGCGATCCAGGCGTTCCTCCCACTTACTACGGTGCTTGGATGCCATGTGTCGGATCATGCTGGTGGTGGTGAGGTTTCTAGTGTTCATGCCTCGGCTCATTCTGGTGTGGCACAGGTTGCAAACTACAATTCTTTTGTCGTCCGCACTTTCCTTAAAAAAACGCCATACCGCGGAACACCTACCCCTTGGCAAGGGAGATTTACGCAAGGGGGTGCTCCGTGGAACATTTGCGGGCCGGTTTGGTGCGGTCCGCCTTCTTTCTGTAGCCACTAGTGTTGAGCGAGCGTGCTCGGCCGATGCTCGGATCGGCTCGAGCATCGCTCTGCTCGGCACATGGCGGTACTCGTCGAGTACCGCCATGTGCTCTCCCGCCATGTTCGGGTGGCGGGGATCTGTGCCGGAAGAGGCACAGATCAGAAGACGCTCCGCTGGACCACCAGGGACTGGAGGTACGGGGGCATTGCGGAGATGAAGGGGGCATTGCGGAGATGAAGGGGGACATTGTGGAAGAGGGGCATAGACTCTATGCCCCTCTTCCACAATGTCCCCCTTCATCTCCGCTATGCCCCTCTTCCACAATGTCCCCCTTCATCTCCGCTATGCCCCTCTTCCACAATGTCCCCCTTCATCTCCGCTATGCCCCTCTTCCACAATGTCCCCCTTCATCTCCTCTATGCCATAGAGGAGATGAAGGGGGACATTGTGGAAGAGGGGCATAGCGGAGATGAAGGGGGACATTGTGGAAGAGGGGCATAGCGGAGATGAAGGGGGACATACATTGCGGAGATGAAGGGGGACATTGCGGAGATGAAGGGGGCATTCAGAGATGAAGGGGGCATAGCGGAGATGAAGGTGGGCATTGACCAGGCACCCTACCCTCATCAGAGCAGGGGGTGCCTGGTGTAATGCTCGTGTCGCCCCATTCATTTGAATGGGGCTCGGGTGCTCGGCCGAGCACTCGAGCCTCAGGGGGTGCTCGGTCAGAGCACCCGAGCACCCGAGCATCGGGGTGCTCGCTCAACACTAGTAGCCACACCACTGCCTCTTCCAGCCTGTTGCGGTGCTGCAGATGGCTCACCCTCAGGACTGCTGTCATCGCTCGGCTCTACACCTTCCCAGGTGGGGTCAGTCACCTCATCGTCCACCAAGTCCTCCTCCACTTCCTCACTCTGATCATCCTCCTCATGTCTTGATCCCACCACATACTCAGTCATTGACAACTGTATAACATTCTCCTCAACAAGGTCTTGAGACGGTAATAGTGGTTGATTTAATGGCAACTGTGTCTCATCATCATCATCATCATCCACTACTTCCTTTGACCTTAAATGCCGTTCACATCTGTCATCTTCTTGTGATTGGGTACCCTCTAGAGGTTGTGAATCAGGGCACAAGATGTCATGTTCCTCTGCAAGCGTGCTTGGAGAGAGGGTCAAATGAAGGATTGGTGATGAGACGAGCTCCTCACTATATCCCAGTGTGGGATCACTTCTTTGACCAGACCCTCTATGGTGGGAGGAAGGATGATCAGAGTGAGGATTATGTTGACCAGACTCTTGGCTACTGAGAGTGGACTTGGTGGAAGACAGGGTGGTGCTTAACCGACTGGAAGCAGTATCAGCTGACATCCAACCGACCACCTGTTCGCAGTGGTCGGACCTCGAGAGTGATGTCCTGCGACGCCCTGTGAAATGAGACATGAAGCTAGGTATGGTGGATGTCTTTCTTTCTTGTGCTCTGGCACCAGGCACAGTTTCTCCGCGTCCTGACCCGCGCCCTGAACTATCAGGATCACGTCCACTTCCCCGTCCCTTTTTACCCGCCTTCTTCATCTTACACGGAATATGTGACTTTAATATTTGAGTTTGAAAACTTAACAGTATTTCTTCCTATTCTGCAACTCTGCACAGTACACAGAATGTGCTGCTAAACTGCGGCGAAGCACACTGAATGGAATATGTGACTTTGATATTTTAGTTTGAAGACTTAACAGTATTTCTTCCTATTCTGCAACTCTGCACAGTACACAGAATCTGCTGCTAAACTGCGGCGAAGCACACTGAATGGAATATGTGACTTTGATATTTTAGTTTGAAGACTTAACAGTATTTCTTCCTATTCTGCAACTGTGCAGAGTACACAGAATAGGCTGCTAAACTGCGGTGACGAACACAGAATGGAATATGTGACTTTAATATTTGAGTTTGAAAACTTAACAGTATTTCTTCCTATTCTGCAACTGTGCAGAGTACACAGAATAGGCTGCTAAACTGCGGTGACACACACTGAATGGAATATGTGACTTTAATATTTGAGTTTGAAAACTTAACAGTATTTCTTCCTATTCTGCAACTGTGCAGAGTACACAGAATAGGCTGCTAAACTGCGGTGACACACACTGAATGGAATATGTGACTTTAATATTTGAGTTTGAAAACTTAACAGTATTTCTTCCTATTCTGCAACTGTGCAGAGTACACAGAATAGGCTGCTAAACTGCGGTGACGAACACAGAATGGAATATGTGACTTTAATATTTGAGTTTGAAAACTTAACAGTATTTCTTCCTATTCTGCAACTGTGCAGAGTACACAGAATAGGCTGCTAAACTGCGGTGACGCACACTGAATGGAATATGTGACTTTAATATTTGAGTTTGAAAACTTAACAGTATTTCTTCCTATTCTGCAACTGTGCAGAGTACACAGAATAGGCTGCTAAACTGCGGTGACGAACACAGAATGGAATATGTGACTTTAATATTTTAGTTTGAAAACTTAACAGTATTTCTTCCTATTCTGCAACTGTGCAGAGTACACAGAATAGGCTGCTAAACTGCGGTGACACACACTGAATGGAATATGTGACTTTAATATTTGAGTTTGAAAACTTAACAGTATTTCTTCCTATTCTGCAACTGTGCAGAGTACACAGAATAGGCTGCTAAACTGCGGTGACGAACACAGAATGGAATATGTGACTTTAATATTTGAGTTTGAAAACTTAACAGTATTTCTTCCTATTCTGCAACTGTGCAGAGTACACAGAATAGGCTGCTAAACTGCGGTGACGAACACAGAATGGAATATGTGACTTTAATATTTTAGTTTGAAAACTTAACAGTATTTCTTCCTATTCTGCAACTGTGCAGAGTACACAGAATAGGCTGCTAAACTGCGGTGACACACACTGAATGGAATATGTGACTTTAATATTTGAGTTTGAAAACTTAACAGTATTTCTTCCTATTCTGCAACTGTGCAGAGTACACATAATAGGCTGCTAAACTGCGGTGACGAACACAGAATGGAATATGTGACTTTAATATTTGAGTTTGAAAACTTAACAGTATTTCTTCCTATTCTGCAACTGTGCAGAGTACACAGAATAGGCTGCTAAACTGCGGTGACGCACACTGAATGGAATATGTGACTTTAATATTTGAGTTTGAAAACTTAACAGTATTTCTTCCTATTCTGCAACTGTGCAGAGTACACAGAATAGGCTGCTAAACTGCGGTGACGAACACAGAATGGAATATGTGACTTTAATATTTTAGTTTGAAAACTTAACAGTATTTCTTCCTATTCTGCAACTGTGCAGAGTACACAGAATAGGCTGCTAAAGTGCGGTGACACACACTGAATGGAATATGTGACTTTAATATTTGAGTTTGAAAACTTAACAGTATTTCTTCCTATTCTGCAACTGTGCAGAGTACACAGAATAGGCTGCTAAAATGCGGTGACGAACACAGAATGGAATATGTGACTTTAATATTTGAGTTTGAAAACTTAACAGTATTTCTTCCTATTCTGCAACTGTGCAGAGTACACAGAATAGGCTGCTAAACTGCGGTGACACACACTGAATGGAATATGTGACTTTAATATTTGAGTTTGAAAACTTAACAGTATTTCTTCCTATTCTGCAATTGTGCAGAGTACACAGAATAGGCTGCTAAACTGCGGTGACACACACTGAATGGAATATGTGACTTTAATATTTGAGTTTGAAAACTTAACAGTATTTCTTCCTATTCTGCAACTGTGCAGAGTACACAGAATAGGCTGCTAAACTGCGGTGACGAACACAGAATGGAATATGTGACTTTAATATTTGAGTTTGAAAACTTAACAGTATTTCTTCCTATTCTGCAACTGTGCAGAGTACACAGAATAGGCTGCTAAACTGCGGCGAAGCACACTGAATGGAATATGTGACTTTGATATTTTAGTTTGAAGACTTAACAGTATTTCTTCCTATTCTGCAACTCTGCACAGTACACAGAATGTGCTGCTAAACTGCGGCGAAGCACACTGAATGGAATATGTGACTTTGATATTTTAGTTTGAAGACTTAACAGTATTTCTTCCTATTCTGCAACTCTGCACAGTACACAGAATGTGCTGCTAAACTGCGGCGACGCACACTGAATGGAATATGTGACTTTGATATTTTAGTTTGAAGACTTAACAGAATGTGCTCTAATCTGCAACTTTGCACACTAAACAGAATGTGCTCTAATCTGCAACTTTGCACACTAAACAGAATGTGCTCTAATCTGCAACTTTGCACACTAAACAGAATGTGCTCTAATCTGCAACTTTGCACACTAAACAGAATGTGCTCTAATCTGCAACTTTGCACACTAAACAGAATATATGTTTTTTTTTTTTTTTTTTCCTCCACACAAAATAACCTGCTGCCCCCACACACAGTAGTCCTAAAAAGGACTTTTGGTTCTTTTTTTTTCACAATCGCTTTTTTTCTCCCTACACTGACTTTCCCTTCCTATCCTCATCTCTCCCTGGCTAAGACTGAGCCGAACTCGCTGGTCAGGTGCTATACAGCACCCGACCACGGGTTCTGGCCAGCCAATCAGTGTAATGCCAGCAGCCAACATGGCTGCTGGCATTACACTGATGTCAGAGCCTCCCTGCACGTTTATTGGCTGCGCAGCAGCCGCAAAACGTGCGGGGAGGAGACCTGAACATGGCGGGCGAGCACATGGGGTACTCGTACGAGTACCGCCATGTGCCGAGCAGAGCGATGCTCGAGCCGATCCGAGCATCGGCCGAGCATGCTCGCTCAACACTAGTACAAGGATGTCAGCAATCGATCCCTTGAATTCTAGAGGCATCTCTAATACACTGCAAAGGAACACATGGCATTTAAAGGTTTAAAAACCTTTACATGGATGGTAGATAGGGTAATGTCTGCTATAGGTTATTACACAGATAGAAAAATTAATGGTAGATAAACGATTGGCCCATTAATAGTCAATTAATGGTAGATAACATCCAACTGGTACATTTTTGTATAAAGTTAACTTCTTGCAAGCTAGAGAATTCTCCATCCTATTGTTATCCATTGCTTTTGAGATGTTTTAGCATTCAAAGTGTTAAAAAGTTATGAGTCTTTTAATCTTTAGAATGGCTTTGTAGATCCGGGACTCTACCGGCTGGGATAATGGGTTATATCTCAGACTTCCCCTGACAAGGGTCCACAGACAGCCCAAAAATGCTTAGTCTCAAATACCACAGTTCTTTTAAATATGACTTTTTGAAACTTTATTTCAAAATTGGGTACTTTGAAGCTTTCTCTAGCTCCATTCAAAAGAATACACTCTTGCAGTAAGTCTCAGTGAGAACCCAGCCACATGTATGAGTTCTGCCAACCTGGGAACAGAGTGAAGTTCTACTCAGCTCCCCAGATCCATTGATAAGAGACGTTACTTTTGGAACTTTGCTCAGCGATATCCTAGTCTCATGTTAGACATGAAAGGAGTCCCCACTTGTCAGGAACTGACAATGACAAAAGTTATACTGGTGACAGTGCTCTATATTATGTATATAATAAACTGAAGGACAGGGGCTTCCTAGCTTTCTACTGTATGACTGGTGTTTCTTAGTGTCCCCTGCAGAGAGTTCTCTGGAAAGAGAGATACAGCAAGCTCATTGTCAGTATTCAAATGTGATAAAAATATGGAAAAATATAAGAAGATATAGGTAATCTATATTTACATATTGTGTACTTGTAGTATATGTAATGTTAAAAAGCAGGTTTGCTACCATTTAAATTGAACCATTTTTAATGTACTTTCTCTTAGTCTTACTGTTGAATAACTATGTTACTGTTTAATACCTAGACGCCTATGAGAAGGCACAAAGGGGAGCCGAAACACTCAAAATAGCCCTTTATTCAAAAATACATATACATTTTTTGTTGGACACAAGACATTGAAAATAAAGAACATTTTCACCCTAGGTCTCCCATTCCACAGGCCATACTTCCCCAACCTTCCCCTTCTCCCTACCTCTACAAAGCCCTGCATATCCAGACTCCATACTTCCCCAAACTTCCCCTTCTCCCTACCTCTACAAAGCCCTGCATATCCAGACTCCATACTTCCCCAAACTTCCCCTTCTCCCTACCTCTACAAAGCCCTGCATATCCAGACTCCATACTTCCCCAAACTTCCCCTTCTCCCTACCTCTACAAAGCCCTGCATATCCAGACTCCATACTTCCCCAAACTTCCCCTTCTCCCTACCTCTACAAAGCCCTGCATATCCAGACTCCATACTTCCCCAAACTTCCCCTTCTCCCTACCTCTACAAAGCCCTGCATATCCAGACTCCCCACCTAACCCAAATCCATCCACAGTCCCTCCACAACCCACTTTCCACAATATAAAGCAAACCCGGTTGTAGTGAGAACAGCTAAAATCCTGGTGGTACCACCAGCAAAGATAGTGCGCATCTAGAATTTATAAACTCCTAGTAGAGGGGTCCCTACTGCTGAACAGTGTCCAGTGTCTGTAATAGTTTGGCAGCATAGAAACAGAGTAATATTGAGAGCAACTTTATTAGTATGTTAGGCAGAGGACAGAACGCCACTGTTAATATTAAAATAATTGGCACAGAGTATATGAATAGTAAAGGAGTCAATCAGTACACTAATAAGGAACACAGCCAACATATGCAAAAGTTACCTATCCTTCCTTACTTGACTTCCAGGGAGCACCAGCACCATTTATTCTTTAAAGGGATATTAATACTTTGTTATATCTGTATTTTATTTTGTAGGCATTAAAAAAACATGAAGAACGATATAAGTATTATCTTTGAAACCTTTATATAGTGTAAGCCATCTCTTCTCAGATGTGGAATCTGGTTGTAAGACCAACAGATAACAGCAGGGGACAATCTTCTTTGCATGAGAACAATGAAAGCCCTGCCCCCCTTGACAAGTTTTTCAGGTTTTTCCCTTATCTTAATTGAAGATTGTCCCTCTCTGCAGTCTACCTGGGCACCTCCCTTCTGATCTGGCTGAACAGTGTTACATTAGTAAAAGGGGAGGGAAGGGGATACTTTGTCATTGAATTACTCTTGAACTACAACTCTGACAGAATTGAAATAACACTCTCCAAAGTCCAAATACTATGATGATTAATTAGAGCTGCTTTTATTATGAAACATTACTATCCCTTTAAGGCCTATACTGGCCTAATGCTTCTATTTCTCTGCTTGGAGCAACTATAGAACTGCATTTACTGACACCCACAGCCTTGTCCCACTATATTGGTACTCATAGAACTGCACATACTGACCCCCCAGCAGTGTCCCGCTATAGGCATAGAACCACTGACACTGACCACAAGCCTTGTCCCAGTGTGCTGGTTGCCACAGAGCTATGTCCCATATAATCACACATACTGACCCCACCAGCCTTGCCTCATGGTAACCATAGAATCACACATATTGAGTCTCATCCCAGCAGTATTATGATGGGAATTCTAGAGCCATAGAAATCAAATGCAGCTGGACATTTATTGGAGTTGGCAAAAGAGGCACAAATTATATGGTTTTTCTATGCTTTGGCATTTGCATGGAAAATGGAAATTGTTACTATTTACCCATCCCTACTTAGTACATCAGCCTCAGCACTGTTTAAATGGTCCAATAAAAGCTGAGCTTTTCAAAAATGTATTTCAACATATATTTATTTATCAAAAGCTTTGTATAGTCACCTATTTGGTGAAATATAAAACATTAACCCCTTGGATGCTACAGTTTATTGCATTGTTTGCAATGTGTTGGATATATATCTCTTACATCCACTGATACTCCTTTACTTCTGAGACTGTCCCATGATGGCCCCAGTAGTAATTATTTATTCTGGCTTTTCTCCCCACAGAGTACAGTGGAAGAATCAGCAGATTGTTAGGGAGCAGCCGGGAGTAGGATAAACTGATTGTGACTGATGTGTATTTTCTGCATGGCTAGAGATGCCGCCTGTCAATCATTAGAATTCATTTAGGAGAGGGGGTGAAAGGTGAAAGTCTGGATGGGCTGGAATAAGGTATGAGGCTGAGCTCAGTCTTATGGGTATTGTGTTCTTATTCACTATACACTACAGACAGCTACCCCTGAGCCAGAACAAAACTCCCTTCAAATAAGTAGGGATGAAGTGTTCTACAGCATATGGATAAAAAAACACAAAAGCACTATTGTAACTGGATTTCTGGATTGTGTGTGTGTGTGTGTGTCTTCTTTCTCTATGTATATGTCTGGGTATTTTTGTTTGTGTGTGTGTGAGTCTCTGTGTCTGTGTGTGTACGTATGTATAGGCAGGATATTACATTAGTGGTAAGCAACCTTTTGCACTCTAGCAGTTGTGGATTACTACTATTCTCCTCAGCCAATGAATGACTAAGGTTAATGGAAATTGTAGTCCTCACAAGCTGTAGAAGCCTCATGTTGCTCACTGTTCTTTAGCCCCATTTTCGCTGCCAGCAATAAGATGGGAAGCCCTTGCCATGCAATCCACACACAGCTATATGGCTTTGTTCTGGCAAAACTGCTAGTAAAAGGTGGAATTAGCTAGACACTTCAAAATAAAGGGAGGTGCTGTTGCATACACTAACATTGCTGTCTCCAAGGGCCCCTGGTTGGTGGACATTTTGTTGAAATGAATTGCATTGGCAACATCTTTTGCAACTCTAGTCGCTGACTAAGAATATATTTATTTATTAGCAAATAAAGACTATGTTGCTTGATACTATTTCCCACACCACCGAAAAACATTTCTTAACCATTTGGATGCAAAGCAATGCAGTGGATACTCCTCTTTCACTCAAAGGGTATTATATGCTTGTCTCATGCATGTATTGTTTTATTTTTCCTTTACTCAGTCATCCTTTCTTTGGCCTGGATTCCATTGCTGTTCTTTGCCCCTGCTGGTGTTTCTGTCCCCACCTGTATGAGTGCATCTGTTTTCCCCTCCCTGTCTCTGTTGCTTACCTTCCAACATTTCAAATTGCCATTGAGGTACACTTTTCTTTTAGGTGGGGTTGTGTTGGGTGTGGCTGGTAGGCTGGGCATTGCCAATAATTTTTTGTTATTTCATGACCTACTTGCACCTCTTTGTGTAACTGAACAAATGATATAACGCAAAACCAAAGTATTTTATAAACAAACATTAATATGAATTTTACTGCTGTGGAGCAATGTGATACACTTACACCAAACAGTCCCAGAGGGACACCAGGATGGGAAGAGGAACATGGATTTGGGTCCCAAAGAGGTACTGTCCCACCTAAAGAGGTTCCCTTGGAAGGTATGCTGTTTCCCCTAATTGGCTCTGTCCCCCTCACTGACATCCTCCTCTTCTATGTTCCCCCTTCTGTTTTCATCTCCCTGATAACCTCTGTTGACACTTCACTGGCTGTGCCAACCATCTCTGATCCCCCTCCTTCTCAATATCCCTTCCTCTGTTGCTCCTCTCTGCCTCTGTCCTCCATGTCAGATCCCTCTCCTCCTCTGTCCTCCATGTCAGATCCCTCTCCTCCTCTGTCCTCCATGTCAGATCCCTCTCCTCCTCTGTTTCACTGTTTAATCCTCCCTCACTGCCTCATTGTCCCCTCATTATATCTCATCATATCAAAGCAATGTGTTGGAGACATTCAAGGAGTTAAAAGTTCAGTTTAAATCAGTGGGCATTTTTATTTTCTCCCTATGGTGCATTTGGTTTCCCCAGAATGGCTTCACTTTACTTTATGCATGGACTGAACATATCTGCATGTTTTTCATTTAAAGCGGAACTTTCACCCCACCATAACCTTATTTGTGTGTAGCATTAGTGTCGTTATAAAGCACTGTGTAATTTTAAAAATCAGAAAACTGATCGATAAGGCACAAAAGAAGATTAACATTTAACCTTGTGATGTGTAGAGCATTGTGAGCGCTGCTGTGCATGTCAGTCTGGTTACCGTGCGGTTACTTAGTCACTCCCATCATTCTCTGTTATCCCGCCCGTGTCCTCCTTGTCCTGCCCTTATGTGACACGTCACCTGGCGAACAGGAGCCTGTACTAGACTGGAATTAACTTTCAGCCACATTTTGCCCATAACTGAGCCAGTGGTACAAACACAAAGCATACCACGAAGTGCAATCACTGGCGTGAGAAGCTAACACCAGAGAAGCCGCACCGGTGGACTATGTCTGCTGGCATGCACTACAGCAGTCTAGTGAATACCTTGAAGTGCGGCCTCTGGTATGAGAGGTTAAAACCAGAGTGGCTGAGCTGGTGGAGTGTGTCTGCTAGTATGCACTACAGGAATTATACAGATCCATGCATTTCTTAAGTGCTGCCACTGGCTTGGAAGGCTAATACCACAGGAGCTGGGCTGGTGTAGTGTGTTTGCCAGTATGCATTACAGTAATTATATACTGTCCTGCATTCCCTGAAGTGCAGGCACTAGCATGAGAGGCTAATACCAGAGTAGCTGGGCTGGTGGAGTGTGTTCCCCAGTATGCACTACAGTAATTTTACACTGCCAGGCATACCCTCAATTGTAGGCAATAACATGGGAGGCTAAAACCAGAGTTGCTAGAGGATTCCTTCACCCTCTGGCCCATAGACTTCACAAAAAATATATCTGCATACCAGAATCCATCATTGTGGTTATAATATAATGTTTTTCTACTGTTCAATAGCTATATGCTTTATGTAACATAAAATATATCATTGCTTTCAAGAAGAATTATATGTTAGAAAATCTATTAGGTTACCCCTTCTTGTAGAAATTTTCTCTCCCTTTGCTTTAATGAGGTCTCTGCATGTGTGTTTGTGTTTGAGCAGCAAATAAATCCTACATTAAAGACACAAGACAGCAAAATGAGATTCTGTGTCAAATTGCCATAAAAATGCAAAACACCAACTTTAAAGAAGCCTGTAGCATTTTTCATACATTAGGCGAGAAATGTTTTGAGTCCCATTAAGCTAAGCTGCCTCTTGGCTGTTCCTTACCTCAATCTGTCCCTGCCACTGGCTAAAGGCTCCCCACATTGACAGATAGCGCGCTGGGCACAGTTAATCTGCCAGATTGCGGCGGAGAAAATGATGGGCCTCGGAAGACCTTCTGAAAACACTTTTTTTCACATAGCAATATTATAGACAGATTTTATAGAGATTTTTTTTAAAGCGTGATCTGAGCTGTATTGAGAGAAGTAGAATACCTCTCCCAGTTAAAATGTAAACCATATTATTGGATAATTAAGAAATAGGGCAGTACTTAGAAAGGAAAGAGGAGCAAGTGTGGAGCAAGCCATCTGCATCATTGGGGACAAATTCCCCCAACACACCGATTTAACCCTCTGAGTGCCAGAAAGGTATGCAATGGATTGCATTACAAAACAATGCATTGCACTTCCCTCTGGTACTTAAATGGTTAAAGGAACACTAATACCTCCTAATAATAAACCTCCACTTATCTTAATCTGGACATAAAATCCTTATGGCCACTATGAAATGATACGGTGTACATTGGTCATCCAACATCAATCTTTAGTTAGTACTGATATTTTGTCCACTGAGGCAGACGTGATTCTTTGTTGCGGGAATGAAGGGCCCCAAACTGCTCCCACTGAAGACTTCTTGGGAAGCAAGGTACAGGGGTGTTTTTATGCCTGGGCATATCCAGTGTAAGCCAGGGGTCTCAAGCTCATAGGGGCCTCAAACATCTGTCCTATTACATAGTAACATAGTTGATGAGGCTGAAATAGATATGTCATCAAGTCAAGCCCTTGCCAAATCACTCCTGTTGATCCAGAGGAAGGTAAAAAAAAAAAAACACATTGAAACCATTTCCAATTAAGCCCTAAGTATGTAAAAAAAATCCTATCTGACTCCAAATGGCAGTCAGATAGTTTCCCAGATCAACATCCTATCTGATTTGAAGGCTACTGCCATAATTCTAAATATAGATCTGTGCTCGATAGGGATTCATTACTTTTTTGAAAGCAGACAGTGAGGATGTCTGCATCCCTCTCTCCCACCACAGGAAACAAAAAAAGAGAAAAAAAACAAAACCTCAAAATACCCTTGATACCCAGAATGGTGTTCCTTATATGGTACACTCCACTGGCACTCACACGGTTACCATAGCTTAAGTGTAAAGGCAGCATGGTATTTATTTCACATTGAGACAAAGATAAGAGCAAGAGGAACTTTGAAAGAATTGTCTTACTGCTGTCTCCATAACTCACGAGGAAAGTAAAAACCAGGCAGCAGAGAGACACTTCATCCCTCTTCCTCTTATCTTTCTCTCATAGTGAAATAAATACCACTTTTACTCTCAACTTACATTAACCCTAGTGTACCAGAGTAGTGTCAAATATACTGGACAGCTTTCTGGCACTGAAAGGGTCAACCCTTTGAATGACAGATGGAGAAATGCATTGAATATCCCCTGTTGCACTCAAAGGGTTAAAGAAGAACTCCCATTAGGCTGCAATTCTCTCTAAAACTCAAGCGGTTAAAGGAACAGTAAACTTTTTTTTATGAAAACATATTTTACAGGGCATTTCCTACCGAATAGAACAAGGTCACTCCCACTGCTGTCAGATGTTTTATTCAAAATGTATTAGAGTTTAAATAATCAGGAAGTGAATTTACTGTGTTTACTTCCTGGTTGTTCTAACTGACAGGAAATGACAAGCAGTTTCTATCACATTCTATGGAGAACTGTATGTCTCTGACTTTTCTGACTTTCCTCTCCATTAGAATCTAACAGGAAAAATAATTAGAATTTGACCACTAGAGGGCACTGCTAATGTAAAAAAAAACATGGTTTTAAACTGTAATACCTCTGGAAATATAAATCTCTCGGCAGTGGGAGTACCCTTATCTTACTCAGTAGGAAAATCCCCACAATATACATTTTTTCATAAAAAAAGTTTACTGCTTCTTTAAAGTAATACATTTTCTGCCACTCACACTCACTTTCCCAAGCAAGCACCAGAACAACCCCACATGCCTCCTGTGCGCTGATCAGCCAATCACCTCTCACTGCTGGAACTGGAGTAAAGATTAAGTTTACATAGTATTTAATGGCAGGCTAATGTTAAATTTACATTGTTTTATGCAGAAGATCATTTTATTTAACCCTTTCAGTACCAGAGAGGTATAACTATAATGGGGTGCATACACTTTCAGAAGTATGGAAAGTGCTAGGGTGCCCACTTATAAATAGTAGATAGACAGAGCTGGGATATATTGTAATAGCTAATTTAATTATCTCCATATTTCTGCATGGGTTTCAATATAAATCAGTTTTTTTTGGGGGGGCAGTAATTTGTCACCTGTAATGGTAGCCTGCATGAAGGTTCAGAGAGTCCTTTTCTTCACATTGAGGCTGATGTACTGAGTAATTGTGGAGCAAACCAATGGCATCATATGGCACAAATACAGATTCCTCAAATAACCATTGCTTTAAATGGGGCTTTTAACCACGTGAATGTTAGAAAGGACTTAAAGGAGCAGTAAACTTTTTTTATGAAAATATATATGTTTTAGGGATTTTCCTATTGGGTAAAATAAGGGTACTCCCACTGCTGAGAGATTTATATTTCCAGAGTTCTTACAGTTTAAACCCATGTTTTTTTACATTAGCTGTGCCCTCTAGTGGTCAAATTCTACTTAGATTTCCTGTTAGATTCGAATGGAGAGGAAAGTCAGAAAAGTCAGAGACATACAGTTCTCCATAGAATGTGATAGAAACTGCCTGTCATTTCCTGTTAGTTAGAACTATCAGGAAGTAAACAAGGTAAATTCACTTCCTGATTATTTAAACTGCTATAATTTTTGAATAAAACATCTGACAGCAGTGGGATTGACCTTGTTTTATTCAGCAGGAAATGCTCTGTAAAATGTGTGTTTTCATAAAAAAAAGTTTACTGCGCCTTTAAATACATTGCTGCACACTATGTTGGAGATATATCTAGCATTCAAGGAATTAAAAGTCACATTTAAATGTGGTGCAGTTTGTTTTCCCCAGAATTGCTCCAGTTTGCCTAAGTATATTACAGTCATTAGGGTGACTATAAGAATCTGCTATCACAGTTAAATTAGTGATTAGTGTGGAGCCTCCAGCTCCAGTGGCTGCACTCCAGGTATGATAGTGGTATTGCAAACTCGTGCACACACTCCTGTATTGTTAAGACTTTAATACAAGCAAGCCTGTACATCTTCTCCTCACAACATGCTCAGAAACATGCAGAGCAAAGAAAATGCCATGGGCTGTCTTATTGCCTTGCCCTTGGTGTTTTAAGGTCACAACAAATCTGGTTTGAGGTTAGGACCTGCTGTGCTCATGAGGAGGATTAGTTGAGTGTAACTACTATCAATAGAGACTGGAAAATGAAGATTGTGTACAATGCTGGTGCATGGTGTCATCTGCAAGTGCATCCTTCCTGCAGCAGCTAACTGGGTGGTGAAGGTTAACATCAAGGTTGAATATCCGTATTCCTTAGAGCCAGAATTGCATCAGGATACATACACTTCCTACTTGATGGATAGATGAAGGCCAGAGGCAACCAACTAGGAGTATGGAATAAAGTCAGACCAAAGACATAAGGATAGGCCAAGGTGAGAGTAGGCAGCTCTGGATCACAAACAGTAGATAAGCCAAAGGTCAGAGTATGCAAAGAGTCTAGAACACGGAAGATCCACATGTGAAATCGCAGCCAAAAACAGAGTATTATCTCTTTCACAAGCAAAGACTGACTTGCGATTTGGAGATCCAAAAGGGAATAGCAGCCAAAGGCAATCACACAATGACTTGCTCTGAAAAAACCACACAATGCCAGGAATAGAAAGCTGCTAGACACTTGCTGCAAACTGTCATGGTGGATGAAACCAAGAGGTATCTTTATGGGTGCAAACAGTTTTAAAGGGAATTATTTTGGCGTGAATTAATTAGTGAATTGAAGTGAGACAGATGTAGGGCTATAAAATTAATTCCAACACCTGGTAAGGCATGGAGTCATATTTGTGCACCCCCCTGGTTTACTGTGAAGTATTGGAGTAAGTATGGGACAAAGCAACTGCACCATAGGAGACAATTAAAAAACAAACAAATTCCCAATGGATGTTTTAATCCCCTTGATTGTTGGGGAGGTATACAATGCATTTTAGACATCTGTAGCCTTCAAGGGGTAAACTCACCATTTATCTCAATGGGAATTTTTATTTGTTCTGGATCAGCTTAGTATATCAATCTCACTGTGTCAGCCCTTGGACATTGGAGAAAAGGTTGGTCTTTTTAAGAAACATGGCTGCCAAAGTAGTCTTTTGTGTGCACACACTTTCATGCATAACTGAAAACTACAATAATACAGTATAGACTTTCATTATATACATCTTTATTGACAATTTGCAAGATTAGCTAAAAAAGCATATAATTGTTGCATTGTTTAAAAAAGGTTGAGAGATTTTGCCAGTTGCGTAGGACTGTACCTTTTCTCTTTACCTAAAATTACTTATATTGCAATTTTGTTTGACCTTTACAAGGAAACATGTTTGCCAAAGCATTCCTTTCCTCATTGCGCAGCATGTATTTCATGGAGCCAATAATGTTAATATGAAATGCTGGGAGATGGGCAATTTTACTTAGTAATCCCTAAATTTCTTTATAATTTAGTAAGAGCCAGGGGTGGTTTGCAAAATTGTACTAAGTTCATTAAAGTATTAAAGGAATTTGGATTTATTCAGCACTTTGTTTCTGCAAGATTTGAAGTGTTCTGTAGGTTTGGAAATGGGACTATTTTATTTTAATGCGTATGTGACGAGCAATTGTATGGAGAATTATGGCTTGTGAGTGCTTGACAAAAAGACTTAGGACCTTATTCACAAAGAAAACATGAACAATTCTGGAACAACTGCAACATAGCGGACAAATAAACATTCCCAAGATGCTGGTTTATTAACCGATGACCACCCCTTGAAGGTTAACCCCTTAAAGGGATAGTAATACTTAAAATGTAAAAAAAAATGTGTTGTAGGGTTTATCCCCCTGAGTAAAACAAGAGTACTCCCACCGCTGAAAGGTGTTTCATTCAAAATGTATTAATTTTCAAAGTTGATTTTTTTAGGTGCAATATCACAGTGGCCTGAAATTGTACAGTGGCGCTGTTGCTACTCGATCCTATGGACAGCTCTGGTCCCGGAACCATAAATCTCCATAGGATGTTGTAGCAACAGCGCCACTGTACAATTTCAGGCCACTGTGATATTGCACCTAAAAAATTCAACTTTGAAAATTAATAACTTTTGAATGAAACACCTTTCAGCGGTGGGAGTACTCTTGTTTTACTCAGGGGGATAAACCCTACAACATATTTTTTTTTACATTTTAAGTATTACTATCCCTTTAAGGAGCAGAGTGGCCAGCACTTAAAGACCACGGAGCATTTTCTTATTTTCGGTATCCGGTTCAGGGCTCGAGCCCTGAAATCCGTGACACACACGTACGGCATGGTCCTTTATGCACTTTTGCCCATGATGTACATGGAGGAATAAAAAGTTCCATTGATTTAATTCCCATTGATTTAAATGACACTTTTAAACTCTTCATTGCTAGAGAGGTCTTCATGCATTGCTTCCAAATACTTTGGAAATCTCTCTAGCACTGAAAGGTTTATAAGGACTAAAATGTTATGAAATATATATTATAGGGCTTTTCCTGTTGAATAAAACAGTGGTGCTCCCAATATTGAGAGATACATATTTCCAGAATTATTATAGTTGAACTGAGTGCCAGACAGGTATCCAATGCATTATCTGACTGGCACTCAAATGGGTAAAATCTTGTTGGATTTTTTTTGTATATTAGTGTTCTCTAGTGGTCAGTTTCCAGTTAGTTATTCTGTTGCATTCTGTAGGAGAAGAACGCCTCTATAGCATGTGAGAGAAACTGCTGAGTCATGCTGTCAGAGCTTTCCGGAAGTAATCACACTGTAATTCACTTACTGATTATTGGATCTATCATAACCTTTGAATAAAACAGCTGACATCAGTGGGAGTATGCATATTTTACTCAGCAAGAAAAGCTCTATAACATATAGGTTTTCATAAAAAAGTTTCATGCTTCTTTAAATCAATGAGATGTGGGAAATGTGTCCCCTTTCACTCTAATTGGAATGCTCCATTGCTCATCTTTTGCTTTACACATAAGGCCCTACCTCTGTTCAGTTCTGGGATAGGAGTGAGCATTAGTTTGTGCAACTCTGGGGTAAACCAACTGAACCAAAGGGGCAAACAAATAATCCCCAAATTCCCATAGAATTTTAGAGAAATGTCTAATTCACTGCAAAGCAGGATTTCTGTAGCATTCAAGGGGTTAAATGTCCCATTTAAATCAAAGGGAATTTTTATTTCTTCCATGTGGTGCACTTGTTTAGCTTCACTATTCCACTTTCTGAATATGGTCTCTGAGTGGGTAATAAAGATGGTTCAGACATGGACCTGTTGCCCCACCACTTCCTGCTTCTACTGATGCAGCCAACACATAGAATATTGCTTCTCAGAGTTAGTCACCAGCACACACAACAGGTAATGTTTTCTGGATATCACTACTTGATGACAGGTGGGTGATTAGTGGCTTAGTCAGTGTGATTGATCTGAATGTGATTAAGTAAGGATATTATTAAAAACTGACCTGTTGGTGTGTCCCAAGGACATAATCTGAGAATCAGTGACCTAGGCAGAATAATGAATGTAGTATACTGAAGAGTGGCCTAACTGAAAATATTCTGTGTATAGCATGTATATATTCTGTAAGAAATCATTCAGCGCTGCCATCTAAAACAAGGATTCATGGCACATTAGAGATCTGAAAAATGTATTAAGTGTTCCTTGCACCGTGAAATGAGATAGGAAAATGCCTAAATGGAAAGTGTCCCCTGGGTAGCCTAGGTTCAATGGATTATGAGTGTGATACAGCTCAGTTTATTTAACAAAGTAACATTTTTGGGATGGATCCAAATTATCACTTATACAGAGTGGGCTAAAGTGATGATCTAATAACGGTCTTATGTGACTTAATTCCTGTGAAAACCAACTGCTCTATAAGGAAAAAATTAATATCTCCCGATATTCTCATTAAATGCTAGAGATGTCCAAAACACATTGTGAAGCAATTCAAGGCATAAAAACCCACATTCAGATCAATGGGTATTTTCTTCTGCCCTATGGTACAGATAATGTGCCCCAGAATTATACCACATAAGGCCTTAAATCTGTGACAATTTACCATATACTGATTACTGTGAAATGTCACATTACAGCCTTAAAGAGACAGTCAGCCATCTTTTGCCTTTACATATTAGGCAAGTGTATAATATGTAAAGATGTATTGACCATAATTTTAATTTTTTTTATTTTTCATATTCACCTATTTTATTAACCACTTGAGCAACCGAGAGGTATCCAACACATTGCAATGCAAGGCATTGGATACCTCTCGGGCAATCGAAGAGTTAAACTTTTATGTTTCTGACACTGAATTCCCCAGATGTCTGTTTCCAGCAGCATTCGGTAGGGAATAAAAATCTGAGATGTTTATACAATATTGCAATCTTTCTGCAACTCTAATTAATCTGTGTGCTGTTGTGTCTGGCTTTTCTACATTGTTTCAGTGTCTTAGAAATGTACTCTCTCTGCTTTCACAGAACCACATACAATACTCCCTGAAAACAAATTTAAATAACTCCCTCTCAAAGACATAAACGTTTAAAAACAAATAGTTGAATATGAAAATAAAAATATTTCAAAATTATAGGCGATCTGACTTTATATATTATGTACTTGTAGGATATGTAAAAAGGAGGTTAATCATGCAGCCGTGTGGGGAGCCCTGAAATCCATGACGTGCCAGGACCGTCACTGGTCCTTTAGGGAAGTTTTCCCATGATGGTCCTGGCACAGCATGGGTCCTTAAGGAGTTAAAGTAATGCATGACAAGTATCAATGAGGCTGATGTCCTAACTTAGGACATTTGGTTTAATTCTGGAGAAAACCAGCTGTGTCACTGAAGCCATGTTCCCTCTAAGGTGAGCAGGAATGTGTGACTTAGCACTGAGAGAGTTAAAATGGAATGGCTGCTGGGTGCATATGTTATTCCAGTGCAGCACTGCATAAACAGTCCTCTTTAACTCTTTCAGGTCTTAGCTGTTCACTTTTGCAAACCTTAGATCAGGCATGTCAAACATGCAGCCCACAGATTAGCAGTGTGAGGCCCTCAATGCAGCCCAGAGTCAAGGTATTAAATGCCCAAGTTAGATAATTAGATAAATGGCATTTTTTTCTCAGTCACTTTAACCCTCTTAATGCCAGAGAGGTGTCTCAGACATTACTTGTCTGGCAATCAAAGTGTTAACCCTTTGAGTTCTAGAAAAGTGCTAAATGCATTGCTTTGCAATGTTTATGACACCTCTATGGAAAAAAGGTTAGTCAATCCACTTGGGACCCCAGTAAGAAAGATGCCGGTGGACCAAGAATGGAGTGTCAGATAGTGTATGAATATATTCATACACACACACATACATGCACAGACCCTAGCGGCCAATGCTGCGGTCTTCCTTGGAGGGAAATAGAATATGAGGCCCACAACTGTATTTGAGATTAACATGCCTTCCTTAGAGAGATCACTGCGTAGTATATAAATAAAAATGTCCACTTTAACTCTTTGTGTGCCAGTGGGGTATACAACGCATTGCGAAGCAATGCGTTGCATACCCCTCTGACACTCAAAGGGTTAAACACTTTGATTGTCCGAGAGTTCTCAAACTCACTGCTTAGCAATGCTTTGGAGACCACTTGCATTCAGGGGGTTGAAAGCTCAATTTAGATAAATGGGAATTTGGGGAATTTTTATTTGTCCCCTATAGTTCATTTGGCTTGCCTCAGAATTACTTAAAGGGATAGTAATACTTAAAATGCAAAAAACAAAAATGTTGTAGGATTTATCCCCACAAAGTCACTCGCACTGATGAAAGTTGTTTTATTCAAAAGTTATTATATCTCAGACTTTTAGATGCAGTATCACTGTGGCCTGAAATTGTACAGTAGTGTTGTTGTTACTCCATCCTGTGGAGATTTATTGTCAACTGACCAGAGCTGTCCATAGGCTGGTGTAGCAACAGCGCCACTGTGCAATTTCAGGCCACTGTGATACTGCATCTAAAAAATTTGTGCTGTAATAACTTGCAGCAGTGAGAGTACTCTTGTTTTTACTCAGTGGGAATAAACCTTATAATATATATTTGTTTACATGTTAAGTATTACTATGCCTTTAATTCCTTCTTAGACTATCAGCCTCAATATCTATCTATGCATAGTCATTACAGGAACCTAAAAATTTAGAAATTCAGGGGCAAACCAGCTGCGTCATAGCCATCATATAAAATATATCCAAATGATATCTGAATTACCCCTCTGGCACACAAAGAATTAACCCTTTGAGTGCCAGAGGGGTAAGCAACTCATTGCTTACCCCTCTGGCACTCAAAGGGTTAAACTGAACTTGTAATCCTTTAAATAGATGTATTGAAATTTGCTAGATACTGGTTGAGGGTGGCTCAAGCCCCTGGTCCCATGTTTAAAGCAGAACTACCATCCAATAAGAATATGGCCCCACATAATTGTACATTTGGCGACTAGCTGCTCTGTAGCGCTAGTCACCAAAATTATTACCTGATTAAAGAGAAATCGCTATTCTTCCAGGACTGACAGCAGGATGGAGTGCAGACATCTTGCCATAGTGATGCCCCCGCACCTGCGCTGTCAGTCCCTTTTGGAGCTGGCTGGCTCCTAGGAACGCCTCCTAGACCCGGCTGGTACTGACAGCACAGGTGCGTTGACACTATGATGAGATGCCTGGAGAATAGCGATTTCTCTTTAATCAGGTGATAATTCTGGCGATTAGCGCTACTGAGCAGCTAGTCGCCAGATGTGCAGTTATGTGGGGCATTATTGCTATGGGGTGGTAGTTCCGCTTTAAAGCCCCGCGTTTCATGTTTAACCTTTTGAGTGCTAGAGAAATGGGCAGTGAATTGCTTTGCAATACGTTAGCCACCCCTCTGGCACTCAAGAGGTTAAAGCCCCAGGTTTCATGTTGCCAACCTCTGCCATCTAATCATGATGTAATCTTGGTCTGATCTTGTCAATGTTCATATTGTAATGCTGTGCTGTATTCCCATTGGTAATAGTGTAATCCAGTGCTGATTTTCCTAATGGCAATTTTGTAATTGGCTGCATGGCTCACTGATAATGCCTTAACCCCTTGATTGTCAGAGTGGTATGCAGTTCAAGGTAAGCCCATGCTTCAGGAGCATAGCAACTGCTCTTGAATGCTAGCAAAGTCTCCAATACATTGCTGTCCAATACATTTGCTACCTAGCTAGCATTTAAGGGGTTAAATCCCCATTTAAATTAATTATGCAGTTGATTTACCCCAGTATTCTCCACTCCTACATTGCTGATATAGCCCATAGCATTATAAAGCTCATTTACTTTTGCGAAAAATACAAGCTTAATACAAATTGTAAGCTTAATATTTCATCAGAGCATATTTCTGACTACCTAACTTTTTATTTAACACCTGTGCTAGAGACAGCTCCAGTAGTTTGCGAGGCAATGTGTTAGAGATGCATTTTGCATCCTCTGCTGAAAGAGGTGATTTTACTTTTTGGTAAGCTTAGCTTTCATGCCTTCTGTTGAAGTCGCTGGTAAAATAGCCGTTATGATCGATCTACTGGATTCTGCATTGGGAGAGATGTGGCATCTAAAGCAGGCAATCATGGGTATTAAATGCCTTCAAAAATGGAGCCCATTGATTCAAAGTGAAAATTGGGAGAATGTACAAAATTGATCCCCCTCTTATTGTTAACCAAAGTGTAGAGGAAATTGAGTGAGTTTAATTCTAGTTCCCTGCACATGTTTTGGGATCAGGTATATGGGACTTACTGGCATTAAAGTCCTAATACTGGTGAAGCTTGTTTGCTGGTGTGTGCTTCAGTGATCAGGCACTGTAGTGCATACTCTGTGGTGCAGCCATTGGCATTAGAGGCCGGGGTGGCTGCGCTGACAAATTATTACATTCGCACCACAGTCATATAATATGTGATATTACTTATTTCCCATAGATTTGACAATAAGAGGGTCTTTGGGATAACAGGAAGTCGATCACTCCCTATGACATGTGGGTAAACCTGAGACCCTCCAGATACTGATGACCACAACTCCCATGATCCCCAGCAAGCTGTTGGCTGGAGAGCTTCAGGATGCCTAGCCCTTGCCTATATCTATGTGTCCTGTTACATTAAACTGGGAGCCTGTAACGGATGTTATCCGTTACTTCGGCCCTTGTCTGGACCACGAACCATTTCCTTAAAGACTATGGCCTTGTGGCCTCATTTGAACTCTGATAGGGGTTTCCCTATCATTATGTTACAAGGTTTCTATGTCAAATGTTGTACGTGTTATATTGTCGAATGTCGAAGGTTTAATTTATTGTATGGTTTAATGTACGAGGGATACACGATCATCGAAGCCGGTGGTTCCCCGGGTCCTTTGTTCGAGGCATCAATGCCGTCTCGAACGCGGGAAACCGGAGGCAGGGAGTCGACGCCGGATTGGCCGTCGTACGACTCACTGCGCACGCTGATTGGCCAGGGTTGAAGCCGCATATTTAAACTAGTGTGTACGTGCTTCAACCCCTGGCCCAGTTCTCAGATGTGTATTCCCTCTAGTCAGTCCATTGTCTTTGTCCAGACGTTAATTAATCATGTTAAGTCTCACAGTGTCCACATTGTGTTCAGTAGCCCATCTCCCATTGGCTTGTTTCCTTGGGCTACCATTGGTCCCTCTGTTTCCCCTGCCATTGGTCCATTGTTCACTGTCACCATTGGTCTGTTGTGTATGCCCATTGTGTTGGATTGGTCCCTGGGCCAAGCCTGCATTAGAATGCCTGGCCCTTCCCCTTCCTATTGTGGTACCATGTTGTAAACTGTATAAAAGTTGAATGTCTTGTTTAATAAAGTGTGTTACTGTTTGGAGTGAACCAGAGTCCTGGAGTCTGTTTGTTCCTGTGGTAAAAGTGGCCACTCTGCCGCCCATTCGAACCAGGTTCCTGTACGTTCGTCCGTCTGCTGCCAGGATCCCGCTACCGACCTCTGTATCCTGTCAGGCGGCGACGTGGACTCTGCCCTTTGGTTTCCTGCTAAGCTCCAACCTTCGAGTTGAGCACCGGAGTGCTCGAACGGCTAGAAATACAGACTTGGTTCCTGCTACGCTTTTCCCTGATTCGGTCCTGTGTACGTGTTCGACGGCGTTCGAGTGCCGTGACCCCTCCGGTAGCCGCATCCTTCGAGCAGATCCGGTCTTCCCGAGGTTCGACGCCGCTTTGAGTCGACCTCCGGAACGCTGGTTTGCTCGACCGGTGCACTCGACGGCGCCAGTCCGGCGTCGAGAAGGAGAGACCCGGGGACTAAGGCGGAAGGCGACCCGGTCTTCTTACTTCCTTCCGTTACATTGGTGGCAGCGGTGGGATTTCTCCTTCTTTCATTGTGTGTACCAGTTGAGAGATGGCGGCCAAAGCGCTACTACCGGAGGCCATAGGAGTGTTCAAGATGCGGTACCAGGACATCGGAGATCGATGGGGAAATTTTGTGGGTGACCTCGCCGAAGAGTTTTACTGGGAGATCACCGCCTGCATCAAAGAAGAGCTTCGAGTCCAGGACGGGTACTGGGAATTAATCAAACACCTTCACGAGGAATATACCAAGGTTATGGTTGGTTTTTTTCCCATTTAAACTACGTCTGGACCTGCAACAACTTGTGTGGATGGCTATGATGGAGGATAATACTTTCGGCCAGCAGTATTCCAGCCGCTACTGGGACATTTGGGATAAGCGAAGGGCTATGTTTGGGAGCCACTTTCCTCCGCACCTGGAGGGGACCCTTGACCGGTTAGTCAAGGAGGAGTGGAATTTTAGAGCAGATGTGTATGGGCTGGATAGAGGAAGCCCAGGAGATTCCAAGAGAGGAAGATGAGGACTGGGGGGGTTACCCATCTGAAGAGGACTTAGATGGAGGTTTCCCTGTTCACTCCACACTGGTGGGTGGGAATACGTTCTTCACCAGTGCCCCTGCTGCCCTGGGAGCGGAGCCGTTCGTGCTCCCCAGGAGTATGAGTGATGCCGCCTGGAGGGATGGGACTGCGGTCTCCCTCCAGGCAGAAGAAAGGCCGGTGTGTGATGGCCTGCAAGGGGAGGACCCCAGTGGGCTGGTAGAAAACAGTGCCGCTGGCCCTACTAAAGACATGGACTGTAAACTGCTGGGTGGGAGCAAGCCCATCAGCCCCCCTGAGGACCCTGCTGTAGTGGGTGGGAGAGAACCCAGCAGCAGCCTCAAGATGTTGCCCCTGGTGGGGGTGGAAGATGCCCTGGGAGCGGAGCGTGCTCACCAAGATTATGAGTGATGCCGCCTGGAGGGATGGGACTGTGGTCTCTCTCCAGGCAGAAGAAAGGCCTGTGTATGATGGCCTACAGGAGGAGGATCCCAGTGGGCTGGGAGAAAATAGTGCCGCTGGCCCTCCTACAAATATGGACTGTGAACTGTTGGGTGGGGGCAAGCCCATCAGTCCCCCTGAGACCCCTGCTGTACTGGGTGGGAGAGAACCCAGCAGCAGCCAAAAAATGTTGCCCCTGGTGGGGGTGGAAGATGGCCTGGGAGCGGAGCCGTGCGTGCTCCCCAGGAGTACAAGTAATGCCACCTTGAGGGATGGGACTGCGGTCTCCCTCAAGGAAAAAGAAAGGCCTGTGTGTGATGGCCTGCCAGAGGAGGTCCCCAGCGGACTGGAAGAGAGTAGGGCTGCTGGGCCTCCTAAGGATGTGTTGTTTGACCTGATGGGTGGGGAAGAGTGCCCCATCAGTCCCCCTGCAACCCCTGACTTGGTGCATGGGAGCAAGAGCACCAGGTCATGTGAAGTCCTGGCTGGGATGAGTGGGACAGCTGTCCTCATCAACAGCCCAGCCTTTGTTCTGCCTCCCCCTGCAACCCCTGGCCTAGTGCGTGGGGCCACGGTCATTGTTAAGGAGCCTGCTATTTTCCCTGCACTGGAGATTCCCACCTTGGTGAGTGGGACCAGGATCCTCACCAAGGACATTTGTGTTGCCCTGTCCCCTGTTGACCCCAGCTTGGTGGGTGGGAATGTATTCCCCATCAGGTCCTGATTTGACATACCTGATTTGACTCAGGAGCGTGGGAACTGCATCCGCTCCTGTCCCTCTGGGGCCCTGGCCCAACTAAAAGGGGGAGATGTGTCTCTCTCCCCAAACTCTGGTGCCCAGAAGCCAGAGGCACAATTGCCCCAGGGAGATCCCCCTTATAGACTGGCTCTGGACCCTGAGCCACTGGCCCCAGACCCAGAAGGATTTGACTGTAGCACTGCCTTGAGAAGGGCCCAGGAGAGGCCCCCTAATTTGCTATTGGTCAGGACAACCAAGCATCAGTTCCCCTGGCCCAGAGAAGGAGAGACCCAGGGACTAAGGCGGAAGGCGACCCGGTCTTCTTACTTCCTTCCGTTACAGAGCCCGCTGTGCCACTAAGAATAAAAATCCCTTAAAATCTGCAATTTCTAGGAATCCCATCACCAATTTATGTTTTTGCTCTCCTTAACCCTTTGATTGCTAGAGGGTATGGAATGCATTGCTTTGCAATGTGTTCCGTACCCCTCTGGCACCCAAAGGGTTAAATTTATGAAATCCCAACCCCACAGTTCTAGAGTTAACCATACAGCCTTAAAAGTGAGGTTTAAATCAATAATAGTTACACATTTATTATACTATCATGTTAAAGGAACAGCACACTATTATATTAAAAACATTTATAACGTAATCCTTTTCCTGCATAGTATGTTGTGACTGTACTTCTCTGCTGGGAGATTTTTTGCTCAAACTTTGTTTCCAGCTACTTAAACCACAATTTTCAGTGTGATTATCAAGTGGTAGCGAAACATGTTCAATTGGATCAAGCAAGCACATTACCCTCAATCAAACAGAACAGTTGACAAAACATTGTTCACTAAATACTCTTGATTGATCAAAAGATTCAGTGGAAAAATATGTCAGTTGTGTACTGTGTTTAATCAAAAGTATTGCACAAAAAATTGTTGATCATGCATTCAATTCATGCTTGATAAAATACATCATTTTGTGAAATATAACACAAAAAAACTTATATTAAAGCAAATGTTAAAGTTCAACCTCAAGAAAATCAAAAGTATGGAAATTGCAGTTATAGTTTAGCTCCACAGCTCCCCCTGTGATTTTCTCTCTCAGACTGATGGCCAGACTTCTTCCTGTAGGGCCTTCTGTACCGTCAGTCCCTTCTGGTGCCTTAAGGCACAGTGCAATGCCTCCTGGAGGAGAGGCATGTAGATGTCTCTAAGACAAGATGTCTGCGTGCATGACTGGCTGCTGGTCTCAGAACAAGGAGGATTACTTCAGATTGTGATACTTGCACCAGATAATATCACTGTTAGGAAGCTAATCACAATATGCGTAATGATTGTGGCGGGACTTGATATAGGGTGAAAGCTCCGCTTTAAAGTTCTCCGAGTTTCAACCATCACAGCGATGGATTTCCCAATGAACATGGTAGGCAACTGCCTAAGTCTCCAAATTTTGAGGGCACCTCAGCTGTGCAGGAAACACCCTAATTCTGAATTGTGGGTGTGGCCAGAACAATCTTAATGACCCTGTACCAATTTTATATCCCTTTGCATGTTAGTATTTATCCTCTCGGATGCTTGAGAGCGCTCACATATTTTGTTCTTGCCTGTTTTAGGCCAAGAGTATTTTTTGTGCCAGGAAACATTTGATAGAACTGGGGTGACACCATGTGGGGAACTGTGGGTTTAGCTAAAGGCAACTACAGCCTTAGCCAAGAGGAACCTGGGATGTAAATCTGGCCTTGATCTTTGATATCATATCTTTGATTGCCTGAGAGAGAAAAGTAATGTCGCCATTAACCTGAATTTTTTGGCAAATCACTTTTAGAAAACAAAAATTTAAATGCAGAAGGGATTTACTAGAAAAGTTGAGCTCTAATGCTTTAATGAAAATGACTGCATCTTTAATTACAGGAATTGAAATATGTGCACAGAACATAATGTAATTGATTTATTGGCCTAAAATTCATCAGGTCTAAATGTTATTAGATATGCTCTGTCACTCAACTATGATCAAATTGTAACATGCTTATGTATTTAAACTGCATGTGTAATTAGTGCACTCTGTATCATGAAGCATTTTAGTTCATTCACCAAAGTGTAGCTATCCATATTTGCTTGTGGTGATGTGTATTAAACATGATAATATTAAGACATTCTAACAGATTGAAAAAACAAGTAATGCTACAGTTTAGCTGATGGAATGAATTTGCAGTTCAACATTCAATTTGCTACACTGATCCAAGAGAAATGCAGTTTTTAAGTTGGATTCATAGATGTGACAATTGGTCTCCAAAAATTCAGCGAGAGTAGGGGAATTGATAGATTCCCAACAGACATAGGGCTAGGAGGAACCTTAATGCATTATTAGTATGTCAGGCAGCCAATTTGCACCAAAAAGATAAGCAGCATTACATGCCCCAAGCTGATATCAAGACCAGGTGCTTTAATCATGAGACTGGAGCTTTAATCCCCACAGCGAGTATATGGCAATGCCTTTGGTGAGTGTTTGCTGGTTGAAACCAATACATTGCTAGGCTCATAAATTAAAAATAAACCCTTTACTGTTTCAAAGCAGTGACTGAGGATGGTTGACAGATTGGAACACATGAGTGAAAGCAAATGTTCAAAAACCTTTATGGGTAGAAGTAAAGTTTTCTTGACTTTTCTAAGGTTGGTTGACATATCAGTTTAATAATTAAAACTAACTACTCAAACAAATTTACCTTACCACTTCAGAAAGTCATAGAATGGAACAATCCTTGAGAATGGTTCAGACATTCAAGATAACCCTTCAATATGGTTAGCAAATGAAGACAAATATACAGAATGGTTCCTAGATTATAACTAGCCCTTTGTAAATTATATACAGACTAGTGTAAAAGCCTGTGTACACGGGCCAAAGTCTATGCATTCGGGCAGTGTCTACTGCGCATGACTGCATCGGACAAACATACATCTGGAATGCGTTCGGACAGTCTCTACTGCATATGGCTGCATTCGGGCAGTCTCTACTGCACATGACTGCATAGGTCAAACATGCATCTGGCCTGCATTTGGGCAGTGTCTACTGCACATGACTGCATTTGGGCAATCTCTACTATGCATGACTGCATCAGACAAACATACATCTGGCCTGCTTTTGGGCGGTCACTACTGCTCATGACTGCGTTTGGGCAGTCTCTACTGCGTATGACTGCATCAGACAAACATACATCTGGCCTGCGTTTGAGCAGTCTCTACTGCACATGACTTTGTTCAGGCAGTCTTTACTGAGCATGGCTGCACTCTGGCAGTCTCTACTGCACATGACTGCATCGGACAAACATACATCTGGCCTGTGCTCAGGCAGTCTCTACTGCTTATGACTGCATTTGGGCAGTCACTACTGAGTATTACTGTGCTCGGGCAGTCTCTACTGCACATTACTGCATCGGCCAAACATACATTTGGCCTGTGTCCAGGTAGTCTCTACTGCGCATGACTGCATTTGGGCAGTCTCTGCTACGAATGACTGCATCAGACAAACATACATCTGGCTTTTTATTATTAGTGATTTGAATCAAGTCTTTCAAAATGTTCGTTAGATGAAAACTAACATTTTTATGAAGTAATTAATTAGACAGTGCTCTAGTATTTAAGGGGTTAAGCCCCCTTTAAATGAATGGTAAATTGTATTCATTCCCTACTGAGCAGCTGGGAAGATCTGATTAATATAGTTTAGCTCATAACAAAATGTAAAGTCTGAGCACTGCAAACTGCTAAGGTAATTTGCAACATGATTTAACATTTTAAGGACCTGAGAGGTTTGCAATGCATTGCTTCACAATGTACTGCAGCCCCCCCAGCCCGTAAAATATGAACACAATTTTTGATTTGAACTTCAATGTTCCTTCTAAGGTGGTACAGTACTGAGGATCAGGCTCCCTATAGATATGGAGACATGACTGTCAGTCTTGTTCAGTATCAGTGCCACCTTTAGCAATATAGGGGTTAATTTCCATCATTTTCTACTCAATACTGTTCTATTAGAAGAGACAAGGGGAAAGTAAGAGGAATAAAGAAGCTTTAAAATCGCTTGTTAGCACTATTCATCCGTAATGCTTCCAAGACACAAAATTACAGCCGTCCTGTGGCGAGTTTTTTTTTTGTCTGTGCCATGAAATTGCAGGAAGCTGGCAGTAAAAGGCTATTCAAATGAATGATTTAGGCTCACGGGAGTCTGTAGTTATGGTAGCTGTTCTATGAAAGACACCTTTCACAGATGCTTTTCTGGGGAACAATAGCAGCCTATCCAAGATTTAATGCATTGGCAAGAAAAGCTAGGTAAGGTCTCCTATTGAGATCTGTCCTATATTAACATATCTGTTTGTTGGCTGTAGTGGGGGAGATCTGTTTGGGGAATGGATGAAGGCTAATGGGACTGGTCAGTTTATCGTAACAAGAGCTCTCATTGAGATTACATGAATGGAAAGCGAAAATTATTTCTGCATTGTAAATGAGGTTTCAGCTATATGATTCTCAAATGTAGCCTTCTGTGCATGCATTCCAATATACATTTTGTTTTATAATTTCCATATAAACTACCTTTAGTGCCGCCACTAAGAGCAGGAAAAAACATTAAAAATGCTAATTTCTAAAGTAGAATTATGAATATAGAAATACTTGACCCTTAATTTTTTAAAAAAGAATTTAAATAGGTAAGTGTCCAGTTTGTTAATTTTGTGCATGAGTAGAATGATAGAGAACACAATGAAGGATCTGTGCAAATTCTAGCAATTACTGGCAAATTATTTACAGCAAAACAAAAAAATCCAATGTTTCAACTGATTGTGCCCCAACAGAAGGATAAAGTACTCCTTAGACATATCAGCCTAACCAATAGCGGATCATCAAAATGCACCTCACAAAACTTACGTAGATCAGGCAACATTTGTAATGGCGCTATTTTGACAGCTTTGATGTTGTTAAGTCACCATTTTGACTCTCACTATGTAGACAGCATCATTGCAAAAGGATACCAGCACGTTGTAGGCTAATGGAAATGCTTTAATTTCAGCTAGTACCACAATAAAAACATCTTTGAATAGACTATCTTAATCAGTGCCAGCATTCATGGAACAAAGTCAAATTTATTCTCAGTTGGAGGCCCACAGGAATACCTAATCTGCCAACAAAATATTTACTCCTGCTGCATTATCAGTAACATGTACAGTGGTCATCGGAGGCTTCCAATAACTGACAGCTGGTCTGGTTTGTAAGTAAAGAATAAAAAATATCAAAATGAAATGCCAGCCCCGAATCACTGGATCTGGTACTATTTTTCGTTACACTAAGTAATTCTGATTATCTGGGGGATCAACAAGTTACTTCATCCTGTTCCACTGTTTGGCCTTTGAATTCATTCTGTCGTAGTACATTAATGTTTAAGTTAATGAGAAATTGCTCAGGATGTGCCAAAGACAAGGATGAACTATGGAGAGCCTTCCAAAGTGCTGTCACAATTTTGCACATCAGGTTAGGTGTTATCAAAAGGGCCAAGCTCTAAGGAAGTTGTCCCCACCTTCATTCATATGCAAATGTGCCTTGTCAGTGTTGACAGCTGCAAACAATATCCCTATGCCAGCCATTTTATTAGTGTTAAATCTTTAGAGTGCCTTGGTGTTCTTCAGTGACAGATAAAACGCATGTTGGCTGATGTACTAAGAAATTGGAGTAATTCCAGAACAAACAACTGCAACAAAAATTCCCAGTTTCATAAAATGGGAATTTTAATCATTTGGTCTGAGACTATTCTAGCTTTCCTGGACTTAAAGACCTATTTAAAGCAATAGGCATCTTTACTATGTTTATTTTCCTTGGTTATGCAGTTGTTTGGTCCAGGTCATCTTAACTCATCAGCTTTATTTTGAGAAACCATAGGCATTAGAAAAAAAAGTTATTTAATAAACCTGGCTAACCAGTCACCTGTGTTTCTTGGATATCTTCCAAGTGTAATTTAAGTGTTGTTTTAGTTTAATTGCCGAAAAAGAACAGGTTGGAATGAATGCAAGGCGTGCAGAATACAGAATAAGAAATCAAGTTTATACTACAATTATGGTCTAAAAACATTTGCACAGTTAATCAGTGTTTTATTTTATTTTCAATACTTGCTATTATTATTTCACAATATACCTACTATATTCACAATATATGTTTTGGTCAGGACATGGGTCTAAACATTGGGACTCTCCCTATAGAACTGGGACAGTTGGCAAGTATGCAATGGGCTTATCTATGCAAACCAGATATTTTCCTGAGATGTGCATTTTACAATGGGTAAAAGCAAAGAAACATAGCAACATAGAATTTGATGGCAGATAAGAACCATTCGGTCCATCTAGTCTACCCATTTTTTCTACTGTAAAAAACACATGACCAAGTACCAAATAAGGTTTGTGGCTTTTACTGTAGGAAATTGGGCAGACTAGATGGGTTTTTATGTTTCTACCCATTGGAGAATGCACAGCTCAGGAAAAATATCAGGTTTGGATAGATAAGCACATAACATACTTGCCAACTGTCCCAATTCTGTAGGAAGAGTCCCAATGTTTAGCCCCTTGTCCTGACTAATACATGACCATAAAGCTATCCCTATGTCTGGCATTTTAAAAGCACTGATTGTAATATATCAATGTATGATAGCATGCTTACTGATAATATTAATAGATATTAAATAATCATGCCGTAAAGTTTATATAGTGAAATTGTAAGTTCAATTAGTATGGCTTTAAAATTAAGATGCTGATATTAATATGTTTAAAATAAGTTGAATTTTTAAGAAGATCAAAATTACAAACAACAATAAAATCACACTAAAATTGAATGCCATGTAGCAGGATTTTTTTAATTTGGAGATGTCATGGGATGGGGCTTGGTAATAGAGGGTGGGGCTCGGTGATGCCACATGGCTTGATGATGTCAGAGGGTAGAGTTTTCTTTCCTGTGAAGGGTCCCTATAGATTTTCTTGGGAACGTGGCTACTATTACATAGGAGTAAGGCAAGTTCAGCACACAATCAGTTTCTACACCTGTTTCAGTTTGGAATTGCCATACCTCGGAACTCTCAGGATTTCAGCCTGAGACTCAGGGTTTTGACTCATATCTCAGGGTCTCAGGGTGAAGGGACAAATTCTCAGGGTGAGGGAATCTAGTGCAGGGTTTCTCAACCAGGGTGCTCCTTGAGGACTAAGTGAGATCCTCTAAATTACAGAAAGCAGTGAAATATTGCAACAAATCTACCGTAAAATCTCATGTATAATACACACAGTTTTGCCTCTCTTCACCTTATGTGACGTGGGTGGTGTGTATTATACACGAGAAAAACATTTTATTAAAAAAAATGTCAAGTTTTCCCTTTTTCCCTCCCCACCTGCCCATCGCTGCCTCTCCCACTCCGAAGGTCAAATGTAGCATCCTGACAGGGTCCCAGCAGGCGGTATGCTTGCATCCGCCGCCTGCTTCCAACATGGCCCTGTCAGGACCTCCTCTGCCCAGCCAATGGTAGTGTCTTGCGAGGACCTTGCGGTCCTCGCAGGACAATACCATAGATCCAGTGCGCATAGCTCACTTACTGAAGTTTGTCCCTCACTGCTGTCACAATATAGAGCTACAATAAGGCAGGTGGATACCTGCAAGAGAGGGAGTGCTAGGGGGCGCTGGCTAGAAAGCGGTGCTAGTAGTACGGTGACTGTCTCGGCAAGACCGTGCTGCGGCTATGGCCGAAGTATAGTTGCTGGCTGCGAAGCCAGATGTCTGACCCTGGTTGAGCCGGGACCTTGACCTCGATGGAAATACCTGAGACAGTACAAACTCTCCTGCAGGGGGGAATGAAGGCTAGAGAGCGAAGAGTCATGTACGTTGCTAGAATACGGAGGCTACAAGGTAACGTGAACTCCCCAAAGTAAAATAAAGATATCAAGGAATAAGATAGGAGACTATAGCTATGGTAATCAGAACTAAACCAGATAGAAGTGTAATATGGAGTCTCTTACCAAAAGACAGCGAAGAAAAGTCAACAGGTGGAGGTAACTTAATCTTGAGGCAAAGAGAGTGGTCAGTAGGTAAGGCAAAGGTCATTCACTGTAAGGTTGAAGGTATCCGAATCTTGAGGCGAAGAGAATGGTCAGTAGGCAAGGCAAAGGTCATACACTGTAAGGCTGGAGGTATCCAAATCTTGAGGCGAAGAGAGTGGTCAGTAGGCAAGGCAAAGGTCATACACTGTAAGGCTGGAGTTATCCAAATCTTGAGGCGAAGAGAGTGGTCAGTAGGCAAAGCAAAAGGTCATACACTGCAAGGCTGGAGGTACCCGAATCTGAAGGCTAAGAGAGTGGTCAATAGGCAAGGAAAAGGTCATACACTGCAAGGCTGGATAACAAGAGCTGAAGTACAGACGTCTTCTCAGTACTGGAACACTGTGTAAGTGCCCAGAGCGGCTAGAAGTGCGGCTGTATATGCGCGCCGGAGAATGATGTCATCGTGTCATGACGCGCCAATCCGGAAGTACATCGCTCCTAGTACGGAGCAGGGGTAATGGACAGAGCGCCGCAGACAGGTGGGTAGGCGGCGTGACAGCTGCATGCACCCAGTCCCATGACGGGATTAGACATTCAATGGGAGAAGGCCATAAGGGGCAGGCGGGGAATCTTTCTCCACTTCATAACTTTTGAACTACAAACAAGTAAACTCATACACATAGCGCAATGTGTTAGTTTTAATATAAAGAAGACTCATTTTAATATAAAGAAGACTTGGCAAACTATTTTATACCAGGTACTACTATCCATTTAACCCTTTGAGTAAAAAAGTGGTACGCATACCCCTCTGCCACTCAAAGGGTTAAATCAATGGGATTTGCCATTACTCCCACTATGGTACAGATGGTCTTTATCATAGACGCAAAAGATACTGGGCTGATGTATTTAGCTCATTAGTGCAATTCTGGAGCAAATCAACTAAACCTTAGGGATCAAATACAATTCCACATTATTTTCAAATGAGTTTTAAAGCCCTTGTTTTGAAATACATTGGAGACCTCTAGCATTTGATAAGTTAAAACTCCCATCTCCATATTAACTATATCCTCTGCTCCACTGCTAACAACTCACTGAGTATACAACATTTCAACAAAGAAGCCGGTTGATCTGCTTTTTCCTTCAGAGCTCCGAAACCTGGTATAACCTACCTGAGAAAATCAGATCTTCTCCCAGTACAAAACCCTTAAAATAACTGCTTCTTCATATCTAAAAACAATGTGTAACTTTATATAACATTTTTAGTATATATGTCTATATATGTAGTATGTCTCTGTTTCTGTGCAAATACGCAACTCTTTGCTGTAAACACTCCAGGACATACTTGAAAACAAGAGAAATCTCAGTAAATTCTTCCTGTTAAAACATCCTATTATATAAAAGGCCAGATGTATGTTTGTCAGATGCAGTCATGTGCAGTAGAGTCTGCCAATGCAGTCATGCGCAGTAGAGTCTGCCAATGCAGTCATGCACACTAAAGACTGCAGATGCAGTCATGCACAGTAGAGCTGCCTGAACGGACAAAACGTGCCATCTTCCCAGCCGCTCTCCTAGCCCTGTGTACCCGGTGTCTGTTCCGGTGTGTGAGGGAGCCCTGGCCCCAGTCGAGCTATGTCTAGCTGAGCCCGGAGGTGCGAGGCGTGTACACTAACCCCCTGCTCTGAGTCAAGGCGCGCTCCCACACACACACCCAAGACTGACGAGGTAGAGGCACGCTCCCTCTCCTGGTACCTCACGCGCTGCTGTTACTGAGGCCTCAAATGCAGGGACTGGCGGGTGCACGGCTATCATAACCCTTTGAGTGCCCTCTGGCACTTAAAGGGTTAACCCATTCAGTGCCATTCACTTTGGCCCGTGTACATGGGCTTTTACACTAGTTTTCTAAATAAATACTTTAAGTCATTTGCAATGTTGCAACTTTTTAGTTGTTTCCTATGCAGCACTCGGTATTCTCTAGAATTGTGACACTTTTCCTTAGTACATCAGTATCATTGTGCAGCAAGAACATCTATTGTATTCACTCATTTTTTGTCCAGGAGCAAAATTACATGACGACAGTGCTGAGAATAGCTCAACCCATTAAACTACTTTTGTGAAAATATCCTAATATTGTCTCTTCTCTTACCTAGGCATCAGTACATCAAACATTGTCTTTAACTGCTAAAAGGATATTCATTTTTTTCTCCAGGCTTTATAACTTGACATTTATTTCACAGTCTAATATTATAACAACCATCAATTTTCCGAGCAATGGGAAAAAGCTACTCTATTAAAACTCCAGACAATGCTTTTTTGCATATTTTTGTAGTAAAAGCAGGAAATATTTGTATAAGCTATACCACCACTTAAACATGTATTGTCTTAGACTCTGCTTAATACGTTTCTTTTAAATGTTGTGATATAATTCTCTCTTGTTGTCTCACATAGGAGAAAGACAGTGGGGCTGATGTGCTAAGAAACTAAGTCATTCTAGGATAAGCCAATTGCAGTATAAGGAACAAATACAAATTTTCTTTGATTGGGTCTTTAACCCCTTAGTGACAGCCACGTCCGCACGCGGCTGTCACCTTAACGCCCGTCATAAAAAAAAAAAAAATTGCCAAATGATTCCATGGTCCCCGAACGGCGTGGAGCCGCACAGAGACCCGACTTCCGGTACTACTTCTGGAACTTACCAGGTACGTCCTCTGTCACTAAGTGACAGTTTTTGCGGGACATACCTGGTAAGTCCATTGTCGGGAAGGGGTTAATTTCTAGAACATCAGAGAAGTCTCAAATGTATTTTGAAGCACAGAGATTGGCCACAAACAGAGCTAATTAACATACTATGCAGGGAATCAGCCTAAAATGCTTAACATTTTCTGTTAGCATTGACGGGTCTCTGCTGTGTGAGCAAGTACATGAGTGAATAAAATCCGGATATTTCTGACAGCCTGGCTTTCCTTCTTACCACTGGGAATGGTTAGCAGTACTAAGATCTCAATGAACTGACTTAAAGGGATAGTAACACTTAATATTTAGTAAAATTTACATTGTAAGGTTTATCCTTCTGAGTACAACAAAGGTATTCCCACTGCTGAAAAGTGTTTTATTAAAACGTTATAGCAGCTAAAAGTTGATTTTTTTTGTTTTTGGAAGCTCTCTGCGGACCATGACTCTACCCTCTACCACAGTAACACCACCTTCTTGTACATCCTCCCTCCCCTTCTCCTCACACTCCCCTTCACCTGATCACCTCACATACCACTTGAATCAGATCATGTTCCCCTTCATGTGATTTCCTCAGACTCACCTTCACCCTCCCATTCACCTCATTGTCTAACTCTCCACTTTGCCTTGACACCTCTCTATTGCAATGCATTGGATACCTTTCTAAGATTCAGAGGTTTACGTTTCCTAATAATACAGCTCCCACAATGCAAAAAAAAACAAAATCAGACCTGCTCAGAAGTATACCACCAATGAATGAGTGTACACTCAAAAAGTAGAAAAATTAGATGATACTTCTTCAGACATGGATCACTTCATTCACCTACAGCTCTAATGAGCAGGACCCCCACTTCCTCTGGAGGCAGCATGAGCCATGCTTGATTTGGAAGCTGCTTCCTCTGCTTCCAATCAACATACATTCCTGTCATGTGAGGACTACTATACCTTCAATGTGCATAGGTGTGCACTTTTAAAGTATTGTAGTATCCTGTTAGGAGGACCTCAAGTTCCTCACACGGCAAAGGAGACTGTCAAAGGAGACTGTCAATTCAAGCATGTCACATGCTGCCACTGAAGGATGAGAGTCATGCTCATTATAGCTGCAGGTAAATGAAGTTCTCCATATCTGAAGAGGTGTGATCTAATTTTTTTTAACTACATTAATTCATTCATGGAATACATGTGAGCAGGTCTCATTGTTTCTTTTCTACATTGCGGGAGCTTTAGCATTATCAAATATAACCCTTGAATGTTGGAAATGTATGCAACACATTGTAAAGCAATGTGTTGCATACCCCATTGCCACTCAAAGGATTAATGCATGGGCAATGTTGTGCCAAGACTGCTAGTTGTATCTATATAAAATAGTGGATATATATATACACATGGAACCAAACAGAAGCTCGTTCTATTCAGAAAAATATATTTATTTGAGTAAGTAAACTAAACAGTAAACCGGTGAAACCTTGTTTATCAAACATATAGTATGAAAAGTAAAATCTCCTTACAGCGCAAAATACGGTAGTATCTTTAACCCTTTAAAAGTTAGAGATGCATTGGAGACCATATCATTCATGGGGTTAAAGGGGTAATTTTACCTCCTACATAAATCACATGAACATACTTAACCTTCATCTCATAGTCTTATAATACGGATTGACCTTGAAAACAACAATGTATTCACACTATACAAGCCCTGTTGTAAAATGATATAGGATACAAGCAGCCAGCAAGCAGTGAAAATAAATTAATAAATGGTATATGATGTTATCCAGGAGATATAGAGCATTCCTTCCCTAGGAATCTGACTCAAGAACATCAGTGTAACAGCAAAGAGAATTGCAAAATACTACCTGGAGAATAGATCCAACAAACAAATGGGAGAAGTGCACTTGAGAGGGAAAAGTACAAATGCAAAACAGATACAGTCATGCCGTCATGCCAAGAACAGATCCCATACAACTAGCCACAGGAGATGTTAGGGAAAAAAAAATAATATATATATATTTATATATATATATATATATATATATATACATACATAAAAGGGGTGTATAAGTAATCTCAATAAAATAATGAATAGCGGCTCCAAAAATGTGTGCCTAGCATTAAAGTTAATAATATTTGTAAGGCATAATTAAACCTCTCTTATACATGATTTTGGCCTCAGAATAACATTGCAAAGTGTACAGACAACCATGTGCAATGATGAATGTCTCTTATCTTCAGCCAAGTAAACCAGAAAACAAAAATGGGAGAAATAACACCAATGTATTGTACATGCTAAAATCAGTGATTCTTTAGCCAAAAAGCATAGCTATAATACAAACCATAGTAAAGGCACTGAATGGAGACATCCGGACAACATATCAACAAGAGATGTATAAAACTAATTCAAGCAAAATTATATCAACGCGTTTCACCTCAATGGTGCTTAATCATGTTTATTATGTTTTGTATTCTGTCTATGCTGTTTTAAACTTTTTGGAATAAAGATTCACTGATTTTACCACTGTCAAAGTGTCACGCTCTGAAGACATAAGTGTACAATACATTAGTGCGATTTCTCCCATTTTTGGAGAACACTATATAGGAAGACTTATCTTAGAGTGATATATCCACTTTAAACTTAGGTGAATAAGTGAATCAGTCATTTTGACTTATGGGTCCTTAAGCTGAGAATCTATTTCCAATGAAAGCAAAAGTATTAAGGTTTTACAAAATCAGAGCAGGTGGATCCTGTAGTTGACTATGAGATGACAACTGCTTTCATCAAAGACCATTAACATGCCATATTTTATGGAAAGTCCTTCTTAAGGTGGACGTTAGTTTTGAAGAGAGTGAAACCTACGTATATGTGTGTTCAGGGCCAATATTACCACACATTATGTTAAAGCAGAACTTTCACCCTCTATAAAGTCGCCCTCCAATAATTAGGCAAATGGTGATTAGCTTCGTAATAGTGCTATTAGCTCTCATAAGTACCCGGTTCTGAAGTAATCCTTAGACTTCGGAGACCGGAAGCCAAACATCAGAGCAGACATATTGTCTTAGAGATGTCTGTGTGCCTGTGCTGTCAGTCCGGTCGCCTCTAGGAGGCACTGCACTGTGCCTTAAGGAACTGGAAGGGACTGACGTTGCAGGTGCCCCTGGTCATCAGTCTCCAAAGACTAATGATTACTTCAGAACCGGGTACTTATGAGAGCTAATAGCACTATTATGAAGCTAGTCGCCATATGCCTAGTTATTGGAGGGTGACTTTATAGAGAGTGAAAGTTCCGCTTTAAGACTGAGTCTACATGATGAGGTCATTTCTTATAGCACACCAAGCAATATGTTCTGCCTCAAACAGAACAAATATGCATAATATACATGGAATTAGCATAAAATGCCACAATGTGCCACCAAAATATAAAGGTCTTTTCTAAACAAAACCATTTTCTATAAATAACAATATATATATATATATATATATATATATATATATATATATATATCAAAATGGCTAGTACAGAGGTATCTTAGAGTGACATGTCCACTTTAAACTTAGTTGTGTTTAAATGCATTGCATTGAATACCTCTCTGGCACTCAAAGGGTTAAACAATGTTTACTCACCTGCTGTAACTGGAACATTTTTTTAACTGTTTTTACTTAACACTTTGAGTGCCAGAGTGGCACGGAATGCATTGCTTTGCAATGCATTCCGTACCACTCTGGCACTCAAATGGTTAATATATCATAAATAGAAGAGAACTGCTGTGGGAATCAACAGACCTTACGTATAACGGCAAAGGCAAGTAAGTCTGGAGAAAACCAACTCCAACACAGTTGGAGAAATAAAAAATGTCCTAAATTTTCTTTGATTTAAACGTGAATTTTAACCCCTTGAAAGCTAGAAAGGGTTCCAACAATGCAATGGAGACTTCTAGCATTCAAGGTGATAAAAGTCTACTTTAAAAGCATGGGGAATATTATTGTCTCCTGTAGTGTAATTGGTGTGTTCCAGACTGTTTTCCCTTATGCCTCTACTTAGAAGCAACGATCACAAGCATTCCGCGTCAGTTCAAGCATTTACCTCTCTCTCTCTTTCTCTCTTACCCTGTCCTTTATACCCTGTGAGTCAAAATGCATATGCAAATAAAACAGAAAATAGGAATTTTACTAATATCCCAATGTAGATTTCCAGCTGTGCTGACATTTTCTCAGGTGGCCTCTCAACCAGAAATAGCGTCGTATTTTAAGGAATGGATGGTCTGAAGCATTTGTAATGTGTGGGGATGGCCTTTTGACACTAAATATAGAGGATAAGGACCCTAAATCTCCAGGTGGGAAGGGAGATAGTAGGAATCAATCTTAATCCTTTAAATTAGAACTACTCTTAGAGACAAGAGTAATACATTACATCAGCTCCAAACGCACATGTTCTCTGACGGGACATTCATCACCAGGAAGACCTGAGATTGAAGCAGGCTCTTGCATGCTATCATTAGTTTGCAAAGCTGAGGGTTATAGTGGAGGATGAATCAAGGAGCATCTAAGAATCTAGAATTAGGATTTATTTTTATTGACTATGGCTCCAGCAAAGAAAGGTGATTGATGGACTGATTGATCTGTGATGGCAATCAAGTCCATGGTTGTGAACATATAGATCTCATTCCCAGGTAGGACTGCATAGATCCCCTTTGTAGAAATTTATCAGCATAGAGTGAGCAATATTATGCTCTACATAGCCAAGAGCATTTGAACTGAGAGTAGACTATAGACACAAATTGAATATACCACATGGCCTAGCAATTAGTTAAGTTCTAAATCCATTCTGATGTTGGTACTTTTAAAAGGAAAATGGTACATTAATCACTCTGTCAATAAACATATTGTCAGCACTAAAAGTAAGATTGTTCTTTAATGCCCACTTATTAGCAACAGTTTAATCCGAACTGATGTTAGCGTTTTTGGAAATATAACACAAATGAAAATGGTTGTTATATCATACAAGGAATTCAAGGGCAAACTGAAAGGTGGTTTCTGTTTTCCCAGAATCCTTTCTTCCTGAGCACACCCCTTTCCCCTCTGAGATTAGATGAATGCAAAGTTTTAACAACTTAGATACCAGTGATATCTCCAATATATTGTGTTCCCATGATTTTTGAAGATGCCCCTGTCAGCCAAGAGGTTAATGCCAAATAATTAGATATTTTGTGCTACATATTACTATGTCAAGGGTAAGTAATATGAAGCCTTTGTCCAGCTCTGTTGGAGACAAGCATGTTATCTTTGTCCATAGATTTACTTATTTATTCATATTTTTAAGTAAACAGCCCTTTTACAATAATCAACACATGTATTAATACGGAGGGTTTCTAAGTTTCTGAAAGACATTTGATCTAGACCCATCAATTTCTACACACAACCCAAATGCACCATTCCCAATCCTTAGAGGGAGGTCAGTAGAGAATTACACCACTAAATGCCCTAGTTTGATAACAAGCCTTGTGACTTTCCACATCAGATCTTGGGCTTGGGTCCCATTAGCCAAAACATAGCAACATGTATTATTCATCCACAGAAGGGTATTTTACACTATAAAGGATAATAATAATAATAATAATAATAATCTTTATTTATATAGCACCAACTTAAGAATCACCAAACTTTTATTAAGGATATCTAAATGTTGTTGTTCTTTTCCTGCTATATATCACAAGGTTACTAACACTGCTAGTAGTTGCTTTACTGAAAGTGTATCGCAGTTCAAACTGCCACAAAGTGGTGGAGCTGTTACTGTCACATTCTATGGAGAATGGTAGCCAGTACCTCATCTCTCCCACATAATGCAATAGAAGAACTGCCTGGATAGGAGGTGAACTGTCTGGGCATCAGATGCTACTGTGGAAAAACATTTAATATACAAAAACAACAGTTTCAACTTCAGTAATGTTTGAATGAAGCTACTTTCAGCATGAAAAGCTCGGCAATATATTTTTGTTCCATAATAAATGTTTACTGCTCTTTTAATATTGGATTTTCTACCGGTTGTATACTTGAGCCTAAAAGAATCCCAAAAAGCATTTTCAAACTGGCAGTCTGCAGATACATATAGTTTTTTTTATAAGTGTAATCCTATTTCATCAGTTGTATAGTGCAGAAGCAAGATTCACTCCCTGTGTTGTAGCAGTATGTATATCTATTGCCTTTCTAGAGTCCCACTGCTTGTGACTACTGTTCCTACATGGTGTCATGCTGTGGAATTTGATTGTTCTTTATAAATAAATAATAACTTGTGCTCACACTTCAGAATGTTTTTTTATTTATAAATGTACTGATGCAGTGTTGTAAATATATACAAATCCACTCAGAAAGCTAGCAGTTCTTGCAGATGTTGGGCATAATTTTATACAGAGCAATAGCTTTGTTATTAAAAAGAGGATATTTTAAAGTGACCTCCGCTGTATATATGTTTGCATAATACATTGTCTGTTCTTCCCTCTTAACTCTTTCTGTGCCAGGGGGCATCCAGTACATTGCTTAGCAATGAATTGGACACCACAGCGCCACTGAAAGGGTTAAAAAGCACATTTCCTTTGATTTAACCCTTTGCCAGAATGAAGAGCGGTACCAGTATGAAGAGCGGTGTAGCATGAGTGAATGGACAAAATATATTATTTCACTGTCGCCCCCTACAGGAGACTTGGTTTGCAATGCACCGGAGACTGGATATTCTAGTGTTCAAGAAGTTAACCCCTTAGTGACCAGGTCCTTTTTGCATTAGAGGAACAGAGGAATGTTGGATTTTTTAGTATGTCTTTGTTCAACCATATTTTTCTCTGATTCATTTAGTGTACCCATACAAATGATATACTATTTTTTAAGCATTTCTTTTGATAAAACATGTCTATGTATCACCCAAAATGTAAAGTTTTTTACTGTGATAATCTGCATGATAAACTGTATGAATGTTTGTTCATACTTCCCAAGTGTCTCTCTTTAGGGGGTACTGTTCCTCTGACATGAAAATCACCAATCCATCTTTCCCTCCCTGTGTATAAGTGTATGATATTGCAGAAAAGGGGAAGTGATCATGCCAGTCTACAGATCTCTAGTTACCTAGAGTATTGTGTATAGTACTGGAGACCCCATCTCCAGAAGGATTTAGATACTCTAGAGACAACTCAGAGAAGGGCTACTAAAATGGACTTAAGGATCTTAACATGTATAGCTTGGAGGAGAGAAGAGAGAGAAAGGAGATATGATAGAAACATTCAAATATGTGAAGGGATTTAACAAAGTGCAGGATGGAAGTACATTTCAAAGGAGTAAAAATGTTAGGACAAGAGACCATAGTTTAAAACAGAGGGACACAGGTTTAGACATAATGTAAGAAAGTTTTCCTTCACTGAGAGGGTAGTCAATAAGTGGAATAGCCTACCGGCAGAAGTGGTAGAAGTTAAAGTTTTAGCAATATCCAAGTAAAAATATGTTGCATTGTGTAGAGCTGAAAAAGTTGAACTGAATGCAAAAAAATGTATCTCTCAAACCGCTATGGTTTGAGAGATACATGCATTCAGAGTTTGATGTTTCCTGCTGTCAGAGGTTTTTTGCATTCAATTCAACTTTTTCAGCTCTACATAATGCAACATATTTTTACTTGGACATTACTAACACTTTAATACAGTGACAGAATTTAAGCATGCATGGGATAGGCATAAGGCTGTCCTTAACATAAGAAAAGACCAAGGACCAAATAAGGTTTGAGGTGTTTACGGTAGGAAAATGGGCAGACTAGGTGGGCTGAATGGTTCTTATCTGTCGTCAAATTCTATGTTTCTATGTATTTTCTTCAGAGCAGTAAAACTCACATTAATGTGTGTTTAACTTTAGTATATGTGTTTATAAATTAGTCTGTGTAAATAAAATGTACTTGGTCTTGCTCTAATTAATGTATACAGTTACGCATAAATGTGCAATAGGCCATCAACTGTCCTGCCACTAGTCCTGACCCCAGCATCACCAATTTAAATGAACCCCCCCCCCCTTTGGCAATTTGATATCCTGGCTGCTCTCTTTTCTCTTCCTCACAATCACAATGAGGAAGAGAGGTGCAGAGAACAGTGATAGTGATGTATACTTTACATTGCCTTTGTAATTGGCTCCACTGGCACATGTGATCACCGTAGCAGTGATCACATGTTCCGAGTCACTGGAAAAAGGCTGAAACTAACTTCTCCGGTCCTGAAGCAGTAAGCTACAGCCTCCCGGCATGATCACAGTGCACCCTGAGGCTCGCTGCAACCATTTTACCCATTACGTGCCAGGACTGTTATTGGTCCTTAAAGGACCGATTTCTGTGACTGTCCTGGCACATCAATGTTTTTAAGGAGCCCCATTTAAATGAATGGAGAATGTGGGGATTTTTTTAAATATCGCCATGGTTCATTTGATTTGTGCAAGTATTTCTTCAGTTCTTTTTAGTACACCAGCCTCAGTGGGTGTGTGTTGTGGCAGAAGGAAATTACTTCTGTACCAGAGAACAGACTGGAGGCCACAGGAGAAGTCATATGACCCAGTCCTGATTTATCTGGTTGAAAACTAACAAAACACTAGAAATGTGTGGAAGATCTAATTTACCCTATATTCCTCCTTGCTGTGAAAATTAATGCCGGGAGGAAATGACTACAAAACTTATCTCCAGACAGTGTTTCATGTTTCCACACAGACTTTTGAAGTTCCAGTGCGAGTTTTGAAGTTCTCACCATGATGTCACATAATTCCTCCACGAAGAACACAAGATATATCATCACATTCACACATCATCTAATCCGATGCTGCAGCTGAAAGAAGTCGGCGGAAAGGAATTTTCCTGTGAGAATACTTTAAGGAGGCAAAAGACCACGTTTTCCACCAAAATCCCTCCCAGTGTGCAATATTACATGCATTCCTACATAGCACATATATTGGATATTTAAATTATTCTTTTGACCAAGAATAGCAAATATTATTTGATTGGCAAAATAACCATATTTGAATTCTTGGATGTGAGGTAGGTCTCTCATTGTGTTGGAGTCCTTCCTAAAATCCAAGGGGTTAACAGTTGTTTGGCAGCTAATGTATGTATATATTTTTGAGTATTACCAAGTTTAAGCCTAAACCCGTATTCTATGTATCCTAAAAACAATAACAAAGAATAACCCTAACATTTGCAATATATTAAGATGTCTGGAATTTGAGGTATGTTTGATATTGTCATCCTATCATCTTGCAAATGGAAGCCTATCACCACAGTATCCTATGAGCCATGCTGCTTTTGTTAGGTGCTAATTATACGATTGTACATTGCAGCTCTGGAGACAAGTTTTAGTTATACAGTAGATTTATAGAATATCTATTTTTATAACCAATAGCATATAATTGGGAACTTGCTCTCAAAACAGATGCAGATTGTAATACTTGAAAGATTATCATATGAAAAAACTGTACTTGTGACTATAAAATGTGCACTGTACTCTACAAACTGCTAGAATTTAATACTTTCGAATGTAGCTAAGATTTCTTTTTTTTTCTTAACAAAACTCCCTGCTGACTGCAGCTAGAGAACTGCAAATGACCTGAGAATTGCTTTTGAATTTGTTGAATATTCAACCTATAGTTCAAAAGAAAGTGGAGTAACTGTATAAAGCAAAGTATATAGGTGGTTTTCCAGCTTGTAAGAACACGACTCTTCCAAGTAAATAGATTAAAACAATCCAATTTATTAACACATTAAAAATAGACAGGCGGTTGACAGGTTATAAACAAACAGAAAAGTTGTATGCATTCTGGACCTATGCTGCAGCTTTATCATAGATATGAACAGCATAACGCATTGCTGTTTGTCAACAGTAGTCCTCACTCACACCAACAGTGTAGGTTTTCAACATATCTGCTTGTTAACAGGTGTTTAATGAGTGTCTTAGTCATTGTGATTGCCCCGCCTGTTATTAATGAAGGATAGCCAAAAAACAAGACCTGTTGGTATTCCCCAAGGACCAGAGCTGAGAATCACTTGTTAGACACAAAATAAAACATCTGTATTAGTCATAACTTCCCCCTTTAAGTTGCACCCTGGTTAATCTTTCATAATATCTATTTTTGCACTTAGCATACTAGTTGAATAAATTGCAGTATATTTCATGAAGTGTCTCTTAAAGGAATAATAAAAACATACTTAAATCCCTCATTTCCATCTCTCAAACCGTTATGGTTTGAGAGATGTAAGAAAATAAAGACTTCTGCTCCCTCCCCTTTGTGCCTGACAAGCTGTAAAGCTGTCAGAGGCAGAATCCGGTCGCCCGACTGTAGTCGGCTCTTCAGGAGTGCAGTCATCGGGATATCTAACTATAATTACTTCATCGGTATGGTCTACAACGTGTGCCTGGCTTGCAAGCACACGTTGTAGACCATTCCGATTAAGTAATTATAGTTAGATATCTCGATGACAGCACTCCTGAAGAGCACTGTCTGGTCCCGGAAGCAGGATCTCAAGACGGAGATCTTTATTTTCTTACAATTCTCCAAACCACAATGGTTTGAGAGAGGGGAATGAGTGCGTTAAATATGTTTTTATTATTCCTATCATTTGGCTTACAGTATTTTGGGGGGTTTACTATCCCTTTAAGGGCTAGCTTCATAATGTACATATTTAGAATTATAAATAGATTGAAATAATTTAGACAACTAGACAAAAAAAACAACCATTTTGCCAGAATGGCCGATTGATTTGAGCTTAAAGTGATAGTAATGTTTCACAAAAACAGCAGCTCCAATTAATCTTCATAGTATTTGAGCCATAGAGAGTGTTATTTCATTACTGTGAGCATTGTAGTTCAAGAATAATTGAATGATAAAGTTTCCCCCTGCCGCTCCTTTTACCTAGTGTAAGCCCCCACTCATCAGATGTGGAATCCAGTACATAGACCAGACAGCTCACATCAAGGGTCAATATTGTTACTATGAGAACAATGAAAACCCTGCCCCCCTTGACAGGTTTTTCAGCTATTTCCCTTATCTTAATTGAAGATTGTCTCTCTCTGCAATCTACCTGGACACTCCCTGCTGCTCTAAGCTGAGCAGTGTTACCTCAGTAGAAAGGGCAGGAGGGCATACTTTATCATTCAATTACTCTTGAACTACAACTCTGACAGAATTGAAATAACACTCCCCAAGGCACAAATACTATACTAGATTAATTGGAGCTGCTTTTATTATGAAACATTACTATCCCTTTAAGAATGTAGAAGATTAATCTAAAATGCCCTTATCCTTTCCCAACTTTAAAGGGATAGTAATGTTTCATAATAAAAGCAGCTCTAATTAATCATCATAGTATTTGGACTTTGGAGAGTGTTATTTAAATTCTGTCAGAGTTGTAGTTCAAGAGTAATTCAATGACAAAGTATCCCCCTCCCACTCCTTTTACTGATATAACACTGTTCAGCCAGATCAGAAGGGAGATAACCAGGTAGACTGCAGAGAGGGACAATCTTCAATTAAGATAAGGGAAAAACCTGAAAAACTTGTCAAGTGGGGAAGGGCTTTCATTGTTCTCATAGGAAGAAGATTGTCCCCTTCTGTTATCTGTCTGGTCTATGGACTGGATTCCACATCTGAGAAGAGATGGCTTATACTAGGTAAAAGGGGCGGGAGGGGAAACTTTGCTTGTGAATATCTCTCAAACGAGCACTCATAACCCATGGTGTGGATCCTGGTCGTGGGTCAATAATTCTTACCAGATATCACCTCCGGTAAGATCCGAGGGCTGCACATTATCTTTGTTTTATTTTACATTCATTAACTCTAAGGGCACCTTAGGCCATAAAGTATCCCGGGTATTGTAGTCCATTTTGTCTTACTCACATATGAACAAGTATTTGTTCTACTCCTGTAAGATCCGGTTGTAATGTGGGAATATATTGTTATGTAATCTGTAATTATCCTGATTTTAGTACAAGCTCAGAGGGATTTTTTTCAGAGGATTTAAGCCATTTATGGCATTCACTCTACACCTGTAAAGGATTAAGTACTGGATAGATTTTGTAGTTTTTCCAGGTAGATCGAATCCCCTATTAATTTGCAATTATTGTACAGACCTTACTGACAAAATGCTCAACTAGGCTTACATTTCATGTACTACCAATAATGTTCTGATTATCACTAGATACTATCTTATACCGGATCTTTGATCCACACTGTTTCATTTTGATTTTATTATTGCTCCAATTCGCTACTTCAATGTACTTTTTGATAAAATTTATTTTCTGCACTACAATAAAGGTTACGTTTTATTGATATACAATTTCAGCCCATTCTCCGACTAATAAGTCTAATTGTTAACACATTAAGGATTGCAAGGGTGTGCAATGAAGTAGTGACTTTCACAATCTCTTCCCAGTTATGGGGAAGAAGATTTTTTTCTTTTTTTGTAGAATCTGAGAAGAGATGGCTTATACTAGGTAAAAGGGGCGGGAGGGGAATCTTTTCTTGTGAATATCTCTCAAACCATAAAGGTTTGAGAGATAAGACTTATATTGTTCTTCATGTTTTTTTTAATGCCTACAAAATAAAATAAAGATAAAACGAAGTATTACTATCCCTTTAAGTTGTACATTTCAAAGTATGGGCTGTACCAGTATGATTCCTAGCCAACACAGACATTGGAACAAAAGTTTTTGTGCTGCTCCTCCCAGTCTCCTGTGTACTAAACTATGTACAGTTAAAGGAATGTACAATTAAAGGAGCAGTAAACTTTTTTTTATGAAAACACATATTTTACAGAGCATTTCCTGCTGAATAAAACAAGGTGACTCCCATCGCTGTCAGGTGTTTTATTCAAAATTTATAGCAGTTTAAATAATCACAAAGTTAATTTACTGTGTTTACTTCCTGATAGTTCTAACTGACTGGAAGTGACAGGCAGTTTCTATCACATTCTATGAAGAACTGTATGTCTCTGACTTTTCTGACTTTCTTTTCCATTAGAATCTAACAGGAAATCTAATTAGAATTTGACCACTAGAGTGCAATGCTAAGGTAAAAAAACATGGGTTTAAACTGTAATAACTCTAGAAATATAAATCTCTGGGCAGTGGGAGTACCCTTATTTTACTCAATAGGAAAATCCCTACAATATATATTTTTTCATAAAAAAATTTACTGCTCCTTTAAAGAGTTATTCATACTTGGTATCATATACTATCTTATGCTAATTTCTAGTACCAGTGATGTTTCATATTCTAATTAAGCCTTTCAGTGACATTTCATTTGCTATACATTCTTAGTGAAGTTTCATATGCTAATTAAGCACTGTGTTGAATGAGGAAAAGCTCACTTTTCCCAGAAATAAAAGTATGGATATCTCCTAAACTATACATCTGCTGAATTTTTGGTTAACATGACACATAGGCAGTTTTGAATTACGTTTTCAAATATGTAAAAACATTCAAAGACACAGGACCACTTTAATGTCTTAATGGACACTGGTGCCTAAAAACAATTTTGTTGATTTTGAAAGACCATTTAAAATTACCTATATGTTCTATTATTCTTTTTTAATTTAGAAAACTAGCTTTTGAGTTATTTAGATGCATATATTATGCTACTTAAAAGGATAGTAATGTTTCATAATAAAAGCAGCTCTAATTAATCTTCATAGTATTTGGACCTTGGAGAGTGTTATTTCAATTCTGTCAGAGTTGTAGTTCAAGAGTAATTCAATTATAAAGTATCCTTCTCCCACTCCTTTTACTAATGTAACACTGCTCAGCCAGAGCAGAAGGGAGGTGCCCAGGTAGACTGCAGAGAGGGAAAATCTTCAATTAAGATTAAGGTTAAGATAAAGGTTTGAGAGATAAGACTTATATCGTTCTTCATGTTTTTTTAAGGCCTACAAAATAAAATAAAGATAAAACGAAGTGTTACTATCCCTTTAAGGCAGGCCATTTAGGTACTTTCTGACTTAGCACAATATTACCTCTTTTACTCACTAATGCTATTCAGGAATGCATTCCCAGCCTCCCTTTGCACTGGAAGGATTGTGTCAGTGAGTAGTGGAGGTAATGTAGATCTAAGACAGGAAGAGCCTGCATGGTATGCTTTTATTATCATAACTAGTTGAACAGCCCGTTACATGGGCCACAGTGCCTCTGGCAGCCGGTCGCTGGGCAGTCACACGCAGTGGAGACTGCCCGCGCCTCGGCTGATACAGAGCCTCTGGCAGCTGGTCGCGGGGCAGTCACACGCAGTGGAGACTGGCCGCGCCTCGGCTGATACAGAGCCTCTGGCAGCCGGTTGCGGGGCAGTCACACGCAGTGGAGACTGGCCGCGCCTCGGCTGATACAGAGCTGGACGCTCCTTAGGAGAGCCCAGCTCTGTATCAGCTGCGGCACGGGCAGTCTCTACTGCGCATGACTGCCGCACGCGTAGCAGTGTCTACTGCGCATGTTGGGCGTTACACACAACTTAGCGAATTATTATATAGGATATATACATTTAAGTAACCGAAAAATTGAGTATTCAAAATAAAAAATGTCCAGTATAACCTATTATTATTATAACCCATTATTTTGAATGGTCTTTCAAATTCACCAACATTGCTGTGTGTCCTGCTTGCTAGTCACACTGTGTGCACATGGCGAATTTGTCAATGTTTCTGTCCTGCCCTGTGCATGCCTTTTATTGTCCTGACAGGTTTCCATAGTAACTGTTCCTCCCACTCCTTAACCACTACTTAGATATCTGAAAACGTGTTAGCCAAGGACCCCATACAGCATATAATTTCATACTTTTGTTTCTGTGCATATATTTAACTTTGAAATATGGGATGGAATCTTTGACTGTGTTTATCAGTTATTTATGCTAGGAGCTGCGTCCACCATGCACAGCCTGGCTAGATATAGACAATTCCTTGTGTAAAGTGATACACACACACACATTACAGGAATTCACAGAGCGCTCTTAGCTCAGAATCAACTGGGAGTACCCAACCGTATTCCCATTAGATTCCATGGCAATCAAGACACAGATATAGGGCAATGTACTAGTCTGGATGATGGAATTTAAATACCTTGGCATAGGTGCCAGTAAAACTTCAGGATTATATTAAACTGAATCTTGCACCTGTTATAAAAAAGCTGAAAGTCTAGGATGAGAGCTGGGATAAACTTCCAGTGAATATAATAGGCTGGGTAAGCTATATAAAAATGGTAGTCCTCCCCAAAGTCCTATGCATTTTGCAAGCCTACAATTATGTTTGAGTAGAAAAAACCCTGGAACTCCTAGATGATATATCCAAAAATTATGTGGGCAAGAAACTTTAATTGATATTTATATTTATTTATTTGTCAGTTTATACAAATTAAATGCTACCTGGTTCAGCCAGGTGTATCAGATAATATCATTCCACTCCCACTCCCAACTGCCACTTTCTAGCAGGAAATAATTGCTAATTTACAAAACTGATAAATATATATATAGAGAGAGAGAGATTATAAACCATAGTTCTAAATAAAGAATTACTGATATAATTATAGGTGATTTTGAAAGCCGTTTCAAAATTACCAAAGTCATTACAAAGTGTTACCTTCACTTTAATGTTCCAGTTGTGTTCTTAATATGCTAATCTTGTTTGCAATGTTCTAGTGCTGTTCTTAATGTTCTAATCATTTTTGTAATTTGGCACTGGTGTTATTAATGATCTAAAAGATTTTGTATTTCCATGAGTGTTCTGAATGTTCAAAAGACATTCATGGGGCTATAATTTCAAAAGAAAAGTGGGGTAATTCTAGAGTAAGCCAGTTGTATTGTAGGGGAGAAAGAAAATAAATCCCCATTAACTTAAAGGGCTACTATAAATATCATCAGATAGTTGCCCCTTTGGCAGATCCTCTCCACTGAGAGCAGACCTGCTAATTAAGCCAGGGAGGAATTGTGAACCCCATTACCCAGAGGAGCAAAACAGGCATCCGAAAAAAGAACCTTAAGCTCCCCCAGGTTATCTGTACTTCATCATGCAGGACAGTTTTCTGTATTGGATTTGAAATCCTAAAACAGCTGGCTAATGGGGGCTGCGCATGTAACCCAGGAGCTTGTGACTGAGAGAGAGACAAATGGTTGCTAGCGACCATTTTGGGATTGTACAAAACAGACACATTTTTTAATGAAGTATGCCCCCTTCAGTTAACACCGGGCAGTGGAACAAGGCTGGGGAAGGATTTTATATGTTTCTGTGATTACCAGTAGAACACAGCTGGGAAGCGATGTATGTGGTTCTGTGATTACCAGTGTACAGTGGATCAAGGCTGGGGAAGCAATGTATGTAATTCTGTGATTACCAGAGAACAGTGGATCAAGGCTATGGAAGTAGTGTTTGTGGTTCTATGATTACCAGTGGACAGAGTACGAAGACAGGGAATCGGATTTTATATACGGCCAGGTGATCTCTGCCATTGTTGGAAAGAGGAGACGCTCCCATTTGCAAAATGGATGCCGTCATGTTTCGAGAAGACAGGCTGAGATAGGAACTCTGTTATGATGATGCCATGGGTGATGTCCTTAGCAATTTTGGAGGTTATTCTAAGGAAGTCACCCATAACATCGTTAGCAGTCAAGTAGTTAAAGGATCAGTAAAGTTTCATTATAAAAAATGTATATTTTGTAAGGCTTTTCCTGCTGAGTAAAATAAGGCTGGCTTTTATTCAAAAGCTATACCAATGCAATCAGTTGCAAACTGCTGGAGCTGTATGGAAAACTGTAGCCGGTGGCTCCCATAGAATGCAGTAGAATGACTTTGCGAACTGAAAGTTTACTGTTTGGACACCAGATGCCAATGATGATATAAAAAACAACAGTTTAAACTATAATAACTTTGGAACAATGCATGTCCCAGAAGTGGTAGTACCTTTATTTTACTCAGCAAAAAAACAAACAAACCCTAAATAGACGTATTCTTCATAATGGTGGTTTACTACTCCTTTAAGTCTCTGGAAAAGTCTAATGATGAATGCAGGATCAAATGTACTGTTTTATCCTGGTATTGGTCAGCTGATCATTATCTACACTTGCCCCTTTAGCTCTCCCATTCTCTGTGTAGCTAGCTACTCTGTGCAAAGCAATGTGGTGTTGTCCCATGGCAAATGTGTGAATTACGCACGGTAAAAACTACTTTTCCCATTTCCCACATTGCACTGAATGAACCCCAGGACTCCAGAGAAGATTCACATTAATTTAAATGTGAAGTTTAACCCCATGGATACTAGAGAGATCTCCAATGAGTTATGAACAAATACACTGGAAATCTCCACAACATTTAAGGGGTTAATATCCCCATTTAAATCAGTGAGAATTTGGGGAATTTATATTTGTGCCCTATAGTTGTTTTCTCCCAGAATTCCTCCACTATGTTTGTATACGTAAGGCCCAATGTGTGGTCCCACATCAGCAGAAGAGTTAAGTACAGTGCAAGGAAATAAATTCTACATAGAAATGCATCCCCATACTGCCAATACATGGACATTGTCTGTGGGCATCCCTGAGTTTCTACAGCAGATGAGTGGGGGAATCAGAATCATTCACTTAACCCTTGCCCCACAGAACAGAAATCAGAGTCCTCATAGCTTTCAACATTGATGTTATTAATATATGGTTAAGGTTACTATCTTATCTCTCCACATCCCAGATAGTGAGGGGAAGTGGGTTGGAGCTCAGTAGAAACCAACTGTTATTTGATTTGGTTGTGTATTCATTGCAAGCAACTTAAGCAATTGAAAGTTTAATTTACTGAAAAGTCATTATTGAATGTTATTTTGCTTAATCCCTCTGTTGTAATGGGGCCCACCATCAAGTCCCGTAGGAAACTAGGGTTCATGGGACTTGCTGTGAGATCATTTAAGGTAGTGATTGGTTTCAAGCACATGCTATACTATGTGATGTAATTGATTTTCTAGCCGTAAGCCTGCCTAATGTCAATGTAATAAGCTACTTACACAGTACATTTTCCATTTAAATCATTACTTTAAGAGTCACATAGTCCTTTATGGTATAGATCCCCTTTAACCCCTTGGATGCTAGTGATGCAGTGAATAGCGATACAAAGGAGACGTATCTAGCATCAATGGGTTTGCACATCAATGCATTGGATACTTCTCTGACACCCAATGGGTTAAAAAATGTCAAACATTTCCAAGTTATGGATAGATGTAGTGTTTAAAAACATGCAGAGGATCTCCTAATATTGTACTTTCTCTTGCTGTCATATTGATAAAGAGATTGAGGTTATTAAATAGCTTCTCTGCAGGGTCATGATCAACTGGATTATACTTTGACCTTCAGGAGTCAGAGTGAGACAATGAAGTCCATGGATCAGAGTGGATCAACCTCTATTTCAATTAATCACACTTAGCCCTCGATTCAATTGTGGATGTTAAAACAGCCAGTGGGGAAAAAATGGCTACCGACTGGTAAACACACATACACTATGTCACTGGAGGTATTCAATTTCCCTGCCAACTGAAACCACAATGAAAGTTGGGCAAAAGAATCTGACTTTTGGCCAAACTTTCTTTGTGTGTTTTAAGCTCCCAAAACTCTCACTAAATCGTGTGAAAAATGGGAACGTCAAACGAAAAGGGCTAATGATCTGTGCTTGACACACTATCAATCAACGAGCATGAGCTCAAACACATCACTCACCCAGATGCTAACCCTGCACTACCCCTAAGAGTAAAGTGCAACAATACTAGCCCAAATGCTATCCCATACCCATACTCCAGAGACGTTTAACTGTCATCCATTGTCCGTCTTCTTTTGTCATCTGCTATCTTCCAACTTATTCTTTTTCTTAATCTTCTTCTTTTCTGTCTTCACTTCTTCTTCTGTGTCCCAAAGATGTCCCTGTAAAGAAGAAACAGTCAAAATAAATCTGCTCCAAAAAAGTATAAAGCCAAGCTATGCTGGGCAAAACCCTTTGAGTGCCGGAGGTATAGACAACACATTGCATAGCAATGCATTGCGTACCTCTCTGGCACTCAAAGGGTTACATTTGTGTAGGCAATCCAATACGAAAAAATATGTTTCTTGTCCAATTCGAAAAAATATTTTTCTACCCCAATTCACTAGTGTATATATATATATATATATATATATATATATATATATATATATATAAAATAGATAATATATATATAGTGCCAGACCAAACAAATAATCTATTGTTGCTGTGAAAGGGTTAAAGAATGCTGCCACCTCCTCCACTGTCACCTCTGGTGGCAGTAGAAATGCAGGAGAAAAATTCCCCCTTGTTACCTCTCGGGCTATTGCTCGAGCCTTTCTGAGGAAAAATTTGAACAGAGTTTGGCTTTTATATGTCCAGTCTCTGTTCAAACTGGTTCCCGGCCTTCCATTGGCTGGATGTCTGCTTACGCATCTCCCAGCCAGTCAGCTCCTAGCAGGGAGATGCAATAACCAGATTAACCTGGCGGATACTGGATAGATAACCAGTAAACTCATTTCTACCAATGTGAGATATTAGATGTTCCATTGACTATAGAGAAAGTTTATACATTTAGAAGAGAGTACAATATGAGGGCTACTTAACCATTTACATGCCAGGGGCACTCAAAAGGTAAAATGATAACTATCACTTCTTAACAATAACCCCCCACTTTCCATAAGGCCAGGCAACCCTAATGGCCCTTATTAATTTTATCCTTGGGTATTAGTTTGAGAGATAATGTCTTCACTCACTCCTGGATGTCATGTCCTTGGAGGAGTTTCTATCCACAGTAAAGTTAGAAGGAGGTTATTGTTAAGAGGAGTTAGTTAGCACACATTTGAAAGGGAATTTCACCTTCATCAGTGCTATTCCTTTCTCCACTGAACCCAGGTGAAGCCCAGGCCTATTTGCTCACAGATTAAATATACAGTTTATAAAAAAGCATATTGATTTTCCAGCTTCTCCTTGGAATCTCAATACCTGATTCATTGTATGTTAAGAAACAAAATCCCCTAATGAATATGCTGGTCACATGCTTTTAAAGGAAAGATGTTTACAGAGATCACCATCGGTAGTAATGTGTATGTTTGATATTACTCTGTGATATGCCAAGAGCATCTCTTTAACCTTTTCAGAGCTAGAGCAGTGTATCACATTGCATACCGCATTGACATTAAAAGAGTTAAGTAATCATCAAGCCATCAGAAACTCAGAGTAGGTGATGTATTAAGAAGGACTGAAATCATTCTGGTATGAAAGGGATAGTAATGTTTCACAAAAAAGCAGCTCCAATTAATCTTCATAGTATTTGCTCCGTGGAGAGTGTTATTTCAGTACTGTCAGAGTTGTAGTTCAAGAGTAATTGAATGAAAAATTATCTCCGGCCCGCCCCTTTTACCTAGTGTAACACTACTCACCTCAGGTGTGGAATCTGGTCTACACACCAGACAGCTCACGGCAAGGGACATCTTCTTACTGTGAAAACAATGAAAACCCTGCCTCTATTGACAGGCTTTTCCCTTATGTTAATTGAAGATTGTCCCTCTCTGCAATCCACTTGGACACCACCCTGCTGCTCTGGGTAAATAAAATACTTTGGCCTTGTTATAAGTCATTTAATAGGTTACACAAGGAGGTGTCAATAGGTCATGAAATAGCCTAAAAATTCTCAGTAATACCCCACCCACCAGCCATGCCCCCAGAAACACCCCCTAAAACACAAGTGTCCCTCTTTGGCCATTTGAAATGTTGGGAGGTATGGGGGTCTCCAGGGCAGATCCAGAAAGTTCCCAGGTATGTTTAACAGTGACCTGATAACTTTATTTTTAGTTAATAACCTCTGCTTATAAAACTGAAAATATAAAATATAAATTAATTTATATTCATTATTTAAATATATATATTCATCCTGACAAAAGTCTCTACAAAAGTCTCTCACTTTGTAGACCGTTCCAGTGAAGTATTTCTTTTTACATAGCGGTATTTCGGCTCTGCAGAACCAGGACCAAGATCTTCTGTCAGCTAGAGGCTGACGTAAGTGAAAGGGGAGGGAGAGGGAACTTTAAGACCGTGTATCTCTCAAACTATAAAAGTTTGAGAGATTGGACTGGCATCAACTGAGTTATTTTTTGAATATCTACAATATTAATTTTTATTAATACAAGACATTACTAACCCTTTAAAACCTGTGAGTGCCTGTCTTTGTGGAACTTTTTATATCTTTCCAGATGCACCCAGGATTATCATAGTAAACAGCCTAATTTCTAGCCTTATATTTATGGTGGCACATCAGTGTTAAATTTTGATTCTATAAAGTTTAGAACTTTTGAACTGCTTGATAAGTAACAATGAAAAAATGGGTTTTGCCCATAATATTTGTTGATGTTATATATCTGTATATATATATATCCCTAGTTCAATTTTAGGTGTTAATGTTCCATTAAACCATAGCATATGATGTTTAATGCCTTCAATGCATTGGAAACATCTCTAGCATCCTAGGGGTCAATAGGTGAAACAACCATATTCATCTCTTTGATGAAAGGATGTCCAGGAAAAACATACAGTGCATTACTAGATGCCCTGGCTGCAGATGGGTTTATAAGGATATGTTAAGGATTAACCCTTTATGGATCAGGGGTATGTGCAATTCTTTGCAAACCAATGGCTAGTAATGGCATATATAAATAAAAAGTATTATTGTAGATATTGAAAAAATAAATCCATCAATGTCAGTCCTATCTCTCAAACCTTTATGGTTTGAGAGATATAACATTTTAAAGTTCCTTTAAAGTTCATTTAAAGTTTTAAAGATCCTGGTCCCGAGACCAGCAGGTGGCTCTTCAGCAGAGATAGCGCTATCTAGAAAGAAATAGTTAATTGAAATAGTCTACAAAGTGTGCTTGCAACCCAGGCACATTTTAGAGATGAAGTATTTCTTTCTACATAGCGCTATCTCGGCTCTGCTGAAGAGCCGCCTCGAGTCAGCCGACACAGATCTCCTTCTGTCAGCTTTACAGCGAACATCAGGGAAAGGGGAGGGAGGGGGAAGTTTAAAATGTTATATCTCTCAAACCATAAAGTTTTGAGAGATAGGACTGGCATCAACGGATTTATTTTTTCAATATCTACAATAATACTTTTTATTTATATATGCCATTACAACCCTTTAAATGGTTATTACACTTTTAATTCTGAGCACTGCCCCTTCCTTGCAGAACTTATGTTTCATATAAATGTGCATTTTTTTTTTTCTTACTCAGTGATTTGTTGACTGAATAGAGTAAGAGAAAGATCAAGAATGTAAAAATCTATACCAGAAAATTATTCTCAAGTGCCTGTTTATTTAAGCTTTCAACTGGAAATGGCGCTTCATTGAATCACTTTGACTTGAGGGTGGAGGTAAAAAGAGACCGAGACTTAGCATATTTTACAGTGAATGATACAGTGAGACATATGTACTAAGAAACTGGCATCATTCTAGAGGAAACCAAATGCGGCTTTTAACCCATTGAATACTAGAAAGGGCTCTAACACATTGCAAAGTAATACATTGGATACCTTTCTAGCATTCAAGGGATTAAATGTTCCATCTATATTAATGAGGATTTTGTGAAGCTATTCTCTTGCACTACACTTGCTCAGTTCTTTTTAGTAAATCAACCTCAGCTATCTGGCAAATGAATATTGTTTTAACCCCTTGGTTGCTAAAGACAACTTCAACTCATTGCTTCGTCACTGGCACCTATAGGGTTAAATCAGGAGTTAAACCATTGAATAGTAATAATGAATGTTCTCAAAATAAACACAGCCACAAATTAGTAGCCATCATACAATATCTCCCAAGTCAATTATTAGCCACCCCAAACTCAATAAACGCTTTCATGTTGTGAGGGTGTCCACCTTTAGGGCCTTATTCACAAAAAAATATAAGCAAACCAACTTTACCATATGAAAAACACAAAAATTATATAAACAAAAAATTCATAAGAAAAATTGGATTAGTTCTGGAGCAACCCAGGTCATCGCAGGGAACAAATAAAATAGTCCAGATGTCCCTTGATTAACATGGGTCTTTTAAAGTGGGTCTGTCAGCATAAAGGAGCAGTAAGCTTTATTTTTATTAAATACTATATTTACAGAGTATGTCCTGCTCAGTGTAACAAGGACGTTCAGTTGATTTAGTCAAGTGTTTTAACAGTTCAGATGTCCGGAAGTGAATTACAGTGTAATTACTTCCTGAAAGTTCTGACAGCATGACTTAGCGTTTTTTATCACATTCTATCAACAACTGTTTGTCAGTAATCTACCTCTCAAACAGATTATAAAATAATAAGTAATTGCAATCTGTCCACTAGAGGGCACTGTTATAAATAAAAAAACAAGAATTTAAATTGCAGTAACCTGAAAATATGCATCTCTCACCAGTAGGAGTACCCTTATTTTACTCCAGAAAACCTCTAAATACATATTGTTTTATAACCAACTTTTACTGCTCCTTTAAAATAAGTTTACTCAATTGTTAAGAGAATTAACAGTTACCTATATGTTGTTATAGACATTTGCTTGTAATATAAAAAGTTCTTGAAAAAATAATCTTTATTCACAATATGACACTGTTTGCTAATGAGTTTATTTGCTGGGCCAATAGTAGTATGAATGGATCTAGAGCAGTGGTCCCCAGCATTTTCCCACATGATGCCCCCTTTCAGGTATAACAAAACCTTGATGTTCCCCTCCTTTTTTGTTTAAATAAATGTAACCGTTTGCATGTGTTTTTATATTATTTTTCATTTACATTTAATTTATGAAGACACCGATTCATTAAACTTAATTTTTCATTGCCACAGACGTTTCTACATGTCAGTATATATCAGTTGCTTGCCAGTCGTATACCTATCAAAACAAATAAATAGTGCTGTTCATGACCATTATTTGAACCTGCCTAATCCAAATGTCTGGCCATAATCACTTTTTCTTACTATGAATATTGTTACTTTGTGTAGTAACACAGAAGTTTGGTGCTGAACCAAAACCTCTTGCCCCTCCTGGAAGTGCCTCACATACACCCATTGGCAGCCACAGAAATATTTTCAAGGGGCAGCAAAAGCCAAAATAAGCCCCCCAGGCTAGCACACCCAGCCCCTATATCTATCCAGGGGGTGGGGGGGAGTGTACCCTCTTGCCACCTTCTAAACAAATGCACACACCTCTGCCCCAGGGGGACATGCACCCCATTTTGAGAACAGCTGATCTATACAGAGCCCACACATGAATGCATTTCTAATAGCACAGTGAGCTATACATTTGGCTTCTAACAGAACTAGTAAGCATATTGTCCTGGAAATTAGCATAAAGTGTCACACTGTGCCACCAAAACATAAAGATAAATTCCTAAGTAATGATTTACTTTACAGATAAATGGTGACGAAAACATATAGACAGATTTTAATTCAATTTGAAAGAAAATAAACTTGTCTTATGCTGACAGATCTACTGTAACTACTTAAAGGGATAGTAATACTTCATTTTAACTTTATTTTATTTTGTAGGCACTAAAAAAACATGAAGAATGATATAAGTCTTATCTCTGAAACCTTTATGGTTTAAGAGATATTCACAAACAAAGTATCCCCCCCCGTTCAACCAGATCAGAAGGGAGATGCCCAGGTAGACTGCAGAGAGGGACAATCTTCAATTAAGATAATGGAAAAAGCTGAAAAACTTGTCAAGGGGGGAAGGGCTTTCATTGTTTTCATACAAAGAAAATTGTCCCCTTCTGTTATCTGTACTGTCATACAACCAGATTCACATCTGAGAAGAGATGGCTTACACTAGGAAAAAGGGGCGGGGAGGGGAACTTTGCTTGTGAATATCTCATAAACCATAAAGGTTTGAGAGATAAGACTTATATCATTCTTCATGTTTTTTTAATGCCTACAAAATAAAATAAAGTTAAAACCAAGTATTACTATCCCTTTAAATACAAGAGAAGTCTCTAAAGCAATGGATACATGATAAAGAGTGATAAAGAGATGATAAGTTGTAGATGACTTCTCCAGTGTTATCACTTCTCCAGTGCCTATGTTATTCTATAGACACTATACACTAAAATCTCCAAAGTTAGAGAAATCTTAGTGCATTGGCTACATAGAATAACATAGGACTTGGAGAAGTGATATCACTAGAGAAGTCATCTCCGCTTTATCACCTCTTTATAACACCTTAGTGCATCTCCCCCAATGTGTTGTAAACCTCTTGCATTCAAAGGACTGAAATCCCAACCTGTGGTGTAGTTAGTTTACTACGGAACTGTTCCTTTTTCCTTTTGTACATATTAAGTCCTGTAACTAAGTCAGGTCCTATGGATACTTTTGAGGAATAAGCCTGTGGTTTCATTTAGTTGGTAGTATAGTTGTCAAAGAAAGTAATAGATTGTAAGAGGTATGGGTCATAATCAGGAAGATAAAAACAGATGTAAATCTGGGGCAGTCCAACTTCAACTGACAAAAATTTGCATTGATTTAAACAGGGCTATTAACTCCTTGAATGCAAGAGAGATATCCCAATGCACTGCTTCACAATGCCTTGGACACCTCTCTAGCACTCAAGGGGTTAAACGTCCAGTTTAAATCAGTGTGATTTTTTTTTCTCTGTTTCTTATGGTGCATTTGATTTGCTCCATAATTGCCCCTCTTTAGCTTGCTGAATAAAGCCTCTTTTTTGTTTTTCTTAAAGCGGAACTACCACCGCACAACATATTTAGCTTAATTAAGTCCCCATCTGGGGACTAGTGGCTTAGTAGCTCTAGTCACCAGAATTATTACCTTATTTAATAGATTTATGATTTTTTCCATAGTTGACAGTAGCACGGAGCATGGACATCTTGTCATAGTGACTTCCACACACCTGCACTGTCAGTCCCTTTTGGAGTCAGCTGGCTCCTAGCAACGCCTCCTAAACCCGGCTGGGACTGACAGCGCAGGTGCGCGGACGTCACTATGGCAAGATGTCCGCGCTCCGTCCTGCCTGTCACCCATGGAAGAAAGCTTAAATCTATTAAATAAGGTAATTATTCTGTCAACTAGCGCTACTAAGCAGCTAATACCCAGATGGGGACTTAATTAAGCTAAAGATGTTGTGCGGTGGTAGTTCCGCTTTAAATGGATAATAATACTTCGTTTTATCTTTATTTTATTTTGTAGGCATTAAAAAAACATGAAGAATGATATAAGTCTTATCTCTCAAACCTTTATGGTTTTTGAGATATTCACAAGCAAAGTATCCCCCTCCTACCCCTTTCACCTAGTGTAAGCAATCTCTTCTCAGATGTGGAATGCAGTCCATAGACCAGGCAGGGACAATCTTTTTCCTATGAGAACAATGAAAGCCCTACCCCCCTTGACAAGTTTTTCAGATTTTTCCCTTATCTTAATTGAAGATTGTCCCTCTCTGCAGTCTACCTGGGCACCTCCCTTCTGATCTGGCTGAGCAGTGTTACATCAGTAAATGGGACGGGAGGGGGACACTTTGTCATTGAATTACTCTTGAATTATAACTCTGACAGAACTGAAACAACACTCTCCAAAGTCCAAATACTATGATGATTAATTAGAGCTGCTTTTATTATGAAACATTACTATCCCTTTAAAGCTCTACTGTTACTTTAAGTTTTTATCTGCCTCCAATTGTACAGCTGGTCTGGCATTACTTACTCCACTTAACTTATGTCCACATGGTCATTGTCTTCTATAGCTTAGAACTATTAGAGCAGGATAGTCCCCACACAAAATCTACTTGATGTAGCAATGATAAGTTAGGCCAGGGCTCAGCAATGTGGTCTCTCCACCTACTGCGGAACTCTGGCAGCCACTGCCTGCCAGAGAATGTTGGAAATTGTAGTCCAGCAATTTTTTTTTAATTAAAGTATTTTATCAGGAAGTATACATTAAAATTGTCTCGCATTTTCAAGTATACCCTGGATACTCATTTTATCTACCTCAGAAGGTTGAAAGGCCGAGTTGACCCTGCCAGTACTAGATCCTGTGTGACCCTGAGGTTTTAAATATTCTACAGCTAGTGCATTAACCAACTGAATTATCTCACCAGAAATTGCTGGTTGTCTTCACATTGCCCAGCCCTGAGTTAGGCTGTGTGCCTTTGTCATAAAACAAAATGCTTGGAACCTGGCCCAGTTTCTCTGGTACCCCCGAGACAATAAACAAAGTCTGTCTGTGCAACAAAAGAAGAATGGGAAGTGTTATATAAGTATTGCAAAGACGGTATAAAAGACAAGAGAGAGAGAGTTTAATTTTACAAGCTGTTTGAACTGATTGAGATGCGTCTAAGGTTTTCTTTTAAGACTGCAACTGTCTGAACTCCGACTCAGAGGGACCCACACGTGGAGTGTTTCTCTACCCATTCAGTGCCAGCTTTTGCATACTGGCGTATACTAATGTCTCATCAATAACTTACTTCTTTGGAATCAAGAATTAGTACATCTTTCTTTTTGAAGCAGATACTGAGAAACATGTTTTACAGTGACCCTAGGGGACCGGAGTTGAAAACAAGTGGCCAATAGTAATTTCCACTGTCTGCACACCTGCTACTTTTTTCCATCCTGGGCTCATCTCAGGTTTAAAGTAGTATAAGCCTATTGAATTAACAAACTACCATAATTTTATTCATGCTTAAAATTCTCCCTCTGCCTTTCAGTTGTGATCAAAGCAAAGGCAGAAGCAGAGTGTATGAGGCTATCATATAGATGCAGTGCATTATGGGCATTAGATGTCATTCTGCTATTGGTGTCCAATATTTTAAACTGCTCAGTCACAAAATTAGTTGTGCTACTCAATTTGAATAGGATTATGGTAAGAAAGCTTTCCATGGCACAGTGCAGAGGTTTTTATATGGAGGGTTATAGAACAGGAGGGTTTACCCAGGGGTAGTTAATTCTTGGAAAATAAAAAGTTTCAAACTCTCTTTTGCAATATATAATTTGCAATTTTACCTAGCCTAATTGCTTGTTTCATTTTCCTCATTTCCCCGTAAACCTCTTTGTTAAGCTGCATTGGTGTTAATTTATTCTTCTTGTAGTTATTCCTCAGTGGTATATATTGACGTGTATATTCATGCACGAGCATTTTGAACAAATTCAATCTTTCTTGTGCATGTTTATCTTTCAAGATTACATTCCATTGAATGTCTTCCGATACTGTGTTTAGAATAGCAAAATTAGTATTTTCAAAGACAAATTTTGGTTAACCCCTTGGTGATGCTAGAGTACCAGATACATTTTTGTCTTTTTAGTATGTAGTTGTTCAACCATATTTTTCCTCTTATTCCTTTAGTACACCCAGGAAAATTATAAACCGTGTTTTAAGTAGGGTTTTCTTTTGATGCCATAATTATATGTCAGCTCTGTAGAATAAATTGGAGCTATTTAAATAAATAATAATAATAATAACATGTACACCCTATCATTTAGTTTCATTATAACATAAAAACAGGAGCATTTTGAAAAAAAAAACTACATCATTTCTATAAGTTTTCCTGTGATGATTTGTTCTCAGTTAGTGCATTTTAACAGGGACTGCATAAAAGGTATGAATGTTAGTTCATACCTCCCAATTGTCCCTTATTAGGGGATACTGTTCCTATGAGGTGAAAATCCCACTTTTAGGATATCAGATTGTGTGGTGTGTATATGAGTGCATCACCTTGCTCCACAGGAATAAAAATCACATAAATATTTGTTTAAACTTCAGTTCATTGCAATCAGTTTGAGTAGCCACACCTACAGTATTCATCTCTTCTATAAAGATCCCCTCCCCAGGCAAAAGACAGGCCAGTGCTCTAGAACCCCAAAACTCTCCTACTTACATCAAATCTTTAGCCACTCATTTAACTCTCTAATCTCCCATTGTCTTTCTAGTGTAGCTCTTGGCACAGGCAATAGTTCAGAAAATACCGGATGAGGTCCTTTACTTAAGCTTATGACTCAGATCATTAAAATCATTCTTAACGAGTATCTGTCGCCCGCTGACTTGCACTAGTTTGTCTTTACACAAACAGCCCAAAGTTAGGACTGTCACCTGTCCAGATATGCAGCTTAGTGGGTGCATTCATGTGGAGATGAATTGTATCATAAACCCTTTGAGTGCCAGAGAGGTATCTAACATACTGCAAAACAATGCTGCTTTGGTGGAAGCTGATCTATTCTGGCAGCCTCAGAAGGAGGAGTAAAGAGGTGTACGTCAATTTAAGCCAAGGTAAGCCTCACAGATCAGAGAACTCAGCTATCTTAGCTTCACAATTTGATTTACTCCTTAACCCCTTAAGGACCCATGACGGTCCTGGACCGTCATAGGTTGTTATTCCCTTAAGGACCCATGACGCTGCTATCATGAATTCCAGGCTGAGACTGAGTGCTCCGAGACCGGGGCGTTCAGTCTCAGCCCTTCTTGCTTGTGCCGGTTCATGTGGTCGCCGTAGCAGCAATCACATATACCGGCATTCTGAGAGACAGAGGCAGTACACAAAGCATGCTGTCTCTGTGTGTCTCCTCTGCCTCTGTCTCCCTTGCTATCAAAGTAAGGGAGACAGAAGTGCAGAGGAGACACCTAGTGGTAAATGAAAATACAGCAGCTGGGGGTATTAACCCCTTCACTGCTGGTGCTGGAGGCTGGCTAAATGCAGGTCAATTTATGACCTGCAATGATACACTTTTTTTTTTTTTTTTTTACAAAAAAATATTTTATTTAAAAAAAAAATCTCATTAAACAATTTTGGAAGTGTGATTGCTGTGGAGCCATGTAATACACTTATACATACCGCCAAATGTCAGGGATAAAAAAGTGACAAAATAGGGTGGGAAAAAGGGACAAGGGGATTTTCACCCGGGGGGGGGGACAGTGACCACTTTGAAGTGCGCATTTTGTAGGTATGACTGACCGGTCATACCTTTCATGCAGTCTGCAGGAAAATTTAACCCTTTGTGTCCAATTGATCCCAATTGAAAAAACAAAAATGGTGTTTTTTTTACCTTTTTTTTTTTTTTAACCTTTTTTTTAATTTTAATAAAGTAAATGGTGGGTTATCCATATAAGTAGGGTATCAAAGAAAGCCCTATTTGTGCTTAAAAAAAACAGTTTATAATTTATGGGGGTGGAATAAAAGTCTAAGACGGAAAACACTGTTGAACAAAGACATAGTCAAAAAGGTCAGAATTGCTCCGGTCCTTAAGGGAAAACATCCTCAGATTTTCCCGGTCCTTAAAGGGTTAATTGTTCCACTTTATTTTGTGCTTACAATCATTAGAGTGCTACTAAAGTAGAGAAGTGCCTTTTTTGTTGTCCTACTTACAGATGTCATCGCAACACTCTTTATCCTTTAGTCTAGTCACACTAAGTTCACATTAAAGGGATAGTAATGTTTCATAATAAAAGCAGCTCTAATTAATCATCATAGTATTTGGACTTTGGAGAGTGTTATTTCAATGCTGTCAGAGTTGTAATGCAAGAGTAATTCAATGACAAAGTGTCCCCCTCCCGCCCCTTTTACTGATGTCACACTGTTCAGCCAGAGCAGAAGGGAGGTGCCCAGGTAGACTGCAGAGAGGGACAATCTTCAATTAAGATAAGGGAAAAACCTGAAAAGCTTGTCATGGGGGGCAGGGCTTTCATTGTTTTCATATAAAGAAGATTGTCCCCTGCTGTTATCTGTCTGGTCTTACAACCAGATTCACATCTGAGAAGAGATGGCTTACACTAGGTAAAAGGGGCGGGAGGGGGAAACTTTGCTTGTGAATATCTCATAAACCATAAAGGTTTGAGAGATAAGACTTATATCATTCTTCATGTTTTTTTAATGCCTACAAAATAAAGTTAAAACGAAGTATTACTATCCCTTTAAGTTCCACACCTGACTAGAGGTCAAAGAGTCAAAATACTGTAGTAGGCAAAATTTCATAAGGAGTAAATTGGCTTTTTCTCACACTTTATTTCCTTATTTTTCCTGTTTGCATGTAGTCCAATACATTGTGCTCATTTCTACCTGCAGATATCATTGTGACAATTGCTTTTTGGACTGTAATAACATTTGAATCAAACATCCCCCAACAGTTGAAGATCCTTGTTATACGCATCAGGAAATGTACTATAAAATACATATTTTCATTAAAAAGTTTAATGGTGCTTATATCTAAATTAGATGAATGTTAACTGATAAAAGGATATAATAAGAAATAAGAAGTTAGATAAACAGTGATTTTAATATATAGTCCTATTCATGGACTAGTCACAAAAAGTAACATTTAAGGCCAAAAATATTGTCACTACCTATTTGGATGTTACTCCAATTCGCATGCTAAAGTATCAGACTTTTGGAAAAAAATACAGCAAGCTGCAGAGTCTGATTGAAATATGCAAAATACAGACGTTCTCTGAAATATATGAGCGACTCAATGAATCTCTTTGAAGTCACCGTTGCATCAAGAATCAGTTTTCACACCTGATGCATTTTGTTACCATACAGTATAATGCTTACCTAGGCCTAGTGTTGTTGTTATATTGAATTCCAAAATTCAAAACAGACCATCACAGAATCACAAAATTCAGTCCACTGTATTATTTCATACTCATGAGAAAAGTTGTCTTAAAGGGATAGTAATACTTTGTTTTAACTTTATTTTATTTTGTAGGCATTAAAAAACATGAAGAACGATAAAAGTCTTATCTCTCAAACCTTTATGGTTTAAGAGATATTCACAAGCAAAGTTTCCCCTCCCGCCCCTTTTACCTAGTGTAAGCCATCTCTTCTCTGATGGGGAATCTAGTTGTAAGACCAGACAGATAACAGCAGGGGACAATCTTCTTACAGTGAAAACAACGAAAGCCCTGCCCCCCTTGACAAGCTTTTCAGGTTTTTTCCCTTATGTTAATTGAAGATTGTCCCTCTCTGCAGTCTACCTGGGCACCTCCCTTCTGATCTGGCTGAAAAGTGTTACATCAGTAAAAGGGTCAGGAGGGGGATACTTTGGCATTGACTTACTCTTGAACTACAACTCTGACAGAATTGAAATAACACTCTACAAAGTCCAAATACTATGATGATTAATTAGAGCTGCTTTTATTATGAAACATTACTATCCCTTTAAACTGACCTAAATGACTGGGGTGAATGTACAATGCTGATTGAATTAATAAAGAGGACACAGACTGGTTTTAACTGAATAAAACTAATAAAAGTTAACTATTAATGAGGTTCAGCTATTATCTACAAAATATGAATTGGATGTTGAAACTTAGTTTCTGAACTTTTCTCCTATGTACTGGGAATTCCTGGAGAGGAAGCCATAGCGCTTTTTTTTTTCTGGAATCCCCGTTCAACTTCTCTTCCTTGAGATTTGCAGAATTTATTAACTTGCCTCGAAATCACACTACCTTATGATTAATATTTTGGGTTTTCTTACTGATTAAAACACTGGGAAATGTAATTGCTTTGATGATATAAACATTGACAAAAGTAGCATAGTTTTGATGGTGAGAGCTTTTGGTTACAGATATTAGATAGAATAAAGATCAAATTTATGGATATATATATATATATATATATATATATATATATATATATATATATATACTGGTGTTGAAGAGGACTTTTGTATAGTGCTACTGATTCAATGCAAAGTGAATTTTTATTATTTATATTTGATAAGGATGTTGGATAGTATTTTGGATTACTGTTACTGATAACATAAAGATCAAATAAACTATTAAAGTTTATCAAACAAAAAGATTTAATAACAAAAAAAGACATTGCAAAGAGTGCACAACCAAACAAGATATTAAACTACTATTACTTGTGTGCTACCTTTCTTATCCTATATAATAATTTGCTAAATCGTGTGTAACGCCGCAACATGCGCAGTACACACTGCTGCGCGTGCTGCTGTCACGCACAGTGGAGACTGCCCGCGCCGTGGCTGATATAGAGCTGGGCGCTCCGAAGTAGCATCCAGCTCTGTATCAGCCATGGCGCAGACAGTCTCCACTGCGGCTGACTGCCCCGCGACCGGGTGGCAGTGGCACTGTGGCCCGTGTAATGGGCTGTTCAACTAGTATTATAATACATTGCATTTAACTATACCGTACTGACTCCCGAACATCTTTGGGAAACCGTGACACCCGTTTTGTCTGATTACCCACAACGGTTCTGACCCGTGGCTCTGCCTAACTTACTCTTTGTTCACCTCGGCTTATCTGACGAACCACACCGGTTCTGACCTGAGGCTCTGGCTGACTAACTCACTCAGTGTTGTTACCGGCTTGTCTGACTACCCACATCAGTTATGACATGTGGCTCTGGCTGACTAACTCGATCCGCGTTGTCTCTGGCTTGTGTGACCACCTACATCGGTTCTGACCTGTGGCTCTGGCTGACTACTCACTCCATGCATTACCCAGCTTGCCTGACCATTCGCATCTGTGTACCTGTGGCTCTGGCTTGCTCTCGCTCCCTGTTGCCTCGGGTTAGCTATACCATGGTTGGAGACTTGAGCTACATCTAGAGCTGGTTCTATCGGTGCTAGAACCATAGGCTTTTCCCAGTATCTTCCGGTATAGTGTCAGTAGTGCAGTGCTTGGCACAGTGTGCAGCTCCAGGTAGTAGACTGTGGTCAATCGTTCAGTAGTCTGTGTTTGTGTGGACATTATTATCATTACTGTTTATTATCAATAAAGGTAGTTATATTCATATTACTGTTGTCTGACATTTTTTGCCTGATGACCTTGACATTGTGTGTGTCTGTTGTGTGTGTGTTGGGGGTGGGGGAAGTTGTTCTGCTAAAAAGTGTCCTCTTTGAACCTTAACCATCATTTTCAGAGCTTTTGATGGCATGAGTGAGAACGTTGAAACAACCAGCCAATGACTAATTGATTTCTTTAGAGCATTGTCTATAATCATGCAAATATGATTCTACTGCAAAATAGGAGATGAATGTATGTTTGAGTGTTTTGCCTGCCTAATGCCTATTTTCACAGCTATTAACTGTAAAAATATTTATTTTAGGCCTTTTTTTTATCTAGGGGAAGCGTTTTTCCTCGTCATATACCAACATAAAATTCTTCATTTTTACTGTGCATGCTACAGGGGTTGTATTCATTATTGACACATGTGTTAAAATCTTAAGAATAGAGGCTCTGTGTGCACCTATATGCACTAAAGCTGTGCAAACAGTTTCGTCTAAGGGCCACATATGGTCCTCAAGCTCACCACACATGATTCCAATTTCTAAAGTAACTAAAAAAGTATCTAAACCACTTGGACACTATATAGAAATGTATGTTCACATGAAAAGTAGGGCAGACCATTTACACTATGGGGAGAACTAAAAATTCCAAATATTCCAATTGCTGTAAATGTGGATTTTAAACTCTTGAATGTTAGAGAGGTCTTCAGCTCATTTACGTTGGAGACCTCGCTAGCATTTAAGGGTTTAAAATCCACATTTAAAGCAATGGGAATATTTGGAATTTTTAGTTCTCCCCTATAGTGCAAATTGTCTGCCCTTAAACTCCTCCAATATTGATTTGAACATGCAGATCGTAGTATTGGAAAACTCTTTAGTATACTCTTAGTCCTCAGAATATACCAACGGGTCATGTTTTCGATATATCCCTGCTTTTTCACAGATGGGTCATCAGCAGCACAGTAATTTTGATTACAACCTGTGCTTGATTGGCTATATCATTAAAACTTGACCTGTTGGTGTGTCCTCAGGGCCGGAGTCGAGAATCACTGCTTTAGAGCCAAAAGCTTAAAGGGATAGCAATGATTCATAATAAAAGCAGCTCTAATTAATCATAGTATTTGGACTTTGGAGAGTGTTATTTCAGTACTGTCAGAGTTGTAGTTCAAGAGTAATTCATTGACAAAGTGTCCCCCTCCCACCCCTTTTACTGATGTAACACTGTTCAGCCAGATCAGACGGGAGGTGCCAGGGTAGATTGCAGAGAGGGACAATCTTCAATTAAGGGAAAAACCTGAAAAACCTGTCAAGGGGGGCAGGGCTTTCATTGTTCTCATAGGAAGAAGATTGTCCCCGTCTGTTATCTGTCTGGTCTATGGACTGGATTCCACATCTGAGAAGAGATGGCTTACACTAGGTAAAAGGGGCGGGAGGGGAAACTTTCCTTGTGACTATCTCCCAAACCATAAAGGTTTGAGAGATAAGACATATCTTTCTACATATTTTTTTAATGCAAACAATATTTTTGAATACAAATGCAAATGTTTTAATACAAAATAAAATAAAGATAAAACAAAGTATTACTATGCCTTTAAGGTAGAACATTGCTACTATAAAGGGAGTTATGCTCTGAGGTAAAAAAAAAAACAAAAGATTTGTGTTTTTGGAGTGAAAAAACTGTGGTTGTGATGTCATAGTGAAAGCTATCGCCTCTTTCTCTTCTACCAGATAACAAATTAAGAGCTTCGATGTCATATTCTGAGCACCATATGAATCCTGAGGGCTGTCTGTTGCCTTACACTGTACTGCAGCCCTGTACTATGTATAATTTACATAGGCACAAAAGTTTGCAACTCAGGAAAACGAACTGCGCTGGCAGATTGAGATATCTCTGTAGTTAACACAGGATCCAAGATGATGTAGTAGAATTGAGGGTATGTCAGTGTTAAAAACAAAATATACCCTCCAATCATAAAAGGATTGTCTGCTTGCCAATATTATATAGCCTGTGAAAACAAGTACTTTATTTCAGAGATCATGGCTCTTTATTTAGCACTTAATGATTGTTATAAAAGCTGCCCTGCTGGGCACTATGACATGAGAATAAAAGTGGATTTGTCAGAGAGGACAAGTCATATTTAAACAAATAGAAACCTTATTGTTCCCATTTCCGAATGACAGTGCACATTAGAACAAATTGAGACACTCTTCTACATTATGTCAGATAAATAACACAGGTGCACAGTATAACTGGCTGATCAGATCCTCATTGGAACACTCATTGACTGGATGGTCTACTTAACCCCTTGTGGACCTAACGGGTGGGCACTGCATTGTGAAGCAATGTGTTGCCCAACCCTCTGGTTCTCAAGGCAATAAAAAGTATATTATAAAGCAGTGTTTGGTCACATACAATCATAGCCGTGCGCAGCCAATTGCATTAGGGTGTGCACCCAAAAGCACAAAGCACGTGTCTGTGTACATAAATATATATATGTGTGTGTGTGTGTGTGTGTGTGTGTGTGTGTGTGTGTGTGTGTGTGTGTGTGTGTGTGTGTGTGTGTGTGTGTGTGTGTGTGTGTGTGTGTGTGTGCGCGCTAAATAAATGATTAGGTGTAAGTTATCTTTCACACGCACACACATTAAACATTAACACACTCACTCATGCATCATACAGCCGAGTCAGTGCCAGTGCCTGCAGCCTCCTCACCCGCTGTTCGCTCCCTGACACCTTCCCCCAACATAACGAGCGATGAAAGGAAGTGACATCACTTCCTCTCAGCACTGCAATGAAGGAGGGAAGGCTCATGCAGGCTTTTGCAGCGTTTGAGCCTGAGTGCTTGTCCCGCTCCCCTTGGTTTCCCCGAGCACAGCAGTCAGCAGCAGATAGCCGTGGCAAGTGGCTAAGGTATAAAGCCGGTGCTGCAGGCCATTTCACTTTTGAAAAGCCGGTGCGCACGGGGCAGATTAGGTTGTGCCTAGACACACCCTGCACACCCTGTGCGCACGCCTATGCATACAATGTTCTATCCAATCCTTCCCATATTCCACCTAAATAACTGAAGCTGGGGGAAAACACATTTTATCCTAGGATACAGATAAACATTCCTTTTGATTAATTGTGAGTTGTACCCTTTGAATGCTAGAGGTGTCTTCAAAACACTGCTTTGCATTACATTAGAGACCTAAATGAACGGAAAGTTTTATTTGCGTCTGTGGTGCTGTTGTTTTGCTCAGGGCTCAGGCACACACACGCACAAAAACAAACACACACATACACACAGACAGGCACACACGCACACATGCAATAGAACAGACACACAGAAGTACAAGCACTGACATCCACACACACAGATACACATGCACAGGCACACAACTACACACACACACACAGATGCACATACATGCACACACAGACAATCACACAGATGTGCACATGCACAGAAACACAGAGATATATACATACATACACAGATACACACATTCACAGTAAACACATACAAACACTCACATGTTCAGACACACACACACACACACACAAATATGCCTGCACACAAACACACATACAACACACACCACACAGACAAATACAAACCCATACATAAACACAGAATCATATGTTCAAATATGCATATGAGCAGACAAACAAGCACAACATAAACACACATACGATGACACATGCACTCACATGCCACACTCAGAAGCACACGTACACACACAAACAAACACACACTCTTGATCAGGGAGTACGTAGCAGTAACCCACTCCAACACAACAATAAATAGCCTGTGGTTTACTATAGATAACAAAGTGGGGTTTAGTTACTAAACCATGATAAGCTTGCTTGTGCCATCAAGGCACCCCAGATTTAAGCAAGTCCCTATCTGCTTCAAGTCCAATTGAACATGTATTTAGTACAATGCAATTAAAAACCAGTGATGAAACCTTATCTCTGCCATGAGAAAAACTCTTGTGATGGGAATAAGGGAGGCATTTATTCCTTCCCTAATTAATGGTAATACTTGAATACACAGTACCAACCAAGCGGGAAGGAGCCAAAACCTCCCAAAATACATACAAACATATTATATACAGGTGCTTGGTAAGCTCAAACTAGCTTTATCAATAGTATTCAAACAGTTACATAGGTGTATAGTCAGGAAAGCTGCAAGAACTATATCTTGGCTACATATACAAATTAAACAAAAAATAGGGACTCACCTAAATCTGGGGTGCTTTGATGGGGCAGGTAGGCTTATCATGGTTTTGGCCATAAACATGAAACTAAACCTCACTATTTATTATCTATAGTATTATCATAGGTTATTTATTCTAAAGGTCAGTATCTGATGCATGTATGTTTAACCAAGATGTAGTTTATGCAGCTCTCCTGACTCGAGGTGTGCAAAAACTGAGAAATTTTTCCCAAGTGACTTTTCACGGAAAACATTCAATTTTTCACAAACGTTTTCTCCTTTTCATCAATGCAACATTTTCCTTCTTATCGCCAATTCCAAAAATTTTTTTGCCTACGCCAACAAATTTTTTGTCTATGTTTCCTACTGTTCAACATTTCCCAGCACAATATTACTTCTTCTGAGGGCTGTAATGGAGAAATAAGTAGCAAAAGTCAAAAGTTGTGGGAACAACTGCAACATATACCTCAAAAAAATTATTAGCATGCAAAGTGCATTTTTCTGTTACCCACAGCACTAACTTCCTGCTTAAGTGACCCTTGCATATATTCATAATGATGTCAAGTGATACAAAAAAATGAATAAAGTAGGGTTGCACCGATACCGTTACTGGTATCGGTATCAGTGCCGATACCAGCATTTGCGCGAGTACTTGTACTCGCGCAAATGCGGCCGATGCCAGCACCGATACCCTGTGTCAGGGTCGGTGCTGCAGTAAGGGAGCCCGGGGAGCTGCTCACAATGCTCCCCAGTTGCCTCTCTCCCTCCTGTAGTGTTGGAGCGTTGCCGTGGGTTACTATGGCAAAGCTCCGACCCTGACTTCTGCCGGGGCTTGCGAGAGAACAGTGAGCACCCGGCAGAGGAGGGTGGTAAGGGAGGCAAGATGGGGCATCAAGCGGGTGGTGAAAGAGGCAGAGAGGGGGGCCAAGAGGGAGAAAGAGGCAAAAGGGACAAAGAAAAAAAAAGGCAAAAGGAGGAAAGATCAGGAGACAAAAGGAGGGGGAACAAGAAGGGAGAGAGAGGCAAAAGAGTGGGATCAAGAGTCAAGGAGGGGGAGAAAGGGGGTTCAAAAGGGAGATAAAAAGCCAAGGCAAAAGGAGGGAGCTCAAGAGGGGGAGAATGAAGTAAAAGGTGGGAATCAAGAGGGGGAGAAAGAGGCAAAAGGGGACAGTCAAGAGGTGGTGTGTGTGTGTGTGTGTGTATATATTTCAAGTACTCACCAATACTTTTTTTGCGGTAATTTGCCAGTTTTCCAAGTACCTAAAGCATATATATATGCGCTTTAAGTACTTGGAAAACTGGCAAATGACCGCAAAAAAAAGTATCGGTAATTGGTATCGGTGAGTACTTGAAAAAAGTATCGGTACTCGTACTCGGTCTTAAAAAAGTGGTATTGGTGCATCTCTAGAATAAAGTACAACCTATAATGTGGCAGATGTGTATAGTAGTGGTGGTGGGGGACTGACGCGATTGATGTGTGTTTATATCTATGTTAATAAAAGGAAAAGGTTGGCAAGGTGCCAGATTCTCTGTCTCCAGCCACACACACCCCTGGATGGACAAACACATGCAGGGGTGGCAGTAAGAAGGAGTTATTTAGGTCATCTGTATACTGCCTTCCAGGACATACGGGGGCGGGGGTGATTTTCTTTGCAAGGAGTTGCCCTCCCCTACTATCTCCTCTTCCAAAAAACATACATGCCCTTTCCAACCCCTGGCGCTTCTGTCATAATCTCTGTAAGGAATTCCAAGGGCCTTCATTATACACACACACACCACAATACATACACACGAACAACACATATGCAATACATATGCACAACATACAAAGACAACACACAACATGCACCACACACACAATACAAACATGCATGCAATACACATGTAAAGCACAAACAGACAATACTCAACACACATGCCAACACATATGCCCACAATATACACACATGCACAAAAAAATGCACAACATGCACACTTGCAAGCAACACACACACAGAAACACATTACACAACACACCACAACACACACAATACACAAGCACAACATACGTGCAAAACGCACACAACACACAAACAATACACACAATACATACAACACAAACAAACACAATACACATGCACAATACAATACCCACATGCAATACACATGCACAACACAGACAATACACAAAGATGCAACCAACACAAGACATACAACACACAGAGACAATATACACATGCACAACACACATGCGCACGTAATACACACATGCTCGAAAAACACAAACACGCATAACACACCACAAAACACACACACAATACACAACATATGTACACAATATACCACAATACACATGAGCAAAACACACAAACAATACACACATGCAATACACACTCAAATGCAATGCAGACACGCAATACACACATGCACAACATACACCCAATAAACACACACACACAGCACACACCCACAATACACCACTACACACACACACCATATGCACACACACACAATACACCACTACACATACATCATATGCACGCACACGTGCAACACACATGTGCAAAAAACACGCACACACATGCCCCACACAACACACACAGACACCACACACACACAACTCACATCAATCACACATGCATAACACACACATACATGCAATACACACACACAAAAAACACCCACACCCTCAACAAGCAAAGAAAACACACACAATACGCGCACAATACACTCACACAATACAAATACGCACAAAAAACACATGCAATACACAGATGCACAAAAACACATGCACAACGCATACAAGCAATACACACAGACACACAATGCATCACAACACACATGTACAACAGAAAAATGCAAAACATGCACACAACACACAAACAATACACACACCACAATACATACAACACAAACACATGCATTACATACATGCAATACACACAAAACACACAAGCAATACATATGCACATCGCAATCAGACAACACACACGTACAATACACACACACACGCACAATACATACATACAGTACACATGCACAACACAGACAATACACACATGCATAATAACACACAATAAACACATAGAGAAAAAATACCCTCACACCACAAGGAATACAACACACACAGACAATACACACACACACAAAACACATGCCCACAATACGCACATGCAATATAAACACACACAAAAACACATGCACAAAAACATACAACCACCCACACAATACAAACATGCACAAAAAGCACAAACACACGCACAACATACACATACACAAAAAAACACACAAACACACGCACAACACAAACATGCAGATAAAAACGCACAAACACATGCACAACAAACTTCAAAACAGATAAAAAATACACACATGCAATACACATGCACAATACACACTCACATACAATACACACACAACACATGTGCAAAACACATGCACACAACACACATACAGTACACACACTACACATACACATGCAAGGCACACACACATGCACAACACAATACACACACACAATACATAAACACACAACACACACACAAATTCAGCAATCCAGATATTAAGAACATTGTTTCCTTTCTGTATTTACCTGGATGTCAGGGGAAAATAGTCCTACACATAAATCCACTTAGTTTTTTAAACCTATTGCTACTAGACAGGTATCACATTCTGTGTTTATTTAGTCTTGCATACAACTGCATGAGACTTTTTTTGGGGGGTGGTAATTATTTTATTAACTGCACGGGCAAAGCCACACCAATATTGCTAATATAAATATAAATATACTAGCAATGTGGGACGGCGTTGCCCGTCAGGATATGTAGGGAATTAATGCACACACACGGATGCGAGACAAACACAGAGACACACACGCAAATATACACGCATGCACTGAGATGCTTAAAGAGCGACAGTCATACACACATACATGCAGACACATAGAGTGTGATACAGACATGAAACACACAGGCACACACAGAGACACACACACACAGAAGTGAGTCATAAGGGGTTGACTTATGTGTCATTGTAATGAGTTTGTGTTTGTACTTATGCCTCCACTGTGGCATTCATTCATATAGTTGAAACGCATGTGGTAATTGCACATACTATGGTGGAAGGTGGATCGTGCTGGCTCCCAGGATGTGATTGACTGGCATTCATTCATGTAATTGAAATGTGTGTGGTAACTGCACATACTATGGTGGAAGGTGGATCGTGCTGGCTCCCGGGGTGTGAGTGACAGTGAGACTATGGTGGAAGGTGGATCGTGCTGGCTCCCGGGGTGTGAGTGACAGTGAGACTATGGTGGAAGGTGGATCGTGCTGGCTCCCGGGGTGTGATTACGTGTGAGTGCGAGATTGAGTGAGTGTGTGTGATTGAGTGAGAGTTTGTGAGTGAGAGTGTGTATGATAGTGAGAGGGTGTGAGTGAGAGGGTGTGAGTGATTGAGGGTGAGAGTGTGATTGAGTGTGAGTGTGATTGAGTGTGACTGCGAGACTGTAAGTGTGAGAATGTGATTGACTGTGAGACTGTGAGAGCGTGAGACTGTGAGAGTGTGATTGAGTGTGAGTGAGACTGTGTGAGTGTGATTGAGTGAGACTGTGAGAGTGTGATTGAGTGTGAGAGTGAGACTGTGTGAGTGTGTGAGTATGACTGAGTGAGACTGTGAGAGAGTGAGAGAGACTGTGAGACTGAGAGTGTGAGAATGTGAGTGTGAGAGAGTGTGTGAGACTGTGAGAGACTGTGAGAGTGTGAGAGAGACTTTGAGAGTGTGAGAGAGACTGTGAGAGTGAGAGAGACTGTGAGAGTGAGAGAGACTGTGAGACTGAGAGAGACTGTGAGACTGAGAGTGTGAGAGACTGTGAGACTGAGAGTGTGAGAGACTGTGAGACTGTGAGTGTGAGAGACTGTGAGACTGTGAGTGTGAGAGACTGTGAGACTGAGAGAGAGTGTGAGACTGAGAGTGTGAGAGAGACTGTGAGAGTGTGTGAGACAGAGATTGTTAGAGAGTGTGAGACTGTGAGAGAGACTGTGAGAGTGAGAGAGAGACTGAGAGTGCGAGAGAGACTGTGAGAGATACTGTGTGTGAGAGTGTGTGTGAGAGTGTGTGTGAGAGTGTGTGTGAGAGTGTGTGTGAGAGTGTGTGTGTGTGTGTGTGAGACTGAGAGTTTTTGAGAGTGAGAGAGACTGTGTGAGACTGTGAGTGCGAGACTGTGAGAGTGCGAGACTGTGAGAGTGCGAGACTGTGAGAGTGTGAGAGTGACTGAGAGTGCGAGAGAGACTGAGAGTGCGAGAGAGACTGTGAGAGATACTGTGTGTGAGAGTGTGTGTGAGAGTGTGTGTGAGAGTGTGTGTGTGTGTGTGTGTGTGTGTGAGTGTGTGTGTGAGAGTGTGTGAGACTGAGAGTTTTTGAGAGTGAGAGAGACTGTGTGAGACTGTGAGAGTGCGAGACTGTGAGAGACTGTGTGATACTGAGAGTGTGAGAGAGACTGTGTGTGAGAGTGAGAGAGAGAGAGACTGTGAGAGTGAGACTGTGAGAGTGAGAGAGAGAGAGACTGTGAGAGTGAGACTGTGAGAGTGAGACTGTGTGTGCGAGACTGAGTGAGACAGTGTGAGACTGTGAGAGTATGAGAGACTGTGAGAGTGTGTGAGACTGAGAGTGTGTGAGACTGAGAGTGTGAGACTGAGAGTGTGAGACTGAGAGCGTGAGAGAGTGCGTGAGAGAGTGCGTGAGAGAGTGCGTGAGAGAGTGCGTAAGAGAGTGCGTGAGACTGTGTGAGAGACTGTGTGTGTGAGACTGAGTGAGACTGTGTGTGAGAGTGTGAGACTGTGTGTGTGAGAGTGTGAAACTGTGTGTGTGAGTGTGTGAGACTGTGTGTGTGAGAGTGTGAGACTGTGTGTGTGACAGTGAGAGACAGTGAGAGACTGTGTGAGACTGTGTGAGACTGTGTGAGACTGTGTGTGAGACTGTGTGTGAGACTGTGTGTTAGACTGTGTGTTAGACTGTGTGTGAGAGAGAGAGACTGTGAGAGAGAGAGACTGTGAGAGAGAGAGAGCGTGAGAGTGAGAGAGCGTGAGAGTGAGAGAGCATGAGAGTGAGAGAGCGTGAGAGTGAGAGAGCGTGAGACTGTGTGAGACTGTGTGTGTGAGAGTGTGAGACTGTGTGTGTGAGAGTGTGAGACTGTGTGTGTGAGAGCGTGAGACTGTGTGAGACTGAGAGTGTGAGAGAGACTGTGAGACTGTGTGTGAGAGTGAGAGAGTGTAAGACTGTGTGAGAGTGTGAGACTGAGAGTGTGAGAGAGACTGTGTGTGAGAGTGAGAGACTGTGAGAGTGAGAGAGTGTGAGACTGTGTGAGAGTGTGAGACTGTGTGAGAGTGTGACTGAGAGAGTGTGAGAGTGTGAGACTGTGTGTGTGAGAGTGTGAGACTGTGTGTGTGAGAGTGAGAGACTGTGTGAGACTGTGTGTGAGAGTGAGAGACTGTGAGAGTGTGAGACTGTGTGAGAGTGTGAGACTGTGTGAGAGTGTGACTGAGAGAGTGTGAGAGTGTGAGACTGTGTGTGTGAGAGTGTGAGACTGTGTGTGTGAGAGACTGTGAGAGACTGTGTGAGACTGTGTGTGAGACTGTGAGAGAGAGAGACTGTGAGAGAGAGAGACTGTGAGAGAGAGAGACTGTGAGAGAGAGAGACTGTGAGAGTGAGAGAGCGTGAGACTGTGTGAGTGCGAGACTGTGTGAGTGCGAGACTGTGTGAGTGCGAGACTGTGTGAGTGCGAGACTGTGTGAGTGCGAGACTGAGTGAGACAGTGTGAGAGTGAGACTGTGAGAGTGTGTGAGAGACTGAGAGTGTGAGAGACTGAGAGTGTGAGAGACTGAGAGTGAGACTGAGAGTGAGACTGTGAGTGAGAGACTGTGTGAGAGAGTGTGAGACTGTGTGAGAGAGTGTGAGACTGTGTGAGAGAGTGTGAGACTGTGAGAGTGAGAGAGTGTGAGACTGTGTGAGAGAGTATGAGACTGTGAGAGTGAGAGAGTGTGAGACTGTGTGTGAGAGAGTGTGAGACTTTTTGTGAGAGAGTGTGAGACTGTGAGACTGAGACTGTGAGAGTGTGAGACTGTGTGAGACTGTGTGAGACACTGTGTGAGAGTGTGAGACTGTGTGAGAGTGTGAGACTGTGTGAGACTGAGAGAGTGTGAGACTGTGTGGGACTGTGTGTGAGAGAGTGTGAGACAGAGTGTGAGAGAGTGAAACTCTGAGAGTGAGAGACTGTGTGAGACTGTGTGAGACTGAGAGTGTGAGAGAGACTGTGAGACTGTGTGTGAGAGTGTGAGACTGTGTGAGACTGAGAGAGTGAGAGACTGTGAGAGTGAGAGACTGTGAGACTGTGTGTGTGAGTGTGTGAGACTGTGTGTGTGTGAGAGTGTGAGACTGTGTGTGTGAGAGTGAGAGACAGTGAGAGACTGTGTGAGACTGTGTGTGAGACTGTGTGTGAGAGTGAGGGAGAGAGAGACTGTGAGAGAGAGAGACTGTGTGAGAGAGAGAGCGTGAGAGTGAGAGAGCGTGAGACTGTGTGTGTGAGAGTGTGAGACTGTGTGTGTGAGAGTGTGAGACTGTGTGTGTGAGAGTGAGAGACAGTGAGAGACTGTGTGTGAGAGTGAGAGAGTGTGAGACTGTGAGACTGTGAGAGTGTGAGAGTGTGAGACTGTGTGAGAATGTGAGACTGTGTGAGACTGAGAATGAGACAGACTGTGTGTGAGAGTGAGAGACTGTGAGAGTGTGAGACTGTGTGTGTGAGTGTGTGAGACTGTGTGTGTGAGTGTGTGAGACTGTGTGTGTGAGAGTGAGAGACAGTGAGAGACTGTGTGAGACTGTGTGTGTGAGAGTGAGAGACAGTGAGAGACTGTGTGAGACTGTGTGTGAGACTGTTTGTGAGAGTGAGAGAGAGAGAGAGACTGTGAGAGAGAGAGACTGTGAGAGAGAGAGACTGTGAGAGTGAGAGAGCGTGAGAGTGAGAGAGTGTGAGAGTGAGAGAGCGTGAGAGTGAGAGAGCGTGAGACTGTGTGAGAGTGTGTGTGTGTGAGAGTGTGAGAGTGTGTGTGTGAGAGTGTGAGACTGTGTGTGTGAGAGTGAGAGACAGTGAGAGACTGTGTGAGACTGTGTGTGAGACTGTTTGTGAGAGTGAGAGAGAGAGAGAGACTGTGAGAGAGAGAGACTGTGAGAGTGAGAGAGCGTGAGAGTGAGAGAGCGTGAGAGTGAGAGAGCGTGAGAGTGAGAGAGCGTGAGACTGTGTGAGAGTGTGTGTGTGTGAGAGTGTGTGTGTGAGAGTGTGAGACTGTGTGTGTGAGAGTGAGAGACAGTGAGAGACTGTGTGTGAGACTGTGTGTGAGAGAGTGTGAGACTGTGAGAGTGAGAGAGTGTGAGACTGTGTGTGAGAAAGTGTGAGACTGTGTGTGAGAGAGTGTGAGACTGTGAGACTGAGACTGTGTGAGACACTGTGTGAGAGTGTGTGAGACTGTGTGTGAGACTGTGTGTGAGACTGTGTGTGAGACTGTGTGTGAGTGTGAGAGAGACTGTGAGAGAGACTGTGTGTGAGAGTGAGAGTGTGAGACTGTGTGTGAGACTGAGAGTGTGAGACTGTGTGTGAGAGTGAGAGTGTGAGACTGAGAGTGTGAGACTGAGAGTGTGAGAGTGTGAGAGTGTGTGAGACTGTGTGAGACAGACTGTGAGAGAGACTGTGAGAGAGACTGTGAGAGAGACTGTGAGACTGTGTGTGAGACTGTGTGTGAGACTGTGTGTGAGACTGTGAGAGAGTGTGAGACAGAGTGTGAGAGAGAGAGACTGTGAGTGTGAGACTGTGTGTGTGTGAGACTGTGTGTGAGTGTGAGACTGTGTGTGAGAGTGAGAGAGAGAGAGTGTGAGACTGTGTGAGAGTGAGACTGTGTGTGCGAGACTGTGTGTGCGAGACTGTGTGTGCGAGACTGTGTGTGCGAGAGTGAGAGAGAGAGACTGAGAGTGTGTGAGAGACTGAGAGTGTGAGAGACTGAGTGTGTGAGAGACTGAGTGTGTGTGAGACTGAGTGTGTGTGAGAGTGTGAGACTGAGAGTGTGAGACTGAGAGTGTGAGACTGAGAGTGTGAGACTGAGAGTGCGTGAGAGAGTGCGTGAGACTGTGTGTGTGAGAGACTGTGAGAGAGTGTGAGACTGAGAGTGTGAGAGAGACTGAGTGAGACTGTGTGTGAGAGAGAGAGACTGTGTGAGAGAGTGTGAGACTGTGAGACTGAGAGAGTGTGAGACTGAGAGTGTGAGAGAGAGTTTGAGACTATGTGTGAGAGTGTGAGACTGTGTGTGTGAGAGAGTGAGACTGTGTGTGTGAGAGTGTGAGACTCTGTGTGAGAGAGTGAGAATCTGAGAGTGTGAGACTGTGAGAGTGAGGGACTGTGTGAGACTGTGTGAGAGTGTGAGTGAGACTGTGAGACTGTGTGAGAGACTGTGTGTGAGAGTGAGAGAGTGTGAGACTGTGAGACTGAGAGAGTGTGAGACTGAGAGAGTGTGAGACTGAGAGAGTGTGAGACTGAGAGAGACTGTGAGAGACTGTGTGAGACTGTGAGAGACTGTGTGAGACTGTGAGAGACTGTGTGAGACTGAGAGTGTGAGAAAGACTGTGTGAGAGTGTGAGACTGTGTGCGAGTGAGACAGAGAGTGTGAGACTGAGAGAGTGTGAGACTGAGAGAGTGTGAGACTGAGAGAGAGACTGTGAGAGACTGTGAGAGAGTGTGAGACTGTGTGTGAGTGTGAGACTGTGTGTGTGTGAGACTGTGAGAGACTCTGTCAGTGTGAGGGACTGTGCGAGACTGTGAGAGTGTGAGTGTGAGAGTGTGAGTGTGAGACTGTGAGTGTGAGACTGAGAGTGTGAGACTGTGACATTATGACTGTGTGAGAGACTGTGTGAGAGACTGTGTGAGGGAGTGTGAGAGACTGTGAGAGTGTGAGAGACTGTGAGAGTGTGAGAGACTGTGAGAGTGTGAGGGACTGTGTGAGACTGTGAGAGAGACTGCGAGAGTGTGAGACTGTGTGAGAGTGTGAGAGACTGTGAGAGTGTGAGAGAATGTGAGAGTGTGAGAGACTGTGAGAGACTGTGAGACTGAGAGTGTGAGGGAGTGTGAGACTGAGAGTGTGAGGGACTGTGTGAGACTGCGAGAGAGACTGTGTGAGACTGCGAGAGAGACTGCGAGAGAGACTGTGAGACTGAGAGTGTAAGAGACTGTGTGAGACTGCGAGAGAGACTGTGTGAGACTGCGAGAGAGACTGTGAGAGACTGTGTGAGACTGTGTAAAAGTGTGAGACTGTGTAAAAGTGTGAGACTGTGTGAAAGTGTGAGAGACTGTGAGAGTGTGAGGCACTGTGAGAGTGTGAGGCACTGTGAGAGTGTGAGGAACTGTGAGAGTGTGAGGCACTGTGAGACTGCGAGAGAGACTGCGAGAGAGACTGCAAGAGTGTGAGACTGTGTGAAAGTGTGAGAGTGTGTGAGACTGTGAGACTGTGAGAGTGTGTGAGACTGTGAGAGTGTGTGAGACTGTGAGAGTGTAAGAGACTGTGAGAGTGTGAGGGACTGTGAGAGTGTGAGGGACTGTGAGAGTGTGAGGGACTGTGTGAGACTGCGAGAGAGACTGTGAGATACTGTGAGTGTGAGACTGTGTGAAAGTGTGAGACTGTGTGAGAGTGTGAGAGACTGTGAGACTGTGTGAGACTGTGTGAGAGTGTGTGAGTGTGTGTGAGAGTGTGTGAGACTGCGACTGTGAGACTGTGTGAGAGACTGTGTGAGAGACTGTGTGAGAGACTGTGAGCTTGTGAGACAGAATGTGTGCTTTGCAATGCGTTGCTTACCCCTCTGGCACTCAAAGGGTTAAGTTGAGCTAACAGCAATATAACACACGGTGGCTCTTCAGTTGAGGCAACGTAGCAATATGCTGAGGTATCAAATAGAAAGTGGTGTTTGAGGCTTGCCCTCTGTAACATACAGCAAAGCATCTCTCTCCCTTTAAGGAGAAAGGGTGGGAAGCAGGAAGCAGGAAGTGGAGGAGTGACAGTTGAGACAGTGAGGTGACTGAAGAGATGATGAGTTAAATAAGAGCTGCTATTAAGTTTATCCCTGAGTTTGTATTTTATGGGAACATTACACCCTCATACTGAAACAAAGTGTATGGAGGGTTACAGTTATCTGTGGGAGGTGACACAGTGTATGGAGGGTTACAGTTATCTGTGGGAGGTGACAAAGAGTGTATGGAGGGTTACAGTTATCTGTGGGAGGTGACACAGTGTATGGAGGGTTACAGTTATCTGTGGGAGGTGAAACAGAGTGTATGGAGGGTTACAGTTATCTGTGGGAGGTGAAACAGTGTGTTTGTGGGGTCATGATCCTGAGTGAGAGTGTGAGTGGACCGGGAGAAGTTACTGATATCCTTACCTCAGGAGCGAGTGGCAGTTATATATATTTTTTTTTTGTCAGTTGGATACTGGTGGGTGGGCTGGAGGGGGCGGGCCAACTCCCTGTATGATAAACACGCCCCCATTGAATCACCCAATGAGAGCAGTAAAGTCCCCATTCAATCACCCAATAGGAGTTGTGTCTCCTAATGAGACATAAATTATGTAATTAGACATTCTGTTCAATGCGAGTTTCTTTTCTGAGGAGACATAAATTATGTTCTGTGTGTGGGGTACCATAAATTATGCAATGAGGCTTATTCTTTTATATATATAGATATATACGATGTTGAGGGGGTTGGAAGCACTCACTCTTACAGAATATTCTGCCCAAGACAAAGGTCCTGATGTAGGACTGAAATGTTGACCTGACCTGTACATTTTGTATTTGCAATAAAAGATGTTTACAATAAGACCCACTGGTGCTGCCTCCCCTGTCGTTTGCTTGCTATTATTCCACTGAGGACAGTGCACCTGGGCAAAATATTGTGTAGGAGTGAGTGCTTCCAACCCCCTCAAGATCATGGGTTGTCTTGAGAAAGGTCCTGATGTAGGACCGAAACGTTGACCTGACCTGCACATTTTGTATTTGCAATAAAAAAAAAATTTCAATGAGACCCACTGGTGCTGCCTCCCCTGTTGTATTCTTACAGCAGTTTTTACCATTATCATGTTTGGGTCAATGTAAGCTATCCTTCTACTCAGACTACTGATACACAGTACTTATTGGTCATAGCAGTGGTCCTACTCCCAAGTTTGGTAGATGGCATCAACCTTTGTTCACATCCCTCCTCCTCATCTGTGCTGCTGTTAATACATTTGACCTGGCTTTCTGTTTGTGCAATTCTGCATAGCCTGGAAAAATAACTGCGGCTTTGGATATTCCAGCATGGAGCTACGCATGACATCAGTTCTCTGAAACCTCGGTTTTCTACAAAAGAATACAGTAGCATGTCCACTGCCAACATCTTGGCAACCTTACCATTTCACAAGCATACCTTTGGGATTTTTTTTTTTAAATGTACTATGCAGGCAGATTCATACATTTCCCCCAGTTATGATAGCTTGCTAGTTAAATATCTCTCTTTATCTTTTTTTTGGTTTTGTTTTGGGTTTGTTTTTTGCATTAATAAGCACAAACCATAGAAACTAGATCAACTCTGCATTTTATTATCTTCTTTATCCCTTGAATTGTAGAATTGTCTTCAGTGCATTGCTCAAGTATCTGAGAGATGATGCTCTGGTGTGATTGTGCTGTCTCTAGCAGCCAAGGGTTAAATTGTTACAGTACATTTGTTTTACAGGTTAATTGTTTTTTATTGATTCAATTCTCTAACCTTTATTGAGAGGCTGCAGTGTGTGACGTAATATTTTCTTTGTTGTGAGTAAGTCCTTGTTGTGACCTTGTGTTCTTTCTATTAAGCCCCATGTATTTACATACCTCAACCTTTGACCTGAGTCTAGCTCACTGCTTCATAGCCTTAATTTCTAATATCAACCTTGACATTCCATGGGCCATTATTGACCTAGACAAAGCTATAGATGTAACAGTGGTACGGAGCACTGCAACACCTGACAATTAAATCAGTTGTTCGCAACTGTCTCATGCCTCAATGTGCCTCGGGACCAAGCTTGCTTTGCCTTACTAAATACATGCACATGTCACAGAAATTTGGAATTTTCAGCTACATGTGTAAAATCTTAAAAAAAAAAATTAGGAACTACTGCATTAAAGGAAGATTAACATCTAAACATGAATAACATTTAAATACCATGCACTTAGGGCTAGAATCTGTAAATAAATCCATTAATTAATGAATATCCCTAAAATCTAAAACTAACCCAAGTTCCAAAAGCCTTTTCCTTATCTGCTACAGTTTACAGACAATACTGCACTGTCATTATATGTACTAAGGTGTGATAAAGACGTGATAAAGCGGAGATGAGTTAGCCAGTGATATCACGTCTCCATTGTTATTTTATGGAGCCAATGCACTAAGATTTCTCCAGCCTTCAAGATCTTCATGCAAAGGCTCCATAAAATAACTAGATTGTTGTGTGACTGGGGTCACGGAACCCTGCACAAAACATGAATTGACACCTCCGCAGAACATATTTAAGACTGGATATTAGGCCTTTTGTGCTTGCCAGAGATTTTTTTTACAAGTACTACTAGTGATGTAATAAAACAATAAAAAAAATAGTGTATGGGCTATATGCCCATTCGCCTCTTTCACAATGCTAAAAAAATTGCCTACAATTGAAATAAATTAGAACTGCCATTATTCATAGTTTTTTTTATCTATCTCGTGTCCACCACACAGCCAGAGGCGTAACTAGAAGCCTCTGGGCCCTGGTACAAGAAGTGCCACGGGCCCCCCCCTTCCACCACATTGGCCCCCCTGACCACATTGACCCCCTCCACAATGCCCCCATCTCCTACTTGGAGCTCCCATGTGGTCCTCTTAGTAATGCAAAGCGGTGGGAGATGATGTCATCTCCCAGCGGTCTGCATTACTAGAGCGCCGGAAGGAGATTGCGGTCGCCAGGTGGAGGGGTCACAGGGGGAGGCCGGGCCCTTGGAGTGCACAGGCCCGGTCGCAGGTGCGACCCCTATAGTTACACCACTGCACACAGCCCTGAAAACAAGTTCTAATGTTGTGCACCAATGATGAAATTCAAGACTCATAATGCCTTGACCCTTTGTGATTGCCTCACACATTTTGCCATTGCTTTGATCACAGCAGGATGGTTAGACAGAAGCTTTTAAATATACAATAAGTGATGTAAGGCTAGTTTGTTGAGTTGATAGCTTTGCAGCTCTGTAAGAGCTGCTTCCAGACCCACTACATCACTGGGTACTGGGCAGCTTGTGAGAGGTTTTGGCTTCTCCCACCGCCTTGGTTTGTATCTCCCTTTACTCCGGTGCTTATGCAATTAAGTAGTGTATAAATGCTTTGTTTATTTCCCTCACTATGGTTTTGCTCACAACAGAATTAAGACGGTATCACTGTTTTTTAATTGCATTATGTCAATACATGTCCTCTTCAGATGTGAAGCAGATAGGAACTTGCCCAATCTAACGTGCCTTGACATGGCAGGCAAGCAACATATGCTTTTGGCCACAAACATGGTTCTAGAACCTCACTGTTTATTATTATCTGTAATAAGTCACTAGTTATTTATTGCTAAAAGCTAGGATCTGACACACACAGAACTGTTCTGTTTACTTTCTTTGTATGTAGACAAAACAGTCTTTCCCTATTCTAACTATAAACACATATATAACTATTTGAACACTATTAATAAGCAAGCTAGAGCTCACCAAGTTGTTGTGTTTGCTGTGCTGCTATGGAGACTAGGAGACTATAGCCTTGTTTGAATGCACCAAAGTCCAGAATACTTAAGGGGATAGTAATACTTTATTATTACTATCCCCCATATTGTACATATTTGTAAAATAATTTAATAGCCCCAGGTTCATCTCTCAAACCTTTATGGTTGGAGAGATAACCGAAGGCAAATTTTCCCCCTCCCTCCTCCTTCCCTGAAGTCAGTGTTGTGCTGACTGCAGGGATATGCGGTCTCACTTACATCATGCGGCTCTGCAGCAGAGCCGCTATCCCCTTAGAGACAAAGAATTATTTCACTGAAACGGTCTTCTACGTGTGCTTGCAAACCAAGCACATGTATTAGTCCGTTTCATTGAAATAATTCTTTTTCACTAACGGGATCTCGGCTCAGCTGCAGAGTCGCAAGCCTGTCGTATGACAGACGTCCCCTGCAATCAGTACAATGCTGACTTCATGGAAGGGGGAGGGAGGGGGGAACTTTGCGTTCGGTTATCTCTCAAACCATAAAGGTTTGAGAGATGAACCTGGGGGCTATTAAATTATTTTACAAATATGTACAATATGGGGGATAGTAATAATAAAGTATTGCTATTCCTTTAATTTTTCTGCATCCCTGCAGAAACACAGTAAAGATGCAGATGGAGATATCTGCATTGTGGCCTGGGGAGATGCTGGAAGACCTTTCACATTAGTGTTGTTAGAAGTTGCAGTGCTTAAAGCAACCTCTGATGAATGGCCAACCCACAGACAATGTGTCAGATTGGTAATGTTAATTGTTCAGAGAGGATTTGTCTGATACTTTGTGATTAGGCTGTCATTTTGGCAAGCTCATTATAAAGTGTTTTAGGATATTTCTTCTCTGTGTAAGATGCTAGTGAACTAACATAAACCTCTCCCTTGCTTAAACACTATTACTATAGAACCTGATTAATTTCATAGCAGGCTCCTTTCTAAATGAGCATCTTTGACCAGTACTTTGCATATGTGTATTATCCTTGGGAGTGATCACCCTAAAGGTAACAGGGGAGTCTAGATGTGGACTCACAGTTGCTAGAGAAATCAGCTGCACCTCACTGATGATGCTTAATAAGACTAAAATTGTATGTTCGGGTTTGGTTGGTTCTCTTGTTCAGAGAAGAACTGCCTGGATTTTGTGACTATCATGGTAGGGTCAGTATGATGTGTTTTAGGATATTTCTTCTCTGCTTAAGGCACTAATGAGCTAAAGAGTTTGCACCCTGGGTAGGACACCATTCCTATAGAGGCTGCTAAATGTCATAGCAGGCTCTCTGACCAGTGTTTTGTTGTGTTTTATATAACACACTCTATGGGATAGCTTGCATTACTGACTAAAGCTCTTCATAGTAAGTCATAGCAAGAGCAACACCTGGTGACCTCAATAGAATATAGTTGTTCAATGAGTTGGAGTTGATATAACATTTGAATAAAAAATCTCAAACAGTGGCTGTACCCTTGTTTTGCACATCAGTAAATTCCCTGCAATATATATTTTTTTCACGAAAATGCTTTCTGCTTCTTTAAAGGAGCAGTAAACTTTTTTTATGAAGAAATATATATTGTAGGTATTTTTCTAATGAGGTACTCTCGCTGCCAAGAGATTAACATATTTTCAGAGTTATTACAGTTTAAACCCATGTTTTTTGCATCAGCAGCGCCCACTAGTGTTCAAATTCGAATTAGTTTTTCTGATAGATTCTAATAAAGAGGAGAGTCAGTGACATACAGTTCTCCATAGAATGTGAAAGAAACTGCCTGTTACTTCCTGTCAGTTAGAATTATCAGGAAGTAAACACAGTAAATTCACTTCCTGATTATTTGAGCAGTTTGAATATAACATCTGACAGCAGTGGGAGTGACCTTGTTTGATTCAGCAAGAAAAGTTCAATAAAATATGTGTTTTCATAAAAAAAAGTTTACTGCTCCTTTAAGGAATTACACTACGTTATTCATGGTGGGAAGAAGAAAATCGTATTAGGTTAATTAGGGTTTTTTATCTTTCTTATATATGGTACAGTTCTCCGTTGGATTTTATACATTGTGAATATCTTCTTTAACCTTCTGAAATGCAAAGGCATCCAGCGGGTTAAGTAATTTGCAGTTTTTACAAATCAAACAGAAGTTTAATTATGGTTTTACATTTATCCCCATTATACTTACATATTAAAGGGATAGTAATGTTTCACAAAAAAAGCAGCTCCAATTAATCTTCATAGTATTTGGGCCATGGAGAGCGTTATTTCAATACAGTCAGCATTGTAGTTCAAGAATAATTGAATGATAAAAATTTCCCCCTCCCGGCCCTTTTACCTAGTGTATGCCGCCTCCCCTCAGATGTGGTATCTGGTCTCTTGACCGGACAGGTCACAGCAAGGGACAGGTTTTTCCTTATGCTCACTGAAGATTGTCCCTCTCTGTGATTCATGCGGACAGTCTTGCTTCTCTGAAGTGAGCAGTGTTACATCAGTAAAAGGGGCGGGAGGGAGATACTTTATCATTCCATTACTCCTGAACTTCAACTCTGACAGTATTGAAATAACACTCTCCGTGGCTCAAATACTATGAAGATTAATTGGAGCTGCTTTTTTTTTTGTGAAACATTACTATCCCTTTAAGCAGTATACAGTATATACACATTTTGGGAATTCTACTTCATAAAAAGAAAATAAGGAGTCAGTGTAGAAAGTAGGCTCATTAAATTAGTATATCTTACACGTGTTTGAAAAATCCACTTTTCTACTCCTTAAGGACCAGAGGGGTATTCAAAAAATTGTACATCCCTCTGGTCCTTAAAAGGTTAAACTCCATTAATTTGAAGAGGTGACAGACCCAAAGCCAATTAAGTGGTTTTCTCTTCCAAAATACAAGAACCTATCCTTGATGCTGACACAAAGGCTCCCTTATGGAATTATTGGGAATTTGGGGCCTTATGTTAAAAAAGTAATAGTGGGATAAACCACCACAAAAAGGGTTGCAACGTGAGTTTCCAAAATTTATATTGATTTAAAGGAGCAGTAAACATATTCTGGGAAAAAAATACATTTGAGAATGGTTATGCACTCAGATTGTGGGGAACACTCACCAGGATGTTCTCTGCTGCTGTATCAGGTAGATATCACCAGTCGCTATCCACATCCTATATAATAAAATGCTAGAATGTTTGTCCGACGCAGTCATGCACAGTAGAGACTGCCAAATGCACAGAATGCTGGGAGTTCTGTGCTGGGAGCATTCTGTGCGTTCGGGCAGTCTTTACAGTGCATGAATGCATTGCATGTATCACCAGTGAGGTGGCGGAGGTACGCAGAGCAGGACTGGCAACTTAACCCTTTGAGTGCCAGAGGAGTACGCAACGCATTGCAATGCAATGCGTTGCGTACCCCTCTGGCACTCAAAGGGTTAACATCACCTGTACCTTGACCCATGTACACGGGCTTTTACACTAGTCACAACATATATGTCTGACACGTATAATTCCAGTGCAGGCGACCTATACTGAGAGGCAGGGGAAGCCTCTACCACATGTGAGTAGATACCTTGGAGGGCGAAGGGTTGGTTTAATTGCTACGCTTAGAGGAGTTCTGTTGCGCTGTTTCTTTCTTTTTTCGTTGGAAAAATATGCCATAAGGAGTTTCCTGTTGAATAAAACTGCTGAAATATTTTTTTATCCAAAAGTTGTTATAATTGAAGGAAATTTTTACTTGTCACAACTGTAACAACTTTTGTCCAAAACTCAAGCATATTTTTCAGTTAGTTCTTAGGGAGATCTTGGGGGTTATGTACTAAGGTGTGATAAAGACGTGATAAAGGGGAGATGAGTTCGCCAGTGATATCACTTCTCCATTGTTATTTTATGGAGCCAATGCACTAAGATTTCTCCAACCTTCAATATCTTTGTGCAAAGGCTCCATAAAATAACACTGGAACTGGAGAAGTGATATCTCTGGAGAAGTTATATCTGTGTTATCACCTATTTATCATGCCTTAGTACATAACCCCCTTTGAGTCACTGACTGTAATTCCCTATAGTATGTGGTAGGAACAGCAACCTTTGGGGGAAGTGTGGATGGTGAAGTGTGTCTGGCAGTGTGTGGCAATCACTTTGCCATAATCAGCAAAAGATTACAGCTGCACTCTGGAATCCAAATAGTGCTGATAGCAAGACATACACTTCATCTAAAAAACTGGTTTATTATGAAAATGTCATTAAAATCCAACAAAGAAGACAAGGGGATTGGGATGAGAGTAGGCAACAGGGAAGACCCACTCGTCTAACGGTTTTCGCATTTATTAGCGCTTACTCGTAGACTTGAGATTCACAATACAAACACTGTGTTAAATCACTTTTCCATGGAGAATATAATAAACTTTGACATATATTGACAATTATCTATGCAAGGGGGCGGGGAGAAATTGTAATCATTAGCATACAAGTTTGGGAAAATGCAGGCAATGTGGTAGGGCAGAGCAAGTGGAGGAGGGGAGAAAATTAACTATGACTTCAACACCGACTAAGAGAAGATCATACCACAGAATTAAGGAGATACCTCTCTGTCACTCATTGGGTTAACCCCTTGGTTGCTAGAGAGATCGCCAATGCATTGCTTTGCAAAGTGTTGAAGGCCTCTTGAATCCAGTATGTTAAATAATAGCAAATAATAGGGTATATAAACTGATGCAGGGGCAATGAGATTGCACTGGCCACACCAACAACTCAAAATGTGGGTGGAGCCAGCACAGCTGAGGCACCTCTCAAAATTTGGCACTCTAAGCAGTTGCCTTCTATGCTTAATGTGAAATCCGGCTCAAGCCAGATCTGCTTCTTCTCTGATATTGAAAAATCACTATGCTGGAAGTCCCATAGATTACCAAAACATAATGCTGCAGGTAAGATACAGATATACAGCTAACTTGTTAGGACATAAAGACATAAGAAGTATAAAAATAAAATGTGACAAAAGGTCACCACAGCTCATTCGTTTAAAATACCCTTTCCTCAAAGGAACATCACTAATTATCTCTTCAGAGTGTTGCTTTAAGAATGCAGTTTTGACCTTAACCACTTTGCTTCCACTGGACCAGGGAATCAGAGCAGGCTACTCCATAAATAAAATGATCAAAGGGAGAATCTGTCTGAGAAGGGCACTGGAATTCAAAGCAGTGATATTAAACTGGTACCTTTTATGTTTAGTAGTTTCTCCTTGCAAGCATTATAGTTTCATGTACACATTTTTCCACGGAAAGAAACATCGTTCATCGTACGGTTTGTACACAGGAAGCTAAATTGGTACAATGCTGAGGTATGCCATCTGCATCATAGGGGGAACGCACAATTCCCCAAAGTTCTCAATGATTTAAATTGGGCTTTTAATTACTTGAATGTTAGAGTGGACAACAATGCATTATATTGCAATGTTCTCTTGACTCTCTAGCATTCAGGAGATTAAAGTGATAGTCATACTTAAAATGTAAAAAATATATGTTGTAGGGTTTATCCCCCTGAGTAAAACAAGAGTACTCCCACTGTTGAAAGGTGTTTCATTCAAAGGTTATTAATTTTCAAAGTTGAATTTTTTAGGTGCAATATCACAGTGGCCTGAAATTGTACAGTGACGCTGTTGCTACACCATCCTATGGAGATTTATGGTCCCGGGACCTGAGCTGTCCATAGGATGGTGTAGCAACAGCGCCACTGTACAATTTCAGGCCACTGTGATATTGCACCTAAAAAATTCAACTTTGAAAATTAATAACTTTTGAATGAAACACCTTTCAGCAGTGGGAGTACTCTTTTTTTACTCAGGGGGATAAACCCTACAACATATTTTTTTTTACATTTTAAATATTACTATCCCTTTAAAGCAAAACTGTCATGGTGACATAAGCACTGTGTAGTATATATGTCTACAAATAAGTTTAATAAATGTAAATAAAATTGTCATGGTGCCCATTTTCCATATAAATAATACCTTTATAAGTCCATTAATTCAAGAATTGGAGCGTTGCCATCTTGGCATCTTTCTGTGTGAGATGCAACGCTCTGTCTCTGTTCCGATGTCACTCATGTCCTTGAGCACTTCCCCTTCTTAATAGCGTGTGTTTGTTTTGCGTTCTTGTAACAGGTATGAAAATTAGTGGGCAGGCTTCGAGGAGTCAATTTACCACTGGGGAGGATTTGTACATTGCTGTCTCCGGCACGGCTAGAGCTGCACAGAGTGAACAGAGGACATCACATAATTAATTTAAAGTTAAAATAGCTGCAGTTTTAGAAAGATTTAAAAACAGCAGAACAAAAGATAATCATACAGTGACACGCAGTCACAATAGAGTGACATTTCCCCTTTAAAAGGACCATTTAAGTTATGAAATTATTCCCTTCCTATGGTGCAGCAGGTTTGTTCCATCTCTGTAGTTTCCCACATAAGGCCCTATGGCCTGTATGTATAAAAGCAAACTGGGACAATTCTGGCACAAACCAACTGTACCATAGGGGACTAATGTAAGTTCATCAGATTGCTGTACATCAGTGGTTCTCAACCCATGCCCTCAGTGGCTATTAACAGGACAGGATTTGAGAATTTCCTTTTAAGAGCACAGGTGAGTTAATCAATACGACTGAACCTCTGATCAACACACTTGTGTTCTAGCAGGGAAATTCCTAAGTCCTGGCCTGTTAGTGGCCACTGAGGACATGGGCTGAGAACCTCTGCTGTACATTCAAATGGGGTGTTTAATCAGTTGAATGGAAGAGAGGTCTTTAACATTCAAGGGTATGAAAAGCTTTATTTAAATCAATTGAGATTAGGAACATTTTTATTTGTCCCCTATGGCATACTTACCAAGTACCCCTCTTTAGGAGGGATAGTACTGCTTTGAGACCCAAATCCCTCTTTCCCACGTGCTCCTCTATTTAAGAGATCAGACTATGTATATAAATGTATCACATAGCTCCACAGCAATAAGACTCACATTAATGTTTGTTTAAACTTTAGTATATGTGTTTAGACATTAGTCTATGTAAATATAATACTTTGGTCTTGCTCAATATCATTTATTCAGTTACACAAAAAGGTGTCAATAGGTCATGAAATAACTTAAAAATTATTGATAATGAGCCATCCACCAGCCACAACCCTGGCAACACTATCTAAAATAAAGGTGTCACTCTTTTGGCCATTTCAAATGTTGGGAGGTGTGCCCTATGGTGATTTGGACTGCCTTAGAACTGCTACACTTTGCTTTTACAAACTAGGCCCTATACGCTATTCAAGGATATACCTTTTATGGCAGCAGTGGACATGTCTGAGCAGGAGCCCAGAATAATTGTGGGCCTGCCTTCCATCAAATTTGTTTTGGTTATATGTACATTTTTGCTCCTGGATTGGCTCATCACTGAGACCACTCGCATATCCTATATTTTGTAACACTTTCATTATATGGGTGAATCAGGAAAGGTCAGGAAGGAGATGCACTAAGTCATGATGAAGAGATTATACATTATCCAGTTCCTATGTTATTTTAACATCTCTCAGTTTGGAAAGTCCTTTTTTATTCATCAGGATAAGCCCTGTAACATATATTATGTTGAAACAAGGAAAACTATCATTCACATTTATAGAACTAACTTCCAGGTTGCCGTGCAAGGTTGGATGTACAGTGGAAGAATGGCTCAGTACTCACAAGTTTTTCACAAAACACGTTAAACATTTATTGTGCCACAGTGGTTGACATTTTTATGGCAAACAAGAGCCTTTCTCAAGAAAACAATACATGCCCCAGTGCCCATATTTTAACCTAATCATAAACACAGGCGTATGCTCAAGTGTCCAATGGTAGGCTTGCTGCTGGGAATCTCCACCTTTTATGAAATCTCATAAGAGGAGTGATGCAAAAACCATCATAGGTAAAAGTATGTGTGCGTGTCAATGGAGAGTTTGTGTTTAACATAAAAAAATGTTGAAAACAAGATGATACTAATAGGAGAGCACTTGTCAGATGGATTGAACAAACATCTTTAAGTATTATATTAGAAATTCTGATCACAGTCTTTCTGCAGAATGAAGTTTTTCAGTATCAGACGGCTCTTCTCTGCTGTATCAACAAAAGCCATTACCATAGAGAATTCAGTTCTCCGTCATGTTACCAGGTAAACAGGGATAATTATGTCCTCACATTGATCTTTGAACACAGTCAGGATTCCTCCTAAATTGATGCATTTAGTTTATTCATTTTCAGGATACGTAATACAACAGATATATCCATACACAGCCTTGTTGTTATTGTCCTGTCCTGGAGAGAATGTGACTACCATATTTATAAGTCCATTAGTGTATCTGTGTGGTTCTCTACTTGTCCATGGTACTTGATGTCAATCCATCTTTTACAAATAATAAGGAGCATCTCCAGTTGTACCTAAGGGGAAAATGTATAAAAAAAATAAAAACATTTAATGTACTACCTGCATACACTGGATAAACTGTTGCTTAACTGTCAAGACCTGAAATACCTTATCCATATGTAGATACAAAATTCACTTCCAAAAATCCCCATATAAAGGAGGCCAGTGGTAGCCTTTTGTGACAGTCCTGCCTATATGATCAGTGGTGCTGTCTAAAGTCCTTTGTACTCAGTGTCACTGTCTATTAATTGAGCCCTAGCTGGGAGGCACAGGCAATATCCCAAATCCAAAGTCCTCTGCACTCACTGTCACCTGTCATTTAATACCTGGTTGAAAAGCACAGATATTATATGACTGAGAACTGTACTACCACCTTTTGGTAGAAAACATTGTTACCTGTCTACTCGCTGTCACCATCTATTGGTTGATGCAATGAATAGCAGTATTGTACTGTTTGTGAGTCTAATGCTATTGGCCAATAGCCAGGCAGTATGCTAATCTGTTACTGTTGTCATTTCTGTACCTCCAGTTGGTTATGTCTGTACTGACTGAATTATTTCCCCATTTTCCCCTACTAATATTATAACCTGCTATGTTTTCAGTGTTCTACATATTATGGTATTTGATTTATATGCATTTGTCAGTCTAAAGTAATTGTAGGCTATAAAATGCCAGGCATTGTACATAAAGTTAGTTGTTTGCTATTGAATTTTGATGCACATGTTTAGACTCTGTTATTTGTGGGGTATTTATCATGCTAGGTCAGTGTAGCCATATATTCTATGTTTAAAGTGGTGGTAGGATTTGGCAAAGGGGTTAATACCATGGTCCGACTTGTAAAAATTGGAATACCTGTTCAACATTTCCCCTAAGCCCACCCATGTGCTATTAGGCTTTCTCTTACATCTAAACGTGTCCCATTATCACCCAAAACACCCACCCAAGTAAGGTATGTGGTGGAAAGACTGGTCCCAGGACATGCAGCCTATCAGAAATTTTCCATATACCCCATTAGGCCAGCCCGCACTGGTTAGAGCCTGCTTGGTAGAGATGTTAGAGCAGAGGTAATAATACCTTCTCTGTAGCAAGAGGGTAAATGAGTTAGTTTCTGCCTGGTGGAGGGGGCAATATCCACTCACAGTGACCTTTTCCAGTGGGTAGAAGTGTGAGGTCCATCCCAGGTCACTGCCCTAAAACAACTGTTATGGGTTGGCTGTTCCCAAACATCTACCAATCTGGTTGACCACCACTACTTTGAGTGTCACAACCATATCCAGTACTTCTCGGTACTGCACTTTTTGCTGGTCCCTTGAGTCCAGTCCAGTGTAAATGACCAGTAGTTACCCCCTAATATAGAAGAGGGTGGATAGCAAACAGCTACATTAGTGGCAGCTGTCGGATCTTGCTCTATAGAGTCCAAACCACCACTGGGACTCATCTCCATCGAGGGGTTCAGAAAAGGGCACAGCCAGAGCCCTAGATGGAAGCAGTTTAAGAGCAGCTTAGTGAATAACCCCTAGTGCTTACTTACATATTTTAATTGGGGGGGTCAGCAAAGTATAGTTATGGTGCTGATGCTCTTGCAAATTCTGAAATACTAAAATTGAACAGCTATCGAGTGATAACTGAGACTTGTATTAGATATAAACATGTTTATTGAATACATAGTAATTCTGAAAAAAACTGTTTGTATCACCTTTTATCAAGAAAAGGTATATATTAAAAATGCTCAACTCTGCATTTCCTTGAAAACCTAAGTTGAATCTATCTATCTATCTATCTATCTATCTATCTATCTATCTATCTATCTATCTATCTATCTGTCTGTCTGTCTGTCTATCTATCTATCTATCTATCTATCTATCTATCTATCTATCTATCTGTCTGTCTGTCTGTCTGTCTGTCTATCTATCTATCTATCTATCTATCTATCTATCTATCTATCTATTTATCTCCCTCTCTCTTTCTCTCTGTATATCTCTCTCTATCCCTCACTATCTCCTCCTCTTTCTCCCTCTCTTTCTCTCTCCTTCTCATAGCTAACAGAAGCTGCAGAGAGCAGAATAATGTGTCACTGACACTCAAAGAACACCTCTGAATCCTGGTTGGTGCCTTTGGGCACTGTATGGGGTCATGTGCATGTAGACATAGATCAGAAAATAATACCTTTCATTGCATATAATTGATATACACAAAAAAAGCAAACAGAAGGGCACCCAATAGTGTAATAATTTCAAAACCAGAAGTATGAATAAATAAAGATAAATGGGTAATCAGAAATGGCCCATTTGTTTATCACTAGAGCAGTTGGACCTTCCTGGGCTACTCGAATGGAGAAGGGTCATTCTCTGTCTGAGCATTTGTCAGACATTCTACTTGCTTACCACTCCATATGTGAGTATCCATTTATCTTTATTTATTCATACTTCTGGTTTTGAATTTATTATACTACTAGTCTAAAAGCCAGTGTATACGGCCAAGGTCCGGGTAATGTTAACCCTTTGAGTGCCAGAGGGGTATGCAATGCATTGCTTTGCAATACGTTGTGTACCCCTCTGGCACTCAAAGAGTTAAGAGGCCGCTACCTCACTGTTTCATGCGATGCAGTCTTGCATTGCCTCACTCACGCCATGCAATCATGCTCAGTAGAGACTGCCCGAACGTCTCTACTGCTCATGACTGCATCGTGACAAACATCCTAGCGAATTATTAAATAGGTGGTGCAACATGGCGAGTAGCTATTCTGGGGCCAGCTTTTAATATTCTCCAGAAGCATTAAAGGGGAACTACCACCCCGCAAAAACTGTATGTTAATTAAGTCTTCATCTGCCGACTAGCTGCTTAGTAGCGCTAGTCGCCAGAAATATTACCTGGTTTCAAAGATTTTCTACTTATTCGGAGGCTGACAGTGGCAGGAAGAATGGATATCTTGCCATAGTGACGTCCGTGCGCCTGCGCTGTCAGTCCCTTTTGGAGCCAGCTGAAGACTTAATTAACATACAGTTTTTGCGGGGTGGTAGTTCCCCTTTAAAGGGATAGTAATACTTAAAATGTAAAAAAAAATATGTTGTAGGGTTTATCCCCCTGAGTAAAACAAGGCTACTCCCACTGCTGAAAGCTGTTTCATTCAAAAGTTATTAATTTTCAAAGTTGAATTTTTTAGGTGCAATATCACAGTGGCCTGAAATTGTACAGTGACGCTGTTGCTACACGATCCTATGTACAGCTCTGGTCAGTTGACCATAAATCTCCATAGGATGGATATTCAGTGTTTTAATAAATAAATCTCATAACCTTAAATATGTATAGTAATATTGGATATGGTTATTGCGAATGGGCAGGCACTATCAATCAGAAAATCTGTGACTCACTGGAGAGCCACATGTTTTGTTTTCTATAGTGAATGTTTATTTCTTCTGCTAAAAATTATATATGTCTTGTAACAGGATTATATAACCTTCTGCTTGTTTTCTGTGCAGCAGTTTGTTATTAGAAGGTGTGGGAAGGAACATAGAATAGGGAAGCTTTGGAGATGGTTTAATACGTATAGTTATAATTGCATATATTTTCAATACATGTTTTATAGTAGCTTAGTACATGTTTCATTGATTCAAAGTATCTCCCATTAAAGGAGAGGGTGGAGACCCCTGATCTAGAACAATGTAACAGAACACAGTATTCTATTCTATCTGGTAACGCTCCTCTATTTGATGATTTGTTCTGTTTGTGAATATTGGACCATACTTTATTTGCAATTACGTTCACTTGAAAGTAAATAAACAGAAAAGATGTGAGTTTGGAGAAACTTTGTCACCTGTAGAGTGGTGGGTCAAGCTAATATTGATCATCTTTTAACTTTATAACTATATCTGCTGGCTCAGTGGGCAGGACTTGTAATAGAGTGAGGCCAGTGGAAGCTCTCACTACATTGGAGCTTTATACAGGGGTAGGACAATAGCTGAGCTCCTGAAATTTTACTTCTAGTTGCTAAATTTGGAGAATATTCTCTAGAGAGCAAGGTACACCCAGGACATACTTGAAAAAGAGGAACGTCTCATTGTAATCTTCCCAGTAAAACACCTTCTAAATACAATAAGTAAAATAACATTATAGAGATCAAATATTCCATTTAAATCAATGAAAATGTTTGTCCACTATGGTGTGGTTGGTTTGCCCCAGAATTGCTCCAGGGCTTCTCAATCTCAATATATTTTTTTTTTAGTTGATACCCCATCTTTGACAGTTTTGCATTGCAATGCGATGGAGACCTTTCTAGCATTCAAGGGCTTAAATGTTCCATTTAAAGCAATGACAATGGTTACTTACCATTTTTTTAGACATAGGGTTCTTAGCATTCAATGGGGTTAAAAGCTCCAGTTAAATCAGCTGGGATTTTTTATTTGTGTCCTACAATGCAATTGCTTTGCCCCAGAAATGCTCCTGTTTTGTCTTTTGTGCATATAGTCCTACTTGGTTTTGGCCAAAATGTATCAAGGAGCAAAATGACCTTGTATTAGCTATAATGCTGTTCCCTACCTCTTTGATGCGATCATTGTTGGACATTGTCTGGTATTCAACAATGATCGATTGTATTTCCCTATTCTGAATAAGTGAGAAAAAGAAATACAAAGAAATTCTGCTGTAAATATCTCACACATATGCATAATATATTGCTTTGTCTGCCCCTATTCATTACAATTGGGATCCGCCAGGCTTATGCTGGCAGATAACATGTACAAATCTATCTGGCCATCGCTCTTTCATCAATGAGTGGTGGTCAGATGCAATCCGGTCATTGCTGAACAGGTGAATGGCTACAAGAAAATCTTAGTGGCCCTTCTGATTTTTTCCTGCTCTTTAAGTCAAGATATAACATTGTCAGTAATCTTAAACATTATGTCCGAGAAGAAGGACATGACAAGCTCTGTCCACTGCACATTGTACTCTTAACCCTTTCAGGATCAGAGTGCTGTGCAATGCATTGTGCCACCTTCTGTCCCTTAACCCTTGGAGTGCCAGAGGGGTGCGCAACTCATTGCTTTGCAATGCGTTGCATACCCCTCTGACACTCAAAGGGTTAATCCTTTGAGTGCCAGAGGGACGTGCAACACATTGCTTTGTAATGCACTGGGTACTCCACTGATAGTGAAAGGATTAAAGTGGACCTGTTACCTAAGCAACATTTAGTCTTATTAAATGTATTTATTTAAAGGGATAGTAATGTCTTACATGGATAAAAAGTAATATTGTAGATAATCCAAAAAGAAATTGATCGGTGCACGTCCTATATCTCAAACCTTTATGGTTTGAGAGATATAACATTTTAAAGTTCTCCTCTCACTGATGTCAGCTGTAACTCTGACAGCAGGAGATGCATGTTGGCCAACTCGAGGTGGCCCTTCAGCAAAGCCGAGATACCGAAATCTAAAAATAAATACTTTATTGGAATGGTCTACAACGGTCTACAATCTCCTGCTGTCAGCTTAAAGCTGACGTCAGGGAAAGGGGAGGGAACTTTAAAATGTTTTATATATATACTAGTCTAAAAGCCAGTGTACATGGGCCAAGGTCCGAGCGATGTTAAGAGGTCAGTCCTGCTCTGCGTCCTGCCGCCAACGCAGTCATGCACTGTAGAGACTGCTCGAAAGCACAGAATGCTCCCAGCACAGAACTCCCATCATTATGTGCATTCGGGCAGTCTCTACTGAGCATGACAGCTTCTGACAAACATCCTAGCAAATTATATATATATACTTGCACTGATTGATTTCTTTTTGGATTATCTACAATATTACTTTTTATTCATGTAAGACATTACTAACCCTTTAAACTGCCTATAACGTGTACTTTTGTTTTGCAAACAAGTTAAAAGTTTTATATATTTTGGGTTTTTACTCTGGGGAATCTAATGTCAGCAGAGCTTTGTTCTCTGACTATGTCAGATAAATAATGCATCATTAATTACTCACACGCCCAAAAATCCCCTTTCACCACCTCCTTAGGCAACTAAAAACTCTAAGTTTCTGCAAGACGGAGAAATAAATTAACAAGAAAAATCAGGCAAATCTTTTTAAAGTGGAAATACCACCTGAAAAAAACTTTAGCTTAAATAACTCCCCATCTGGAGACTAGCTGCTTAGTAGTGCTAGTCGCCAGAATTATTACCTTGTTAAATAGATGTATCCTTTCTTCCCAGGCTGATAGCAGAACGGAGAGCAGATATCTTGCCATAGTGGCATCTGCGCGCCTGTGATGTCAGTCCCTTCTGGAGCCGAACGGCTCCTAGCAACGCCTCCTAGAGCCAGCTGGGACTGACAGCGCAGGCGTGCCCGGGAAGAAATGGTACATCTACTTAAAAAGGTAATAATTCTGGCGACTAGTGCTACTAAAAAGCTAGTCGCCAGATGAAGAGTTATTTAAGCTAAAGTTTTTTTCAGGTGGTAGTTCCACTTTAAGACAGAAGCAGCTCCCACTGAGGCGATGACTTGGAAAGGTGATTATTCCTCTTAACCTCTTAAGAACCAGATGATGTGCTATGACCGTCACTGTCCTTATACCCTTAAGGACCGGTGACGGTCATAGCACGTCACATACTTTTTACGTACAGAGCTCTACCGGGAGCCCTGTAAGTAAAAACAGGGCCTAAAAGTGGTGCGCTGGTACATGTAACAGGTCACGTGTATGGGCACATCTGCAAGGATCAAAGTGGTCCTTAAGGGAAGGTAACTTCCCTGGACCACTGCTCCTTAAGGGGTTAAGTAGGTTGATGAATGCTGTCTGCTTCAGTCTGAGAAAACTTCCAGCAACTCTCATGTCCGCCTCCATGGATAGGATATCGGTGACTGATTGAAGATGTTATCTCTTGAACAAAGCTACAATTCATCGAGGCCATTATAATTTTCTAGCCATCATAAGGTAAAAGGGGGTAATATCAGAAGGGGTTACTGTCCCTTTAAGCTCTTGAGTGCCAGAGAGATCTGCAACACTTTGCAGAGCAGTGAATTGCACCCGAGCGCTCAAATGGTTCAACAAAACGTAATTCTGCCTAAGGTAGGCTAAACTTGATTTCCTATAAATCTTTCTTATCTCCTTTTCATTCCTCACGGCACTTCTGTAAATTGTTGATGCAAAGAACCAGGTACGATAAGTAAAGATTTCAAGAGAAAATAAACATATGCATGAGTGTAATTATTTCCTTTTAAATAAGCTAAACATGTTTTCTTAAAATATTTACTTAAAATGTAAATAGAATGAATTGTAACATGGTAATTGTGTGCTCAATGCATCCTTGCCCAAGATGTTCTATGTTATTGCCATTTAACAGAGAACGGTTAAGGGAACTTCCGGTGTCCCAGAGGAGTAAGGATGCAATCAATAAACCTGCCAGCTTACTCCAGGTCAGAAGTGAGATAATGATCCTGGCCTGATTCTCTATTCCCAGTGGCTCATCTAGATTATTATATCACTATTCATTTTGAATGGCAAGCCAGCTACTGGCATATTCATGCCACTGTTTTCTTTGCTAGCTGCAGCTGATTTCTGCAGACTTCATATCTGACATCAAGTATTGCTATATAATGTGCTAGTATTATTGTTAAACTTACTTTGTGACTTTACATATTCTACAAGCACTTAATATATATAGTTACATTGCCTATATGTTCTGTTTATTCTTTTATTATCTACTTTATTATCTATTTTATTATATTTTTGTTACATCTGTATGTCCCCTGACAGTGAGCTCCCTGGATCTCTGTTTCCAAGAGAGGTTCTGTCAGTGACTGTGAAAAAAGGAATAGAGAAATAATATAAAAGTATTCCATCTGTGCTGAGTGCTCTGTATGCTGTATGTAATAGCCTGGATGCAATCTTTTTGAGGCACTGATAGTCAGGGTCATATTAGACGGGTGCCAAGGACGCAATGCATCTGGCCCCTCTATGTAAAGTGCTGCTGGTGGGAAGATCAGGCAGATCTCCCTAACTGGTCAGCTGAGGTTTGTGCTTCCTCTGGCACAGACCTTGTCTCCATCTCCTTCTCTGTGCACGGACATCTGATAATGCAGAGCTCTTGGATATGACATTATATCTCAGCACTTTGTATTATTGGATGACGTAAGGACCACAAGGGAGCTGGTGATACAGGTCTGCTCCGAAGAAGACACAGACCTCTTTCACATTCCAGACCACTGGACCACCACAGATGAGCCCCTCCTCCAGCAAAGGTAGGCAAGTAGGAGGGGGGCCTTAGGAAAGGGGGGATAGACTGAGGGGGCAAGAAAAAGGTGGAATCAGAGAAGGTGGGAGAGAAGAATGAGGAAACAGAGTAGTGCCGAGAGAAAAAAGAGAAAACAGTGAGTGGGGAGAAAAATGGGGAAACAACACAGTGATGGGGAGAAAAAGAAACAGAGTGGTGAAGAGAAAGAGTGGGAAATAAACAGTGGTGGAGAGAGAAAGAGGGGAAAGCCAAGTGGTGGGAGAGAAAAAAGAGGGACAACAGACTGGAGGGTGAGAAAAAGACGGAAACAGACTGGGGAGAGAAAAAAGAGGGAACAGACTGATGGAGAGGAAAAGAGGGAAGCAAATTCAGGGGGGAAGAGGGGGAAATGCACTGGGGGAGAGAAAGAGGGATAAATGGAATGGGGTGAGAAAGTGAGGGGGATGGACTGGGGGAGAGAAAGAGGGGAAAGCAAACAGAGTGGTGGGGAAAGAAAGAGGGGGAAAACAGACTGGGAGAGAGAAAAAGAAGGTAACAGACTCGAAGGAGATAAAAAGAGGGAAACAGATGGGGGAGGAGAAAAGATGGAAACAGACTGTGGGACAAAGAAAAAGGGTGAGATGGGCTGGGGTAAAGAAAGAGGCAGAATCAGACTGGGCAGGGAAAAGGAGGAGGCTGGAGAAGGGGCATATGTGGTTCAGTGATTTCTAGTGAACAATGGAAGGCTGACGTGTCATGTGTAATTCTGTCTACTAGTGCACAGCAGAACAATGCTGGAATGTCAGTGTGTGTGAGGTTTCTGACTACCAGTGGACAGTGGAACAATGTTGCTGTGAATGCTTTCACAACGGGGAATTCTGATGGAATCAGAAAGAGGGGCTAAAGAAGAGAAAGGGATCAAACATATTAAAAAAGGAGATGAGGAGAAAAAAGAGGGCTGTTGGACAAGGGAAGAGAGAAGGGGGAAATAGGGGGAGTGGAGAAAAAATGGGTGAAAGAGAAGATAAAAGACTAGAGGAGACAGGAAAATGACTGGTGTGGAAATGTAATGGTGTATTGCCTTGCTGGTCTTATATAATGGTACATTATTATCTTGCTAGTCTCATAAAACTGTGTATTGACCTGCTGGTTTCAATTGCATATTGCTCTGCTGGTCTCATGTAATAGAAATTGCTCTGTTGGTTTCCTATAATGGTGCATTGCCCTGCTGGTCTACTGTAATGTTTCATTGCCCTGCTCTGCTTCCGGTAGTAACATATTGCTCTGCTCTGTCTCCTGTAGTTGTTTGGGAGAGTGTATGTTTATATGGATTATCTGAGCCAATGCTGGGGGTACAGTTTATGGTTCTATGATTAGTGTGGGGCAAGACTGGGGGGACAGTGTGTGGTTCTATGGTTAATATGGGTTGTGGCTGATAAAAAGCAGCACTTTTTGCTGGGATTCCCACTAGTGATGAGCGAGCATGCTTGGCCGAAGCTCGGTTCGGCTCGAGCATCGCTCTGCTCGGCACATGGCGGTACTCGTACGAGTACCACATGTGCTCGCCCGCCATGTTCGGGTCTCCTCCCCGCACGTTTCGGGGAGGCTCTGACATCAGTGTAATGCCAGCAGCCATGTTGGCTGTTGGCATTACACTGATTGGCTGGCCAGAACCCGTGATCGGATGCTGTATAGCACCCGACCAGCGAGTTCGGCTCAGTCTTAGCCAGGGAGAGATGAGGATAGGAAGGGAAAGTCAGTGTAGGCAGAAAAAAAGTTTTGGAACACTATATCAAGACCCAAAAGTCCTTTTTAGGACTGTTGTGTGTGGGGGCAGCATTTATATTTTGTTTGGGGGGGGCACAATTTCATTTTTTTTTGTGGGTGGGGATATTTAGGTGACATTGTACTAGGTGCACAGGGACAAATATTGTACAACGCAGCGACAAAAAGGGCCATTTTAAACGTGTGCCTAGCCATAGATTATTGTCACATTCTGTTTAGTGTGCAAATTGACAAATTAACGTCACATATTCCGTTCACTGTGCCTAGCCGCAGATTAGCGTCACATTCTGTTTAGTGTGCCTAGCCGCAGATTAGCGTCACATTCTGTTTAGTGTGCAAATTTCAAAAATAAACGTCACATATTCCGTTCACTGTGCCTAGCCGCAGATTAGCGTCACATTCTGTTTAGTGTGCCTAGCAGCAGATTAGCGTCACATTCTGTTTAGTGTGCAAATTTCAAAAATAAACGTCACATATTCCGTTCACTGTGCCTAGCCGCAGATTAGCGTCACATTCTGTTTAGTGTGCCTAGCCGCAGATTATTTTCACATTCTGTTTAGTGTGCAAATTTCAAAAATAAACGTCACATATTCCGTTCACTGTGCCTAGCCGCAGATTAGCGTCACATTCTGTTTAGTGTGCCTAGCCGCAGATTATTTTCACATTCTGTTTAGTGTGCAAATTTCAAAAATAAACGTCACATATTCCGTTCACTGTGCCTAGCCGCAGATTAGCGTCACATTCTGTTTAGTGTGCCTAGCCGCAGATTAGCGTCACATTCTGTTTAGTGTGCAAATTTCAAAAATAAACGTCACATATTCCGTTCACTGTGCCTAGCCGCAGATTAGCGTCACATTCTGTTTAGTGTGCCTAGCCGCAGATTAGCATCACATTCTGTTTAGTGTGCCTAGCCGCAGATTAGCGGCACATATTCCGTTTAATATGAAGAAGGCGGGTAAAAAGGGACGGGGAAGTGGACGTGATCCTGAGAGTTCAGGGCGCGGGTCAGGACGCGTAGAAACTGTGCCTGGTGCCAGAGCACAAGACAGAAAGACATCCACCATACCTAGCTTCATGTCTCAGTTTACAGGGCGTCGAAGGACATCACTCTCAAGGTCAGACCACTGCGAACAGGTGGTCGGTTGGATTTCAGCTGATACTGCTTCCAGTCGGTTAAGCACCACCCTGTCTTCCACCAAGTCCACTCTCAGTAGCCAAGAGTCTGGTCAACATAATCCTCACCCTGATCATCCTTCCTCCCACCATAGAGGGTCTGGCCAAAGAAGTGATCCCACACTGGGATATAGTGAGGAGCTCGTCTCATCACCAATCCTTCATTTGAACCTCTCTCCAAGCACGCTTGCAGAGGAACATGAGATCTTGTGCCCTGATTCACAACCTCTAGAGGGTACCCAATCACAAGAAGATGACAGAGGGGAACGGCATTTAAGGTCAAAGGAAGTGGATGATGATGATGATGAGACACAGTTGCCATCAAATCAACCACTATTACTGTCTCAAGACCTTGATGAGGAGGATGATACACAGTTGTCAATGACTGAGTATGTGGTGGGATCAAGAAATGAGGAGGATGATCAGAGTGAGGAAGTGGAGGAGGACTTGGTGGACGATGAGGTGACTGACCCCACCTGGGAAGGTGGAGAGCCGAGCGATGACAGCAGTCCTGAGGGTGAGCCATCTGCAGCACCGCAACAGGCTGGAAGAGGCAGTGGTGTGGCTAAAGAAAGAAGGCGGACCGCACCAAACCGGCCCGCAAATGTTCCACGGAGCACCCCCTTGCGTAAATCTCCCTTGCCAAGGGCTAGGTGTTCCGCGGTATGGCGTTTTTTTAAGGAAAGTGCGGACGACAAAAAAATTGCAGTTTGCAACCTGTGCCACACCAGAATGAGCCGAGGCATGAACAATATAGAAACCTCACCACCACCAGCATGATCCGAAACATGGCATCCAAGCACCGTAATAAGTGGGAGGAACGCCAGGATCGCCAATCTGTGTCTGCAGGCCACACCACTGCCTCCTCTTCCCCTGTTTTCGGTGCCGGCCAATCGCCTGTCGAAGGCGCAGGCCCGCATACCTCCCGCCCTGCACCTGTACCATCTGAAGCACCATCAGCGACCACATCCACTTCCCTGTCCCAGCGCAGCGTCCAAATGTCGTTACCCCAGGCATTTGAGCGCAAGCGAAAATACCCAGCCACCCACCCACAGGCCATAGCACTAACCTCACACCTTTCCAAATTACTGGCCATCGAAATGCTGCCATTTAGGCTTGTGGAGACTGAGTCCTTCCGCAGCCTGATGGCAGCAGCTGTCCCTCGGTACGCAGTCCCCAGCCGCCACTACTTTTCCCGGTGTGCCGTCCCCGCCTTACACCACCATGTGTCCCGTAACATCACCTGTGCCCTGACCAACGCAGTTACTGGGAAGGTCCACTTAACGACTGACACATGGACAAGTGCTTGTGGCCAGGGACGCTACATTTCCCTGACGGCACACTGGGTGAATGTCGTGGAGGCTGGGAGCGACTCGGACCCTGGGATGGCACAGGTGCTACCCACGCCGAGGATTGCGGGCCCTACCTCCATCAGGGTTTCCGCCAGCACCTACGTTATTGGCTCCTCCTCCTCCTCCTCCGTTTCCACCTCTGAATTCTCTGCGCGCAGCGCCACTCACCCATCAGCCGGTAGATGGAAGCAGTGTAGCACTGCAGTGGGGAAGCGTCAACAGGCCGTGCTGAAGCTGATCTGCCTTGGGGACAAACAGCACACGGCCTCAGAGCTGTTGCAGGGGATTAGTCACCAGACCGAGCAGTGGTTCTCGCCACTCAACCTGCAACCAGGCATGGTTGTGTGTTATAATGGGCGTAACTTGGTGGCGGCTTTGGAGCTCGGCAAGCTCACACACGTACCATGCCTAGCGCATGTATTTAATTTAGTGGTTCAGCGATTTCTAAAAACCTACCCCAATTTGCATGATCTCTTGACCAAGGTGCGCCGCGTGTGTGCACATTTCCGTAAGTCATCTACAGCTTCAGCCGGCCTGTTGAAGCTGCAGCAGCGCTTACAATTGCCAGCTCACCGGCTGCTGTGTGACGTGAGCACGCGCTGGAACTCCACCTTCCACATGTTGGCCCGGCTTTGTGAGCAGCAGAGGGCAGTAGTGGAGTACCAGCTGTTACACGGTCGTCGCCTCTCCGTTAGTGTTGAGCGAGCATGCTCGGCCGATGCTCGGATCGGCTCGAGCATCGCTCTGCTCGGCACATGGCGGTACTCGTACGAGTACCGCATGTGCTCGCCCGCCATGTTCGGGTCTCCTCCCCGCACGTTTTGCGGCTGCTGCGCAGCCAATAAACGTGCAGGGAGGCTCTGACATCGGTGTAATGCCAGCAGCCATGTTGGCTGCTGGCATTACACTGATTGGCTGGCCAGAACCCGTGGTCGGGTGCTGTATAGCACCTGACCATCGAGTTCGGCTCAGTCTGAGCCAGGGAGAGCTGAGGATAGGAAGGGAAAGGCAGTGTAGGGAGGAAAAAAAAAAAATTGTGAAAAAAAAGAACCAAAAGTCCTTTTTAGGACTACTGTGTGTGGGGGCAGCAGGTTATTTTGTGTGGGGGGAAAAAAACAAAAAAAAAAAAAAAAAAAAATATTCTGTTTAGTGTGAAAAGTTGCAGATTAGAGCACATTCTGTTTAGTGTGCACAGTTGCAGATTAGAGCACATTCTGTTTAGTGTGCAAAGTTGCAGATTAGAGCACATTCTGTTTAGTGTGCAAAGTTGCAGATTAGAGCACATTCTGTTTAGTGTGCAAAGTTGCAGATTAGAGCACATTCTGTTAAGTCTTCAAACTAAAATATCAAAGTCACATATTCCATTCAGTGTGCGTCGCCGCAGTTTAGCAGCACATTCTGTGTACTGTGCAGAGTTGCAGAATAGGAAGAAATACTGTTAAGTTTTCAAACTCAAATATTAAAGTCACATATTCCATTCAGTGTGCTTCGCCGCAGTTTAGCAGCACATTCTGTGTACTCTGCAGAGTTGCAGAATAGTAAGAAATAGTGTTAAGTTTTCAAACTCAAATATCAAAGTCACATATTCCATTCAGTGTGTATCACCGCCGTTTAGCAGCCTATTCTGTGTACTCTGCACAGTTGCAGAATAGTAAGAAATACTGTTAAGTTTTCAAACTCAAATATCAAAGTCACATATTCCATTCAGTGTGTATCACCGCCGTTTAGCAGCCTATTCTGTGTACTCTGAACAGTTGCAGAATAGTAAGAAATACTGTTAAGTTTTCAAACTCAAATATCAAAGTCACATATTCCATTCAGTGTGTATCACCGCCGTTTAGCAGCCTATTCTGTGTACTCTGAACAGTTGCAGAATAGTAAGAAATACTGTTAAGTTTTCAAACTCAAATATTAAAGTCACATATTCCATTCAGTGTGTTTCACCGCCGTTTAGCAGCCTATTCTGTGTACTCTGTACAGTTGCAGAATAATAAGAAATACTGTTAAGTTTTCAAACTCAAATATTAAAGTCACATATTCCATTCAGTGTGTTTCACCGCCGTTTAGCAGCCTATTCTGTGTACTCTGTACAGTTGCAGAATAATAAGAAATACTGTTAAGTTTTCAAACTCAAATATTAAAGTCACATATTCCATTCAGTGTGTATCACCGCCGTTTAGCAGCCTATTCTGTGTACTCTGCAGAGTTGCAGAATAGTAAGAAATACTGTTAAGTTTTCAAACTCAAATATTAAAGTCACATATTCCATTCAGTGTGTTTCACCGCCGTTTAGCAGCCTATTCTGTGTACTCTGCACAGTTGCAGAATAGTAAGAAATACTGTTAAGTTTTCAAACTCAAATATTAAAGTCACATATTCCATTCAGTGTGTTTCACCGCCGTTTAGCAGCCTATTCTGTGTACTCTGTACAGTTGCAGAATAATAAGAAATACTGTTAAGTTTTCAAACTCAAATATTAAAGTCACATATTCCATTCAGTGTGTATCACCGCCGTTTAGCAGCCTATTCTGTGTACTCTGAACAGTTGCAGAATAGTAAGAAATACTGTTAAGTTTTCAAACTCAAATATTAAAGTCACATATTCCATTCAGTGTGTTTCACCGCCGTTTAGCAGCCTATTCTGTGTACTCTGCAGAGTTGCAGAATAGTAAGAAATACTGTTAAGTTTTCAAACTCAAATATTAAAGTCACATATTCCATTCAGTGTGTTTCACCGCCGTTTAGCAGCCTATTCTGTGTACTCTGCAGAGTTGCAGAATAGTAAGAAATACTGTTAAGTTTTCAAACTCAAATATTAAAGTCACATATTCTGTGTAAGATGAAGAAGGCGGGTAAAAAGGGACGGGGAAGTGGACGTGATCCTGAAAGTTCAGGGCGCGGGTCAGGACGCGGAGAAACTGTGCCTGGTGCCAGAGCACAAGAAAGAAAGACATCCACCATACCTAGCTTCATGTGTAATTTTACAGGGCGTCGCAGGACATCACTCTCGAGGTCCGACCACTGCGAACAGGTGGTCGGTTGGATGACAGCTGATACTGCTTCCAGTCGGTTAAGCACCACCCTGTCTTCCACCAAGTCCACTCTCAGTAGCCAAGAGTCTGGTCAAAATAATCCTCACTCTGATCATCCTTCCTCCCACCATACACGGTCTGGTCAAAGAAGTGATCCCACACTGGGATATAGTGAGGAGCTCGTCTCATCACCAATCCTTCATTTGACCCTCTCTCCAAGCACGCTTGCAGAGGAACATGACATCTTGTGCCCTGATTCACAACCTCTAGAGGCTACCCAATCACAAGAAGATGACAGATGTGAACGGCATTTAAGGTCAAAGGAAGTAGTGGATGATGATGATGATGATGAGACACAGTTGCCATTAAATCAACCACTATTTCCGTCTCAAGACCTTGTTGAGGAGAATGTTATACAGTTGTCAATGACTGAGTATGTGGTGGGATCAAGACTTGAGGAGGATGATCAGAGTGAGGAAGTGGAGGAGGACTTGGTGGACGATGAGGTGACTGACCCCACCTGGGAAGGTGTAGAGCCGAGCGATGTCAGCAGTCCTGAGGGTGAGCCATCTGCAGCACCGCAACAGGCTGGAAGAGGCAGTGGTGTGGCTACAGAAAGAAGGCGGACCGCACCAAACCGGCCCGCAAATGTTCCACGGAGCACCCCCTTGCGTAAATCTACCTTGCCAAGGGGTAGGTGTTCCGCGGTATGGCGTTTTTTTAAGGAAAGTGCGGACGACAAAAGAATTGTAGTTTGCAACCTGTGCCACACCAGAATGAGCCGAGGCATGAACACTAGAAACCTCACCACCACCAGCATGATCCGACACATGGCATCCAAGCACCGTAGTAAGTGGGAGGAACGCCTGGATCGCCCATCTGTGTCTGCAGGCCACACCACTGCCTCCTCTTCCCCTGTTTTCGGTGCCGGCCAATCGCCTGTCGAAGGCGCAGGCCCGCATACCTCCCGCCCTGCACCTGTACCATCTGAAGCACCATCAGCGACCACATCCACTTCCCTGTCCCAGCACAGCGTCCAAATGTCGTTACCCCAGGCATTTGAGCGCAAGAGAAAGTACCCAGCCACCCACCCACAGGCCATAGCACTAACCTCACACCTTTCAAAATTACTGGCCATCGAAATGCTGCCATTTAGGCTTGTGGACACTGAGTCCTTCCGCAGCCTGATGGCAGCAGCTGTCCCTCGGTACGCGGTCCCCAGCCGCCACTACTTTTCCCGGTGTGCCATCCCCGCATTACACCACCATGTGTCCCGTAACATCACCCGTGCCCTGACCAACGCAGTTACTGGGAAGGTCCACTTAACGACTGACACATGGACAAGTGCTTGTGGCCAGGGACGCTACATTTCCCTGACGGCACACTGGGTGAATGTCGTGGAGGCTGGGAGCGACTCGGACCCTGGGATGGCACGGGTGCTACCCACGCCGAGGATTGCGGGCCCTACCTCCATCAGGGTTTCCACCAGCACCTACGTTATTGGCTCCTCCTCCTCCGTTTCCACCTCCGAATTCTCTACACACAGCGCCACTCCCCCATCAGCCAGTAGCTGGAAGCAGTGTAGCACTGCAGTGGGGAAGCGTCAACAGGCCGTGCTGAAGCTGATCTGCCTTGGGGACAAACAGCACACGGCCTCAGAGCTGTTGCAGGGGATTAGTCACCAGACCGAGCAGTGGCTCTCGCCACTCAACCTGCAACCAGGCATGGTTGTGTGTGATAATGGGCGTAACTTGGTGGCGGCTTTGGAGCTCGGCAAGCTCACACACGTACCATGCCTAGCGCATGTATTTAATTTAGTGGTGCAGCGATTTCTAAAAACCTACCCCAATGTGCATGATCTCTTGACCAAGGTGCGCCGCGTGTGTGCACATTTCCGTAAGTCATCAACAGCTTCAGCCGGCCTGTTGAAGCTGCAGCAGCGCTTACAATTGCCAGCTCACCGGCTGCTGTGTGACGTGAGCACGCGCTGGAACTCCACCTTCCACATGTTGGCCCGGCTTTGTGAGCAGCAGAGGGCAGTAGTGGAGTACCAGCTGTTACACGGTCGTCGCCTCTCCGTTCAACTTCCTGTAATCAGAAGTGAGGAGTGGGAATGGATGTCAGACCTCTGCGAGGTTTTACGCAATTTTGAGGAATCGACACAGATGGTGAGCGGCGATAACGCTATTATCAGTGTAACCATCCCACTTCTGTGTCTACTGAAACGCTCGCTGCTCACAATTAAAACCGACGCTTTGCATGTGGAAGAGGTGGAAATGGGGGAGGAAGAGCTTACACAAGGTGATAGCCAGAGCACCCTCACTTCGTCTTCTCAGCGACAATTGGAGGAGGCGGAGGAGGAGGAGGAGGAGGAGGAGGAAGACACGGTTGCCTCCGCTACAGAGGGTAGCCATGGAACTTTAGTTCCATCTCTTCAGCGTGGGTGGGCAGAAGAGGAGGAAGAGGATGAGGATATTGAGAGTCATCCTCCTGGTGAGGACAGCGAAATCTTGACTGTTGGTACTCTGGCACACATGGCTGACTTTATGTTAGGCTGCCTTTCCCGTGACCCACGCGTTATACGCATTTTAAACAACACGGATTACTGGGTGTTCACCCTTCTGGACCCCCGCTACAAAGAGAATTTCTCATCTCTCATTCCTCCGGTGGAGAGGACAAGCAAAATGGTGCAATACCAGAAGGTTCTTGTCGAAAAATTGCTCCAAAATTTTCCATCTGACAACGCTGGCGGCAGAGTACGTGCTACCTTGGCCAACCGAGAAGGGGAGAAAAGGGGAGCACACAGCAGTTCCGACAAAGGCAGGGCAACACTCTCCAAGGCGTGGGACACCTTCATGACACCCCGCCAGCACCCTCACCCTGATGCGCAGCCTAGTGTCACAAGGAGGGAAAAGTTTTGGAAGATGGTGAAGGAGTACGTAGCAGACCGTGTCAGCGTCCTCAATGATCCCTCTGTGCCTTACAACTACTGGGTGTCCAAGCTGGACACGTGGTATGAACTGGCACTCTACGCCTTGGAGGTGCTGGCCTGCCCTGCCGCCAGCGTTCTGTCTGAGCGGGTATTTAGTGCTGCTGGTGGCATCATAACAGATAAGCGTATCCGCCTTTCCACCGACAATGCTGATAGGTTGACACTTATAAAAATGAACAAGGCCTGGATTTCCCCTGACTTCTCCACTCCACTGGAGGAAAGCCCCGGGGGAACATAAACTCACTTTATATATGTTATTTACAATGATGGGAATACTCTGTATTCCCATTCACCCCTTCCACCCAAAAAACGGGTATATGGTTGACTCTTAATCTTCTCATCCTCCTCCTCCTCTTCCATATGCCCTGTGCTATAATTTTTATATAGGGCCAGCTCACCAGCGGGCCCTGTGATATAATTTTTATATAGGGCCAGCTCACCAGCGGGCCCTGTGATATAATTTTTATATAGGGTCAGCTCACCAGCGGGCCCTGTTTGCCAATTTTTATATAGGTCAGCTCACCAGCGGGCCTTCTCATATAATGTTTTATTGGGTCAGCTCTCTAGCGGGCCCTCTCATATAATGTTTTATAGCGTCAGCTCACTAGCGGGCCTTCGCATATAATGTTTAGGATGGTCAGCTCTGCAGCAGACCCTCACCCATAATGTTTTAGATGGTCAGCTCAGCGCACGTTTCCCTCTTAATCATGGCCTCAGTTCAATAAAATCAAGGAATTTTTGGAAGAATTTGTCTCTGTGCACGTTTCCCTCTTAATCATGGCCTCAGTTCTGAAAATCAAGGAAATTTTTGGGAGAATTTGCCTCTGTGCACGTTTCCCTCTTAATCATGGCCTCAGTTCTGAAAATCAAGGAAATTTTTGGGAGAATTTGCCTCTGCGCACGTTTCCCTCTTAATCATGGCCTCAGTTCTGAAAATCAAGGAAATTTTTGGGAGAATTTGCCTCTGCGCACGTTTCCCTCTTAATCATGGCCTCAATTCTGAAAATCAAGGAAATTTTTGGTAGAATTTGCCTCTGCGCACGTTTCCCTCTTAATCATGGCCTCAGTTCTGAAAATCAAGGAAATTTTTGGGAGAATTTGCCTCTGCGCACGTTTCCCTCTTAATCATGGCCTCAGTTCAGAAAAATCGAGGACATTTTTGGGAGAATTTGCAGATGATATACAAGTAAATATACAGCAAATACTGTTTGGTAACAATTTTTCGCCTAAAGTCGTTTTTATCTGCCTTTTTGTGTGTTTTACGGTCAGTCTGTAAAAATGGCGTACTACGGGCGAAAGATCGTTCCCAGCAGCGACGTTGGAGTCCAAGATGCATCCAGACATCCTCCCTATGCTGTCCCTGAACCATTTCTGTAGTGTTTCCATCTTTTTCTGCCCTTTTCCTATGGACCAGGCACCCTCCCCTCATCAGAGCAGGGGGTGCCTGGTGTAATGCTCGAGTCCTCCCATTGACTTCAATGGGGCTCGGGTGCTCGGCCGAGCACTCGAGCCTCAGGGGGTGCTCGGTCAGAGCACCCGAACACCCGAGCATTGGGGTGCTCGCTCATCACTACTCTCCGTTCAACTTCCTGTAATCAGAAGTGAGGAGTGGGAATGGATGTCAGACCTCTGTGAGGTTTTACGCAATTTTGAGGAATCGACACAGATGGTGAGCGGCGATAACGCTATTATCAGTGTAACCATCCCACTTCTGTGTCTACTGAAATGCTCGCTGCTCACAATTAAAACCGACGCTTTGCATGTGGAAGAGGTGGAAATGGGGGAGGAAGAGCTTACACAAGGTGATAGCCAGAGCACCCTCACTTCGTCTTCTCAGCGACAATTGGAGGAGGCGGAGGAGGAGGAGGAGGAGGAGGAAGACACGGTTGCCTCCGCTACAGAGGGTAGCCATGGAACTTTAGTTCCATCTCTTCAGCGTGGGTGGGCAGAAGAGGAGGAAGAGGATGAGGAGATTGAGAGTCATCCTCCTGGTGAGGACAGCGAAATCTTGCCTGTTGGTACTCTGGCGCACATGGCTGACTTTATGTTAGGCTGCCTTTCCCGTGACCCACGCGTTATACGCATTTTAGACAACACGGATTACTGGGTGTTCACCCTTCTGGACCCCCGCTACAAAGAGAATTTCTCATGTCTCATTCCTCCGGTGGAGAGGACAAGCAAAATGGTGCAATACCAGAAGGTTCTTGTCGAAAAATTGCTCCAAAATTTTCCATCTGACAACGCTGGCGGCAGAGTACGTGCTACCTTGGCCAACCGAGAAGGGGAGAAAAGGGGAGCACACAGCAGTTCCGACAAAGGCAGGGCAACACTCTCCAAGGCGTGGGACACCTTCATGACACCCCGCCAGCACCCTCACCCTGATGCGCAGCCTAGTGTCACAAGGAGGGAAAAGTTTTGGAAGATGGTGAAGGAGTACGTAGCAGACCGTGTCAGCGTCCTCAATGATCCCTCTGTGCCTTACAACTACTGGGTGTCCAAGCTGGACACGTGGTATGAACTGGCACTCTACGCCTTGGAGGTGCTGGCCTGCCCTGCCGCCAGCGTTCTGTCTGAGCGGGTATTTAGTGCTGCTGGTGGCATCATAACAGATAAGCGTATCCGCCTTTCCACCGAAAATGCTGATAGGTTGACACTTATAAAAATGAACAAGGCCTGGATTTCCCCTGACTTCTCCACTCCACTGGAGGAAAGCCCCGGGTGAACATAAAGTCACTTTAGATATGTTATTTACAATGATGGGAATACTCTGTATTCCCATTCACCCCTTCCACCCAAAAAACGGGTATATGGTTGACTCTTAATCTTCTCATTCTCCTCGTCCTCTTCCATATGCCCAGTGATATAATTTTTATATAGGGCCAGCTCACCAGCGGGCCCAGTGATATAATTTTTATATAGGGCCAGCTCACCAGCGGGCCCTGTGATATAATTTTTATATAGGGCCAGCTCACCAGCGGGCCCTGTTTGACAATTTTTGTATAGGTCAGCTCACCAGCGGGCCTTCTCATATAATGTTTTATTGGGTCAGCTCTCTAGCGGGCCCTCTCATATAATGTTTTATAGCGTCAGCTCACTAGCGGGCCTTCGCATATAATGTTTAGGATGGTCAGCTCCGCAGCAGACCCTCACCCATAATGTTTTAGATGGTCGGCTCAGCAGCAGACCCTCATTCCTAATGTTTTAGATGGTCAGCTTAGCGGCATGCCCTCGCCCCTAATGTTTTAGAGGATCTCCAGCAGGCCATTAATCCTAATTTTTCAAGGGTGTGTATGATGCCCTCCTTTATGTGTAATAAAGGGTGTATTGGAGTGACATTTCAGTCTAATTTTTGGCAGCCCTTTCACTTAGTGCATAGGCTTTATGAGTGTTGGACCACTACCTGAACTATTGTACCACAATGTGAATGAGGCCCTCCATTTTGTGATATACAGGTTGTATCGGAGTGCCTCAGGTCCTCCCATTGAATTAAATAGGGCTGGGGTGTTCGACAGAGCAGAAGGTAGTTCTTGGCTTCATCCACTAAGTCACTTCGTCACTTTTACTGAATGGATCAGACCCCACTGTTACGACTATAAATTTTGGACTTAACAAGGGCAAAAGGACATGTTGTAAAACCTGTGGTAGCTGCGGCCTCCGTTCCTGAATGCTGTACCTTACCCGGGCCATAACCACGTTGAACACCTGCTTTACGCTGCGCACGTTTCCCTCTTAATCATGACCCCAGTTCCGAAAAATCGATGAAATTTTTTGCAGAATTTGCAGATGATATACAAGTAAATATACAGCAAATACTGTTTGGTAACAATTTTTCGCCTAAAATCGTTTTTATCTTCCTTTTTATGTGTTTTACGGTCAGTCTGTAAAAATGGCGTACTACGGGCGAAACATCGTTCCCAGCAGCGACGTTGGAGTCCAAGATGCATCCAGACATCCTCCCTATGCTGTCCCTGAACCATTTCTGTGGTGTTTCCATCATTTTCTGACCTTTTCCTATGGACCAGGCACCCTCCCCTCATCAGAGCAGGGGGTGCCTGGTGTAATGCTCGAGTCCTCCCATTGACTTCAATGGGGCTCGGGTGCTCGGCCGAGCACTCGAGCCTCCGGGGGAGCTCGGTCAGAGCACCCGAACACCCGAGCATTGGGGTGCTCGATCATCACTAATTCCCACCAAAGGTGAAAAGTACCATTTTTCACTGTTCTCTCTCTTTTGGTGTGAAATATATCACCCATCACTAGTCTTCAAGAGATACCTGACGAACAGGTTCACAGAATGTCCCTTGATGAGTATATGTGAATCAAATAAAGTGACTGAGCAACTAACAGACCCACGTATAATCAACAGTGCTCATCCAACATCTGGTTTAAATATATTGTTAGAATAAATAAATACAATTGGTCACTGTTTATTTAAATCTAGATGGTGATTTGCTAGATAGGAAAGAGTTGTCTGATTATTCCCTTAGTAAACCTGTATGCATTGAAAATGTGGGAGCATGGTATAAGTCAGGGCTCAAAATTTCCACTCTCCACTAGCCAATGGCGAGTGAAAATTTAGCCCTGGAGATTAGAAATTCAGCCCTGGTGGGTATGTTTTGGCTTACAGTGGCGAGTAACTTTTCAGGTCTGGCTAGTAGCAAAGGACTTCAAATTTTAAGCCCTATAAGTATCCCTATACCACCCAGTCTAACTACCATAACCTCTTCAATCAACAGTTTTTTTAACTGAATGCAATTAAATTCTTAATGATATCTGTAAAGTTCCAGGCTCACAGGGCATAGTACCAGCATTCTCCATTAAATTAGAATCTAGCACCACTACAGCCAGAACAGCACCAGAAACAAAAGTGATTAATGAAAGATTATGCTAATCCAAAATTGTCTGACCCGGAGAATGAATCAACAGTGAAGTTACTTTGTTTGACTGAAGGAGATCTAGATATTCATACTATTAATAATAATAATAAATTAATATAATCTTTAACTTAATAAATGTAAACCGAAAAGTGTTCTGCCCAAATAGAAGTAAATAAGATAATCTCTATAATAGTCAGTAAAATGAAGATAATATGAAGTCAATGAAATGGATAGACACAGTTTTACCTGAACTCCAGGTAAATCTTAAATGTGCTTGCAATGAAAACAAAAAATGAGGTGAACTGTATGAAGTGAGTAAAACGTTCTTCGAAGAATTATGATGAATAGTTAATGAAAGTTGGAAGTAGCATGCTTCAGACAAAAATATCAATGTCCTCTTAGCATTTGTGGTTCACATACATTATTCCACTAGATACTCTTTGCTGCTTTTCTACTTCCTGGGGTCCCCATGGGCAGGATAAATGTGAAAAAGAAAATAGATGAACAGCACAACAAGAGATCTAAGTGTATTATCATCAATAAAATAAAATGTATGTTAATGTGAACAAAAGTAAAATTACTTTACAAAGGGTTATTTACTGTAAATACTAGTGGCGTAAAATAATTGGATAAAATAAATAAGTGGACCTAAATTAAATACAAAAAATATGGAATAAAAAAATTCATAAATATGAGACACAAGTAGTAAAAACCTCTTTATAATGTGGTCATATAATTATGTATAAAAAAGGGGTGAAAACAAATAATACTGGTATATCAGAAAGGTGAGAAACATCAAGAGGGAGAAAATGGAGAAGAGTAGAGAGAGAGAAGAAAGAGGATGCTGATAAAGGCATGGGAACAAATGAGGATGGAAATCTACTGGCAACTGAAATTAATAGAAGGACTGATGATGCACTACATGCAAAAGAATCTGGAGATGGACAATGGGGGATGGACAATGGGGAATGTTGGAAATATATATAATAATTCTAAATTAAGCACGGCTCCCTCCCTTATGTGCAGATGTTTACTAGAAGGAATCAAAACAGCTGGCCAACAGCAAAGATTGTTTCCATAGATCAGCTTCCCCCCTCTCCCTTAGGTGTATGCTCAACAATTTTTGGGAATTGATTTACCTTTGTCAAGTCTGTGTAAACAGAACATCAGTTATAGCGGGAGGTATATTTAAAGTTGTATGCAAAAGGTTGCGCACCCCTGGCCAAAAATTACATGTTGTGTTCATTATCTAAGTGAAAAGAAGTTAACACAACCTTTTCAGTGAACAAACTTAAAACTTGACATATCCCTGCAAATTTGAATGCCGTCACTATGTATTTGCTGTATTTAAAAGACTGAAACGAAAAAAAGCAGAAAATGTGGCATTTGCAAAAGTTTGGACAATTTCCATTTGATCCACTAATGTTATTTTTTGTAAGGTCTCAGAACTTAATTGACAGTTATGGCCTTAAGCTAAGTTAGGTGATGACAATTCCAGAGCTTAGTGAATTCCCTGATTCTTCAAATCTCTCAGGGTGTTGTGCTGACCCTTCACAACCATAGGCTTGTCTAAACAGCTGACTGAGGATCAGAAAAAATAATTGAGTCTTACAAAGCAGGGGAAGTCTATAATATTATATCTAAACTCTTCCTGCTTGCAATTTTCACTGTCTGAAATGTCATTAAGAAATTGAAGTTAAGGGGAAATGTGGAAGTCAAGACTTAAAGCGGAACTACCACCTGAAATACACTTTAGCTTAAATAACTCCCAATCTGGCCACTAGTTGCTTAATAGCTCTAGTCACCAGAATTATTACACTGTTAAATAGATTTACCCTTTCTTCCCGGGCTGACAGCAGGACGGAGAGCAGACATCTTGCCATAGTGATGTCTGTGTGCCTGCGCTGTTGGTCCCTTCCAAAGCAGAAGAGCTCCTAGCAATGCCTCCTAGAGCCGGCTAGGACTGACAGTGCAGGTGCGCGGGCATCACTATGGCAAGATGTCTGCACTCCGTTGTGCTGCTGTCAGCCCGGGAAGAAAGGGCAAATCTATTTAACAATGTAATAATTCTGGAGACTAGCGCTACTAAGCAGCTAGTCACCAGATGGGAAGTTATTTAAGCTAAAGTGTATTTCAGGTGGTAGTTCCACTTTAATCTAGAAGACCAAGAAAATCTCAAACAGAACTGCTTGTAGTCTGCTCAGCAATGCAAAGCAAAACCCCAATATTACTACAAAAGACCTGTACGAAAGCTTAGCTGTCATAGTATACCAGTTCACTGTGCAGAATTGATTGCACAAAGATGATCTCCATAGAAGAGTCATCAAAAGGAAACCTTATCTGTGATCTTAATAAACATTAAAATTTGAAGTATACAACACAAAATTAAGATAAATCAGAGGTGTTCTGGGACTGCTGTCCAGTGAAGTTAAAACTGAATTGTTTGGCTACAATAATCAAAGATACTTATGGAGATACTTTTGAATAAAGAACACCTTGACAACTGCAAAGCATGGGGTTGGATCTGCTTTGGGTTTGTGTGGCAGCTAGTGGCACAGGAAATATTGTTCAGGTAAAGCGAAGAATGGTTTCTACTCAGTATAAACAAATCCTGGACGCTAATATCCCACAGTCAGTGAAGAAACTGAAGCAGAAATTAGATTGGATATTATAATAACACAATGATCCAAGACATCCCTCAAAATCATCCATGAACGACTTCAAGAAATGAAAGCTTAAGGTTTTGGAATGGCTTGCACAGTCCCCAGGCTTGCATTTTATTGAAAATCTGTGGGTAGATCTCAAACATGCAGTGCATGCAAGATGACATAAGAATATTTCTGAGCTAGAAGTACTCTGCAAGGAAGAGTGGGAACAAATTCCTAAAGCAAGAACAGAAAGTCTGTTAGCTGGCTACAAGACATGTTGGGAGGCTGCGGTTTCTGCTTAAGGGAATGTTGTTAAGTACTGACTCATAGGGTGTCAAAACATTTCCACTTGCCACAATCCTGCGTATTTATTTTTCAGTCTGCTAAATTCAGAAAATACATGTAACTGTGCATTAAAATTTGCAGGAATATGTAAAGGTTGTGTTAAAAACATGTCATTTGGCCAGTGTGCCCAAACCTTTGAATATAACTGTATAAGTACTTTAGCCGATTACAATGCTACAATTCCTTGTGCTTCGTTTCATTAAGCAATACCTTCTGAGATCCTTATTCCTTAAGACATTTTTTAAAATAATGTAGTGATTGATATTTTGAGCGTGCATGTTCAGAGGACAATCAAGGAAAAAACATGATAATAAAAAAAATCTGCCATGAAAACACGTGAACCCTGATAATATAATGAATATACATAATTATAAGGAGGAAGTTTGCTAACAGAGGCGTAACTAGAACCCTCTAGGCCCTGGTGCAAGAAGTGCCATGGGCCCCCGATCATATTGGCCCCCGGGCCCTCCACAATGCCCCCATCTCCTACCTCCCAATCCCTGGTGGTCCAGTGGTGTGGCAGAAGAGACGGGTTGGCATGCTGAGCTCCCACGCGGTCCTCTTCTGTAATGCAGAGTGCTGGGAGATGATGCCATCTCCCAGCACTCTGCATTACTAGAGCGCCGGAGGGAGATTGCGGGCACAAGGCGGAGGGGTCACAGGGGGCAGCTGGCCCGCCACGCCAGTAACGGGCCTGGTCGCGGGTGCGACCCCTATGGTTACACCACTGTTTGTTTAGTTAAAATATAATAAATATTATCTATCTATCTCTATCTATATCTATCTATCTATTATCTATCTCTATATCTATCCATTTATCTATCTACCTATAGTATTATCTATCTATCTATCTATCTATCTATCTATCTATCTATCTATCTATCTATCTATCTATTATCTATCATATCATATCTATCTATCTATCTATCTATCTATCTATCTATCTATATCTATGTATCTATCTATCTATCTATCTATCTATCTATCTATCTATCCATCTGTTTGTCTGTCAATAAGTTCTATATAAAGGACCCATATCTAATAAATCCTTCTGCTAAACATATATAGTTCCCATTTAACAGTAATGGGAAATACAATAGATATGATATTAGACTATAAATTGCAATGTACACAGTACCCTTTATTTATGAAACTCTACCACATTTCACACTGTGATACAGGGGAAAATAGCAAATTTGCAGTAAAAAAAATAATTAGACGAAAAAATTATATAGATATTGGGCCCAATAGAGTAGAAAGCCAGGTAAACAAAGAGATTCAGTACCTGAAAAACTCTACTGCATGCCAGTTTACCTTCAGCACAATTCAGACCTCTATCTGAAGCTTTTCTGTACTGAATACATAACAAAGGAGAACAATTGCAGTGATTGGCTTAGCAGTCACATTTCAAGCTCTGATTTTTGTTGTTCATGTTGTTAAGCAGAAAGGACAGGTGAACCTCTCCAGCGATGACCTTCCTGTTCCAGCCTCGAGCCGCTATCCATGAGTAGAATAGCTCTTCATGTCAGACACTAAAACAGACTTGCTTTTGGCCTTGGCAATCACCAGTAGCAGCCAAAACACAGTAAAGAAGAAATTAATGCCATTGTAAGAGAATCTGTAAGCTTGATTTAGAGAAGTTTACTGCGGCACGGATCGGTTTAGCCTTTTGAGGGGTGTGCAATGCATTGCAAATCATCCCTCTGGTACTTTTATAGGTAACACTAACAGCTCCTAATTACCTTAATCAAAATGGCCTCCATGAATCATTTCTGCATAATTGGCTCCCCAAAATGACTATTTATTAGTTATGGCTATCATGTTCATGGAGGAAGATATGCTTCTTTGTTGCAGGACCCCAGGATCCCATTGCGAGTTTCCTTGAGATAAATAAATTCTTTAGTGGGAGGAGTTTTGAGGTCCTTGAGTCCTACCACAAATAATCATGTCTGCCTCCATGGAAACAGTATCCAGCATTAATTAAAAATCCTTTTAGGGAACTAATCCATCCAGAATTGATTCATATAGCAATATTTAGGAAAGATATTCAGACCTAGAGCATCCTAACTGCTCTACAGGGGACAAATACAAATTCCCCAAACACCCATTGATTTAAATGAGGCTTTTAACTCTTCTAATGATAGTGTGGCCTACAACGTATTCCAGTACTTTGGGGACTGTTCTAGCATGCAGTGGGTTAAAGACCCCATTTAAATCAAAGGGATTTTTTTTTGCTCCTTTATGATAAAATTGGTTTAGTCCAGAATTGCACAATTAGCTTTCTGCATAAGGTCTAGAATTTTCTACCCAGATTAATGTAAGTGGGGGACATTATAAAGCTATGCTAGTGTTCCTTTAATAAACAAACCCACAATCCACCTGCTCAGAACACTCTGTTCTTTTCTTAATGTAATCATACTGATAAGAGACCATGGTATTTTGAGCATTAATTCCTATACAGAATATTTCTATTAGATGGTAAATGAAAGGGTTTTTATTTTTTTACTGGCATTCAGAACACCAAATGAATAGAGCAGAATAGCAGACGGATTATGTTCTGTTACAGTGGTGGGGGTTTAAAAAAACCTGCATCCTCATGGGTATGTATTGTTCAGACAGCTAGCTCAGACCCCCATAGAATATGAATCTAAAGCAATAGAAACTGTGTTTTCCTTGTTCCTATCCCCTCCTGTGAAAATGAACAGGCTCAATGTGAAGCTATACTAGTCAATTGAATACTACCTTTGATCCACACTTTTCACTGTCTTAAGAGAAGAGATGTTGGTTAAAATAAAGAAAACTTTTTAGCTTGACTCCAGCCTAAGTAATTAAAATTACATCTATGGACACAGGGAACTCATTTCCTCTAGGAAAAAAATACCTGGATAATCATATAGATTATTAACCACTTGGGTGCAGCATCCAAGGTAAAGGATAGTAACGTTTCACAAAAACAGCAGCTCCAATTAATCTTTATAGCATTTGAGCCATAGAGAGTGTTATTTCAATACTGTCAGAGTTTTAGTTCAAAGGTAATTGAATGATAAAGTAGAAGTGTAAGCCACCCCCCCTCAGATGTGGAATCTGGTCTTGAGACCAGACAGGTCACAGCAAGGGACAATCTTCTTACTGTTAGTATAAGGAAAACCCTGCCCCCCCCCCCCTTGACAGGTTTTTCAGGTTTTTACTTATACTCACTCAAGATTGTCCCTCTCTGAGATCCATCTGGACAGTCTTGCTGCTCTGAGGTAAGCAGTGTTACATCAGTAAAAGGGGTGGTTAATTTATCATTCAATTACTCTTGAACTACAACTCTGACAGTATTGAAATAACACTCTCCATGGCCCAAATACTATGACGATTAATTGCAGCTGCTTTTATTGTGAAACATTACTATCCCTTCAAATGATGTTATGTTCTCTTAGAGGAACACTGACACTTAAATGGTGTTATAAACACTTCACTATCCCAGGACCCTGCCCCTATTGACAGATCTGATCCCATGCTCCCACCAGGGCTCCATTGTAAGTGCCAACATAACAATGGAGGAGCAGATTGTGGGGTTCAGAAAAGGGTTTCATGGGGCTGCCTTGGTCCTTCAAGTCAAGACTGACCTGCAAGACTGAAGTCTAACATTTCAGTCTCATTGGACTTTTGGGGGATTTGTGGAGGCTGAGGATAAATAAAACAAGGCCACTCCCACTACTAGAAGATGATTCATTCAAATATTATAACTCCTCAAGCAAACATATTTGATTCCTTGTTTTTTATTTTTAATTAATAGAAAAATGCTATTCAAAGTGAGAACTAAGTGATGCTGTTTCATTTGTCCCTATGGAGAATTGTAGTCGATTAAATGGAAAGCTCTCCAAACACTGACATAAAGAGTCATTATCTTAAGCAGTAATACTTTTTGAATACATAATTTCTCATCAGCGAAAGCACTCTAAAAATATACAGTTATTTATTAAAGAAATACTATTCCTTTAAAGGGATAGTAATACTTTGTTTTATCTTTATTTTATTTTGTAGGCATTAAAAAAACATGAAGAACGATATAAGTCTTATCTCTCGAACCTTTATGGTTTTAGAGATATTCGCAAGCAAAGTTTCCCCTCCTGCCCCTTTTACCTAGTGTAAGCCATCTCTTCTCAGATGTGGAATCCAGTCCATAGACCTGACAGATAACAGAAAGGGACAATCTTCTTCCTGTGAGAACAATGAAATCCCCTGTCCCCCTTGACAAGTTTTTCAGGTTTTTCCCTTATCTTAACTGAAGATTGTCCCTCTCTGCAGTCTACCTGGGCACCTCCCTTCTGATCTTGCTGAACAGTGTTACATCAGTAAAAGGGGCGGGCAGGGGATACTTTGTCATTGAATTACTACACTCTGCAGAATTGAAATAACACTCTCCAAAGTCCAAATACTATGATGATTAATTAGAGCCACTTTTATTATGAAACATTACTATACCTTTAAATACATCTCCATACTAGCAACTATAAAAGTCTGTATGTGTTAGCGGCCCATCACAGCGAAGACCCTGTGAAACCAACCCAACTGTGACAAGTCAACACAGAACAAGAATCCAAACCTGCGACTACATACCCAACCCGAGAAGATGGAGTAGTGAGGCTCAAGCCTCGGTATCCAAAAATCACCGCTGATGGATAAAATCTATCAGCAAGAAGACGACAAAGGCGGCTGGTGCCTGTTACATCCGTCCTATGGAGGTATCCATTCATACTTGATGCAGGGCTCCTTAGCATAGACAGCTTAATTGGGGTGTCTCCAAGATGTTGGAGCAGTATTGCCTGTAATGTGCCTGAGATAAGGTAACAAGCAATCCTTCCTTGGAATGGCATCCCCGCAGCGCTTGCATATTCCTACTGCCATACACCTCTCCACTTCCCAGGAGCTATATGTATAAAAATCAACTGGTTTAATATCAGGGCAAAGCGAGGGCACCATAAGTGACAGAAACATTCCTGTTCATTTAAAGCAGAACTATCATCAACATATTACTGCACCACAATACATTACTAATATAGCGATAGGCAAAGGAATACTTCTATTATGCTGAATAAGTCCTTATTATTGAAGTAAACCAGCTTCTTCTGGCAGACAACAGCACAGACTTGCTAGAGGAAAGTTATCTCTGAGTCTGCACTGTCTGTGCCATGCACTGCCTGGATTGGTGGTGACTTTCATTGGTTACCTTAGGGTAATGGAAGTTGCCGATGGCGCAGGTGCACGGAGCTTCTCGTGTAAGCTCTGTGCCCTGGATTCCTGCAGAAGAAGTTGGTTTTCTTCAATAACACGGACTTATTCAACATAATAGAAGTATGCCTTTGCCCAACGCTATATTAGTAATGGATTGGGGGGTAATGTTATGATGTTGATAGTTCCACTTTAAATATGTCTTTTAAAGGATAGTAATGTTTCATAATAAAAGCAGCTCCAATTAATCATCATAGTATTTGGACTTCGGAGAGTGTTATTTTAATTCTTTCAGAGTTATAGTTCAAGAGTAATTCAATGACAAAGTATCCCCCTCCCGCCCCTTTTACTGATGTAACACTGCTCAGCCAGATCAGAAGGGAGGTGCACAGGTAGATTGCAGAGAGGGACAATCTTCAATTAAGATAAGGGAAAAACTTGAAAAATTTGTCAAAGGGGGCAGGGCTTTCATTGTTCTCATAGGAAGAAGATTGTCCCCTTCTGTTATCTGTCTGGTCTATGGACTGCATTCCACATCTGAGAAGAGATGGATTACACTAGGTAAAAGGGGCAGGAGGGGGAACTTTGCTTGTGAATATTTCTCAAACCATAAAGGGTTGAGAGATAAGACTTATATTGTTCTTCATGTTTTGTAATAAAGAGGTAATACAGTGGAGATGACTTCTACAGTGAAATCACTTCTCCAATTCCTATGTTATCCTACGGAGCCAATTCACTAACATTTCTTACGTTTTGGAGATCCTAGTGCATAGGCTCCATAGAATAACATAGGAATGGGAGTGATATCACTGGAGAAGTCATCACCTTTTTATCATGCCTTAGTGAATAACCCTCTTTGTATTGTCCCACAAGTTGGCTGCCCATCAGCCCAGACCAGGGAAACCAGTACTACCTTTGGATCTGTACCCTGACTTCTAGAATTACTGTACTTTTCTTTTGTGCATATGTGTGTTTGTTGTTTGATTACAGTTTAGTCTGCAAACTGGGAAAGATGAGAATTTATCAAAGCGCTCCATAGATAGAAAAACTGCTCTCTCTATGCTACTTTAGGCTACATCCCGAAAATCAAATAATGCACTAGCATCAAGGGATTATGAGAGTGAGGATTCCACCAACACATGCATTTTAAAAGAAGTGCTTTAGGCAGAAAGAAAAATGGCACAGTTAACAGAAAAAAATGCAGTATTGCTCAATTTATCTGAATCAGTGGTGGAGCCAAGTTCCTTAAGGTTATATTATAAGATGGCTAAATTGGGAAACAGTGCTAAGGCATCAGAGTCCCTACACCTATCTGAATGATTAATCAGACTGCTTTCTTTATAGGGAAAACAGTGCATTGCATAAATTAAGGACTGTATTCAGGAAGCCAAAGAGGAACAATTCTGGAGCAAACAAATGTCAGCATAGGGGACAAATAAAACTTTCTAATGATTAAAATAGGCCTTTTTACTCCATGAATGCTCGTAAGGTCTTTTCTGCACAACGTTTTGAGGCAGCTGCATCTTCCTCAGAATAAAAATACACAGTGGGCCCTCTGCATAAAACAAGAATAGCAATTCTGGTGCAAACCAACTGCACCGTAGGGGGCAAAGAAATCTTAGTGCATAGGCTCCATCAAATAACATAGGAAATGGAGAAGTGATAAATTGTTTTCTAGTTTGACTTTACCATCACATTTCACTTTTGTGCTGAACATGTTTGCCCATTCCTAATCTAGAGGTCATTGCTTCACAATGTGTTGAAGGTTTCTTCAGCATTCAAGGGGTTAAATCCCCTTTAAAATCAATGGGAATTTTGGTTAGCTCAAGAATTTCCCCTCTTTAGCTTACTGAATACAGCCATATTATTTTGCTTTGTAAAATGGTCAAAATTCTATCATGTGACATGTTTCCTCTGAGTATATATTTTTTATACTGAAAGGAGCAGTTTGTATATACAAATGAAAGGGATAGTAATGTTTCATAATAAAAGCAGCTCTAATTAATCATCATAGTATTTGGGCCTTGGAGAGTGTTATTTCAATTCTGTCAGAGTTGTAGTTCAAGAGTAATTCAATGACAAAGTATCCCCCTCCCACCCTTCTACTGATGTAACACTGCTCATCTTAGAGCAGCAGGTAGTGTCCAGGTAGATTGCAGAGAGGGACAATCTTCAATTATGATAAGGGAAAAAGCTGAAAAACCTGTCAAGGGGGGCATGGTTTTCATTGTTCTCACAGTGAGAATTTTGACCCTTGATGTGAGCTGTCTGGTCTATGGACTGGATTCCACATCTGAGGAGTGGGGGCTTACATTAGGTAAAAGGGGCAGGAGGGGAAAATGTTATCATTCAATTACTCTTGAACTACAACGCTCACAATAATGAAATAACACTCTCTATGGCTCAAATACTATGAAGATTAATTGGAGATTCTGTTTTTGTGAAACATTACTATCCCTTGAAATGGTGTTTTGGATACTACTGTTAATTTGTACTGATACTAAATACAAAGAAGCTTTTGTATCGGTGCCAACACATTAGACTTGAGAGCATAACCCTTATCTTCTGTTTGTGTCTGTGTCAACGTAAACAATTGTTATTCGAGTTTCACAGATTTAATTCCAAGCCCTTGAGTCTTATACTACATGTGACTAGTGGGAATTTCTGACATTGAGAGGAAAAATTAGATGACAATTTTGCAGAAATATTGCTAGAATAGGAATGTTGTTTATTTTTTATTTTAATTTCCAAACTTTATTCTTCCATCTATTAACAAAATAACAAACTCATGGTTGGTGGATATTATAGCTTGACTGTTTAAGGACCATTGGGGGGTGCATTGCACAATCCTCTGGTTCTTATCCCTTTGAGTTCCAGAGGGGTAGGCAATGCGTTACCTACCCCTTTGGCACTCAAAAGGTTAAAGCGTAGTAAACTTTTTTCATGAAAATTTATATGGCATATGACACTTCCTGTGCAGTAAAACAAGGGTACTCCCAATGCTGATAGCTGTTTTATTGAAAGTTACAAGCATTCAAACTGTTGCAAGGAGATAACGCTGTTACTAACACATTCTATAGATAACTGAAGTTGGTGACTCACCTCTCCCATAGCATGCAACAAAATACCTGTGTGGACACCAGGTAAACTTTCTGGACACCAGAGGACATTGTTAGTGTAAACACCAGATTAAATTGTGATTAATTTTGGATTAACACATCTCTCAGAAGTGTGAGTACCTTTTGTCTTGCTCAGCAGGAAAAGTCCTACAATATATGTACTATACCTTTATCCACACGGATGCTACAGACATCTCCAATGAATTGCTTCATAACAGTATGAGTTGGACACTGGTCTAGTATCCAGTAGTGATAAGGGGCCAGGTTGGAGATATTGTGGTGTATTTGCTTTGACTACATCTCAAAATATGACTGATATTTTTGCCAACATTTCTCTGAAAATACTCGGCAAATATTCCAACATCATTATGCTTTTGCCATGACTTTGTCAGGTTTAAGATTCTGCAGTGACTGCTATGGCAATGGCGCATTTACATATTGATATGCAGCATAATGAGCCATTGCCATATTCCTACAGATGCTGTAGCAACAGTGCCACTGTAATATTTCAGGCATTGAGATATTGCACCTAATATATTCAAGTCTGAGCTGATATAACTTTTGAATAAAACAACTTTCAGCAGTGAGAGAACCCTTGTTGTACTCAGGAGAATAAACCTTACAATATAAATGGTACTATATAGTAAGTGTTACTATCACTTTCACCATTTAGGGCCATAGGGATATGGGGTTATAACATTAATAATCCATTGACAGAATTCAGTCAATATAGAAACTGAGAGAACCAGCAGGGAACTGTTACACATCACAGCTTTTTCTGCTGTTTCTGTACCAACATGAAACAGCTGATCAGCTGCTTCTATTCCTCAGTGGACTATCCGACAATCAGCTGATTCATGTAAATAGAGGAGTCAATGGAAATCCACAAGGCAGTGATCTACTGGTAGATCATGATCTATTGTACCTATTAGGTACCCCTGAACTAATGTGTGATAAAAGTGAGATAAAGAGGAGCCAGCACTTAAGGACCTCTTTTTTTTTTTTTCTTCCAGCCGCGTGGGATCCCTGAATTCTAGGACGTAAATGTATGTCATGGGGTCGTTTAAGCACATTCTACCCATGACGTACATGTACGTCCTTCGTCCTTAAGGGGTTAAAGACTAAGGACCATATGCTCAATGCAAAATATGAGCAATTATGGAACAAACAGGGGACAAATACATTTTTTCAAAAATTCAAGCTGATTTTAAAATGGCTTCTAATCCCTAAATGCTAGCGAGGTTTCCTTTGCATTATCGGAGACCTCGCTAGTATTCTAAGGGTTAAAAGACACTTTTTACCCTTTGAGCGCCAGAGGAGCATCCATCACATTGCAAAGCAATGTGTTGGATACATCTCTGGCACTCAAAGGGTTAAAACAGTTTGGATTTTTTTTTTTTTACATTTTGCTTGTTTCCTATGGAGAAATTATTTTGCTCTGGAACTGATTCTCAGTCTTTGTGTATATGCTCTAAGTAGACTCTTACAGTTGCATTCAAATTCAGACACATGAAAGCATGTGTACCAAAGCAATAGTAGATTAGTTTGGAGACAATACAATGGCACCATATTTATAAAATTAAAAACATCCAGTTAATTTCATCTGAGGTTTTTTTCGCTTCTGATGATTTGTTACAGAATTTCTCCACCTTTGATTTTTAATGGGATAGTAATACTATTATCTTTATTTTATTTTGTAGGCATTAAAAAAAACACGAAGAACCATATGTCTTATCTCTCAAACCTTTATGGTTTGAGAAATATTCAGAAGCAAAGTTTCCCTTCCTGCACCTTTTACCTAGTGTAAGCCATCTCTTCTCAGATGTGGAATCTGGTTGTAAGACCAGACAGATAACAGAAGGGGACAATCTTCTTCCTATGAGAACAATGAAAGCCCTGCCCCCCTTGACAAGTTTTTCAGGTTTTTTCCTTATCTTAATTGGAGATTGTCCCTCTCTGATGTCTACCTGGGCACCTCCCTTCTGATCTGGCTGAGCAGTGTTACATGAGTAAAAGGGACGGGAGGGGGACACTTTGTCATTGAATTACTCTTGAACTACAACTCTGACAGAACTGAAATAACACTCTCCAAAGTCCAAATACTATGATTATTAATTAGAGCTGCTTTTATTATGAAACATTCCTATCCCTTTAACATGTATCCATGCTGTAATGTAGTTGAGTCAAGGTGGGTAAGGGATTGACCCTGGTATTTTATCCCAGCCAGGTCTCTTCTATGGCTTACAGGAGTTCAAGGTTATCAGATTAGCAGACTACCATAAGTTTGCCTCTACTTAAAAGGTTTTGTTGTGACCAAAGCAATGGCAGATGCAGAGTGTTTTAGGCCATCCTGTTAATGCTATGCATTATGGGTCTTAGACTTAATTGTGCTATTGGTGCACAAATACTTTCCTATTGACATGAACATCCTGAGGATAATGGCAGTAACTTGTTTAACTTGAAGCAACGTTCTGTGGCACAGTGGAGGAGTAGTTATATTGAGAGCTATAGGATCAAAGGGTTTAATTCCATAGGTGGTAAAGACATCTCCAACACATTGCTTTGAAATGTGCTGAAGGCATCTTTAGCATCCAAGGAGTTAAAGAAGAGTGAGCCATGACTACTATTTTTTATGACTATATTACTGTGCCCATGCAGTATATATCAGCTAAAATGTTTGCAGCCAAGTGGGACGCAGATTTCACTTGTCAGTGTGGATTGTGCCACCCAGTTTAAGTGTCACACAGCAGGATTCTGCAGGATTCCAGAAAAGAACAACAACCCAGCTGTGTGCCCAGCATCGACTGCTATTAATGCCCCCATCGCTCATTTGCCCGGTCCCACCCCCTCTACTTTTGGTCTAACACATTCCTTCCCCTCAAATGCCAGCGTGAGCCTAATGAAAAACAGCAGCTGTTCTTTTTGCTTTCAATTTACTCAATACATTAGCCTCATGCAAATCATATTTCATATCCAGCTGTGTGCGGCAAACACTGGGACCAAACACAGTCTGGGGCCTGTGTTGAAAGCTTCCAGCGATAATCCCTTATTGTGCCTGTCCAGCTCGGCTCAAGATGTTGTGTCTCAACAGAGAGGCATGGAGAAGGGCTGTGAATGAGAAATAAAGAACTGATGCTGGAATACAACATGTTCCATGTTTCAACACTGATGTGTTTAGCAAGTGCAAAATGAGCAGGAACTGATATCCCCTGAATGTTTATGTACAAGTATCTCTTTATACTCAGAATTATTGAATGATTATACTTTTCCCCACAGATTTCATGCATAAAATCCCTTTGAGAAAGCAATGTGTTGTGTACCCCTCTTGTAATCAAAGTGTTAAAGCTCTGGGTCTTGTTCCCAGCTTGGGGTATGTTATAGTGCTTATATCCTAGGTAGTAATGGGACAATAGGCCGCAAGATCCACTAATTGTGTATTTGGTCAGCCAAAGTTCTGGGACTTTTTTTTAGCGTACCCCTGATTTATGTCTCATATGTACAAAACTTAGCTTATTATTTGGCTGTCCTTTTAAAGGGATAGTAATACTTAAAATGTAAAAAAAAATATGTTGTAGGGTTTATCCCCCTGAGTAAAACAAGAGTACTCCCACTGCTGAAAGGTGTTTCATTCAAAAGTTATTAATTTTCAAAGTTGAATTTTTCAGGTGCAGGATCACAGTGGCCTGAAATTGTACAGTGGCGCTGTTGCTACATGATCCTATGGACAGCTCTGGTCCCGGGACCATCAATCTCCTTAGGATGGTGTAGCAACAGCGCCACTATACAATTTCAGGCCACTGTGATATTGCACCTAAAAAATTCAACTTTGAAAATTAGTAACTTCTGAATGAAACACCTTTCAGCAGTGGGAGTACTCTTGTTTTACTCAGAGGGATAAACCCTACAACATATTTTTTTTTACATTTTAAGTATTACTATCCCTTTAAAATAGGCTGACCATACCTCACCTTTAAAAAGGGACACATAGGAAATAGGCATATTTCAGGAGTATACCAAAATCAATGCAACCCTGTAGTATGCATTTTGCATGTGTGTCCCTTTTTAAAGTTGAGGTATGGTCAGCCTAGTTTAAAATAAAATAAACATTTTAAAAATCCTTGGTTTTGTAGCCTTTGGGAGCAAACCCAACAAACATCAGTCTTATGCCCCCAAAAAGTGTAGTCATTCTGGGTCAAACCAACTGCACTATACAGGGAGAAATAAAAATCCCCAAATTCTCCTTGATTTAAATCTTAAAGGTTACAGTAGTCACCAATGCATTGTGAAGCTATGTGCTGTATACCTACCTAGCATTCAAGGGGTTAAAAGCTCAATTTAAACCAACAGAATTGTTTATTTATCCCTGATGCTGCAGTCGGCTTGCCCCTCCATTTGTTTTAATATAGGGCCCTTAAAGTTGTTGAAATGTTCGACCTGCAGCCCTCCAGCTGTTGCTGGGATACAGCTTCTGTCATCCTTAGTCTGCTGGTGGCCAGCTTAGAAACATGGGAGTTGTAGTCTAACAGAATGCAACAACTGGAGGGCAGCAAGTCAATATGTATATATAATGAAAGTCACTTGATGGGTTTCTGGGTCCATGCCAGCCTCACCCTGGGGCTGGCAATGGGAATTCTTATGCCTTTGTGTATGAAATACTCAGGATGTCTGAATGTATGTGTGTATGTATAACTTAGTGACTATGAGTGTGTATGACTTATTTTAGGATAGTTGTGTTAATCCAGTGATATAGATGCAAATGAATGAGTATCACAGTATGTAATAATGCTTTTTATATTAGATATTGATTTTTTAGGATGAGCTTTCGAGAGTAACAACCTCCCTTTAGCAAGTCAAAAGCAATACTATTGCCTTTGACTTGATAAAGGGAGGTTGCTACACTCGAAAGCTCGTTTTTGAAAACTGAATGCCAGACCAACAAAAAAGTCATCATCACATACTAGGTACACAATTCAGCGGCTCTAACTTCTAAGAAAAACACGAACATGTACGTGCAAATGCCTTAGCCAAATATCTCAAACAGGTGTCAACACAAGGCAAGAAAACAGGGCTTAAAAGGTAGGTGGGTGCAGTATGTGCTCCTATTCAACTAATCAAAATCGTAGGAACTCACGCACCACCACCAAAGAAATCCAATGAAGCCCATTCATGAAATCAAGAATTCTTTATTCGTAATTGTAGAAAAAACCTTGAAAGTCTTCTGGCCATAGCAAAATCTAGGAGAGACTCATCAATAGACGATACAGCTGGATGGCATAAAGCATTCTTTCAAACAGATCCACATGTTTCTTGTATTAGATGCTTACTGTGTGGGCTAGAAGACTTTCAAAGTATTTTTTACAATTACAAATAAAGAATTTTTGATTTTATGAATGGGCGTCATTGGATTTCTTTGGTGGTGGTGCGTGAATTCCCATGATTTAGATAATTACATACTGCAACACTCACTCATTTTGCACATATAGATAGATAGATAGATAGATAGATAGATAGATAGATAGATATAGATAGATAATTTAAGATAACCGAGGTAGTCCAGTTGTGTAGATGCCAAGTATTGCAGCTTGTAACAATAACCCCCCCATTGGACCTATATCTATATATCTATGCAAAATGTATGAGTGTTGCAGTACGTGATGGTGCATTTTGAGTGTTGCAACCTCCCTTTATCAAATCAAAGGCAATACTCAAGACCCAAGAGTATTGCTTATGACTTGATAAAGGGAGATTGCTACTCAAAAGCTTGTCCTGAAAATTGAATGTTAGTCCAAAAAAAGATAGTATATATATATATATATATATATATATATATATATATATATATATATATATAGTAGAAGACAAAATGGGCAGCACCCGTGGGACTTAAACTTGAAGAATTTATTGATCAAAAAGGCAAAACCAATGGTGCCTTTTTGATCAATAAATTCTTCAAATTTAAGTCCCATGGGTGCTGCCCATTTTGTCTTCTACTACCTATCTTCAATAGGGATTGTGCACCTGGGCATTCAATGTTGTTGGAGTGAGTGCTGTCCATCTTGTGGTAATGTGTATATATATATATATATATATATAAAATAATCTTTTATTAAGAAAAAAATAATGATTTCTGGTTTCTGAAATACTATTTATGTAAAAACGGGTGGAGATATTTATATGTATTGTGTTTCTATGCAAATATTTGTTTTCCGCTGCTCCTTTCCACATATTTGCAACTGTCATTTGATTTGTAGGTGATAAAGCAGTTATTTATGCTGTGCTAATGAAAAATAGATTAAATTAATGCTAAACTGAATGCTAATGGCAACATGTTTTGCATTTGTAAAGTTGTGTTTTGAAACATGTCCTCTAGCGTGTTTTCACCTGCAAGTTATATCTTGGTGTGCTGGGAAAAAAACAAACAAGAACTACTGGATGCTACACTCTGCTAGCATGAAGAGCCGAGAGAAAAATCTACAGAAGACATGAACAACCCGAAGCCTTCTAGTTGTGGAAAGCTATATGTCCTATCATGTCCAGCCAACCTGTGGATGGCTAGGGATGATGGGAATTATATTCCTGCACATCTGAAGGCCCTCAGGTTGCCAGTCTCAGGTCTAATCTGAAGAACTTTATTCATTCATTTTAAAAAATAGCAACTGGACATGTCAAGTATCACTTGATGTACAAAGGGCCTTTTTTTCCAAAAGAGTAGGAATTCTGAGGAAAACCAATTTCACCATAGAGAAGAAATAAATAATAATATACAAAACACCCATTAAAATGGGGCTTTTAATCCATCCATTGGTAGAGAGGTGTCCAATGCAATTGCTCCACTTTCTTGCACATGAAGTCAGAATGTTTTTTTTTTCCTCCATTTTCTGAAATAATGGTGCTAATACAATCAAATTGTAAAAACTAACTTTAGAATTGTGGATATTCCAGTCTAAAAAAACAAAAACAAAAAAACGGTTCAGCTAAGAAAAATGGTTAAAAACATAATGAAAAGTAAGCTTTTTATTTTAAAATAATAGGCCAAACTGTTTTAAAGTGATAGGTCTTCTTTAAATTTAGGTCCGAATTTCCAAGATGTTTTGAGCATAGGGCCCTAATAGTCCAAATTTCTCAAATATGTATTGGTAATTGCCTATCTGTAGTGTCAAGTTCAGCAGATATGGATGTGTTTATAACCTGACTCCCTGCAACCTCTTGTCCAAAATAATATCCACACTGCAACAACACTGGTACACCATCAGATAATCAAGAGCAATCAGTAGGGCAAACTGGGGCCACTACTGGAAATTGAATCATATCGACTTTATATTGTACAACAAAATATCTTATAAAAACTGGTCAAGAGGAAAAATATAAATGGAGTAACAACATGAAAGAAACAGTTGAGCAATCCCATATCCTCAGAAATCATAGCTGTAATAAATGCTGACCCTGGTGGACACAGTCAATGAAACTCTATCCAGTAGTTGCTTTGTGCAGTTACATGGACACCAATTAACCTGTAGTATTATTAAAGGAGCTGTAACAACCCATAATAATAAATGCCACTTATTTTACTAAGGCCAGAAAATCCTAATAGCCCATGTGAATTCTGCCCTTGTGCCTTTGCTCAAGAGATAACATATTTAATTAATCAGTCCTGAATGTCAAGTCTATGGAGTCATGGCATTTTTTTCAAACTGAAGCAGACAGAGTGCATGAGTATACTTAACCCTTTAAGGACCATCGGGGTACACAACACAGTGTGAAGCATTCCGTTACAGACCCCTCTGGTCTTAAAGGAGCAGTAAACTTTTTTAATGAAAACATATATAATGTAGTGCTTTTCTTGTTGAATAAAATAAGAATACACCCACTGTTGAGTGATGCATTTTTGCAGAGTTATTACAGTTTAAACCTATGTTTTTTTTATATTAATAGTGACCTCTAGTGGTCAAATTCAAGTCAGTTATTCTTTATAGTCTGAGAGAAAAGTCAGTGACATACAGTTCTCCATAGAACGTGACAGAAACTACTGAGTAATTTTCTGTCAGTTAGAACTATCAGGAAGTAAACACACAGTACATTCGCTTCCTGATTATTTGAACTGTTAGAACTTTTGAATAAAACAACTGATAGCAGTGAGAGTGCCCTTGTTTTAGTCCGCAAGAAACGCTCTATAATATGTAGGTTTTCATAAAAAAGTTTACAGCTCCTTTAAAGAATGAAGAATGCCAGTTGTGGTGGGCAGGGTTTGTATCCTGTGCTTGTGCTGGCAATTGTCATGTCTGCCTTCATGGGCATTACATCCAGGTCTGGCTAAAGATGTTATTTCTTGAAAAAAGAATCCTTGGCAAAATTCATTGGGGTCAACAGGATTGTCTGGCCATAATAAATTAAATGGAACATTGTTATTAGAATGTGTTACTCAATACATTTATAATCAATACCCTGGTTGCTATAGAGGTCTTCCATTGCAGAGCTCTTTAGTATCTGTGGGCTAAGCCACTAAAGGCCAACAATATTTGAATAAGTCAATACCACCTTTTCATTACAATCTACTATAATATCCACTTCTGTGTTATGAATAATGACTTCCTCTATATTTACTGTATGTCTGTGAGAGATACATTACTTCCTAATGAGATGTTACTTATGACTATAACACTGGTGGGTGTGTCTCTAAGTGGCATATTCAGAAAACTAAAGAGATACAATTTTGGAGCAAACCAGCTGCATCATTTAACCAACGCATTGCATCTTAGTGCTTTTGATACCTCTCGGGCACTCAAAGAAAGGATTAAATAAAAATCCACAAATTTCCTATTTATGCAAGCACTTAAATGAGAGAGAGAGGTCTCCAATGCTTCCTGAAAACGGCATTAATTACTTCCTAGAATACATAAAAACCATATTATGTAGAAATGTTGCTTATTCTTTGTACGTATACTTCTACAATGCATTAGAGACCTCTCTAGCATTCAAGGGGTTAAAAGGCCCTTTTAGATGAATGTGAACTCTCAATTTTCTCTCTATGGTGGAACGGGTTGGCTCCAGAGATGCACTGCTTTAACCCTTTGAGCGCCTGAGGGTCAGGTAAATGCATTACAAAGCAATGTGTTTCACACACCCCGGCAATCAAAGGGTTGATTTCCAGAACTGCACCAACTGAAGTATGACTGCATGTATAGACGATATAGGACATATACACAAAAGCAAAAGTTGAACAAGAAAATAAAAATCCCTATTGATTTAAATGTGGCTTTTAACCACTAGAATTCTACAGTGGTCTCCATTGCTTTGTTTTGCCTATGATCCCTGAAATATTTAACCCTTTGATGCCAGAGAGGTATCCAAGGCATTGCAATGCAATATGCTGGATACATCTCTGGCACTCAAAGGGTTCATTTACTTTTTCATACCTTCCAACATTTCAAATTGCCAAAGAGGGACACTTGTGTTTTAGGGGGTGTTTCTGGAGGCGTGGCTGGTGGGCAGGGCATTACCGTGACTTCTTAGGCTATTTCACAACCCACTGCCACCTCTTTGTGTAACCTAATAAATGACTTATAACAAGACCAAAGTATCTTATTTACACAGACTAATTTATAAACACATATACTAACATTTAAACAAACAATAATGTGAATGTTATTGCTGTAGAGCAGTGTGATACAATTCTATATACACAATGCAATCCGATCTCCTAAAGGAAGGACATCAGGGTGGAAAAGAGGGACAGAGAGATTTGGGTCCTAAAGAGGGACTGTCCCTCCTAAAGAGGGACACTTGGAAGGTATGCTTTTTGTTTATAGCACACGTCATTGATTAGCTAACACAGAAACAGAAAAGAGCAGTGCAATTTATTACACGCTCAAACTACTGCACGAACAATTCAAGGTAGACACATTGTTTTCATGACTTGAGTGGTTTTGGCAGCCATTCTAATTTTACAGAACACGCAAACTATCAATTTTCTCTTTAAACAGCTGACACGTTGCATTTACCTTCCGTAGAAAACAAAAAAAAAAGTGGTTCTGAAAATGAAAACAAATAATACAAATTTTAGACAATGTGATGTTACTATTTATGTACTTGTAGACTATGTAAAGTCAAAATAAAGGGTTACTGTTACTTTAAGGAACACTGGGGAGGTGTATAAAGAACATTCTTTTTGGCCGTATGTTCAAAAGAAAAGTAGAGGAGTTGTGGGGGGAACTATTTGCACTATAGGGAAGAACTAAAACTTCTCATTGATTTAAATAGGGATTTAAACCCCTTGGATTCTTGAAAGGTCTCCAACGCATTGCTTCACAATGCATTGACACTAGTGTTGAGCGAGCGTGCTCGGCCGATGCTCGGATCGGCTCGAGCATCGCTCTGCTCTGCACATGGCGGTACTCGTACGAGTACCGCCATGTGCTCGCCCGACATGCTCGGGTGAAGAGGATCTGTGCCGGAAGAGGCACAGATCCGAAGACGCTCCGCTGGACCACCAGGGAATGGAGGTACGGGGGCATTGCGGAGATGAAGGGGGCATTGCGGAGATGAAGGGGGACATTATGGAAGAGGGGCATAGACTCTATGCCCCTCTTCCACAATGTCCCCCTTCATCTCTGCTATGCCCGTCTTCCACAATGTGCCCCTTCATCTCCGCTATGCCCCTCTTCCACAATGTCCCCCTTCATCTCCTATGCCATAGAGGAGATGAAGGGGGACATTGTGGAAGAGGGGCATAGCGGAGATGAAGGGGGACATTGTGGAAGAGGGGCATAGAGTCTATGCCCCTCTTCCACAATGTCCCCCTTCATCTCCGCTATGCCCCTCTTCCACAATGTCCCCCTTCATCTCTGCTATGGCATAGGAGATGAAGGGGGACATTGTGGAAGAGGGGCATAGCGGAGATGAAGGGGGACATTGACCAGGCACCCTCCGCTCATCAGAGCAGGGGGTGCCTGGTTTAATGCTCGAGTGCTCCCATTCATTTGAATGGGGCTCGGGTGCTCGGCCGAGCACTCGAGCATCAGGGGGTGCTCGGTCAGAGCACCCGAGCACCCGAGCATCGGGGTGCTCGCTCATCTTTAATTGACACCTCTCTGGCATTCAAGGGGTTAGAATCCCCATTTAAAGGGATAATAATGTTTCATAATAAAAGCAGCTCTAATTAATCATCATATTATTTGGACTTTGGAGAGTGTTATTTCAATTCTGTCAGACTTGTAGTTCAAGAGTAATTCAATGACAAAGTATCCCCCTCCCGCCCCTTTTACTGATGTAACACTGTTCAGCCAGAGCAGAAGGGAGGTGCCCAGGTAGACTGCAGAGAGGGACAATCTTCAATTAAGATAAGGGAAAAACCTGAAAAACTTGTCAAGGGGGACAGGGCTTTCATTACTCTGGCATATTCAGAAAACTAAAGAGATACAATTTTGGAGCAAACCAGCTGCATCATTTAACCAACGCATTGCATCTTAGTGCTTTTGATACCTCTCGGGCACTCAAAGAAAGGATTAAATAAAAATCCACAAATTTCCTATTTATGCAAGCACTTAAATGAGAGAGAGAGGTCTCCAATGCTTCCTGAAAACGGCATTAATTACTTCCTAGAATACATAAAAACCATATTATGTAGAAATGTTGCTTATTCTTTGTACGTATACTTCTACAATGCATTAGAGACCTCTCTAGCATTCAAGGGGTTAAAAGGCCCTTTTAGATGAATGTGAACTCTCAATTTTCTCTCTATGGTGGAACGGGTTGGCTCCAGAGATGCACTGCTTTAACCCTTTGAGCGCCTGAGGGTCAGGTAAATGCATTACAAAGCAATGTGTTTCACACACCCCGGCAATCAAAGGGTTGATTTCCAGAACTGCACCAACTGAAGTATGACTGCATGTATAGACGATATAGGACATATACACAAAAGCAAAAGTTGAACAAGAAAATAAAAATCCCTATTGATTTAAATGTGGCTTTTAACCACTAGAATTCTACAGTGGTCTCCATTGCTTTGTTTTGCCTATGATCCCTGAAATATTTAACCCTTTGATGCCAGAGAGGTATCCAAGGCATTGCAATGCAATATGCTGGATACATCTCTGGCACTCAAAGGGTTCATTTACTTTTTCATACCTTCCAACATTTCAAATTGCCAAAGAGGGACACTTGTGTTTTAGGGGGTGTTTCTGGGGGCGTGGCTGGTGGGCAGGGCATTACCGTGACTTCTTAGGCTATTTCACAACCCACTGCCACCTCTTTGTGTAACCTAATAAATGACTTATAACAAGACCAAAGTATCTTATTTACACAGACTAATTTATAAACACATATACTAACATTTAAACAAACAATAATGTGAATGTTATTGCTGTAGAGCAGTGTGATACAATTCTATATACACAATGCAATCCGATCTCCTAAAGGAAGGACATCAGGGTGGAAAAGAGGGACAGAGAGATTTGGGTCCTAAAGAGGGACTGTCCCTCCTAAAGAGGGACACTTGGAAGGTATGCTTTTTGTTTATAGCACACGTCATTGATTAGCTAACACAGAAACAGAAAAGAGCAGTGCAATTTATTACACGCTCAAACTACTGCACGAACAATTCAAGGTAGACACATTGTTTTCATGACTTGAGTGGTTTTGGCAGCCATTCTAATTTTACAGAACACGCAAACTATCAATTTTCTCTTTAAACAGCTGACACGTTGCATTTACCTTCCGTAGAAAACAAAAAAAAAGTGGTTCTGAAAATGAAAACAAATAATACAAATTTTAGACAATGTGATGTTACTATTTATGTACTTGTAGACTATGTAAAGTCAAAATAAAGGGTTACTGTTACTTTAAGGAACACTGGGGAGGTGTATAAAGAACATTCTTTTTGGCCGTATGTTCAAAAGAAAAGTAGAGGAGTTGTGGGGGGAACTATTTGCACTATAGGGAAGAACTAAAACTTCTCATTGATTTAAATAGGGATTTAAACCCCTTGAATTCTTGAAAGGTCTCCAACGCATTGCTTCACAATGCATTGACACCTCTCTGGCATTCAAGGGGTTAGAATCCCCATTTAAAGGGATAATAATGTTTCATAATAAAAGCAGCTCTAATTAATCATCATATTATTTGGACTTTGGAGAGTGTTATTTCAATTCTGTCAGACTTGTAGTTCAAGAGTAATTCAATGACAAAGTATCCCCCTCCCGCCCCTTTTACTGATGTAACACTGTTCAGCCAGAGCAGAAGGGAGGTGCCCAGGTAGACTGCAGAGAGGGACAATCTTCAATTAAGATAAGGGAAAAACCTGAAAAACTTGTCAAGGGGGACAGGGCTTTCATTACTCTCATAGGAAGAAGATTGTCCCCTTCTGTTATCTGTCTGGTCTATGGACTGCATTCCACATCTGAGAAGATATGGCTTACACTAGGTAAAAGGTGGAGAGGGGAAACTTTGCTTGTGAATATCTCTCAAACCATAAAGGTTTGAGAGATAGGACTTTTATCGTTCTTCATGTTTTTTTAATGCCTACAAAATAAAATAAAGATAAAACGAAGTATTACTATCCCTTTAAATCAATAGGAATTTTTGGAATTTTTAGTTCTCCCCTATTGTACAACTTGTTTGCACCTGAATGCCATTTTTCTTTTGAACATATAGCCCAAAATATTTCACATTGTCACTAAAATTTCACTACATGCATCCATTACCTGGCATTAAGATTTAAAGCAATAGTAATGTTTCTTATTAACTGCAGCTCTGATCATTTTGTGAGGGTTTTTGTAGTATGAACAGCTGTACTACAAGTGTTTACACCTTGTAGTTCAACAGTAATTAAATTATAAATTATCCCCCTCCTGCCCCTTTTACAGACTTCATGCTGCTCTCCAAGACGGTCCAGATGGAGAGCAATGAGGGACAGTCTTCAGTGAGCATAAGGAAAAACCTACCCTCCTTCGTCAAGAGGGCCAGGGTTTTCCTTATGCTCACAGTGAGAAGATTGTCCCTTGCTGAGAGCTGTCCAGTCCGGTGACCAGATTCTACATCTGAGGGGAGGCAGCTAACAGAAGGTAAATGGGGTGGGAGGGGGATACTTAATCATTGAAATACTGTTGAACTACAAATTGTACAGCTCTTCATACTACAAAAACCTTAACCCCTTAACGACCGCCGATCGGTTCGGTCAGTTAAGGCCCAAAGAGAAATATTTTTTCTTCCTTCCGCTTCCAGGGGGATCCCGGAATTCCATGACGATCATAGTACATCATGTGTCGTTGAGTCAGATCGCCCCATAACGTACTATGACCGTCAAGGGTCGTTAAGGGGTTAAAGAATGATCGGAGCGCCAGTTATTTGTAAACATTACTATCCCTTTAATCACTAAAACTGCCTTCTTTTTGGCATGATTATCAAGTTTCTTTATATATGCTTTGTAATGCACTTCTTATCTGGGCAAGACCATTTCTACTCCACTTTTTAAAAGAGTTGACTAACTGGAGTTAGCACCTAGCCAAAATGTTACTAAACATTTATATATACATTTTTGTCTCTTTCTGACACTCTTATGGACACTATCACCTCTATAGAATAAACCCTTGTTTATCTTTACGTGATTGTTTTTGTAGGATGCCTGGTCCACAACTGCACCCCACACACTTGTCTTTTTAGGAAGACTTAAGTGGGAGGAGTTTGGAGGGTGTGCGTGAGTGTGTGCTTGTGTGAGTTTGTGAGTGTGTGTGTATTTGTGTATGTGTATTTGTGTGTGTGTATGTGTGTGTGAGATCTACCTGGTACTCACTTATTGAAGAATGAGCATGTAATGCAGCATTTTATTATAAAACGTATAGCAAACCTTAAAGTTTAACTTTATTAACAATTATATTAACAAATTTGCATACAAATAAATAACCATTCCCAATATAACCTAGTGCTTACTAGTACATTCACATTGCCTGACTAACCCATTCCAAAAGCTCTGTCCATTTCTACTACTACTTGACTGCGGGCCATGCCACCATCCACTCTAGCTATCTGAATGTGGCAAGTTGTAGCCCAACAGCTGTACACCCCTCGACCCCTAGGACCATGCCCAGGAGTCATGAACCATCACCACCAAGCCTGTGCTTTACCAGCAAGCACCCCACCATGCTGTGACAGCAACCAACCAACCACCACTGCCACCAAAGGGCCACCAAGGACACCAACTACTAACGCCACCACCCAATCCAATGAGACCTGCTTTACCCATGAAAGGTAATCACACACACAGAAATAAGTGTGGGTGGGGAACTCCACACTATGCTTCTCTCTCTTGCTCCAAGATGGCTGCCTGTCCCACAAAGCCAGTACTTCCTGCACCGGATTTCCTGCCTGACGCTCTCTGTCAAGCCCCCTTCACCTACCCTTCAGTCCAGCTGCAGTGGTCCCAATCTGACCATCAATGATTTGCTGAATGTCAAATGTACAAACAAATTAGATAACTTCTTTGTGTACTTATCTAATCACCAATTGATGAAAACCCCATAGTGGCAATAGGATTTTCTGCCCAGATTAAGATAAGTGGGAGTTTTCTTAAATTTATGAGCGATGTTAGTGTTCTTTTAGCCTCATGGATGCTATAGAGGTCTAAATCACATTGTGAAGCAAAGCATTGAAGGCCTCTTTAGCATTCAAGGGGTTAAAACATAAATAGTAGATGTCTTTGGTCACCCGTGTAACAACCATGATGTCCTTTTTATGCTGTGCCAAGAAAACCACTTTTTTGTTATAAAGTTCTCAGGCTAATAGGTCTATTCCAGTAGTAGAATTTTTAATGAAGCAACTTCTTCCATTTGAAGGTGATGCCTGCTGAATAACAAATACAGGTTTGATGTTCAGCAAGTCACAGTGATCTAATAAATAGACCACATGGTTTATCCATGGCTGAACCCTATAATATCCCTGCTGTTTCCACTTTTGCAGATGGAAAAAATCTGTTCATTATATCATTCTACTTAATTATCATTATTTTTTTCCCCTTACATCACCTCCCTCCCTTCTGTCTGCTGAGTATCCCAGTCAATGCACAAACGAACCTATTCCTAATTACAAGATATAACCTGTAGAATATGCTGTATTTTCCCCCTTCATTTTCCAAAACTGAACTAAATTACATAGAATGAGTTGAAGCTGGCTGCCTTGCACACAATTTCTCCCTTTAGAGCCATTACCATTATTTAAAGGATATGTGCACAATTTACCTATCTTTCATTATGGCTCCTTATGAATTTTTTAGTTCCTTAATACATTTGGTAAGAGACCTGCTGCTGTAATGAGACAGAGAAGAGAAAATGGACTTGCCTTTAATATATAGAACAGCTCTGTAGGGTCTTTTAGTCCACAGACTGCAGTTGTAAATAGATCAATTCTCTCCAGCACTTACACTGCATTTATATGGAACATTACTCTGTTCAGTATGTTCATATGAAATCTTTATTGTTGGTCTGATTTTACCTCCATGTACAGATATCCACTTTAACCCCTTAGACGCTATAGATGTCTCCATCACATTTCAAAGCAATGCATTGGAGACATTAGAGAATCCAAGGAGCTAACTTTCTCTTTTTCAACACGTTATATGCTTCTAATTCTTTAAATTGATAAAAGACTTATTTACATACAGCAGTCTTACTGAGGAGATCAACACAGATGTATATTATGAAAACCACTACTGCCCTCTTTAGTACGCTTTATGAAAGAAGCAAAGCGCTTTTACTAGTCCAACCACATTATGTATACTTTGCAATGTTTTCATATCTCATATGGGAGAGAAATTCTCTATTACAGTGATTAGTTCACATATTTAATGTGTTGGAAAATTGCAGACTGATTCAGTGTTCTAATGAGAAGTTGCTAGGCTACCATACAGTAGCCTGGACTCCATTGCAGGGGATCACTTTAACACTGGTTTTATCTAAAAAACCCTCCCTTGTGAGCTAAAACCAGGAATAAAATATATCACTTTTAGTATTTGCAGGGGAGGGCTAGCAACTTGAGGTCCAAGGAGCAAGTGCAACCAAGAAGCACATTTCTACCATTATTCAAGCCCACTGTCCCATCCCACCCTTTTTTTTTAAATTGGCATTAATGTTGTGGAGTAAAGCAAGTGAGACCATGTAGCTTACAATTGAAATGAGGCTACGTTACTGACACTACAAAGAAAAGCTACACCAGTGATACTATAGAATATACCGTAAAATCTCAGGTATAATACGCACCTGTGTATAATACGCAGGTGTATATTATACCTAAGATTTTAGGGGAAAACAAGAGTGCCTATGTATAATATGCACCCTTGTTTTCCCCTCTTAGGGAAAAAAAAGTTAAGCCGGCCAGAACCCTTCCCTCCGTCCCGCGGCCCAATGCACTCTGACAATAATGCTTACTTGTCCCCACTGAAGTCCGCGCTGACAATGAGGCTTAGGGTAGGTACTTCCTTCCACTGAAGTACCCATCTTCCCAGCGGGCGGCAAGCTTGCATTTGCCGCCCGCTTCCCTCATGGACTTTCAGGACCTTCCGCTTCTATTACCATTGGCTGGAGGAGGAAGGTCCTGAAAGCCCATGAGGGAAGCGGGCGGCAAATGCAAGCTTGCCGCCCGCTGGGAAGATGGGTACTTCAGTGGAAGGAAGTACCTACTCTAAGCCTCATTGTCAGCGCGGACTTCAGTGGGGACAAGTAAGCATTATTGTCAGAGCGCATTGGACCGCGGGAAGGAGGGAATCTGTCAGCACAATTTTTTTTTTTTTAAATAACTCTCGTGTATAATACACACCCCCCACTTCACATAAGGTGAAATAGGGTAAAATTGTGAGTATTATACCCGAGATTTTACGGTACAATGGAAATGGGTTATGCTTCTAGTGTAGCTTCATTCGCATTGTAGCTCTGTGGTATCGCTTGTGCAGCTAGATCCATTTCAGTTGTAAGCTCTGTGGTATCACTAGGGTAGCTCAATTTACAGCGGCAAGAGAAGACTGAGTGTGGCAGTTGCCCACTGGCCCAAGCATATGACAGGCCCGGAGGGCAATTGCTCCCCTACCCCCAGGCCAGCCCTTCCTTGAGTATTCACAAGTGGGTGCTATCTGATCCATATTGAAGATTGTAAAATTCTAGGTCAGATTTGGGCAAAATCTGCTGACCAACTTGATTCGGCCTGTAGTATTTGGGTAAGAAAAAGAGAGAAATCTCAATGTATTATCCTGGTAAAACATTTTTCTGAAAAAGAAGACAATCCTTTGATTTCCAATCCAGATTCCCTTTTCTCCACTGCCTCATTCTTGTGAGGAAACTATATCAACCCTGTCAAGGCCACAACAGTCCACCGGTAAGTAGAGTTTACGACACAAGGGGCCCTGCCATCTTCAATTCTAAATTAACTATTTGTCTATTTTTTGTTTCTTTAGCGAGGGTGGGGGTGTTTGGGTGAAATTCCTTCCTGTAAATTATCAATTAGAGTGCCAGAGAGATATCCAACTCATTTTGTTGCAATCTGTTGGATATGCCTCTGGCACTCAAAAGGTTAAATTGCAAACTTTGATAGACCTCCTGTTTAAGTGAGGACATTTATGAAAAAAACATATAATACAGGACTGCTTTGACCTCTGTGACGTCCTGCAGTCTACATATTTCAGATGTGCTCCACTTAAAGGGCAGTTATGCTATATATGAGTCTGTGTGTGTGTGAGCATCTGCCTTTGTGTGTATAGATATATCCAGCATCCAACTGACTCTCTTGTCTTACACTGACATGGTTCTGTCCCTGGCTCATCAATCAATTTAAATCCTATATTTCTGACATGTCTTCCTGGCTGTGTTCATTCCTGTCTGATAAGGAATCTCTTACTCTCATAGTGTAGACTTTCTGGATGTTAGTATGGATTTTTTTTCCTGTTTATCATCAGGAGTACTATATGTTTCACAATGAAATAGATATTAATTTAACATTTTATAGCCATACCTTAGTAGACCCTGCTATATTTGAAATATTAACCCACCAAGTGCCAACATACCTCTCTGGCACTCAAAGGATAAAAAGAAAACTAATACCCCCCATATAATAACCCCCATCACCACGTACCTTACCTTACTTACCTCAATAAATGTCATCCTTGTGCTTCAAGCGATAACATATTCAATCTTTCCTAGTTACCATGTCCAAGTGGACATGACAACTGGTAGTAGCACCACAGGATCTCAAACTATGTTCAGTGCACAAGGTGATCTTACGCATGTGCACACTCTCTATCTGCTTTAGTTTAGTATTGATTGAAGATCATGGGGGAGATGCACTGAAGCTTGATAAAGAGGTGATAAAGCTGAGATGACATCTCTAGTGATATCACTTTTCCAATTCCTGTGTTTTTCTATGGATGCTATGCACTAAGATTTGGAGACCATAGTTGATAGGCTCTATAAAATAGCATAGGAAATGGAGACGTTCAACCACTGGATAAGTTATCTCAATTTCGTCATGCCTTAGTGCATAAACTCTTTTGAACATATTAACAATGATTTCTATTTGGGAGCTTACTTCGTTGTCTATAGTTCTGTATAGTGATTGGAAGAGTACCTCCTGGTGACCACAAAAGAACATTGCAGTTTATTATAAATGAAAAAAGTTTGAGCTGTAATGACCGGTGAATTAAATATGTCCATCATAACTATGACTATAGCCCTAGCACTCTGGTGCAGGATCTTTTCATTTTATTTTTGCAGTGCTATATGACTTTGAGCTTAAAGCCATACTTTAGCAAAACTGCCTTTTTCTTCTACTATTAAGGCCTTAATCCTATCCTTCTGTCTACTTAATGCATCTTTCTGCAGTTATTCATGTCTGTCTGAGAAATCCATTATCCTGTAATTATTCAGTTCTGGCTGTGAGTAAATCCTTAAATCTGTAATCGTGCATACATGTCTACAAAATCCATGCAACCCATGGGATAATTCCAAAGTCAACAAGCATTATCCCTATTGCTAACATGTCTCCTGGGCAGTGAAACAGTTGTAACAATGCTGTATAGATGATTTTAACTATACTATTTTTGATTTGTAAGATCCTTTCTTGAACATTAGTCTCTTTCTTATCATTTTAATCACTCTCCATATTTTACAAAGCATCTGATACATGGAACATCTGCAAGAGAGGGATTAGGAAAGATTTAACCCTTTGAGTGCCAGAGAGTGAGCTAATGTCAACAAAGTCCCTGCAATATTATTTTTTTCCTAATCATCTATATTTCAAGGGTAAAAATGGTGACCTTAGTAGCCCCCTATCTCTCTTACTTGGCATTAAGGGTTGGGGCTTGTTCTAAGGTACAGATAATCTCAACTACATATATTAAGTGACCCAATTATTCTTTAATTATGCATTGTAGACCTATTTATGAGCATTTTTATCTGTCCCCTATTGTTCAATTTCTTTTCCTCAGAATTTCTCCAGTTCTTGATATTACATCAGCATCTGTCTCGCTGTAACTGACACTTTCCACAAGGGAAGAATACTGCCTTTTATAAATTAGGTTCCTACCAGGTGATACAGCTCCTCCTGTTTAACTCACCTGGGGATAAGATGGCCTATGCTATACCTGAAGTTGCTTACATGGATATACGATGGTTCATCTAAAAGCAATGTTGTCAGCAGGAGAGACACAGCCTTTCTATAACTAGGAATGATTTCCAGTATATGAGATATCATTTCCATAACTGAAGCAAAATAAGGCAATTAATTCATAAGTGAGATTATTTTACAGAATTTACATTTCAATGCATAAAACATAATTTCTGTGCAAAGACAGACCTGCCAGTTGGCAATTATATAAGCTGAACTGGTATCTGAGAAAAAACCCACCTATTCATATTGATTTTGTGTTTGCTCATCTGTGCCAAGTGATTGATATCACTGTCATTCGTCTCTTATTCCTGGTGCCCTCAGGTTGATCTACCACCATTTCCATGCGCTGCTGCTGGCTGACCCATTTATCATTGCATTTTCATCCACCTTTACCTAACGACTGGATAATCTGTTTTTCTGTCCTCTTTCACTTTTGCCTTAAGGTTGATGACCCCCTTGACAGGGACTAGGCAGTTACTGCGAAAATATCCCACATATAGCCAGGTAACCTTTTTGCTAGTGAAGGAGCTATGAAGGACACTGCAGACTGCTCTGGCAGCAAACTAGTTAATTATCTAAATTGTAATATAATACTCAAATCCAACTGCATTTTGTGCTGAGGATTTTCTCTTTGCCACTTTAAGGGTTACTATCACTTTAAGGAACATTGGCGAGATTTATAAATAATATTCTTAGTGTATGTTTAAGAATTGTAGCTAAAGTTTGCAGCAAAGGGTCATATTTATAAAAAATATATTCAGTACTATATACTTTATTAAAGAACAGGTTATACCTGACGTTACGATTTAATCACTAAAATTAAAAACTTTATCTTTGGCACAATTAGAAAATGTCTTTAAAGGGATAGTAATACTTACAATGTTAAAAAAAAATATGTTGTAGGGTTTATCCCCCTGAGTAAAACAAGAGTACTCCCACTGCTGAAAGGTGTTTCATTAAAAAGTTATTAATTTTCAAAGTTTAAATTTTTAGGTGCAATATCACAGTGGCCTGAAATTGTACAGTGGCGCTGTTGCTACAAGATCCTATGGACAGCTCTGGTCCCTGGACCATAAATCTCCATAGGATGGTGTAGCAACAGCACCACTGTACAATTTCAGGCCACTGTGATATTGCACCTAAAAAATTCAACTTTGAAAATTAATAACTTTTGAATGAAACACCTTTCAGCAGTGGGAGTACTCTTGTTTTACTCAGGGGGATAAACCCTACAACATTTTTTTTTTTACATTTTAAGTATTACTATCTCTTTAATGCATATGCTGTGACACAATTCTTATTTGGTTAAGACCATTTCTACCCCACTTTTCAGTTAGCTGACTGGAGTTAATACTTATCGAAAATGTTGCTATGAGTTTATACATATCCTTATGTCACATCACGACAATTAAAACACTTTCCTTATTACTCCAGTTATATACGTCAGGCTGAGTTTAAATTAGGAGGCATAATTCTGGTGAAAACCAACATCAACATGGAGACAAATGTAAAAATCTTATTGATTTAAATAAAGTTTTTAATACCTTGAATGCTAAAGATCACTGCTCCAGAATGCATTAGAGACCTCTAGCATTTAAAGGGGCTAAAAGTCCCTTTTAAATCAATGATACCCTGGGAAATTTGTATTTCTTCCATACAGCGCAGTTGATTTGTGCCAGAATTATAGGGTACTGTTTATCCACAGAATAAGTGAAAACATTTTTTGTTAAGGTGCTTCACAAATAAAGTTTTCCACACAAAATTCATTGTTTTGACAATACATTTTAATGCACACAATATTTTTTTCACAAAATAGATTTTGTCTCACAAAATTAATGTTTTTTTGTTTCAAAATATATTTTGTTGTACAGGTGTGATTGTATTGTACAATATAGAATTACAAATTCACAATCACAAAGATATTTTGTAATAATTTTTTTCTTAGTCACAAAATAGATTTTTGTTGCACAGAACTGATTGTTTTTATCACAAAACATATTTTTAATTACATTTTTTACATAAAGTTTATCATTTTTGTTGTAGAAAAAACTGTCAACAAACACAGGGTTACACTGCTGCGCATTGTTATGCAGAGCTTATGATACACCTCACTGTGCAATGGTCAGCAGAGGTTCTAATACACCCTCCTGTGCAATGTTATGCAAGATTTCTGATACACCGTGCTATGCAATGTTGTGGTCACCTGGATCTCTCCTCCGTCTAACGATTGTACACCGTCGCCTCAGCTTTCCTACAGACCCTGTGTTAACACTGAGAATGTTGGTAATATCCCATGTAGTCCATACACTGGAAACTGGTACTTAAAGGGATAGTAATACTTAAAATGTAAAAAAATATATGTTGTAAGGTTTATCCCCCTTAGTAAAACAAGGGTACTCCCACTGCTGAGAGATATTGTATTAAAAAATTATAACATTTCAAACTTGAATTTTTTAGGTGCAATATCTCAGTGGCCTGAAAATTTACAGTGGCGCTGTTGCTACACCATCCTATGGACTGCTCTGGTCTGTAGACCATAAATCTCCATAGGATGGTGTAGCAATAGCGCCACTGAAAATTTTCAGTCTACCTCGATATTGCATCTAAAAAATTCAAGTTTGAGCTGTTATAATTTTTTAATAAAATATCTCTGAACAGTGGGAGTACTCTTGTTTTACTCAGGGGGGTAAACCCTACAACATATATTTTTTACATCTTAAGTATTACTATCCCTTTAATCTCTCCAACAAAGGGAGCTTACCTGAAAGATTTAAACACAGGTCTGTTGCTTCCAGTTTACTTTGCTGTAAAGGCTTTACTGTTGTAGAGAGCCTGTTTATTGTACTACTGAAAAATACATTTATTTTGTGTATATGATGGAAAAAGCCTGTTACTTTAATACTGTTTGTATCAGTCAACAAGGCTTGAATAAATACTAATTTTGGTTCAACACAGTTCCAAGTGTTTGCATCTGAAAAGCAACATTGTAACAGACTCATATTTATATGGAGAAATATACATAAATTCTTGGTGAGCTCTATCTAGCTTATCAATATTATTCAAATAGTTACATATGTGTGTGTGGTTAGGATAGTGGCATGAAAAATATTTTGTTCTTGGATTTTGGACTTTGCAAAACCCTTTGATACAGTGCCTCACAACAGGTTACTGCTGAAATCAAAAGGCTTCGGTTTGGGTGGTGATATCTGTACATGGATTGAGAACTGGTTACATGATAGATGACAGAGAGTTGTTGAAAATGGAACCTTTCAAGTTGGTCTAATATAGTAAGTGGGATGCCACAGGGTTCAGTCCTGGACCCATGCTTTTTAATTTGTTTATTAATGATCTAGAAGTGGGAATTAAAAGTAGCATCTAAATCTTTGCTAATGACACCAAGCTGTTCAAGGCAATACATGAAGAGCTGGATATTATTTCTCTTCAGAAAGATATAGATATACTGAGTGAATGGGCAGAACAGTGGCAGATGGCATTTGATGTAGATAAATGTAAGGTCTGGGCTGTAGAAACAAGGATGCCACATATACACTAAATGGGATACAACTTAGGGAACCCTCGTTAGAGAAATATTTAGGAGTACTGATTGACAATAGACTTCACAGCAGTGTGCAGAGTCACTCATCTGCTGAGTGCGGTGATATGATTACCATTTAAAAATATATTCAAGGTCAATCCAAAGAACTATCCAATTAATTATTTACTCAAAGAGCTGACCTAAGAACGACAGGTCATCAACTAAGACTAGAGGAAAGGTGATTTATACTAAAACAAAGGCAGAGATTTTTTACAGTAAGGGAGGTAAAGCTATGGAATTCTTTGCCTCAGGATGTTGTGCTTGCAGATACTGTAACTGCTTTCAAAAAAGCAATAGACACCTATCTAGCACAGAACAATATTGAGAATTAGGACAGATGGATTCAATGCAGATAGGTTGTTGATCCAGGGAACTAGTAATTAAAAAACTCCTGTGCATCAAATCCTAACTTTTATGAATAATAAATTGAGATTTACTAAACTAATAAACAGTGAGTTTTATTAACATGTTTATGGCCAAAACCACACATAGTTTGTCTTCAAGGCATCTCAGATTGGACAAGTCCCTATCTGACTTAAATTCTGAACTGAATATGCATTTAGTATAATGCCAGTAAAAAGCAGTCATACTATCTTACATATGATGTTAGCAAAACCCTTATAAGTCCCATTTTGTTTCTGCTGGAATTTCCATTAAAAAAGTACAATTTGCCTCTTTTTCCATGGGAATTTCTACCCATTGCAAAACCCATCAATTTTCTACCTTTTTCACTAACACCACAAATCTCCTAGCAAGAACTAAGATGATGTTAGGTAGAAGAGAAAGTTGAAGCAACTTATAAAACATGAGAGAGAATAAAGAAATTAAAATAAAGTTTGGTTGTGGTGCTTGCTGGAGTGTAGGAATGAGCTGGAAAAGCTGAAGAACTGCTGCCACCAGCCTGGAAGGTTGACAATGACAGTAACATCTGCAGCATCATTGTTTTCTTGTCTTAGGGTCTTGTTGTGAGAAAATATAACTGTTGTCTCCTCGGCACCCTAAGGGTCCTCCTCCTCCTCCTCTGAACTACCACCAACAGTGAAACACTGGAGCATTGTTAACTAGTAAAAGCCTGTGTACACGGGCCAAGGACTGGGTGATGCTAACCCTTTGAGTGCCAGAGGGGTACGCAACGCGTTGCTTTGCAATGCGTTGTGTACCCCTCTGGCACTCAAAGGGTTAAGAGTCCGGTCCTGCTCTGCGTCCTGCCGCCGATGCAGACATGTGCTGTGGAGACTGCCCGAAAGCACTGAATGCTCCCAGCACAGAACTCCCAGCATTCTGTGCGTTCAGGCAGTCTCTACTGCACATGACAGCTTCTGACAAACATCCTAGCGATTTACTATATACGATGTATCGGCATACCCATTTTTCATGAGGGCTTCCAATTTCAGGAGGACTCACCAAGTATTTCCAGAGGTTCAGAATTATCAGTAAGAAACTAAAAAAATCCTTTGATCTGAAAGGAAACCAGTGTAGATCAATCTCCTACATATACTAATGTACATACTAATGTAGCTCAATCTCCCACCAATATTAATGGATCTATAGAGATGCAATGAAATATAACCCTTTGAGTGCCAGAGGGATGTGCAACTAATTGCTCTGCAATGTATTATACACCCCTTTGGCATTCATATGGTTAAAGGGATTCTTTATGCATTCCTATATTTGGGGCAGCTATTCACAATTTGCCAGGGGCCTCAATGGTTCTTAAAACTCCTCTGTTAGAAAGATTTACTGTACTTCTGTTGGTCTGTAAAAATGTCCCTTTTTAATACATTACAGTGCAGAAAGTCTTATTTGCAAAATATGAGCATTGCAGGGTCATATTAATGTTTAATTCACTGATACTGCTGTGTAAAAAAAAATCACTCTGGGAATTTAAAGGGTCCCCAAAAAGTCACAATGCAAATCTGATGAAAGACACTGAACTTGAAAATGCACTTTAACCATTTAACTGCATCACTTTAGAGATCAAATGTTTAATTATTTCTAAAACTTGGAAGATTAACCCGTTGAGGGCTAGATGGGTATCCCTCCATTACATCTGTATACCCATGTGGCACTCATAGGATTAAAGGGACAGTAATGTCCCAGAAAAAAACCTTTATAATTTTGTAGAGCTTCAAAAATTCAATGATATGCAACAAATCCTATCTCTCAAACCGCTATGATTTGATAGATATTCAGCACTAAAGTTCCCCATCCCTCTCTCCCCTTTCACTGACGTCAGCGCTGTGCTGACTGCAGGGGAATCCTGTCTGGGGACCAACTGGCGGCTCTGCAGCAGAGCCTTGAAAATAATTACTTCATTGGAAAGGTCTACAAAGTGTGCCTGGTTTGCAAGCACACTTTGTAGACCATTACAATAAAGTAATTCATTTTAAATAACGTGATTGCGGCTCTGCTGTAGAGCCTCCTCGTGTCAGCCAACGCAGATCTCCTGCTGTCAGCTGTAAAACTTTCAATGCAGATATCTCTCAAACCATACCGGTTTGAGAGATAAGATTTGTTGCGTATAGTTGAATTTTTGAAGCACTACAAAACAATAAAGATTTTTTCTGGGACATTACTGTCCCTTTAAGCACTTTAGTGTTGCAATTATGCATGAGAAACCTGTCTAGCATTCATAGGGTTAATGAAAAGATTATGAAATCATACAGTTTTTTAGTCTTTAACGTTCTGAATGCCAGAGGGTTACGCAACGCATTACAAAGCAATGTGTTGCGTACCCCTCTGGCACTCAAAGGGTTAAATCTGAGCTTATAAGGAACTAAGCATCAAGCTATTCTGTTTGTGACTATATCTACAGTTTTCCATAACGAATGACAAAACCTTAATGAGCGGACTTTAACTTTCCACACATGCCAAAGCTTAGGTAAAAGACACTAGGGCAGAGAGATTAAAACATTGGCTGGCAGGGCCAGGCAACTTGATGAATGATTTGTGTAATGCCAGGAGCATCTCCATCACTTGGCGCTACTGGGGACATCCATCTTACTCCACAGAGAGCTCTGATAATGGCAGCTGTAAGGTCCCCCCCAAGCTGTTTTATCCATGAGCCTCTAGGAAGGGGGAGTCAGTGCTCTGGAATCAATATCAATGAAAAATAACACAGTATCTACCTGCCTTCTCTTATTAGGGACAGACTAGGGGAAAACGTGTTGAGTACATATGATGCCCTGCCTGCAATATGCTAGCTGAATCTTGCCTCTTCCTTCTCACTTGAGATGCTGACCTTTCAGGTTGTCAGTGGTTCTATGGCAATATAAAGTTTAACCCCTTGTATATTAGAGAGATATCCAATGCATTGCAAAGCAATGCATTGAAGACATCTTTAGCACCCTAAGGGTTAATGACTTGCTTCATAATAAATCACCCGAACACTCACTAAAATAAGCATTGAGACTGTATTTTTGTGCTGTGCCTGCCAATTGTCTATGGCCTAAGCTATCTACTCCTATTTATGCCACAAGTGCCAGGCAGTGGAAAAGAGTGTGGGCATTTCAGGGTATGCCTTTCCTCTGTGTTTTATTTAATGGCATGTACTAAAAAGACACAGAGGAAACCATATTTGTTAGTATATTTTCTTATAGGGGAGTTGTTCTGAGGCTTGCTTCCATTATAATCTAATGGCTAATGGTATGAACTAATGTGCCCTATGAGTTCATATGCTCTAGTACATACCCATTGGTTCTTTACTTAAAACTATAGTTTATGATAAATGTATATTTCTTTGTCAGTTAGCCAGTACTTTCTGGTAGGAAGTGACAGTTGGGCTGGATGAGTGGATTGTTAGTATTTGACACTCCTGGCTGTGCAAGTCAGAACTGCCTAAATTGCATCAACTGTGTGAAATAAATAAAACAATATAGTTCCCAGTGCTATGGTTTTAATTAAAGAATAGCTAACACAGATAAAGGCTAATTTGTAAGCTCTTTCAAGATCACCCAGTTCATTATAAAATGTTTGTTCTACTTTAACCCTTTGAGTGCAATGTGTTGGATACTTCTCTGGCACTCAAAGGGTTAATGAATTGGGGGCAGAACTTCTGTAATTCCAGACATTAAATAATAAAAGGTGGATATAAAAAAAGATGCAGAGGTAAGAAAACATCCCATACTGTCCATATAGAGGCACAGAGAGGAAATATCTCAGAGCTTTGTATACTGGTGATAGTTAGAAGCAACACAAATAAACTGATTACACCACTTCATTTAGCACAGAATTCTATTATCATATCTCCAATACTGGGTTGCCAAGATATGCACTAAGATGGACCACCTGGACCAAATCAAACATCCCAAATTTCCATTGGTTTAAATAGGTTTTGAGACTGACATACTAAGAAAAACTGTGAGTTACGTACTACGGTGTTATAAAGAGTATCCAGTGTAATAACCCTTTGAACATGTTTCAGTTCCTGTGTTATTCTGTGGAGCCTATGCACTACGGTCTGTCAGGATGGAGGGATGTTAGTGCATAGTTCCCATAGACTAACATAGGGACTGGAGAATGTATCACATAGGATGTCATCTCCTGGTTATCACAACTTTATCACACCTTCCATAACCCCCTGGATTTATTCTGGAGCAAACCAACTACACCATAGTTGACATATGCATATTCCTAATTATTAAAATGGAGTTTGAGACTGATGCACTAAGAAACACAGCAGATATTTTGAAGCAAACCATCTGCACCATAGGGGGCAGGGCTCAAAATTTCCACTCGCCACTAGCCAATGGCGAGTGAAAATTTAGCCCTGGCGAATAGAAATTCAGCCCTGGTGTGTATGTTATGGCTTGCAGTGGCGAGTAACTTTTCAGGTCTGGCTAGTAGCAAAGGACTTCGCATTTTAAACCCTGAGAGGGGGTACATAATTTTCCCAAAATTCCCATTGATAAAATCGTGCAATAACCTCACATTGAGGGTATTAAAAGTCCTATTTAAATGAAAGGTAAGTTTTATTTGTGTCCTACAATTCAATTGTTTGGTGCTAGAATGTGCATTACCACGTGTGTATATGGACCTTAACATATAATTTGTTCACTGCTTGTGATAGTTAGCCATGACATTGCCCTGCATTATATTGCAAGGCTTTTTGTTCTCGTCTATGAAGGTTTCATAAATGTGTGATTCCAAACAGTCATACTAAATTAACTAGACCTAGGCCAATAGATTTGGTTAGTAAGCCTATTGATTCCATAAGACACCTCAAGGTTCATTCACTTTAGTAAACAGTAGGGTGCCCTAAATCATAGCACTGCTTTAGTATGTGTGGATGGAGCTGTATTAGAATAAGGTGGCACTGTAATTTTCCCCTCTCCCAATCTATTTTAAAAGCAGAATAATCAGATTGATCCCTGGACACACTTTAACCCTGCACAGTGAAAGTTGCATGTGATACCTTATTCCTCAGTGTCTGAAAAGGCTATCATGAAGCTGTACTAAAAATAACTGGGGGGGTATGTACTAACTAGTGATAAAGCAGAATTAACATACACAATTAGATAAATTCTCCAATTCCTAATTCTGTGAAGAGCATCCACTAACATATTTCAGTGGTGATAAATCTTAACATAGTAACATAGTAGATAAGGCTGAAAAAAGACATGTATCCATCAAGTCCAGCCCATGCCAAAAACACCCCTGTTGATCCATTGGAAGGCAAAAAAAAAGCCCTCTGGAGCCATTTCCAATCTAGTCCCAAGTGTGTGTGTGTGTGGGAAATTATTCCTTCCTGACTCCAATTGGTAGTCAAATAGTTCCCTGGGTCAATATCCTATTTGCTTTGAAGCCATCTGTCATAATTATCAATATTGTTCTGTGCTAGATAGGCATTCATTGCTTTTTTGAATGTAGTTGCATTATCTGCAAGCACAACATCCCGAGGCAAAGAATTCCATAGCCTTACTGCCCTTACTGTAAAGAATCCCTGCCTTTGTTTTAGTCAAAAGCGCCTTTCCTCTAGTCTTAATGGATGACCTCTTGTTCTTAGCTCAGCTCTTTGTGTAAATAATTAATTGGATAGTTCTTTGTATTGACCTTGAATGTATTTGTAAATGGTAATCATATCACCCCTTGGACGTCCCTTCTCTAATGTAAACAAATCTTAGCATAGGCGCCATAGTATAACATAGCCGATGGAGAGTATACAAACTTATATCCCCTTTCTTACCTTTTTATCACACCGTAGTGCATAACCACGTCACCCCCACCGTGGAGCACTATTAATTATTGCATAGGTAATGCATAGATAGATCCAGGCCTCAATTGTCGCTAACTGGTACATATTTTCAGGATATGCATGATGTTTCATCATAACTAGCTCAAAGTGAATGGGCCACTGATTAACCCACTGTACACGTACAAGCATATCCAAAAAGCCTGTCTTGTTAGTGGCACAAGAGGTCCAGTGTCACGTACCCCTGTTATAGCTGTTTGTTATTCACTTAAATTGCCTTTGTATCCTGGCACTAACTCCCTAGAGAAACATAAGTGAGTCATCGAGATATAGTCTAAGAAAAATATTTTTTTTCAGTGAGACTCTAGCAACTGATGGTGTTAAACTTTCTATGAGACAAAGTCTATTTGAATCTTAAGCCTGGTGCAACAATACTGTCTCTTGTTGTTTTACTCACCTCTCTCCTGCATTCCTCCTCTCAATGGTAAGCAGGAGAGGCCTGTCTGATGGCCGGCCCATGTGAGCGCCAGCCAATATTACTGGCTGGTGCTCATGTTTGTAAACCATTGATTGGAGGTTGCAAAGTTTACCTAAACCTCCACAAGCACCTATGTAAAAGGTCTGCTGGTGGCACCAAAAGCTGCTGTGCACAGCTTCCTTACTGCAACTTTACTGCTTTCCTAAGGGAACACCATATAGTTGCAGCATACTGATGTGATCACATGAAGCAATTGTCTCCTGTGTAAACACACTATAGTCTAGCATGTTACCTTTCACTACAAGGAACATAACCAATGCAGAGCTGCCTTGACATCGCAGAAACTGCTGACCATAATGGAGGCCATACTAACACACAGTGGGGCTGAGGTACTTAGAAGAAAATCACTTCTGGGGCAAATCAGCAGCACCACTGATTTAAATGGAGATATTAATTGTGTTGCAATGCATTGGAGACCTCTCAAGTATTCAAGGGTTTAAAAGTTCCCTTTATATATTTTGGTGAATCTGTATTTGCCTCTCATAGAGCAGTTGCTTTCTTCAGAATTACTCCGAGGCCCCTTAATACATCAGCCCCAGTACGTGTTGGTATAAGCAGTGTTTTAGCAATGTGGTCGAGAATTCTCTAGTATCCACTGGGTAAAACTACATTTATCATGAAAATCAAATCATTCATATGGAAAAAGTAAGCCAAGATAGACTAAGTCAAATTTTATGGTGAAAACATTCTGCATCAAGGACAGTAGTACAGCCTCAAAATACACTTCCTGTTCAATGCAGTGCAGCTTTCATGGGTGAAAATCTGTCACTATGTTTTAGCATTTTTGTTATTAGTTTTGACCCTTTGTCAAGTGAAGAAACAAACTGTGATATCTTAATCTCTTGGGGACCAGAGGGGTGTGCTGCACCTTGCTTTACAATGCAATGTGTACTCTGTGCGTTAAGGACCGCTGCCTTTTGGACACTATCAATGTGGATGTCATTTATAAACAGTGGTGGCTTTTTATAATGGACTGGGAATGCTCTCAGCAGTGACAGATGAACAGGAGTCTTAAACTAGCTGTCTTTCACAGATATAGTTTCCTGCATGCAAAGCTATCCCATCAGCTGTCCTCACTTTCAATTTTAATTTACCTCTGGAGAATCACAAAGAAGAAGGAGAATGGGGAGCACTGTCAGCAATGACATAGCGCTTCTGTGACTCACATGTAAAATACCAGGCTGTCTGACATATCCTCCACTCCTTCTTCCTGTATATCTTAATCAGATGCCTTAAAGGGATGGTAATATTTAATTATTACTAATCCCTATATTAAAGTCATATTAAAAATAAATGTATTGCCCCCAGTGTCATCTCTCAAACCTTTATGGTTTGAGAGATAATTGCTCCTAAAGTTGCCCTCCCCCTTCCCCGAAGTCAGAGTTGTAGCTGACTGAAGGGAAATCCGGTCTTAGATCATCAGGTGGCTCTACAGCACAGCCAAGATCGCGTTAATAAAAAAGAAATCTTTCACTGAAATGGTCTTCTATGTGTGCTTGGTTTGCAAGCACACGTTTAAGACCGTTTTAGTGAAATATATTTTTTTTTATTAACGCGATCGCGGCTCTACTGCAGAGCCGCCTGATGATCTAAGACCGGATCTCCCTTCAGTCAGCTACAACTCTAACTTCGGGGAAGGGGGAGGGCAACTTTAGGAGCAATTATCTCTCAAACCATAAAGGTTTGAGAGATGACACTGGGGGCAATACATTTATTTTTAATATAGGGATTAGTAATAATTAAGTATTACTATCCCTTTAATATTTAAAAACACCCAAATCACACATTTTAAAGTGGAACCTTCACCTTAATTTAAGTTTGTATATTTGAAAGCTGCATTAAAAACTGCCTATATGTCATGGTAACCAATAGTCCAACAGATGTACAGTTCAGAAGACATTCACACTTACATTTCTAGGCAAAGTGAATGTGAAAATTTCTTGGTACTGCACAAAGCTTCATTAGGATATGAAACATCATTGAAACCTCCATTAGCATGTGACACATCACTAAGAAGGCTTAATTAGTATATGAAACATCACTGAAGAGCGTAATTATCATATGAAACACCACTGGTAACACACAGGTACTGCAATTAGCATACATTATCATAAAGTAACAAGTGTGTATATCTTTTAAACTGTACATGTGCTGGTCTTTTGGCTAAAATGACACATGCACAGTTTTTAACCCCTTAATGAAGAGCAGTCCAAGAAGTGAACTTCCCTTAAGAACTGCTTTGATTTTGATCGTCGCTCCAGTACACGTGACAAATGACGTGTACTGGCACTTGAACAGGGTCTGAGAGAGAGAGAGAGACTGCTCTGGTCTTGGAGCAGTCAGTTTCAGACCCCACTCATGCTTACAGTGCTCCCGCAGGATCGCTGTAAGCACAAAATACGTGACGTGCCAGGACCATCACTGTTCAAGGCAAGTTTAACGGTAATGGTCCTGACACATCACCGATCATTAAGGGGTTAATGCAGTTTTTAAATATGAAAACTTGAAATAACGTGAAAGTTCCACTTTAATAATCACATGATCAAAAAAAGCAGAGTCATGGTCCTGATACGTCACCAGTAGTGTTGAGCGAGCGTGCTCGGCCGATGCTCGGATCGGCTCGAGCATCGCTCTGCTCGGCACATGGCGGTACTCGTACGAGTACCGCCATGTGCTCGCCCGACATGTTCGGGTGAAGAGGATCTGTGCCGGAAGAGGCACAGATCCGAAGACGCTCCGCTGGACCACCAGGGAATGGAGGTACGGGGGCATTGCGGAGATGAAGGGGGCATTGCGGAGATGAAGGGGGACATTGTGGAAGAGGGGCATAGACTCTATGCCCCTCTTCCACAATGTCCCCCTTCATCTCCGCTATGCCCGTCTTCCACAATGTGCCCCTTCATCTCCGCTATGCCCCTCTTCCACAATGTCCCCCTTCATCTCCTATGCCATAGAGGAGATGAAGGGGGACATTGTGGAAGAGGGGCATAGCGGAGATGAAGGGGGACATTGTGGAAGAGGGGCATAGACTCTATGCCCCTCTTCCACAATGTCCCCCTTCATCTCCGCTATGCCCCTCTTCCACAATGTCCCCCTTCATCTCCGCTATGGCATAGGAGATGAAGGGGGACATTGTGGAAGAGGGGCATAGCGGAGATGAAGGGGGACATTGACCAGGCACCCTCCGCTCATCAGAGCAGGGGGTGCCTGGTTTAATGCTCGAGTGCTCCCATTCATTTGAATGGGGCTCGGGTGCTCGGCCGAGCACTCGAGCATCAGGGGGTGCTCGGTCAGAGCACCCGAGCACCCGAGCATCGGGGTGCTCGCTCATCCCTAGTCACCAGTCCTTAAAGGGATAGTAATACTTTGTTTTATCTTTATCTTATTTTGCAGGCATTAAAAAAACATGAAGAACCTTTATGGTTTGAGAGATATTCACAAGCAAAGTTTCCCCTTACTGACCAAAACGGTCAAGTCTGCCATCTAGCTGTCAGATTTGGAATCCGGTCCGCGGACCGGCCATGGCTCTACAGCAGAGCCGAGATCGCGAGATATAAGAAGAACTACTTCATTCGAATAGTCTACAACAGAGGTTCTCAACCCGTGCCCTCAGTGGCCACTAACAGGCCAGGACTTAGGAATTTTCCTGCTAGAACACAAATGTGATGATCAGAGGCTGAGTCATATTGATTAAATCACCTGTGCTCTAACAAGGAAATTCTCAAATCCTGGCCTGCTAGTAGCCACTGTGCCTGGTTTGCAAGCAAACTTTTAAGACCCTTCCAATGAAATAGTTATTTTTATATCTTGCGATCTCGGCTCTGCTGAAGATCCACCGGTTGATCTGTGGACCAGATTCCAAATCTGACAGCTAGATGGCAGACTTGACTGTTTTGTTAAGTGAGGGGAAACTTTGCTTGTATCGTTCTTCATATTTTTTTAATGCCTGCAAAATAAAATAAAGATAAAACAAAGTATTACAATCCCTTTAAAGGATTTTTGCAGTTTTTAAATATGAAAATTTGGAATAGGGTAAAAGTTCCACTTCAATAATTATATGATCAAATAAAGCAGAGTCTTTCAGAGTCAGGGCCTTCTTCAAGAAGCAAGTGCAATTCTGAAGCAAACCAATTGCACCATACGGAAGAAATTAAAATCCCCACTGATGTAAATGGGGTATTTAAACCCTCAAATGCTAGAGAGGTCTCCAATAGCATTAAAGGGATTAAAAGTCCTATTTAAATCAATGATAGTGTGGGGAATCTCTATTTGTCCCCATATGGTGCAGTTGGTTTAATCCAAAATTGCACTTTTCTACCGGAATATGACCTTTCACATTTTTATTAAGGTTACAGAATATTGTAACCAAAGTTGAATGCTCTATCAAACATCTGACTTGCTTTCAGAGAAACTATGATTATTTTTCCGTTTGCAAACAGAGCACTACATTGCCAACCCCTTTCGCATTGGAAGGGTTAATACTCCTAACTACATCTATACAGTGAGATACTGGATTGTGATTTTTTTACTTGGTTTACCTTATTAGCACTGAGACAATTTACAGTGTGCCTTGTGACAGTACGAATTACTGGAGGAATTAATTAGTGTCAAGAAAATCCTTCAACTTGCAAATTAATTCACAATGGAAAACTATTGGCATTTGAAAAACATGCTTTCCCTGTTATTGGAATTTTGTTTTACTATTTAGCTTGACTTATAATTGGCAAAAACAGGGTAAACAAATGAATTGTGGGCAAGAATCCAAATTATTACATTTATGCAATCAATGTTCCAAGTCCTCTTTCAAAGAAAGTTGGAAGAAGTTGTCTCTGTCCATAAAGTAATGGCTTACTTATTCACAAAATTCTGGGCTTTATTCATCATATTAAACAGAAGCAATTGTGGACCAAAACAAATTGCAGCAAGGAATAGTTTTGTACCAAGTCTCCAAAGGACCACTAAGTTTTGGAGGTGAGAGTGTCCAAATGTTGTGATTTGTGTTATAAAGTAGGTGGGGCTTGATTTGGGTGGCTGCAGAGAGGAGGAAGAACAGGACAAGATGTGAATGGAATGGGCGGTGAAGTGGATGGAGTTACAAGTGAACTTACTGAACCCTGAGTCTCTGGGTCAGATTCAAAGATTTTCCAGGTATGACCACAGGCAGAAAAGAAAATGATTCTCCAGATGGAGCAGACATAGTAAAAAGCCAGAGGCTGTATTGTTCAACCCCAAACGTATCAGCCAGTAGGGGGGTGGGGGGTCAGAAATTGACCAGATCAGCTACAGTGCACAACAGAAATTTCTGAATTTTAGCCACAAACTCTTGGCTTGTGAGTGCAGTCCCCGTAGAATCACTGTGACTAGCTTTCAGTCCAGATATAGAGGGTCTATGGTGATCTGCATTTCACTAGACAGGAAACTGCAGGGTGCAGTTCAGTGTCTTCTTGGGGATCACTGGTGGTCCCTTTTCAGAGCCACAATCTGCTCTCCCGTTGCTCTGTTGGAGCTCGCAATGCAGCCCTGTCTTTAGATTTGCTCCCAATTGAGAAGATTTGCTGTTAGGGCACTATCCAAGTGTTAGTTATTCCTGGAATGATAGAGTAGTCTCCGACACATTGCTTTGCAATGTATTGAAAACCTCTCTAGCGTTCAAGGGGTTAAAACCCTCCTTTAAATCAATGGGAAATTAGGACATTTTCATTTCAACAGTGTGGCGCAATTTATTTGTTCCAGAATTCCACCTCTTTAACATGCTGAGGTAGCGAACAATAGCACTCAAGATAGCAACACACAGTGTATTTCATGATATATTTGCTTGAGTACAGGTGAATCGGTTAGAGGCTCTGTCACTTTAACTGTGCCTCCTGAGTTAATCAGGGATATCCTGAAACAATGCACTTTTCATTGCTCTTGAGTAGGGGATGAGTGAAAAGTCACATTGTTTTCCTGCAGGCATTTTCTCACCATGCAATTTCCACCTTTTCATTAACCCCCATAAATTTCATAAGTGAACTGTGCTGTTCTCAACCTATTCTCACCATAATTCTGGGTTGGGTCAGACCCCGCATGTGTGGTTCTAGGACTACCAGTGTGGTGGGACAAGGCTGGATGTCGGTTTGTGTGGTTCTATGACTATCAGTGCAGTGGAACATGTCTGGGGATCAGTATGTGTGTGGATCTGTGGTTACCAGTGCAGTGGAACAATGCTGAGGGTTCAGTGTTTGGTTCTATGGCTACCAGTGGGATTAAGATGGGGGGAAGTCATTTTGTGTGGTTCTGTGGCCACAGTGAGACAAGGCTGGGAGGTCAGTATGTGTGGTTCTATGGCTACAAGTGTGGTGGGACAAGGCTTGGGTTGTCCGTGTGTGTGTGGCTGTATGGCTACCATTGGGCATCAGCATGTTTGATTCTGTGATTGCCCCCTAGTGCAGTGGGATAAGTCTGGGGATCAATATGTGTGGTTTTATGGCTACTGTGTGACAAGGCTGTAGGGTTAGTATGTGTTGTTCTTTTGTTTCCAGTGCTGTGTGACAAAGTTGAGGGGGTCAGTGTGTGTGGTTCTATGATTACCAATGCAACAGGACAAGGCTCGGGGTCAGTATATGTGTTTCTGTGGCTATTGAAGGGGTTAATTCAATGCTTGGAAAAAAAGCAGGAAAATGTTTACTTTTTGTAGGAATTCCTGTGTCAGGCATGCTGCGCAGATTTTCCTACGAAGCAACCACTTAGAGAGGCAAATTGTGAAGGGCTACTTAGCTGAGATGGGATTTGTCAAGAACAAACTCAGTGACCCTGCACAACACATGCCCATTCATCATTTATGGTGACCTCTTTATTTATCAGGTTACATACCACGTTGCTTATGTGACCATATCACCAGTTTAAGTAACCTGTGATGCTTGATATATTTTCATTCTGTAGGACTACACAAGAACCAGTTGAACCTTGCAGTTTGTGTTTTTCATTATCATGAGTCCCACATTAACATGATCATCTGGTTATATTACCCTTTACCGGAGCTGGTAAAATATTATTGAGGCTGGTCAAACCAGCTGCATCATAGGGAACAAGTAAAATTCCCACTGACTGAAATTGGGATTTTAACCCCTTGTATGCAAGAGAGGTCCCCAATACATAGTAAAGCAATACTTTGCTGACCACTCTATCATTCATAGTCTCATATAAAACAATTAATATTTTTGGAATTTCTATTTATTCTCAGTGGTGCACTTGGTTTGCCCCAGAATTACTTCATTTTTTCTTAGTAAATCATTCTCAGTGAGGCTCTGTATTCAGGGAAAATGTTAGTAGTTCACCTAATGTTAAAGGGATAGTAATACTTAAAATGGAAAAAAATATATGTTGTAGGGTTTATCTCCCACTGCTGAAAGGTGTTTCATTCAAAAGTTATTAATTTTCAAAGTTGAATTTTTTAGGTGCAATATCACAGTGGCCTGAAATTGTACAGTGGCGCTGTTGCTACGCCATCCTATGGAGATTTATGGTCCCGGGACCAGAGCTGTCCACAGGATCGTGTAGCAACAGCTCCACTGTACAATTTCAGGCCACTGTGATATTGCACCTAAAAATTCAACTTTGAAAATTAACAACTTTTGAATGAAACACCTTTCAGCAGGGGGAGTACTCTTGTTTTACTTGGGGGGATAAACCCTACAACATATTTTTTTTTTACATTTTAAAGGGATAGTAATACTTCGTTTTATCTTTATTTTATATTGTAGGCATTAAAAAAACATGAAGAACGATATAAGTCTTATCTCTCAAACCTTTATGGTTTAAGAGATATTCACAAGCAAAGTATACCCCCCCCCCATTCAGCCACATCAGAAGGGAGGTACCCAGGTAGACTGCAGAGAGGGACAATCTTCAATTAAGATAAGGGAAAAAGCTGAAAAACTTGTCAAGGGGAGAAGGGCTTTCATTCTTTTCATACAAAGAAGATTGTCCCCTGCTGTTATCTGTCTGGTCTTACAACCAGATTCACATCTGAGAAGAGATGGCTTACACTAGGAAAAAGGGGCGGGAGGGGGAAACTTAGCTTGTGAATATCTCTTAAACCATAAAGGTTTGAGAGATAAGACTTATATCATTCTTCGTGTTTTTTTAATGCCTACAAAATAAAATAAAGTTAAAACGAAGTATTACTATCCCTTTAAGTATTACTATCCCTTTAAACACAGAGAAAAGCATAATTTCTTCTTGTTGGATTTTTTTTCTAGCCAGAGACTAGTGGACTCAAAGAATCGTCCTTCTCTGTCTATTTCTGACCCTTAATTACACTCTTTGATGCCAGAAATACCTCTAACACATTGTTCTCTAGCTTCAAGTGGTTAATAGATCATTTTGTATTTGTATAAGACATTGCTGTCAGCGGCAGACAGCAGTTGATGCATCTGTGGATGGAGTCATTGCAAGACTGGTACTAGTAAATGTGCTTAGGGTGGTTTGGCCTAGGTGCACCTAAAATATAAATCCAGCCCTGGTGTGTAGTAAAAGTAGTAAAACAAGATTATCTTCTATTCTCTACAGTAGTGTGGTCCCAGCATCCTCAGTGTGCAGCATCCAGATAATATGGTCCTGTTTTTTCAGCCAGACAGGACCCTCTGCATCCCTCACACCAACTTACTTTCCAGTTGTCCCTCCAAATACACTGTAAATTCAGTCAGCATGTACATGCACATAGTACATCTGGTTCAGTTAACTTGATATACTACATATTTACAGACACTCATGGCAGATTTGGAGAGGAAACAGGAAGATGGAAGCATAGCAGAAATGAGGGAGGTGAGGGATCCTGTTGGGTTTAAAATGGAACCAGATATCCTGGTTACTGTGTCCTGAAAACAGGAGGACTTTACCATGTCATAGAGTATAGAAATTACATTATGAGTTTGTGGGTGTGTGGGGGTGTCAATATATGTCAAGGGTGGTCAAATCTTTTGCTCTTAAAGACACATTTAGACTTAGAATTTGTGCAGATAGGCATGCACATTATTTGGGATTTGTGCACACACACACACACATAATTCACAAGCACATACTCTAAAAATGCACACATATACACACACATACACACGCATGCAGGGAGTATCACACACACCCACACACACACACACACAGACATAAGCACTCACACATACACAAACATACATTCACACAAATGCATCCATACACACAGACACATAAACATTTTTTCACTTAGTCATTCAGACACACACACACACAAATACACACAAACACACACATAAACACATATACTTACTTTCACACTCAGTTACTTTTATGCACAAGGAAGAAATATACATCCTCCCAGTTAAAAGGAAAAAAAAATAGAAAACACTTTCCTAGAGCAGAACGTGACTAGGCCCCCTGCACTAGTGTCCTATCATGACCTTAATTGGAGCAAGCATGACACACTGATGTCACTCATTACATTAGGCTGATGGACCTCTGGCAAAAAGACAAACTTAATCACAATGTAGGGACCTCACCACTTCAGTTCTAAAGGAAAAGATCTGACTTCTAGGTAACATACCAATAGGCTGGATCAAATTGCTCATCAGACCAAATTCTGACTCTCAGGCCAAATTTTTGCCAACCTCTTATTTAGGTATACAGTAGTTTCCTTTTAAAAAAAACTTGCTTTGTGCCAGCGCGATGTACACCTGTTTTAAATAAAGATTCCTTGTAGAACGATGATTTCTGTCAGTACTATTTCAGGTGTAGGAGATATGCTACCACATTCTTATACTTCTGGAAATAAGTCTACTTACACTGCCTGTCTATTCCCTGAACTAGTAAGACAGTAGTACTAAATAATTTAACTGCAAATAATTCAGGAAGCAGCTAGAATAAATTGAAAATACGCATACAAATGATGTCCCATGTCATAGTTATTAAATATGCAGCTGTTTTTGCCTCATAACCATATATGTTTTTTGTTGAATTTAGAATCATGTTATAATTTTTTTGTATTTAAAAAATAGTTTATTGGCAAACATGTTACTGTTCATTCATCAGTAACCTTGTGTGTGCCAGAGAAGTGACCAATCCATTGCTCAGCAAAATGTTAAGCCAAAATCTTGCATGCAGCAGTAATTCAAATTTAAAGTTCCATTACTGTAATTCCCTCCTCATGTAAAATAGCTTTCAATGCATTGGATACTCATCTGTCAATCCATTAATGTTCCACACATAAACTTTGGCTTACAAATCATGTGATTGCTCCTTAGGGTATGTATCAGTGAGTATTATCATATTAATTCTACTGGCATAAACAATTAATCATCATTTAAAATGTGACACATCAGCTAATGTCTCCAATATACCTGACACAGCTAAATTTTCCAGTTTTATGGCAATTTCCTCTGTGCCTTGTTAGTACATAGTTTTAATTAAGGCAAATCAGAATGGAACACCACAAAACACACACATCCCACCCACTGCCCTCCCCTTGAATCAAGAGAATTTTGGGTGTAGATCACTTACAACTTGGATACTGAAATCTGTACTCGAGCCATACCTCCCGAGTATCCCTCTTTAGGAAGGACAGCCCCTCTTTAAGGCCCAAATCCCTCTGTCCCTCTTTTCTACCCTGGTGTCCCTCTTTTTAGGAGATGAGACTGTATGGTGTATACCGAAGTGCATTACATAAATGTGAACTGTAAAATGCCAAGTACACAGTTTGGCGCTATATAAATAAAATATACATTACAATAAAAGGGATAGTAACACTTAATATGTAAAAATAAAAATACTGTAGTGGGTATCCTCCTGAGCAAAACAAGGGTACTCCCACTGCAGAATCTTGTTTTATTGAAAATTTATTGAAGGTCATACAATGTTTTTAGGTGTCTTAGGTGAAATATCTCAATGGCCTTAAAGGGGATCTCTCACCTAATTACACTTAATGCTCTTTAGTTAGAGCATTTATCTAGAACACTGAAAATAGTGTTCATTAGATTTAAAAAGTAGTTACATGCGCAAAATGTAAACTTTAAAAAGTGTCCGGCAGCCTACTTCCGGCTTGCCGAACAGAGACAGCTCCGTCCCACTACCCATCATCCTCGCATGACGGAGGCTGTCTGTCACTAAAGTGGAGCAATCGCATTGGCTAGATATCGATCTCTGCCAATGCGATCGCTCCACTTTAGTGACAGACAGCCTCCGTCATGCGAGGATGATGGGTAGTGGGACGGAGCTGTCTCTGTTCGGCAAGCCGGAAGTAGGCTGCCGGACACTTTTTAAAGTTTACATTTTGCACCTGTAACTACTTTTTAAATCTAATGAACACTATTTTCAGTGTTCTAGATAAATGCTCTAACTAATGAGCATTAAGTGTAATTAGGTGAGAGATCCCCTTTAAATATTAGAGTTGTGCTATTGCTACCTCATCCTATAGAGTTTTATGGGCAACTGACCAGAGCTATGTTGTGGCAACAGCCCCTATGGTGTAGCAACACCTCTCGTGTGTGGGAGTACCCCTGTTTTACTCAGGACAATAAACCCTACAATATATCTTATTTTTACCTATTAAGTGTCACTATCCCTTTAATGTTTGTTTAAACTTCATTATATGTGTTTATGAATTAGTCTGTGCAAATGAAATACTTTGGTCTTGCTGTAAATTATTCAGTAGCACATAGAGATGTCAGTTGGTCATAAAATAACCTATAAATAATCAGTAATGCCCACCCACCAGCCACTCCCCCAGAAACACTACCTGAAACAACTGTATCCCTCTTTGACCATTTGATGTGTTGGGAGGTATGCTCAAGACCACCCCCTACAAGGCACTTTTTCAGGATCACCTCAATTAAACACAAATGAATGTCATTAACTCAGACAGCTCTTTCAGAATGACTAAGCCATTGATGACTGATCCACCTGTGTTCTTGTCAGGAAATCTTGAAAACTTGTATTGTCTGGGGGAGATTTGAGGACAGATTTGAACCCTAGACATTGAACATATGCCATAAGACAACACGGCACCTTTAAATGTATTCCAGCGCAGGTTTTAGCACAACATTGCATTAGTACATCTCCCTAAAAAGGGTATTTAACCATACTTTTATTGAAATTACATAAATTGATATTTATTTAAAGTGGATATTTCACCCTCAAGACACTTTATGTTATTGGATGTAACTATTAAAAGTGTCTAAGTGTCAGGAATGGGCTTTTAAACATTACCCAGTGACATCCCCAGTTCTTCTTTCTGCGGTACAAGTTGTACCGCACAGCTCTTCAGGATGTCCTCTGTTCAGAAAATGACCTCCCACCTCCCTCCCTCCCCCCCTAGGAGTGAGCATGCTCCCTTCCATACGGGCATGTTGATTTTGCCCACTTTCTCAATCTTTACACACTTTCACACAAACCCATGTATAGTCACAGATTTATAATCTTTATGTATATGTAAATTGAATACACACTACAGTGACTAAAATATTTAAAGGTCAGAAAAGTGTGCAGCACGTTGTGATACATTTCACACCATCTGGTCCTTGGAGGTTTAATGCGTGCAACAGCCTTAACCCTTTGAGTGCCAGAGAGTTATCCAATGCCTTGCGATGCATTTGCACTCAAAGGGTTAACTTAGAAGAAAATAGAACTACGGCTTCTGTCTTAGTGACAGTAAGTAATGCTCAAGTCTTCCTCTAGTCGATAGAAACATTTTGGTTCAGTAGAGATAATGTCCATTAACATGCAAATTAAGTGAATCTGAGACCCCCAGTATAGATCACAGGGCAAGCACTGATGGACCCCGGGCTACCTCTTCCTACTTGGTTCCATGCACTCTTAACGTTACAGAACCTGGGGGGCCCTGAGGCAGTGGAGTGGCTAGGTTGTGGGTTTTGGAGGTGAATTCACGCTTTTGAAAAATGAGCTAGCCTACTGCATGGGTCAAATGAAGGATCAAAGTGCCTGGCCTGTGCTGAGTACAGTTCTACCGGCCAGAGAACAGAAGCCTATAGTGTTAAATGAGGAGGGGTAAGAGCATCACGGTCATACTTATTAGTTGATATGTAGTGGTTCACTTTCATCTTTAAAGGGATAGTAATACTTAAAATGTAAAAAAAATATGTTGTAGGGTTTATCCCCCTGAGTAAAACAAAGTACTCCCACTGCTGAAAGGTGTTTCATTCAAAAGTTTTTAATTTTCAAAGTTGAATTTTTTAGGTGCAATATCACAGTGGCCTGAAATTGTACAGTGGTGCTGTTGCAACACGATCCTATGGACAGCTCTGGTCCCGGGACCATGAATCTCCATAGGATGGTGTAGCAACAGCGCCACTGTACAATTTCAGGCCACTGTGATATTGCACCTAAAAAATTCAACATTGAAAACTAATAACTTTTGAATGAAACACCTTTCAGCAGTGGGAGTACTCTTGTTTTACTCAGAGGGATAAACCCTACAACATATTTGTTTTTATATTTTAAGTATTACTATCCCTTTAACAAGCACTGGAACATCAGGGTTAATTCTCACTCCATAGATGCTGCACTCTGAATTCCTCTTGATCTTACGTTATATTTGCGTATGTCTTGCATTATGATATAAGGTTCCACAACTTAACTTTTTATTTTAATAAGAAGGTTGAGCAATGTCAATCAGTTAGTTACCTCTAGCACTCCCACTTGTAGTGATGTCTGCTGTCCACAGTCTTGGAGATGGTACCACGGGCCTGTATAGTATAGTATATGTATATTATGACTGAGGTGTTTAAGGTGTTTCAGTGAGAGAAAATTATCAGTATAATAAGTCTAAGCTACATGTTCTTAGCCCACTTGCTGAAAGTGGAAATGAGTGTTTGAATCTTGTCTGTGTATTTATAACTTATGCTGTTCAGTTTAGTGTGGGTTATTTGGACCACATTAATAGTTCATTAACCCTTAAAGGAGAAAAGAGGGGTCAGAGTCCAGAATGTGGCATCTGAGAGGTGTAAATTAAGAGACAAGAGGAGCAAGAGAAGGATCTATTCAACCAGGGAATCCAATTTAAGACGTATCATGGATCTATGATGGGGAGGGCTATCCAGAGCCTCAACAGAGGAAGCACTGGTGGCAGTCTTAGAGCAGAGGGGGAAGGGAAAGCACTGCCAATCATCCTAAACATCTTTGAGATGGCATCACTCCCCCTTTTGCTACCAGCTAAAATCAGGTAGCTAGTAGTGATGAGCGAGCACCCCAATGCTCGGGTGTTCGGGTGCTCTGACCGAGCACCCCCTGAGGCTCGAGTGCTCGGCCGAGCACCCGAGCCCCATTGAAGTCAATGGGAGGACTCGAGCATTACACCAGGCACCCCCTGCTCTGATGAGGGGAGGGTGCCTGGTCCATAGGAAAATGGCAGAAAAGGATGGAAACACCACAGAAATGGTTCAGGGACAGCATAGGGAGGATGTCTGGATGCATCTTGGACTCCAACATCGCTGCTGGGAACGATCTTTCGCCCGTAGTACGCCATTTTTACAGACTGACCGTAAAACACACAAAAAGGAAAATAAAAACGACTTTAGGCGAAAAATTGTTACCAAACAATATTTGCTGTATATTTACTTGTATATCATCTGCAAATTCTCCCAAAAATTTCCTTGATTTTCAGAACTGAGGCCATGATTAAGAGGGAAACGTGCAGAGGCAAATTCTCCCAAAAATTTCCTTGATTTTCAGAACTGAGGCCATGATTAAGAGGGAAACGTGCGCAGAGGCAAATTCTCCCAAAAATTTCCTTGATTTTCAGAACTGAGGCCATGATTAAGAGGGAAACGTGCGCAGAGGCAAATTCTCCCAAAAATTTCCTTGATTTTCAGAACTGAGGCCATGATTAAGAGGGAAACGTGCGCTGAGCTGACCATCTAAAACATTATGGGTGAGGGTCTGCTGCAGAGCTGACCATCCTAAACATTATATGCGAAGGCCCGCTAGTGAGCTGACGCTATAAAACATTATATGAGAGGGCCCGCTAGAGAGCTGACCCAATAAAACATTATATGAGAAGGCCCGCTGGTGAGCTGACCTATATAAAAATTGGCAAACAGGGCCCGCTGGTGAGCTGACCCTATATAAAAATTATATCACAGGGCCCGCTGGTGAGCTGGCCCTATATAAAAATTATAGCACAGGGCATATGGAAGAGGAGGAGGAGGATGAGAAGATTAAGAGTCAACCATATACCCGTTTTTTGGGTGGAAGGGGTGAATGGGAATACAGAGTATTCCCATCATTGTAAATAACATATATAAAGTGAGTTTATGTTCCCCCGGGGCTTTCCTCCAGTGGAGTGGAGAAGTCAGGGGAAATCCAGGCCTTGTTCATTTTTATAAGTGTCAACCTATCAGCATTGTCGGTGGAAAGGCGGATACGCTTATCTGTTATGATGCCACCAGCAGCACTAAATACCCGCTCAGACAGAACGCTGGCGGCAGGGCAGGCCAGCACCTCCAAGGCGTAGAGTGCCAGTTCATACCACGTGTCCAGCTTGGACACCCAGTAGTTGTAAGGCACAGAGGGATCATTGAGGACGCTGACACGGTCTGCTACGTACTCCTTCACCATCTTCCAAAACTTTTCCCTCCTTGTGACACTAGGCTGCGCATCAGGGTGAGGGTGCTGGCGGGGTGTCATGAAGGTGTCCCACGCCTTGGAGAGTGTTGCCCTGCCTTTCTCGGAACTGCTGTGTGCTCCCCTTTTCTCCCCTTCTCGGTTGGCCAAGGTAGCACGTACTCTGCCGCCAGCGTTGTCAGATGGAAAATTTTGGAGCAATTTTTCGACAAGAACCTTCTGGTATTGCACCATTTTGCTTGTCCTCTCCACCGGAGGAATGAGAGATGAGAAATTCTCTTTGTAGCGGGGGTCCAGAAGGGTGAACACCCAGTAATCCGTGTTGTTTAAAATGCGTATAACGCGTGGGTCACGGGAAAGGCAGCCTAACATAAAGTAAGCCATGTGTGCCAGAGTACCAACAGTCAAGATTTCGCTGTCCTCACCAGGAGGATGACTCTCAATCTCCTCATCCTCTTCCTCCTCTTCTGCCCACCCACGCTGAAGAGATGGAACCATGGCTACCCTCTGTAGCGGAGGCAACCGTGTCTTCCTCCTCCTCCTCCTCCTCCTCCTCCTCCTCCGCCTCCTCCAATTGTCGCTGAGAAGACGAAGTGAGGGTGCTCTGGCTATCACCTTGTGTAAGCTCTTCCTCCCCCATTTCCACCTCTTCCACATGCAAAGCGTCGGTTTTAATTGTGAGCAGCGAGCGTTTCAGTAGACACAGAAGTGGGATGGTTACACTGATAATAGCGTTATCGCCGCTCACCATCTGTGTCGATTCCTCAAAATTGCGTAAAACCTCGCAGAGGTCTGACATCCATTCCCACTCCTCACTTCTGATTACAGGAAGTTGAACGGAGAGGCGACGACCGTGTAACAGCTGGTACTCCACTACTGCCCTCTGCTGCTCACAAAGCCGGGCCAACATGTGGAAGGTGGAGTTCCAGCGCGTGCTCACGTCACACAGCAGCCGGTGAGCTGGCAATTGTAAGCGCTGCTGCAGCTTCAACAGGCCGGCCGAAGCTGTAGATGACTTACGGAAATGTGCACACACGCGGCGCACCTTGGTCAAGAGATCATGCACATTGGGGTAGGTTTTTAGAAATCGCTGCACCACTAAATTAAATACATGCGCTAGGCATGGTACGTGTGTGAGCTTGCCGAGCTCCAAAGCCGCCACCAAGTTACGCCCATTATCACACACAACCATGCCTGGTTGCAGGTTGAGTGGCGAGAGCCACTGCTCGGTCTGGTGACTAATCCCCTGCAACAGCTCTGAGGCCGTGTGCTGTTTGTCCCCAAGGCAGATCAGCTTCAGCACGGCCTGTTGACGCTTCCCCACTGCAGTGCTACACTGCTTCCAGCTACTGGCTGATGGGGGAGTGGCGCTGCGTGTAGAGAATTCGGAGGTGGAAACGGAGGAGGAGGAGCCAATAACGTAGGTGCTGGTGGAAACCCTGATGGAGGTAGGGCCCGCAATCCTCGGCGTGGGTAGCACCCGTGCCATCCCAGGGTCCGAGTCGCTCCCAGCCTCCACGACATTCACCCAGTGTGCCGTCAGGGAAATGTAGCGTCCCTGGCCATAAGCACTTGTCCATGTGTCAGTCGTTAAGTGGACCTTCCCAGTAACTGCGTTGGTCAGGGCACGGGTGATGTTACGGGACACATGGTGGTGTAATGCGGGGATGGCACACCGGGAAAAGTAGTGGCGGCTGGGGACCGCGTACCGAGGGACAGCTGCTGCCATCAGGCTGCGGAAGGACTCAGTGTCCACAAGCCTAAATGGCAGCATTTCGATGGCCAGTAATTTTGAAAGGTGTGAGGTTAGTGCTATGGCCTGTGGGTGGGTGGCTGGGTACTTTCTCTTGCGCTCAAATGCCTGGGGTAACGACATTTGGACGCTGTGCTGGGACAGGGAAGTGGATGTGGTCGCTGATGGTGCTTCAGATGGTACAGGTGCAGGGCGGGAGGTATGCGGGCCTGCGCCTTCGACAGGCGATTGGCCGGCACCGAAAACAGGGGAAGAGGAGGCAGTGGTGTGGCCTGCAGACACAGATGGGCGATCCAGGCGTTCCTCCCACTTACTACGGTGCTTGGATGCCATGTGTCGGATCATGCTGGTGGTGGTGAGGTTTCTAGTGTTCATGCCTCGGCTCATTCTGGTGTGGCACAGGTTGCAAACTACAATTCTTTTGTCGTCCGCACTTTCCTTAAAAAAACGCCATACCGCGGAACACCTACCCTTTGGCAAGGGAGATTTACGCAAGGGGGTGCTCCGTGGAACATTTGCGGGCCGGTTTGGTGCGGTCCGCCTTCTTTCTGTAGCCACACCACTGCCTCTTCCAGCCTGTTGCGGTGCTGCAGATGGCTCACCCTCAGGACTGCTGTCATCGCTCGGCTCTACACCTTCCCAGGTGGGGTCAGTCATCTCATCGTCCACCAAGTCCTCCTCCACTTCCTCACTCTGATCATCCTCCTCATGTCTTGATCCCACCACATACTCAGTCATTGACAACTGTATAACATTCTCCTCAACAAGGTCTTGAGACGGAAATAGTGGTTGATTTAATGGCAACTGTGTCTCATCATCATCATCATCATCCACTACTTCCTTTGACCTTAAATGCCGTTCACATCTGTCATCTTCTTGTGATTGGGTAGCCTCTAGAGGTTGTGAATCAGGGCACAAGATGTCATGTTCCTCTGCAAGCGTGCTTGGAGAGAGGGTCAAATGAAGGATTGGTGATGAGACGAGCTCCTCACTATATCCCAGTGTGGGATCACTTCTTTGACCAGACCGTGTATGGTGGGAGGAAGGATGATCAGAGTGAGGATTATTTTGACCAGACTCTTGGCTACTGAGAGTGGACTTGGTGGAAGACAGGGTGGTGCTTAACCGACTGGAAGCAGTATCAGCTGTCATCCAACCGACCACCTGTTCGCAGTGGTCAGACCTCGAGAGTGATGTCCTGCGACGCCCTGTAAAATTACACATGAAGCTAGGTATGGTGGATGTCTTTCTTTCTTGTGCTCTGGCACCAGGCACAGTTTCTCCGCGTCCTGACCCGCGCCCTGAACTTTCAGGATCACGTCCACTTCCCCGTCCCTTTTTACCCGCCTTCTTCATCTTACACAGAATATGTGACTTTAATATTTGAGTTTGAAAACTTAACAGTATTTCTTACTATTCTGCAACTCTGCAGAGTACACAGAATAGGCTGCTAAACTGCGGTGACACACACTGAATGGAATATGTGACTTTAATATTTGAGTTTGAAAACTTAACAGTATTTCTTACTATTCTGCAACTGTGCAGAGTACACAGAATAGGCTGCTAAACGGCGGTGATACACACTGAATGGAATATGTGACTTTGATATTTGAGTTTGAAAACTTAACACTATTTCTTACTATTCTGCAACTCTGCAGAGTACACAGAATAGGCTGCTAAACGGCGGTGATACACACTGAATGGAATATGTGACTTTAATATTTGAGTTTGAAAACTTAACAGTATTTCTTACTATTCTGCAACTGTGCAGAGTACACAGAATAGGCTGCTAAACGGCGGTGAAACACACTGAATGGAATATGTGACTTTAATATTTGAGTTTGAAAACTTAACAGTATTTCTTACTATTCTGCAACTGTGCAGAGTACACAGAATAGGCTGCTAAACGGCGTGACACACACTGAATGGAATATGTGACTTTAATATTTGAGTTTGAAAACTTAACAGTATTTCTTACTATTCTGCAACTGTGCAGAGTACACAGAATAGGCTGCTAAACGGCGGTGATACACACTGAATGGAATATGTGACTTTAATATTTGAGTTTGAAAACTTAACAGTATTTCTTACTATTCTGCAACTGTGCAGAGTACACAGAATAGGCTGCTAAACGGCGGTGAAACACACTGAATGGAATATGTGACTTTAATATTTGAGTTTGAAAACTTAACAGTATTTCTTACTATTCTGCAACTGTGCAGAGTACACAGAATAGGCTGCTAAACGGCGGTGATACACACTGAATGGAATATGTGACTTTGATATTTGAGTTTGAAAACTTAACACTATTTCTTACTATTCTGCAACTCTGCAGAGTACACAGAATAGGCTGCTAAACGGCGGTGATACACACTGAATGGAATATGTGACTTTAATATTTGAGTTTGAAAACTTAACAGTATTTCTTACTATTCTGCAACTGTGCAGAGTACACAGAATAGGCTGCTAAACGGCGGTGAAACACACTGAATGGAATATGTGACTTTAATATTTGAGTTTGAAAACTTAACAGTATTTCTTACTATTCTGCAACTGTGCAGAGTACACAGAATAGGCTGCTAAACGGCGGTGAAACACACTGAATGGAATATGTGACTTTAATATTTGAGTTTGAAAACTTAACAGTATTTCTTACTATTCTGCAACTGTGCAGAGTACACAGAATAGGCTGCTAAACGGCGGTGATACACACTGAATGGAATATGTGACTTTAATATTTGAGTTTGAAAACTTAACAGTATTTCTTACTATTCTGCAACTGTGCAGAGTACACAGAATAGGCTGCTAAACGGCGGTGAAACACACTGAATGGAATATGTGACTTTAATATTTGAGTTTGAAAACTTAACAGTATTTCTTACTATTCTGCAACTGTGCAGAGTACACAGAATAGGCTGCTAAACGGCGGTGACACACACTGAATGGAATATGTGACTTTAATATTTGAGTTTGAAAACTTAACAGTATTTCTTACTATTCTGCAACTGTGCAGAGTACACAGAATAGGCTGCTAAACGGCGGTGATACACACTGAATGGAATATGTGACTTTAATATTTGAGTTTGAAAACTTAACAGTATTTCTTACTATTCTGCAACTGTGCAGAGTACACAGAATAGGCTGCTAAACGGCGGTGACACACACTGAATGGAATATGTGACTTTAATATTTGAGTTTGAAAACTTAACAGTATTTCTTACTATTCTGCAACTCTGCACACTACACAGAATGTGCTGCTAAACTGCGGCGAAGCACACTGAATGGAATATGTGACTTTGATATTTTAGTTTGAAGACTTAACAGTATTTCTTCCTATTCTGCAACTCTGCACAGTACACAGAATGTGCTGCTAAACTGCGGCGAAGCACACTGAATGGAATATGTGACTTTGATATTTTAGTTTGAAGACTTAACAGTATTTCTTCCTATTCTGCAACTCTGCACAGTACACAGAATGTGCTGCTAAACTGCGGCGACGCACACTGAATGGAATATGTGACTTTGATATTTTAGTTTGAAGACTTAACAGAATGTGCTCTAATCTGCAACTTTGCACACTAAACAGAATGTGCTGTAATCTGCAACTTTGCACACTAAACAGAATGTGCTCTAATCTGCAACTTTGCACACTAAACAGAATGTGCTCTAATCTGCAACTGTGCACACTAAACAGAATGTGCTCTAATCTGCAACTTTTCACACTAAACAGAATATTTTTTTTTTTTTTTTTTTTTTTTTTTTCCCCCCACACAAAATAACCTGCTGCCCCCACACACAGTAGTCCTAAAAAGGACTTTTGGTTCTTTTTTTTCACAATTTTTGTTTTTTTTCCTCCCTACACTGCCTTTCCCTTCCTATCCTCAGCTCTCTCTGGCTCAGACTGAGCCGAACTCGATGGTCAGGTGCTATACAGCACCCGACCACGGGTTCTGGCCAGCCAATCAGTGTAATGCCAGCAGCCAACATGGCTGCTGGCATTACACCGATGTCAGAGCCTCCCTGCACGTTTATTGGCTGCGCAGCAGCCGCAAAACGTGCGGGGAGGAGACCCGAACATGGCGGGCGAGCACATGCGGTACTCGTACGAGTACCGCCATGTGCCGAGCAGAGCGATGCTCGAGCCGATCCGAGCATCGGCCGAGCATGCTCGCTCAACACTAGTAGCTAGTAATCATAGGGGAGAACAATTATTATTATTTGATGGGGGGATTTAAGCTTGTCAGGGGGGTATAAACCCATTGAGGGTGGGGAGTTGGAATGTGACATTTCAGCTTAAAACATTTTTTACCTTACACTTTATTTGGATGCAAAATAAAATCCAACATGATGAACCCTGCCGCCATCTTAGTGATGTAAATCTACTAGCGTTTTTCTTTGAATATACACATTTATTTATTTTTCCCACACACACTTTGGCAAAAAATAATAAAATGTACATTTTTTGGGGGACCGGTAAATAATATGTCAAAAAGGCAACTTCTTAAAGCGGAACTTTCACCTATAAACAACGTTAACATGTCTGAAAGATATGCAGAGTAGGATGCTATTTGTGTATATATTAACACTGTGCTGTTGGTGTAATTTAATAAAATGAACCTTATATGTTCTTGTTATGACCAGGGAGAGCGGCACCATCTTGCCGAAAAAGAATTAAAGCGCATGCGTCTTCTCTCCCTGTGTCATGTCCGTCAAAGGAAAAGAGACTGTCTGGTGTTCATGAAGCGCATGCAAATGAGCATCTGTGACGTCTAGGTCCTCCACTGAGGCTTGACGGACGATTCAGGGGCTAGACAGAGGATTCAGAGACCAGCCCTGTGGGAGTGTCTTGCGTACCATATGGTACAGCTTGAGCCGAAAGTTGCTGCATGAGGTTCTAAATTAATTTCTCCAATGCCGAACTTAGACCAATATTTAAGAGAAAAAAAATACAAAACTACAAAGAGGGGGCACAGAGGAAGGGATGAAGACATGGTCATCGTGAGGTGAAAGTTCCGCTTTAAATTACATGTGTCTTAAAGCAGAACTAGCATCAAAATATCATTGCCCCTAAACACTTACTAACATAGCAATAGGCAAAGGCTTACTTTCATTAGGCTGAATAAGTCCCAAATTATTGAGGAAAAACAATTTCTTCAGCAGTCATCAGCTGCAGCGAGCTTGCAAGAGAAGCTCTGTGAGCCTGCTCCGTCAGTAACTTCCGGTACCTTCAGGTGCCAAGGAACGCCACTCACCAATCCTGGCAGTGAAAGGGGCAGAAAGGGCAGACTCAAAGATACCTTTCCTCTAAGAGATGTCTGCACTGTTGCCCACTGGTGGCTGCCGAAGAAGTTATTTTTCCTCAATAATGCTGGACTTTTTCAGCTTCATGACAGTATATCTTTGCCTATCGCTATGTCAGTAAATGTTTGGGGGCAATGATAGTTTGATGATAGTTCCGCTTTAAATAAAAGAAAAATTACATTTTTGTCCTTTTTTAGCATTGTAATTTCATGACTAAGGGACCTATGATCAAAAGAAAAGTGGAGTCATTTTGGGGAAAACCAACTGCATCATAGGTGACAAATAAAAAATCCCCCAAATCCTTATCGGTCTTTAAATACCTTGAACACTAGAGAGATCCCCAACACAATGCTTCACAATGCACTGGAAACCTCTCCAGAATACAAGAGGTTAAAAGCTCCCCTAAATTATTTGGAAATTTGTATTTGTCTCCTATGGTCAGGCACGTGCACACTTAGACACCAAGGGGGGCTTGAGCACCCGCCCTTTCTTCCCAAAGTGCCCTCGTGCCCTTTTAACAAAAAAAAAAAAAAAAGTTGCCTCGCCACCCACACTAACCCCCCCACCGCCCAGTCAGGTCTGTGCCTCCTTCAGGACAGACCTGTAGATGCTGTACTCCCTCCTCGGCTCTTTAGTATTACAGAGCGCTGGGAGATGACATCATCTCCCAGCGCTCTGCATGAAGAGAAGACCGTGCGGGAGCTCCAGCAGTTACAGGTTGGTGCCAAAGGACGCACACACAGACCTCTCCTGCCACTGGACCACCAGGAAAGAGGTAGGAAACAGACACTGGGGGGCAATGTGGAAATGATGGGGCAATATGGATCTGATTGGGGGCAAGATGAGATGATGGCAATGTAGAGATGATGGGGCAATGTATGTTAGGGTAAGTTGGAGCTGATGGCAATATGGAGCTGATGGGGGGCAATATGGAGATGATGGGGGCAATGTGGAGAAGATGGGGGCAATATGGAGCTGACAGGGGACAATGTAAGAGCAATATGGAGATGGTGGGGGCAATGTGGAGATTAGGAGCATTGTGGAGGTGTCCAGTGGAGACGGCCAATGGGGGGGCGCTTCAGATTTCTCTGCCTACAGGCTCCTGAGATGTAAATTCTTTTTTTTTTTTTTTAAATATATATTTTGAATAAATAATTATGAGAAGTGCCCTTTTTTTCATGTGAGCCCCTGCCCCCCAAAAATGTCTGTGCACGTCCCTGCCTATGGTGCCGATTGTTTGCCCCAAAATTACAGATAAAATATGTGGTTCATAATTTTTTATAATAGAAGGACGTACCTAAAGTTTGTGTCCTACATAAAGCAAACTAATATAATAAGAAAATATAATATGCTGGAACTGTATTATGTAGCTGCAGTAACAATCCACTCTATGAAAATGCTTACTGTGTTCTATAGAACCACACATGAGTAATTTTGCTGTAGAATTTTACAGCTGTATAGTTTCCTTAAAGGTTTAGCTCAAGAAAGCAGTTGTTCACAAACTTTATTACTGACTCAGTGCCAGTGTTCTCATTAAGCTGTGTTTTGTATAGAATATAATTACCTATTATTGTACGTTATGTAATAATTGATAAAATAAACTATGAATTTAATTTATTAAGTTGCCAGAGGCAATGAGACTCTCATAAAAATTCATTCTTTGGCTTCGGCCTTTAAATTATTATGTTTGTACCCAGAGCATCTCAAGAGCAACCTGAATAGGTAATGGGCTGTTTTGCATACCTAGGAACTCTCTGGATCTGACTGAGAGACTCTATATTTTACATTCAATTACTGTGTCTCAGATGACAAAGGATGATTCGCAGGGCTCAGTGAGTTCCCGTTTTTCCACTTCACCGCCAGTTCATTCACTCTCAGCCGTGTTACTCAAACTCTCCACTTATTTTAAAGGCACACCACACCTTCCCTCCTCCCAGTCCTGCCCACCCAATGATGCCACTTGCATCATTTGGGCACTCACACAGGTTCCAAGGTATGTGTCCTGTTGCTTGCATATACAGATGGGGGAGTCATATCTACAAAGAAAATTCATTTTTGGGCAAAACAACTGTACCATAACAAACACTTAAAGGAGCAGTAATCTTTTTTATGAAAAAATATATATTGTAGGGATTTTCCTATTGAGTAAAATAAGGATACTCCCACTGCCGAGAGATTTATATTTCCAGAGTTATTACAGTTTAAACCCATGTTTTTTTAAATTAGCAGTGCCCTCTAGAGGTCAAATTCTAATTAGATTTACTGTTAGATTCTAATGGAGAGGAAAGTCAGAAAAGTCAGAGATATACAGTTCTCCATGGAATGTGATAGAAACTGCCTGTCACTTCCTGTCACTTAGAACTATCAGGAAGTAAACACAGTAAATTCACTTCCTGATTATTTAAACTGCTATAAATTTTGAATAAAACATCTGATAGCGATTGGAGTACCCTTGTTTTATTCAGTAGGAAATGCTCTATAAAATATGTGTTTTCATAAAAAAAGTTTACTGCTCCTTTAAACTGGGCTTTGAACCCCTTGAATGCTATAGAGGCATACTTGGGAACTCTCCAGCTCTGCTCTTGAGACTCAATTTTTTAAGTAAATTACTGGGTATCTAGGACAGAGTTTGTTTTTCTGGTTGTGGTGAGTTTCTTATGAAACGCTGCCCATTTCTCCTCCTTCCTACCTTGTTCATTCCACTTTAGGCCCACCCTATTCTGCCCATTTTCCACCTACTTCCTGCCCACTTTATGACAAGGTCCATTAAGCCCCTTACCACTCATGATTAAGCCCTGCCCCTTTGTGATGCAGTTCACATAATTTATATCCCCTAGAATTCTTGAGACATATTTCATAATGCTTTAGCGACCTTTCTATCATTTAATATTGGAAATTTTGAATGGCTCCCTATAGTGCAGTTGGTTTTCACTTGATTCAGTTTCTTTGTATATTATTATTTATTTTATTTATTTAAAAACTGTTTTTCCAAGAAGAATACATTATATTGTATTTCCTGGAAAGCTTTTTACAGTACAAAGTTACATTTTTACACAACATAGAAAAACAATAACAATGTAAACCCACATACAAAAATATATATACAGTTATCTATTGTTTTTAGATACAACAAATCAGTTATTTTTAGGGATTTTAGACTGGGCGATGATCTGATTTTTTGGAGTAGATTCAGAGGCGTAACTAGAAACCTCTGGGCCCTGGTACAAGAAGTGCCACGGGCACCCCCCCTCCCACCACATTGGCCCCCCTGACCACATTGACCCCCTCCACAATGCCCCCATCTCCTACCTGGAGCTCCCATGCAGTCCTCTTAGTAATGCAAAGTGCTGGGAGATGATGTAATCACTCTGCATTACTAGAGCACCAGAGGGAGATCGTGGGCGCCAGGTGGAGGGGTCGCTGGGGGAGGCCGGGCCCCTGGAGTGCACAGGCCGGTCGCAAGTGCGACCCCTATAGTTACGCCACTGAGTAGATTATTCCGGGTTTGTGGAGCTCTGAAGGAGAAGACAGATACTCGGTGAGTTGGTATCAGTGGCACAGAGATTGTAGTTAGTATGGGGAGCTGGAGTAAGCATATTGCTCCGGTAGTCTAGTTCAGTGGCGTAACAATAGGGGTTGCACCTGCGACCGGGCCCGTCACTCCAAGGGGCCCAGCCGCCCCCTGCGAACCCATCGCCACTCGCCCACAGCCCTGCCTGCAGCAGCTCAGCTAATCTCCCGGCGCTCTAGTAATGCAGAGCGCTGGGAGATTACATTATCTCCCAGCGCTCTGCATAACTGAGAACCGCACGAGAGATGGAGGTAAGAGATGTGAATGGGGCAACGTGAAGATGAGGGGGGGGGGGGCAATTTCTGCACCAGGGCCCGGTGGCTTCTAGTTACGCCACTGGTCTGGTTGCTTTTCAGAGAAGTGGTATGAACTAGCAAGAGAGCTGAAACAGAGCTCCTATATCAGGATAAAATTTGAATGCTAATTTATCAACATGAAGACCAAAAGAGAGGTTGGGGTTTAATATGGGCCTTAATCTTCCACACTATGGACCCTGTATTCAACAGGAAGTAGAGGAATTCTGGCACAAACCAATTGAACTATAGGGTAGAACTAAAAATTCTAAATATTCCCATTGATTTAATGGGGATTTTAACCCCTTGAATGATAGAGAGGTCTCCAACACACTGCTTTGCAATGCATGGCGAACTCTCTCACAATCAAAGTGTTAAAATCCCCATTTAAATTAATTGGAATTTTTAGTTCTCCCCATAGCACAGTTTGTTTGCCCTCAAATTACTTTAGGTTCCTTTTGATCATACGGCCCTAACTATTTATTCATTTAATAGAATCCCAGTGCAGTACATAAACAGAAGCGTTTCCTGTACCATTTTCAGAGTCTGACCCTGCGGTTTCTTGTAAAGCCTCCTTATGTGCCACGCTCAACTATTTTAGTCCCTCCGGATTGTGAAATTATTTTCAGTCAGGACACAAGTTCATCTCGAGCACTTTACGATCAGCAGTTGAAAAGACATAAGGCTGTTTATAAAGACAGCAGCTCTTTTAGTCTATCCATCATTATTTTTATTAAAGAGCTTAAAATCTATTGGTATGCATGTTTTTTAGTACTAAAAAGAGCAGGGCCAATTTCCAATAGGCAACCACAAGTATCATGGGGGCAGATTTGTTAAGTAGTTCCAAATCAATTCTATGGATTTCAATAAAGGTGTTTTATGGGGAAGTATCACTAGACAAGCATCTAAGAGATGAAAGCACAAGTGTTAATTCCACACGCTGAACTCATCCTATAATGCATTTGGTCTAATTATATAGATTTGTTTTTAAAGTAGCATTACTGTTTAAAATGTTATTGCAATCAGTTACAAATCATTCATGGTATTTTATGTTTTCCTTAAAGGAGAACTAACACCTCCTAACAGTAAACCCTACTTACCGTACAATGGACAGAAAATCCTAATGGCCCCTTTAAATTTTACTTTTGTACCTTTTTTCAAGATCTGACATCTTCAGTTATTCCTTGACTAGTTTAAAAGCCTGTGTACATGAGCCACAGTGCAACCCAGCAGCCTCGGCTGGTGCCCGGAGCCTCTCTGCTCACCAAGCGGCCCCGGGAAGGTGCGCAGAGAGGACTCCGGTCCAGATTCGGAGCAACCCACTCCGTATCAGCTGTGGCGCATTCAGGCAGTCTGTACTGCACATGACTGCAGCGTGGACAGTCTCTACTACGCATGACTGCAGCATGTGCAGTCTGTACTGCTCTTGATGACTTCTGACAAACATCCTAGCAAATTATTATGTAGGATGTTATGTCCTTGGAGGTGGACAAGACAGTTGCTAATAGGCCCGCAGGACCTCAGACACCAGTGTGATTTAAAACAAGTTTCTTTGCAAAGCATTACATACCCTTCTGGTTCTTAAAGGAGCAGTAAACTTTTTTATGAAAAAATATATATTATAGGGATTTTCCTATTGAGTAAAATAAGGGTACTCCCACTGCTGAGAGATTTATATTTCCACAGTTATTACAGTTTAAATCCATGTTTTTTTACATTAGCATTGCCCTCTAGTGGTCAAATTCTAATTAGTTTCTCTGTTAGATTCTAATGGAGAGGAAAGTCAGAGAGGTACAGTTCTCCATAGAATCTGAGAGAAACTGCCTGTCACTTCCTGTCAGATAGAACTATCAGGAAGTAAACGCAGTAAATTCACTTCCTGATAATCTGAACTGCTTTAAGTTTTGAATAAAACATCTGACAGCAGTGGGAGTGATCTTGTTGTATTCAACAGGAAATGCTCTATGTGATTTAATTAAAAAAAAGTTTACTGCTCTTTTAACCCTTTGAGTGCCAGAAGGGAATGCAACGCATTGCATAGCAATGTGTTGCGTAACCCTCTGGCACTCAAAGGGTTAAAGTGTTAAGTGGGTTTATGCTGTCTGCCTTGATCAGTTTGACAAAAAAAAAATGGCAGTGCTGTCATGTCTGCCTCCATAAATAGTAAATTTGTAAAATGGCCATTATGGCATTTGTAAACTTTTCTTTCATATCCCTTCTGGTGTTGGTATATATAGATATATAGCTAAACATACTAGAAAAACTAGAGGCTAGTTTACTCATCTCAGCTATTACACTGGTGTTAATCCACACTTGCAGACAAGCAATATTTGCAATTGTTTAATCCCATTGACTTACAGTTAACAGTTCTGTGAACCACAGTGACCATGGTGATAATGCACTAAGGTGTGATAAAGAGGTGATAAAGTGGAGATGACTTCTCCAATAATATCTCTTCTCCAAGTCCTATGTTATTCTATAGAGCCTATGCATTAAGATCTCCAAAGTTGTAGAAATCTTAGTACGTTGGCTTCTTAGAATAAAATGGGAACTGGACAAATGATATCAATGGATAAGTACTTTATCACCTCTTTATTATATCTTAGTGCATCTCATCCCATGACTAGCTTCCTTATTTCTAGTGTTTTTACACTATACATATAGCAAAGAATCTATAGCATACGATATCCCCATGAAATTTCCAGAACTCTGTTAAAACACCTTTTTAGATTCCAGTAAGCTTATGCTTATTGTTTTAACATGAGATAGAAATGCATAATCTAATCAAGCACCCCACAGACCGTTGTTTTGACTTACTAGGACTCATTATTATGTGGCTAGCTGATTGAGTCATGCTGTTCAGTCTGGTTACAGGCAGTGTGCTATCCTCTTTATTTGAAATCTTTCAAACTTGATGTAGAAGATATCGCTGATATAATCAGACAAAAGCTAACTTATAGTTCTGTTCTAGTAACACGCAGTGTGTATATAATTCTTTGTACAAGGAAAAGAACAGGGGGCACCCATATAGTGTAATTCAATCACTGAAGTGTATAAAAAAATATAACCATATACTCACAAGTGCGATGGTCAGTAATGTTAAAACTGACAAACAGGAAAATGGAGAATACGGGTCCATCTCTGTTCGTAACTGGTGTACAATCCACCTCTGGCAGATGAACAGGAGAATCCAGGCTGCTTAATTAGCATTTACTAATTTATTATTAATATATAAAACATAAAATATACTATTAAAAACAATGTAAATTCAATTGTAAAATTAAACAATGTATAGGACCATAGCAAAATTAACTAACACATTTCGCGGTATGTATAGCACAGCTTTCTCAGAGTATGGACTAAACGGGTACACCAGTTCCAAACAAAAATGGACCTGTATTCTCCATATGCCTGTTTTTCAGTTTTAAGATGACTAACCATTGCTCTTGTGAGTATATACATTTATATATTTTTTATACACTCCAGTAATTAAATAACACTATATGCTGCCCCCTGTTCTTTCATTATATTTGGTTTTGCTGCTTGGAGAGCAAGGTGAGGAAGTGCTGCCCTTTTTGGAGATGTGACTTCATCTTCTGCTGATGCTGAGTTGGAACAGCTTTATATTCCCAAGAAGCCTTGCAGCTGTATTCCACAGCAACAGTTTTTGTGAGTATAACTCAGTCTGGTGAAGTGGTGGTGGTTATTAGTTGTACCCTATGGATTCAGCACTAGGGCACCCCTTGTTTTCTCCTTTCTGTTTTTCTACATCAATCTTTGTGTATATGGTCAGTATCAATTGCTATGTCTTAAACCCTTTAGTTTAACTGGCATCTAAAATCCATTGCAAATCAATGCATTCAAGGGGTTAACATCCCTTTGTCCCCATCTGTGACCACTTTCGCTCTGTAATCACTAAGTGCATCTTGGACATCCAGCCAATGCATTAAAACTCAATAATGAATATGGTAATTTAGATAAAAATTATGATAGTCAATCTAATGAAAACTATTGAAGATAAAGATGTCTTTGTTCTCATTACATCTGTAACTTTTGTATTTGGTTGCCATTTGAGAGGAAAAAACAATGCATGTTACAACAACAGAAAAATGGGTTTGTGAGATCTGCACCTCATGATGACAGCGACAGAGTGAGGATGAGAGATAGCTGTGTATTTTTTCAAAGGGGTCGGAGAGAAAACAGTAATATATCATAGTCGAACTGCAAAAGAATATGTGATATCAGCAAATCTGAGACAGAAGAGGAGAATGAAAGATGTGCATCTTAAAACAAGAGCTGGTGGGGGGAATGTCAGCTATAGCACTGAAATACAAAGAAGTGCTATTATTTGTGTGTATGGAGGAGATATAGGGACATCTTGGAGTGAGCAAGATGAAAAGGCATGGTTATTTGCTAATGAGATGATAGATAGATAGATAGATAGATAGATAGATAGACAGACAGAGAGACAGATAGATAGATAGATAGATAGATAGATAGATAGATAGATAGATAGATAGATAGATATAGTCCTATGAAGAAGTGAACATGTCACCTTGAATTTTTTCACAAATCTGAAAACTACATTCAAAACTGTCTATGCGCTATTTAACCCTGTGAGTGCCAGAGGGGTACGCAACGCATTGCAAAGCAATGTGTTGTGTACCCCTCTGGCATTCAAAGGGGAAAACCAAAAGTCCAGTAGATTTATAGTTTAGGAAATATTCACACTTTTATTTCTGGGAAAAGTGAAAATGAAAGTTTCCTGGTGCAGCACGGAGCTTAAAGCGGAACTTTCACTACAATAACATAGTACCGCAAATGATATCCCTCTCCCGCCCCTTTTACCTAGTGTAAGCCACCTCCCCTCAGATGTGCAATCTGGTCTTGAGACCAGACAGCTCACAGCAAGGGACAATCTTCTTACTGTGAGAACAGTGGAAACCCTGCCCCCCTGACAGGTTTTTCAGATTTTTTCCTTATGCTAATTGAAGATTGTTCCTCTCTGCAAGCTAGCTGGACACTACCTTGCTGCTCTGAAGTGAGCAGTGTTGCATCAGTAACAGGGGTGGGAGGGAGATACTTTATCATTTAATTACTCCTAAACTACAACTCTGACAGTATTGAAATAACACTCTCCAAAGTCTAAATACAATAATGATTAATTAGAATTATTTTTATTATGAAACATTACTATCCCTTTAAAGAGTTAATATTTCCAAATGCAGCGAGCCCAGTTGTCCAGCTAGCAACTGTCATGTCCGCCTCCATGGACATGACATCTAGGACTGGTTGAAGATATTATCTTTTGGAAAAAGGCAAATGTGCAACATTCAAAGGGGTCATTAGGTTTTCCTGGACATAGGACGGTAAATAGGAGGTTATTATTAGGTGGTGTTCCCCGTTAGCATTTTGAGAATCGGAGGGGTGGGTATCCAATGCACTGCTTTTCAATGTGTTGGATACCCCTCTGGCACTCAAAGTGTTAAATCAGTGGTAATTTGAGGGGATTTTTATTTGTCCCCTATGGTGAAGTTGGATTGCACCTCTTCCGTTTATCAAACTGCAACTATACAGAAGCAGGCATTCAGATAACTGTGTGTCTTGCAGACCAATGGATGTCCGTAAACCTGTAAAAAAAGCAGAAAGAAATCTTGGTGTTTGTAGAGAACAGCATTATGCTAAGTTGCTATAAACTTATAAACACATCTCATTTCTGGCTGGTAACAGAGCGAGACAAGCATTTCTGCATTCCAGGTAGACTAATACCAGGCTACTGTGTCTCCATCTAACTGGATTACAAATTACATATTAGATGTAAAATCATTAGCACCACAGCTGCAATTCCACTGAGCATTCACAGGACGTCATTGTGCATATTTCAGCCGTGCAGCTAATAATTACTAGCCATCGTCACAGCAAGAGGTGAACTACCTCCTCTTACTCAAAATAAACTTTCCCCTAGAGAGGCCTTCAATAGGGCTTGATGATGGCAACTGCAGCAAACAGTAAAATCAATCTAAAACAGTAAGTCCACAAAAGAAAAACAACAGACTTACATGCAATGGATTTTAGGGACAGAACCTGGCTATCTCAAAACATGATCTTCTATGATTAACCCTTTGAGTGCCGTGGCACTCAAAGGGTTAAAGGAACACCAGCACTTAAAATGAACTGGGGTTATATACTGTATGTACAAATACCCTGTACTCCATACTAGCATCTGTAAACATATTCTGTTTGTTTCCTGGGCCTAAAATCTAGTCTTCCATAAGCTTTGTTGGTTCTGCCATTTGTGCCTTTGCAAGATTCACTGACTCCCATTACCATAACAACCTTGATAGATGTCTCAGAAGAGGTAGTGAAGGATTGTTTGTAGGGCGACCACATGTCCCAGACTGCCCGGGACTGTCCCTTATTGGGGGTCTGTGTCCCGCGTCCCGGGTCACTCCCCACCGGGACAACAAAGAGTCCCGAAATGGAGCAACACGCGCCAGTCCAGCCAGCTAATTAAATGTATTTGCTTTATGGTCCTCATTAGCTGGCTGAGCCAGCCAATGAAGACCATATAGCAAATACATTTCATTGGCTGGCTGGACTGGTACGTGCGAGACAGCTGGGGTGGAGCAGGTATGCTGGTGCTGCAAGTGAGACTCTAGGCTGAGGCTCCCGCTGGCGCTGACCATCTTTCTGAGGCGGACACAGAGTAAAAGTTCCCAGTGGGAACTCTTACATGTCAGCCTCAGAAAGATGGTCAGCGCCGGTGGGAGCCTCAGCCGCGGGACTAGGGTGACCACATGTCCCGGAATGGCAGAATGGAAATGTGGTCGCCCTAATTGTTTGTAAGTTACCAGAGAAAAGGTAACAGCATTCCAAATACAAATACAGTTTGATCAAATCATAATGAACCAATTGCCTTAGCTCTTATGTCCTATTACAAATAGCAGAAAGAAAATTAACCAAATAGTGTCTGAATAGAACAATCTACACATTCTTTAATGAAACAGATATATTATTATATTTTACAGATATGACATAAAGCAGTTTATTTTAATTACTGAGTTAAACTACACTTTTAAAGGAAAAGTAAGCTATCCTACACTAAACAAATTAAATGTTGGCTATGTGAACCTGACTACTACTAACTTGCTATGGTAGCTCAATGGTTAATACTTACCTTGCTGCATGGCCAGCCCTGAGGTGCTCTACTTAAAAAAAGGAGAAGGAGCCTCCACTTCCTGTCACTCATTGGTAACTGGGGCTATGGGAGCTGGAACTGACTTCTCAGACTCGATCAGAATCAAATATAAATCCCACTGGCTCCTGCAGGATTTCAGCTGTGCACAAGCAAATTTATTCTGTGGGAGCTTGAAATGTCAGTCCCCCAGTCCCCCCTATCCACTGCAATGAGTTAGAGACCTCTCTAGCATTAAAGGTGTTAAAAATCAATATTAACTAATAGGAATTTTGGAAATTATTATTTGCCTCCATTGTTGGATTTGGTTTGCTTTCATGCTTTCATTTGTGGAGTCCCTGGAGGGTGCACTGATGCTGCTGGGGAGTATAATTGCTGCAGATCGTGGCAAAATGTGGGCAGGTTTACCAGGGAGTGGAGGTGGAACTGGATCGGGAAGGAAGAAAAGTGGGAGGAACTGGGTGGGAAGGAGCAGAAGTGGGCACAGTTTTAAAGAAAACTCCATACATCTGGAGAATCAGCCTCTGCCCCAAAGACCTGGTAATGCACCCTCAAAAATGGAGTCTCCCGGGCAAATCCAGAGAGTTCTCAGGTACACACATAAAGGGACATTCAGGTGCCACGATGGTTAGGCAGTATGCCGTATCTGCATGAAAACCAACTGCTGGAACAAGGGAAGCCATCCTATATAACAATTCGCTAGGATGTTTGTCACGAGCAGTCATGCGCAGTAGAGACTGCTCGCATTCAGGCAGTCTCTATTGCGCATGATTGCATCACATGAGTGAGGCGACGCAAGACTGCATCACGTGGAGCTTAACATTAACCGGACCTTGGCCCCTGTACACTGGCTTTTACACTAGTTAGTTTATAACGCGTTGACATGCAGGCGAGAGGAACGTGGGGCTGTTACTAATCTTTTATGTGAACATCTTAAAATTGGCTTAGTAAAGTGAGAGAAGCCACAAAATTTATATAGTTTTACTCTTTGAGTGTCAAAGTTGTATCCAACTCATTACAAAGCAATGCGTTGGCTACCCCGTTGGTACTCAAGGGGTTTAAAGCTCTGTCATTTAAGATTATCTTATTTAGAGATGATAATTCTACTTTCATTTTGGTACATGTGCTCCAGTGTCTTCACTGAGCAGCATGCTGGCTCCTTCCATGAAGCCATATTACCGCACAAGCATCCAAGGGGTTAAAGAGTTTAATTGTTAGGGTTCTACTGAGATCCCACCATTAGCACATAAGCTTTTAAGGGTGCTGTTCATAATAAAAGCAGTTTGCTCTTTGAATGGTGAAGTTAATAATATCAAATCTACAGCCTCTTTCCCTTCAGGATTTTAAATGCAATAAATAAAACTTTCCACACAACCTGTGTGGAAGAAAATGAGATGACCATATAAGCTGCTCTCAGAGGCCTCCGCCACTGAGTTTATCCTGAAAAAAATAAGTTTATAACAGGAATATATTGGAATCCATTATTCATTTTTGCCTTTAGGGACCCTGTGGATAAGTACATTCTCTCTTGCCCCTTGAAATCCCTCCTAGTTTTTAATCTTTGAATTAATCACCGAGAGCTGGTTGCCCCCCCTCCCCAAGCATAATTGCAAATTGCAGGGCCTTTTCACGTGCTCAAAATCTAAACTTCTCCCTTATTCTTTGACATGAATTATGCATCAGAGTGATGTGCTGTCAGTATTCATTTCTTTTTTTTCTCTTTTCCATGTTACCTTTCCCCCCCTGCATTTTTCCATATCTGAAATGTTCTTTCCTAGCTGTTTCTGTGGTATACCTGATGTTAAACACATGTCAGTGAGACTCATGTACTGAGCAGAGCTGGGATAAATCTGGAACAAACCAACTGTACCATAAATATAAAAAAAAATACTATTGATTTACATGGGACTTTTAACCACTTAAATGCCAGCAAGGTCTCCAACGCAAAGCAATGCTTTGGAGACCTCTGCTGCATTCAAGGGGTTAAATTCCCTATTTAAATGACTGAGAATTTTGGGGAATTTGTGGTTGTCCCCATGGCGTTGATGGTTTGCTTCATAATTTCTCCAGTTCTTTTTGTCTGCCTCACATTGTGCTGTTTTGTGACAACTAGTGAACTCGTTGAAGGTTGAACTGGAAGGATTTGGAGAAAATCAAGTGCACCATAGGGATAAAAAAATAATTCCCATTGATTTAACCCTTTGAGTGCCAGAAGGGTACGCAATGCATTGCGTACCCCTCTGGCACTCAAATGGTTAATCTGACTTTTAACCCCTTGAACACTAGAGCTGTCTCCAGTACTGTTGATATTTCACAGCCTTTAGTGTTTAGATGTGTCTCAGACTTCTTATTCCACTTCCTGCAAGAAGTGAGGGTGCACGCTTCTTTCTTATTGGCTGTACAGGTGAGTTTGATTTCACTACAGTCAATAGAAATCATCTCTGCCCTCTCTGGCAGCTCCAGAGAGGGAGCTGATTATTTCTTTTGTTTGTGACCTCACAGCCTCCTGCACAGACAATAAGAACGAGGCCTTTTTTTATGTTAGTTGTCCTTTAACCCTTTGAGTTTCTCTGGAAAACAAAGAGGTAAATTAAAGTTTGCTGTAACTATAGCCCACATAAATAACACTATGAAATAAAGCATGAACGCACTCCCTGGAGCAGCTCGGAGGGAGACGGAAAGTCCTGCACCGCTGTGCCGCACATGTAGTGTGCCGCAGAAAGCAGAAGTGGTCAATATTAACCCTTTGAGTGCCAGAGGGGTACGCAACGCATTGCAAAGCAATGCGTTGCGTACCCCTCTGGCACTCAAAGGGTTAAGTCTCCATATCTTAAATAGTAGCTAAATTAAAAAAAACACCAATTTTAATATAGTTGTACTAATTTAAGCTCACGGACAAACATTTTTTACATGTGATTGTTCTGCTGTAACAACATCCAGTATCATAAGCTTACCTGAGAGACAAATACCAAAATCCCAGTATATCTCCAAGACAAGCAGGCATGTGGCATAATTTTTCCAAGGCTAATTCTAACCTGCCCAGAGGCATTGCCTTCTTAACAGCCCTAAATGGAGTAATACATTGTAGAGGAGCTGGAATTCTGGAACAGTATAACCAGCCAAATTTAAAAGAGACAAAAGAATGGGTAATACTTTCCTCCCTGTTTTGTTAAAAATAAGCATATATAAGTATAAGAAGAAATGCATGAAGGGAAGGAAAAGTAATGATCTTAATGATATTAGCCTGACATAAAATGGCTGTTAATACTAAGCCCAGTTTTAACATAAAGCATCACTAATGTTTCATTATACAAGAAAAAAACATATACTCTGGGGTAATTCCACTGGAGTAATTGTTTTATTGTTTTATTCAAAAAGTTATAATAGTTCAAACTGGTAAAGCTGTTACTATAATATCCAACAGAGAACTATAACCACTGGCTCACCTCTCCCCCTAGAATGCAATAGAATCTGGACACCAGGTGGCATTGTTCATGTAAATAAAACAACAACAGTTTAAACTGTAATAACTTTGGAATTACTCATCCCCAATGCAATGCTTTGGATACCCATCTGGCACTCAAAAGATTAAAGAATAATTTGTGTTACAGGGGTACCCATGGAAAATGTACAGTCTTATTTGAACTTGTGGGAAATAATTGTGTTCCAACAAAATAAGTTAATCCCTTAAGGACCAGCGGTCCAGGGAAGTTATCTTCCCATAAGGACCGCTTTGATTCTTGCCACCGCGCTGGTACATGTGACCTGTTATATGTTCCAGTGCGCTGCTTTGGGGCCTAAGAGAGACCGCTCCAATCTTGGAGCGGTCAATTTTATGCCACGTTTTTACTTACAGCTCTCCCAGTAGAGTGCTGTAAGTAAAAAGTACGTGATGTGCTATGGCTGTCACTGGTCCTTAAGGGTATAAGGACCGTGATGGTCATAGCACATCATCTGGTCCTTAAGGGGTTAAAGAAGTGTTATAAATAGTGTTGAGCGAGCACCCCGATGCTCGGGTGCTCGGGTGCTCTGACCGAGCACCCCCTGAGGCTCGAGTGCTCGGCCGAGCACCCGAGCCCCATTGAAATGCATGGGGCGACACGAGCATTTCACCAGGCACCCCCTGCTCTGATGAGGGGAGGGTGCCTGGTCAATGCCCCCCTTCATCTCCACTATGCCCCCTTCATCTCCGAATGCCCCCTTCATCTCCGCAATGTCCCCCTTCATCTCCGCTATGCCCCCTTCATCTCCGCTATGCCCCTCTTCCACAATGTCCCCCTTCATCTCCGCTATGCCCCTCTTCCACAATGTCCCCCTTCATCTCCTCTATGGCATAGAGGAGATGAAGGGGGACATTGTGGAAGAGGGGCATAGCGGAGATGAAGGGGGACATTGTGGAAGAGGGGCATAGCGGAGATGAATGGGGGACATTGTGGAAGAGGGGCATAGAGTCTATGCCCCTCTTCCACAATGTCCCCCTTCATCTCCGCAATGCCCCCTTCATCTCCGCAATGCCCCCGTACCTCCAGTCCCTGGTGGTCCAGCGGAGCGTCTTCAGATCTGTGCCTCTTCCGGCACAGATCCCCGCCACCCGAACATGGCGGGCGAGCACATGGCGGTACTCGACGAGTACCGCCATGTGCCGAGCAGAGCGATGCTCGAGCCGATCCGAGCATCGGCCGAGCATGCTCGCTCAACACTAGTTATAAATACATGTACACTAGTTATAGGGATAGTAATGTTTCACAAAAAAAGCAACTCTGATTAATCTTCATAGTATTTGGGCCATGGAGAGTGTTATTTCAATACTGTCCGAGTTGTAGTTCAAGAGTAATGGAATGATAAAGAATCCCCCTCCCTCCCCTTTTACCTAGTATAAGCATCCTCCCCTCAGAAGCAGAATCTGGTCGCTTGAATGGACAGCTCACAGTGAGGGACAATCTTCATGTTGTGAGAATAAGGAAAAGCCTTCCCCCTTGACAAAGGATGGTAGGTTTTTCCTTATGGGCCCTCAGTGCAATCCATCTGGACAGTCTTCCTGTTCTGAGGTGAGCAGTGTTACATCAGTAAAAGGGGTGGGAGAGGATACTTTATCATTCAATTACTCTTGAACTACAACTCTGACAGTATTGAAATATCGCTTTCCAGGGCCCAAATACTATGAAGATTAATTGGAGCTGCTTTTTTGTGAAACATTACTATCCATATAACAGTAATTATAAATTTCTGCTTTTTTATTTCATTTCCCATTACCAAAGAATAGCATTTTTTATTCCCTGTAATATCACTAATATTCAAGTGGTTAGGATCAAATAGGTCTTTTAGTTAAAAGGAATGTACTGAAAACCAAGTACTTCTGGAGCAAACTGCATCATACTATTCAAATAACAAATGTCAGTGATTTAAATTAGGCTTTTAACACACCGAATGCTAGCAAGATCTCCAAAGCATTGATTCGTAATGTGTTGGAAACCTCTCTGGCATTTCACAGGTTAATTACCCAGTTTAAATCAATGGAAATTTGATTGGGGGGGGGGGGATTTTATTTGTCTGCTGTGGTGCAATTGCTTTGATCCAGAATGATTCCAGTTTTCCTTAGGACAACAGCATCAGTCAGTTTCACAATCCTCAGTACGTTTCACAATTCTGGATGGTAATCCTGATACCTGCTGAACAATGAGAGCTAATCATGAAACCACAAGTTATTGCAGTAGGACAGTATGATTGATGGCATTCTGCATGTACGCATCACTTATCTTACCTTTCATTATATTTGTGGATGAATTTGCATGTTGGATTTCTATATAAGTTTTCTTCTCCATGGGTTACTTTTTATGCATTATTGTACTTGGTGTTCTTCAAAATGACATCAAAGAAGGGAAATGCAATTTTTTTCACATGTAATTTTATACATTTTTATTTATTTATTTCCTTATTATTATTATTATTTTTTTTTTAATATATTTGTGGACTGTGGAAGTCATGCTTTCATTCAGCACCCTTCTGCTTGGACAGTTTCCCATAGACTGCTATATTAGTCCTATCACATGAACAGATTGGTTTCCCTTCAGCAATCAGCATCCTATGTTTGGACAACTCGGCAAGGAAGGAAGGTGGAGCACAGGCTTCACCTTTATTTTATCCCAGAATAAACTCGGACAACACAGGAAGGTGGATCACAGGCTTCACCTTTATTTTATGTTCCAAGATCACGCTTCAGCACCCATCTCTGGGATAAAATAAAGGTGAAGCCTGTGCTCCACCTTCCTTCTGTGTTGTCTAGCCTGGCCCAGTGATCACTCAAATGCCCACTGTTACATTGTTAGACTAGCCTAGTTGTATGTCTAAGTGTGTATTGCATGTGATATTGTGGAATTTCATTAGATATACATTATAAGTAACTAAATTTAGAGTGGATGGATGTGTACATATTGTTTGTAGTGTTATTTCCCTTGTTATATTTATTATACATGACTGGGCTGGGCCAATACCATAACTCTCCCAGTAAAGTCACACAGATTAGGCTCTAGAGTTTTCTTTATATCTCCCTTTACCATTTTAGATTGTGAGCTTTCAAGCAGGGGCCCCATTTCCAGTGTTTCATTTTCCTAAGCACTTGACACCCTGTATTGTCCAAACCCTTAAACTGTAAAGCGATGTGTAAACTTGTGTCACGATATAAATAAACACATTTATTTTTTCATTTATTCACATACTCAGGATTAACAATGATCTAAGCATTTGTGTTTTGTTCCCTAAAACAACGGTGTACACTAGAGAGGGTCCTCTGTATAGCAAGAGGACTGGTACTGAGTCATGGGAACACAGAGGCACTCCAGTGGAGTGATTTTAGGCACCATTCCCATTGGTGAATAGCTATGAGTAGCAAGTGTTGGTGGTCTTCTGATTGGTGTGGATGTATCCCCAGGCCTAAAATCTGATTCCGGTCTGGTCATTTGCTCTCCAAGCTCAGAAGTGGAAAAGTCGCCAGCTATGTCCGGAAAGGGTTCATGTCAATCCAAGTAGATAGACTCTTGGATTGTATGTAGGACAGGTCTTGACTTAAGTCAAGTCTCATACCTCTGAGTTCCCTTTAATAAAGGACTATGTTTGGTGAATTCAGTCCAATTTGGATGTGGTTTATTCCATCAACACAAGGACCCACTGAGTGGTTCCACTGGTCCAGCGAGCACCTTCACATACACAATTTTTTTTTTTACTTCTCAGTGAGAGGAACTGTAAAAACTCTGAGGAAAACCAGCTGTATTAGTTCCAAGAATTTTCATTGGTTTAAATAGAGCTTTTAATGCATTGGACATTAGAGAAGTCTCCATCTAATTGTAAAGCATTTAACTTGTCTCCTATGGTGTAGTCGGTTTGCTGTAAAATTGCTCCAGTTTTGTAGAACACCAGCCTCAGTGTGGAGGAAACGTAAATTTATGTAATTTTCCTGCTCATGGTATAAGGGGGAAGTTAGGGACTTGCTGAAATTTTATTTTTTAACAATGGCATAGTGTGAGCCTGTATGTACTAAAGTGATCATAATCCAAAGTACAGCTGCATAACATCAAAGCAACTGCTCTGGTGGATTTGTGCATTCCCCCCAGTAAGTGAACCAAGCATTTAAAAATACACGTATAAAAAAGGAAAAAATCCCATGAAGCCAAAAAGCAGAACTCTGCTACTTGCTATTTGTTTTGTAGACCTGTACTAAATTTCCATACAATTCATAACTTTTTTTATAAATGTCACACAAGTAAAACAACATTCATTTTTAATGCAGTTGCTTCGCTGCATGTCTAATACTTTATCCACAGACTCCGACATTTATGTGTTAATAATAATGATTTGCTTACTGAGTCAGTGTGAGAGTTAATGCTATAAAGCGGACTGTGTTTCAAGCCTTTATACTCTGTGAAGATATAGAGCACATGGTCCCACTTGATTACCTATTTCCAAAAATAAAAACTACATTATACATATATGACCGGCATCTTTTTTTGCAACAAACTGTTCAGATTACAATTATGTTGGTTACATTCAAGTACTTTGAAACTGATTGTAGATCGCTGTGGGGTATAAATATTCCACCTGTCAATGTTGTTGCCATGAGGTAGCGGAAGAGATTGAATATGTTTAGAGAAATAATATGGTCCCATAGACAGATTTCTAAATTTATTCTTCTATGAATTATACCCCAATATTATTTGGCACTGTGCAATGAATTGGGTGGAAATATAGGTTTAGCTAGCTTTACTCTACACTTTTCATGATTCTTACTAAAATATATGATGCTGAAACAGTTGCAGTAAGTAGTGCTGAGTAGCTATGTAGGGTGCTGTTATGTGGCTAATTAGATGTAAATGTCCATCTCTCAGACATAAAACACAATATTGGTTCAAATTCTTTATCCTGACATAAGAGGAATGATGTACTAATATAATTCATGAGAGTTGGTACTGTGTTAGCCGTAAAAATACAAGAGGCAAATATTGTTGATACCTTTATTGGCTAACTAAACAGATTTAGGATGTAAGCTTTCAAGACCTCTTAGGTCTCTTCCTCAGGCATGTCATACAGATAAATATAAAAACATCTCTTATATACAAGTACACATTACATTCAGGGGTGTCCATAGAAATTTTTCCAGGGAGGCAAAGCTATAATATGACCCCCAGGCCAGCCCACCCAGACCCTTTTTTATATGGAGGGGGTAATTGCAGGGGGGGCAAGTGCACCCCCTTCCCCTCCGGACACCCATGATTACATTGTTTAGAATGGAAATCAGATAAGAAAGCTCAGTCCAGACTCTGGTTCTTGGATCAGTCAATGGTAGAGGAGAGTGCTGTAAATTGCAGTCTTCCTCTGAGGCGTCCAAGGTATTTATAATCCCAGGGGGACTGCTGTAATGGTTAATCCACAATATGATAATGTGACAGGAATTCTCTGTCTCTATTTAAACCATAATTCAAAGCTTTAAATTGGATCATTAATTTAACCATCCAATCTTTTTTCTCTCTCTGTCCCATCAGTACAGTCAATTTAATGTCCCTGACACAGTGTCCATTTTGGCAAAAATGTTCTCCCACTGGTGTCTCTGTCCAAGACTATATTCACCTCCTAATATAATTCCACTCTAATATAGGTGCTGCACCAGCCTAACACCTATCTACTAAGCTATCTATGACAAAAATTGTTCTACTTATCCTACTTGTACTAAAGGGAGGGTGGCATTCCATTCTTCTGTTCCGGCTTTCTAGCCCTGTATTAGTAAGGTGCAAGAAATCACAGTAAAATGATAGCATTTTCATGAGAAATAGTCCTACATTTGTGCCCTCTGAGTGCCAGAGGGGTGACCACCGATACCCTTGTGGCACCCAAACAGTTATTGTGGAAAAAGGCACCATAAGGTTTGTTCTATCTGTGAATTGGGCATTTCTGAATTTTGTATCCAGCTGAAATGCTAGATCAAATTTGTCATCAACTTGTTTTTAGCATTCAGTTTGCAAGCACATTTACAAAAAGTTGTTTTTCAAACCTACTGGGACTTATGGAATCACGGTGTATATATGTTCAAGATGTCTGATCTGTGTCCACTCCTAGTTCATTACAATATTTTGTACTCAGCTCCACCCCTTTATTGGCAATGTTTTCCTCTGCAAAAAAATTATGCTCATTTTTTTCTATAGAAAAGTACATTTCACTAGGACTACCAAGACCTGTGAGAGCCTTATGTTTAAAAGAGAAATAGAACTGCTTATTCTACAGTTAGTCACCTTTCAGAATCATCACATTTTAGACCTTTACTGACATTACAGAAGAGAAATTTCTATGTGCATGTCAAACTAATCTCGGACAAAAGGGTAGTAGAGTTTCAAAACAACAGGCAAGTCCCCTCTTCATGGGAATACTAGCTAATCACAAATATACATATCCATCTGCATTGGACCTTGTTACTTTTATTTATTTATTTATTTAGAAAATGCTTTACCAGGAAGTAGTAGGGTGCATTTGATATCTCTAGGTATTGAGAGAAAGGGATCCACATCTTGATTATCTTTATAAAACCATCTGCAGCATAGTGATCAAATTAAAATTCCTGTTGATAATAAATTAAATGCTATGGGGATATTGAGTCCCCTTTTACTGTCAAGTGATTAAACTCACCCTTTAAATCAATGGAATTTTGGGGAATTTAATATTTTTCTATATGGTGCAACTGGTTTGCCCCAGAATTAAACACAAGACCCTTAGTAATAAAATAAACAATGCAAATCTCCCAGTAAAATACAGAGATCAGAAGTGGGCAATTTGCAGCCATACAGCTATTACTGGATTAAAATTTCCATCATCATCAGCCAGTCAGTGGCTTGCTGAAGATTATGGGAGTTTAACTCCAATGACAGCTAAAGAGCTGCAAATTTCCCGCCCTCATCTTAGGCCTAGTTCACATGGGCATTTTGAATGCACTGTTTTTCAGCGTGATTCAATCTCCTGTGTCAAAGTTACCACTATTTTTCCTGTGTTCCTTCAGTGGTGATGTATCAGGGCATGTTAAACTGATTGAGCTAATGGCCAGTTCATGTGGGTGTTAGACATATATTATTGGCTAACACTCACTTGGACTGGTCATTGATTGGATAGATGTGGTTAGAATGGATCAACTTGTCTAGCTGAACTCTGCACTGCATTCACTTAAGCTAAACAGATGCCTAAACTTTCCTGTGTTCTATGTTGAACCCCCAAAAATATTCTTCATGTTTAATTCAGGCTGTGTAATTCATGGCAAACTGCCTGTGAGAACAGCCGGGCCGTATAGATGGGGAGTATTTCAGTGCATTCTCTGCAGAGTAGGAGATGATCCATTGAATTTTTTAGTGAACTAGCACTAGAGGTATCCAAATCTTTGCCATCATTTTGGCCTGTGAGGTGCATCTAATTACACACTAATTCATCTGTGCTGCTGCACAGAGAATGTATCCGTTCTGACTCTCTCTGCACTTGTGGAATGATACATTGTATCATATTTATGCTTTGTGCAAACAGTATTATTTTTTTCATCTGCAGACAAAGTCAGAAGTTATACTTTTCCTGTGTAGCAGCACCGCTGCATGTATACAGCCAGCCAGACCCATGGGCCTGATTAAATTGGCCTGTGGACCGGATGCAGCCCTCGGGCTATATTTTACTCATCTCTGATCTGAATGCCAGAAAGGCCGATAACCATTTGTAAAGCATTGTATACCCCTCTGGCGATCCAATGGGTTAACCATTTGACTCATAATTCTAGAAAATTGAAGATTATTTTTGCTTTCAGTGGAAATGCAAATTATAATCCTGAGGGAGAATCTAAGCGATATTAGGTTTATGTATAACCTTAATAACCACGCTGTAACTAGCCGATGCTGGAGATTTAAAGGTGCAATCCAGGGTACTTTATTAAAAAGAACAATTTCTTTTATTGATGTTTTTTTTTTTTACAAGTCTTTTGTGTAGCATATGGAGGTATTTTCATTATTTTTATGTGTTAGTACTTCAGAGATATGGATTCCTTTTCCAGCTCAGGAAATGACATTATTCTCATAAACAGTAATGCATTTGCCATCTCTTAATTAAATATCCGTTAAGCAATTTGTAAAGCAGTTTTAGGGAAATGTTTGGTAATATTTTTTTCACAGGTGTTTTAGTGGCCAATATTTTTCTTGGGGTTTTAGTTTTACATGTAAATCGCTGTGATCTGTGTATATTTGCAGCGGCAAATCTGCATTATTATTGTGGTAGGGGAAATAGCAAGGCAAAAAATGCTGCTATGGTACAGCAAATCTACAAAAGAAAACATGAACAATTCTGAGACATATCGACTGCACAACAGGGTAGAAATAAAAATGTTCCACCAGTCTGAGTGGTGTTTTTAACCACTTGAATGCTAGAGAGGTCTTAAATGCATTGTGTCACAATGTTTTGGAGACAACTCTAGCATTCAAGCATAAAAAAAAACACTTAAAGGGATAGTAATACTTCGTTTTAACTTTTTTTTTATTTTGTAGGCATTAAAAAAACATGAAGAATGACATAAGTCTTATCTCTCAAACCTTTATGGTTTATGAGATATTCACAAGCAAAGTTTCCCCCTCCCGCCCCTTTTACCTAGTGTAAGCCATCTCTTCTCAGATGTGAATCTGGTTGTAAGACCAGACAGATAACAGAAGGGGACATTCTTCTTACAATGAAAACAATGAAAGCCCTTCCCCCCTTTACAAGTTTTTCAGCTTTTTCCCCTTATCTTAATTGAAGATTGTCCCTCTCTGCAGTCTACCTGGGCACCTCCCTTCTGATCTGGTTGAACGGGGGGGGGATACTTTGCTTGTGAATATCTCTTAAACCATAAAGGTTTGAGAGATAAGACTTATATCGTTCTTCATGTTTTTTTAATGCCTACAAAATAAAATAAAGATAAAACGAAGTATTACTATCCCTTTAAAGGGATAGTAATATTTCCAAATAAAAGCAGCTCCAATTAATCTTCATAGTATTTGGACCATGGAGAGTGTTATTTTAATACTGTCAGAGTTGTAGTTCAAGGGTAATTGAATGATAAAGCATCGCTCTTCCGCCCCTTTTACCTAGTGTAAGCGAATTTCCCTCAGATGTGGAATCTGGTCCACAGACAAGACAGCTCACAGCAAGGGACAGTCTTCTTACTGTGAGAACAATGAAAACCCTGCCCCCTTTGACAGTTTTTTAAGGTTTTTCCCTTATGCTAATTGAAGATTGTCCCTCTCTGCAAGCCATCTGGACACCACCTTTCTGTTCTGAGGTGAGTAGTGTTACATCAGTTAAAGGGGAGGGAGGGGGATACTTTATCATTCAGTTACTCTTGAACTACAGCTCGGACAGTATTAAAATAACACTGTCCATGGCCCACATACTATGAAGATTAATTGGAGCTGCTTTTATTTTGAAACATTACTATCACTTTAAATCAGTGAGAGATGTGGAAATTTGGATCTCTCCCCTATGGTGTAGATGGTTTGTTCCAAAACATAATATCTTTTCTTCTGTAGATAAGGTCCTATGGGCCTTATGTTCAAAATAAGAGTTGAGTACTTCAGGTATAAACCAACTGGACCATGAAGCAAAAAAGTTCCACAAATTCTGATTGATTTAAATGGGGGTTTAATGCTAGGGAGGTCTCTAATTCATGCAGAAAACAGGCAATTCTTGTTTTGCACAGAATTGCACCGCTGTTCCATAGAATATCACCCCCAGGGGCATTACTAAACTTAATAATATATACAGTTCTACAACGTTCACTTTATGAACAGAAGGATTTGCTCTAGCACCCATAGGCACCAGCTCCACAGCAGTTGAGAATAAGAAGCCCAAAAGGATCTACTTTGATGTGCACCCACATGCACCTCTGCACCTGCCATTTGTGCCCTCTTCAGCCTTCAGTTCTGTCTTACTGTGCCCCTCCCCTTCCTACACACTGTTTTCAGGCTGCTGGGACCCCAAACCCCTCCTCTGGAAGGAAGGACTTCAATGACAGGAGTTTGAAGTCCTTCATTCTTGCAATAAAAGTCATGTTTGTCTCAATGGACACAATATCCAGAACAACTAAGCCTCTTAAGGTCCAGTGACATGTCCGGACCATCACTGTTGTTCTTGATTAAGGACTAGTGATGGTTCTGACATGCCACATATTTTTTTACTCACAGTGCTCCTGCGGGAGTACTCTGACTAGTGTCGGAGACTGAAAATGACAACTCCAAGACCGGAGTGGTCACTATCAGTCCCCCATTCGGTGTGCCTGTCACGTGATCAGTCACATGTGCCGGCGTCTCAAACTTCCCTATGTGGTCCTTAAAGGACAACACACCCCGGAACCAGTGCCCTTAAGGGGTTAAATATTAGTTCTGGATATTGAGTCCACCCCGAATTGATTTACAATGGCCATTAGAATTGTTAGTAAATAAGTGAAGGTTCATTCGTAAGAGGTGTTATTGTTTATTTAAATGGGAATCTCAACACCTTGAATGCTACATAGGTCTCCAATACATTGCTTTATATTGCTTTGGAAGCCTTTAAGATCTATGGGATTTAAAATCTGAATTTAAATAATTTGTTATTTTACTGCAGCTGGTTTGTCCCAGAATTGCTCCATTTGGTGTAAATTTTATTTTTTGGTTTCCTTGAAGGACCTTAGTTTAGGTGAGCTGTATCTGCCTCATTGTGATAAAATAGCAGGAGCCTGGTGATGTGCATCCTGGACATTTGAATGGATCTGTGACACAGCTTCAAACATATGACCAATGTTACCTGCATTGTCCTGTGTCTCCCTGGTGATCCTGTGGGATATGTGATAGAGGTGTGAATGATGCAAGTCCCATGTCAGTGGCAGACAGCTAAGATTGGTGCCTACAAGGGTCACTGTTTATTGAACAATGCAATGAACAACTCAACCCCAGAGTTTTCAGTGTGAAAGATCTGCAGAATGGCCTTTAGGTCATAATGTATCACAAAGCAGTGGGAGTACCCTTGTTTTCCTAAGCAATAAAACCTCTGCCATGTATGTTTATTTTTAAATAAAACATTTCTGATTTCTTAATTTTATCAAACTCTAAAACAAAATTACCCAGTTTTAGTCTGTAACAAAGTTTCAATAAAAAAAATTGTTATATAGAGGGAAAGATATACAGGCAGATAGACAGACAGAGAGACAGATTGACCTGATTGTCATATAAAGAAGACATACTCAGAAAGTCATTCGGTTAAAAAAATGAAGAGCCACTTATCCCAGTTTGTACAATTCTCCCTTAACGATGAAGGATTATTACAACAATGTAATGATGAGTTTCTTTTCAAGTGTAGTACTAGTACTTCACATTCCTTAGTGTTCCTCTGAAGCTAACAATGCAGACAAACACATAAAAATGATTGAATTGGAAAACCTCTGAAGACATTTTTTAGGAAGCCTTGCATGAAGTGAACCCATTTATTTGTCATACAGCCTTTTGTCTTATTCCTATTGTAGTGTAGCCAGCATAAGATCTCTAAACGTTACTTCAGGATAGTATACAGTTATACTGTTTTGTATGTACCACACAATTAGCACTAGACTTTTTTTTCTTTTTGACTTTTTTCCTGATTGCAGAGCGAGCAAAGCAAAAGGGAGACCTCTTTAGAAATCCTATATAATAATTTGTGTGTAACGACGCAGGCATGTGCAGTAGAGACTGCTGCGAGTGCTGCAGTCATGTGCAGTAGAGACTGCCCGCGCCGCAGCTGATACAGAGTTGGACGATCCGAAGGAGTGTCCAGCTCTGTATCAGCCACGGTGCAGGCATTCTTTACTGTGCATGACTGCCCCGTGACCTGCTGGAAGTGGCACTGTGGCCCGTGTAACGGGCTCTTCAACTAGTCTCTAATATTCAGAGCGAGCAAAGCAAAAGGCAGACCTCTTTAGAAATCCTATATAATAATTTGTGTGTAACGACGCAGGCATGTGCAGTACAGACTGCTGCGTGTGCTGCAGTCATGTGCAGTAGAGACTGCCCGCACCGCAGCTGATACAGAGTTGGACGATCCGAAGGAGCGTCCAGCTCTGTATCAGCCACGGCGCAGGCATTCTTTACTGCGCATGACTGCCCCGCGACCTGCTGGAAGTGGCACTGTGGCCCGTGTAACGGGCTCTTCAACTAGTCTCTAATATTGAGCTGTGTGAAGTTCTGTTGCAGCTAGTTTCCTCTAGAACTGCCCCAGCTTTTCTTAGTACAGCGGTATCATTTTGAAGAATCCAGGCTAGCCTAAAAGCATATGCTTGAGGAAAAGGTGTAAAGTTTAATTTCAAATGCATTTTTATCTTTCAGTTTTCCACTGCCCTCCTTACTACTTAGTATTTAGCAACTGTGGACAGCACTGGTTAGTGACAGAAGTGTTCATCCTCAGATTTTTAACAAGCATGATACACACATATATATAGGCAGATCTCCAGCTGAGAAAAATTGCAGTTTTATAACTACAAGGCAAGCCTATTGTTCAATACAATATACTGCAGTATCTTATCTTTTCTTATGCTGGTCACCACCTTTACAGTCAAGGTAAAACCCATCAATACCTTAGAGATGTCATCTTATGGTAGAGCTTTTATAAAGGATAATTATTGAGCAACCATCAATTCACCATCGTTCTAACATACATGGTGATCTTATAGAACAGCCAACAGAAATGTAAGGACAAGAACACAGAACTGGGTGTGGGGGTTATAAAAAGTGTTCTTGTTCGATTTTGTGAACAGATCATAGAAATGTCCTTATTCCTTATTATGAGTGGGGTATTTATAACGTATTCTAGTTACATTTATAAATATGGTGACCATAAAAAATAAGAACAGGCCAGACATGGACTTATATATATGATGAAATTCTGTCGCTAATTTGTTGCAAAAAGCGACATTTCTTTACACATATGTTGCACCACTTTTTATAAACTTCCTTACTCCATTTTTTTTAAACGTATTAAATGGCTTTATGTCCTACTAAACTAACCTTCATACATTTATAGCAAACAGAAACAATATTACAGGCATTTTAATGCTTCTTTTCTATAACTCTACTTTTATAAATCTCCCCCGAAATGTATCTTGTGGAAAGGGGTGTGTTTTTGTTTTTTGAGGGCTTTTTTTTTGTACCATTGTCATCCAAGGAAATTCTACCGTTATATGTAACATTATTTTCCTATTTAAAACATATAGTGAAGAAACAGTTCCACAGTGATAACACCAGCTAACCCTTCAGATGGATTAGACCTGCAAACACTGGAAACTAGAGCATCCATTATCCCCAACAAGCAATAGCTAGCTAGCTTGATGGGACTAGACCCTAACAGCTGGCAGTCCAAACATTGATGACCCATGCATAAAGGTCTACAGTAAATTTTCAGTAATCCTTTGGAGGCCTCAGTAGCATCCAAATCGCTAAAGGAGCACTAAGGCCAAACACATGCACATAAAATACAGTATAATATATATATAGTGTATATACAGTGTAGTACTGAACAGTACAAACTATTGATACAGGAGCTACACTAACATTGGTGGAGCCAGATTAAGAGCTCCATTAAATCATGATAATAGAACATATTTAGGAGTTGTTGATGGTTTACAGTGAATTATTTTGCACCAGGGCTCTCATTCACTAAACTCACCATTGTATTGCTAAAGATGAGCAAAGCAATAAATGGCAACACTAGCTAAGTTTATAGATATTAGATATGTAGTTCAGGGGCATTTTAGTGAATAGGCATGAGCATATCTGGCATTTACAAGGTGACTCTCAGGAAGACTCTCTTATGTGTTCCCAGAGGTTCCACATTTTCAGCAAGGAGCCATATTAATCCTGTGATCAATATGATAGGCTGTCCTGGGTGCACAACAAACACCAATGTACTGCTTTTACACAAATAATGGAATGCAGCCAAGTAAAGTAAAGGGATCTTATATGTACTGAATATTTGATAGCCTCCATTCTCAAGTGTCATAACCATTGGCGTGCCAGAGAGGTATCGAGCCCATTGCAACACAATGCATTTGATACATATCTGGCATTCAAAGAGTTAAAAAGCTCCTTGCACTAACAAGAAAACCATTATTATTCACCTACAGATTTAGCAGCTCTTATTTTACTTTTTCCCTCTAAAACGTTACAATATTCTGTATGTGTCATGTTTTTCAATGTACCAAGTGTTGCCTGTGCACATTAATGGGAGCAATTGTGCGGAAAAAAATTAGAGCAATTATGCAACTAAATGGGAGCACAATAGGCACGTGATTAGGAACATAGAATTTAATGGATGGTTGATTAGGTGCACAGCATGCTCTATGGTTGCTAAGCTTTGAAGAAAAGTTATTGACAACCATCGTTTTTACTGACACACTTCAGCAAACCACCAGATTTTTTCACCACAACTACCTGTGATATAACTCAACCAATGCAATTAAAAGTGAAATTCAACTACATTGATTTAAATACAAATAATTCCACAATTTATAATAAAACATAGTATATTTGTGTCCTTGCTTTGATTTTTTTATTGACATCTCAAATATTTTTAAAGATGCTTCTACTTTTACTACTTTTTTTTTTACTGGCTTTAAGTAACTTTATTTACCATTTTCAATCCTGACATGCACCCATATATGTGTGGAATCATTCACATTTTAAGAGATTCTTCATAGTCTGTGATATGCAGAACATGAGCAAAGGTACATCAATGTCTGATAAATTTATATATGTCAGATTACCTGCTAATACAGACCACCTTGACAGCAGGACTGGTGATCAGGAAATGTTAGCATTTCGTCAATGACCACAGGCACTGTGTACTGGCCTCTTTACAGTATATCTGTGTTAGTATCCTTCCTATGTCTGTAAGCATTGTGTCTTGGCCTCTTTACAGTGTGTCTGCATTAGTATCCTCCCTATGTCTATGAGCACTGTCTCTACCTTTTTACAGCATGTCTGTGTAAGTATCCTTTCCATATCAGTGAGAAGTATGAACTGACTTCTTTACAGTGTGTTTGGGTTGGGTCTTCCCTATTTCTGTGGGGTGTCTTGTCCTCTTTACATTATATTTGAGTTAGTATCCTCCCTATGTGTTAGATCTGCATTGGCCTCTTTGCAGTGTGTGTTAGTATCAGGGGCAGATTGTGCTATCAGTGGATCGGGGATCCCTCTGTGGGTTGCCCTGTCACGGGCTGGTTGGGGTGTTCAGAGGCTGTAGGCTGTGGACCACAATATTTTGAATGAGAGGTCTGTTCAGCTGCCATCACACACCTCCATATCAGCACTCCATATCAGTTATCTTGCTGGGATATGGGAACTGGGATATGACATCATATCCTGAAACCCTGCATTCCCGTGCTACAGAAAGACTGCAGGGGAGCACTAATATGAAAGTCTTTGCCAGATGTAAACACACTAGGTCAAAATTAAAAGATAAACTAGTTCGCTTTTCTGCAATTTTATTTCTGCAATATTTTCTATATTATGAATTTCTAAAAGTCTTAGGAAAAACATTGTCTTAAGCAAAAAAATTGAGCAGACTGATTAAGCCCTTGGTCGCTAGATATGAGTATAAGGTCCCATTGTGTTCCCGTGAGAAATGTTGCAAAAACCACATATTTGTCTGCTTTTCATTTTTCATTGGAAAATCCATCCTCAGCAAAAAAACCCTTAAAACGTATATTTTCACCTACACCAAAAACATTTTCCTTACATTTTTCAATGGCTATAAACTTCTCACCCGTTTACTAGGTGTACTTCGCCTTTTTGACATTTCCAGGAAGCAAAACAGATAAATAAGCAGCTAAAGAGACAGAGTGGTTGATTTCCTAGCATTTCATTTAGAGAAATAAGGCTAGCAGAAGCCCATAGTGCTGGCTAACACTGTGACCCATGGATATAATAACAAAGAGGAGCTGGAATGATTGTAATGCATCCAGTGTGTATGAGGAGGAGGAAGTGACCACCACCGGCATGGAAGGGTCTGGTGCAGTGCCGGCCCAAGACATTGTGCTGCCTGGGTCCAAGGATGAAATGCTGCCCCCCCAAACCACGCCCACAAATATTGTATACAAACATACATGCAGATTCACATACACTCTCTCAATCTCACACACCCACACACAAAATCTTACACCAATGCATGCTCACTCATACACATATATGATCACTTGTACACATGCTATTCGCCAGCACAGAAAGAAAGATTGATAGAAGAAGATGGGGATACCCTTTACTCCCCATAACAGAGCCCTTTGGTATTCCACCTCCTGTTGGACTGAAATGCCCATCATCCAACAGCTGAGCATCAGACAGACTGGGGGACCCCCCAAGCACACACTGGAGATAAAATAAGAATTTTTGTTCTGGTTGGGGTGTAGAAAGACAAAAGGGTGCGTGGGGGTGTAAAACAGAGCATAAATACAGAACAAAGGAAAGTACACTAAAGGTGGGATTGTAGTAATCGCAGCAAAAAACACAAATATTTATTACAATGAGAATACCTAAAGTGTGGAGTACTGAGTATGCAGTACAGAGTAAATGCAGTCACAATATGTGGAATGGAAATATTTCCAAGTATTGAATGGATGTAAACATGTAACATAACTACTGCAGGTACATCACAGTCCAATATAGTTCCACAGCTACTTAGATGACAAATGACAGTCATAAGAAAGGCTGGTATGAGTGTGCCCTTACTTTCAATATGCCAGATGTAAGCAGAAATGATACCCACACAGCCGTGTAGTCTGACACAGCCCATGTGAGACTACATGGCTTTTTGGGTACCAATATCTGCCTACATTTGGCAAATTGAAAGTAAGGGCACACAGCACACTCATACCAGCTTTTCTTATGACTGTCATATGATCATCATCTGAGTAGCTGTGGGACTATATTGAATTGTAATGTACATTCAGTTGTTACATTACAACTTCAAGTTTACATCCATTTAATATGCACCTGAGTCCATGGACCCATCGGGACCTGTGTAAGGGCCGGCCCTGCTTGAACACACACAGAACAAGTAGGACTTATGCCTTTACTCTTCTGGTATAAATGGGACCAATGTAGAGGCTAAATAAGCAGGTGATTGGTTCAGATTTTAGACTAGGAAACACTGGTTTGACCCAGAATCACTTCACATTTACTTAGTGTGTGTCTGAATGTATATGTGAGAAAAAGAGAGTGTGGGTAAGAGTGTGTGAGAGTAAGTGTGTGAGTGCGCGTTTAGTTTTATGTTTGTGTGTAGTCCAGCAGTTTGGTGCAATTCCTGAGCAAAACTCATTTGAACCCTTTTAGAAAGGCCTCTCTAATCAATCTGCAAAGCTACACAATTATTTTACCCCATATTTGCTCCAGGTTTGCCTTCATAAGGCAGTGACCAGCCCTCCTCCATACTGATAATGCAAGGAGACTCAATGAAAACATATGTTGTCTGGTTGTATTGATTCTAATGCAGCCATGAAGAATGAAAGTTTTATAAGTATCCTGCATTAAAGAGAAAATCTGGTCACATCAGTGAGGCTGATATACAAAGTCATGTAATCCTCAGTTAAACAAATAGTGATATAGGGAAAGAATTGCTCCAGAATTGCACCACTTTTATCTAGCATGTCAGCCTCTTTTGCCTGTGAGCATTTAAATATACATAAGTCAATGTCAACATGTTGGATGCTGTGTCTGGAGAGACGTGCTGTCACTACTGCTGTGTGCAGTAAGGAACCTCTGTGTCATCCATGTTATCGTTGCAACTGTGTCATAATGCTTTGTGACCAGCAGAGGGCACCCGTGTGCACACCAATCCGACTTGTTGGTTAAAGATTTTCTGAGAGGAAAGAGACGCTTGTGACACGGAGCGAGAGGGGAGATTTTGGGTTCGTGCTGTGGGGGTCGCAGAGAGGCTGGGAGGGGGTTCTGTGTGGTGTCTGAGTCTGGGAGGCACTGGTATGTCAGAAGAAGAAGTTGTGTCCCTGCCTTGCCATGCCTATGATGCGCCTGTGCATGCCTTGGGGCAGCAAATTGCCGCCCCTGAAAAAGTGCCGCCTGGGTCCATGGCCCCACCGGGACCCATGTAAGGGCCGGCCCTGGTCTGGTGGCTGTGATTCCCCAGACCCAATGATGCCCTTTCCCCCTACATCGTTCCTTGGGATCTGGAGGAAAATAATGTCATCATCAGCAAAGCAGGCACAGGAAGAAAAAAATAAAATAAGCTCATAGCGCTAACTCACTAATATATACATTAAATGACTAAATTGAATGTGATAAATGATAACTGGCATCTGGATAGCAGCAAGAGATAAGAGGCTTCCCCAGAATCCCCAAACACTGGGCTTAACCCAAATTGCACAGACAAAACAAAAAAGTGACCCTGCGCTCCTCCATACCAGAATGTAAATGTGCCCTACCTAGTGCATATATAATAACTTGATTGATAAATATGAGGATTTAGTCCATCAAATGGCCAAGATATGTTAAGCTCACCAACCTCGCCAAGGTACCTCAAATCTGGCAAGTACCTACTCTAATATACCTTTGTACCCTATCTAAATTTAAAAAAAAAAATCTAAACAAAAATCAAGTTATTATTTTTCTTAAAGGTCCTTAAAGGCATGTATGTTTGGCTCTCTTATGCTCATATGCCTTGCCAGTTCCAATTGTTATTTCATATGTGGCCTGTAGGGGTGGTAAGTTCTGACCTATATATAGGATGAAAGGACTCACAGTCCTCTTTGGTTAGTTACCACTTCCTGCAGGCCATAAGAGTCTCATTTCAAGTAAGTCCCCTCTTACACCTTTTTTAATGTAATTGTTTGTTTGTCCCCTTGTTTTTAATTGCATACACAATGTCAAAGCTTATGACACATTTCCTTATAACATCTGATTATCCCCTTTCTTATGTTTTTAAAAAAATCTTTTTTTTTTTTTTTTTTTAATTTAGATATATTAGAGTAGGTACTTGCCAGATTTGAGGTACCTTGGCGAGGTTGGCGAGCTTAACATCTCTTGGCCATTTGATGGACTAAATCCTCATATTTATCAATCAAATTATTATATATGCACTAGGTAGGGCGCATATTTACATTCTGGTATGGAAGAGCACAGGGTCACTTTTTTGTTTTGTCTAGGCACAGGAAGAAGTGGGTCACAGTGTGAGCAGGACATGTCAGCTGCCTGTGCCTGCTTCTTCTGCTGCCATTGTACCTTCTGATTTTGAGGAGGAGATGATAGCAAGTGTGACAGCAGGGGACCCGCAAGCAGTCCCACTACTACCACACAGCAGCTAGAAAGTGTAGTGGGGGTGAGGGGGGTAGTGGTGGGGGTGATTGTGAAGAAGCTGCTGGGACTCACTCTAGTGTTGATCCTTATAATGCTCAGGTGGAAGGGGAAGTGAGCAGAGAGTCTAGCAGTCAAGGGAGCCCACAACATCCCCTTGTCCTATGATTGCGATTTCATCTGCATTGTCCCTCTGGGGCATGATGATGAAGAAAGCAGAACTGGCTAGCAGTATTAGCATCAGCACACATCAGCTGCCTGTGCTTGCTGCTAGTGATTCCAGTGTTCCCTCTTCACCTGAAGAGATGACAAGTGTGACAGCAGGGGACCTGCGGTCACATTTGTCATCATCGCCAACCCGCCCCACTCCTGTAGAGCAGCAGCAAGAGTCTGGTGGTGGTGGTTGTAATGGAAACCCAAGATACTGCGGAATCTTCTCTCCTGAAGTCAGCTTGGCGATGTCAGATGAACCGGTCAAAGAAAGGCCGGGAGAGTTGGACAGCTGTTAAGTCGCCAACTCGAGGGAGTCGATGCCGGGTTGAACAGGATGAGCCAGTCTAGAGTCGCTGAGTCTCTGGATGTGAAGTCGAGCAAGGGTAGTCGGAGAGGATTAGATGCTCCGCCAATTTGTAGTCGAGAACTCCTGGAGATAGAGAGTGAATAGATCTATATGCCTCTCGGGGATGGGAGTCAAAGCGGACTTTTTAGACCATCCAGGCAAGCATGACACGGGAGACTACTTACTCCAAATGAACTCACTCTATTGAGCAAAACTCTCAGGTTTTTATAAACATCAAGCCATATTCAAATGTAATGCAAGACAAGGCACAAAAAGGTCAGTGACATACAGTGTAAACATTATACAAAGGGCTAGAAATGATTGAATTTAGTTAACAAAAGGTTTGGGCGAGGCATACAATAGGACAAAGAGGTGGAAGGGCTGGAATACACATCCTGGGACAATGGCCAGGGGTTGAGTCAATTTGTTGACTAGTTTGCATCTTCGGCTTCAACCCTGGCCAATCAGGCCGTACTTTGGGTCCGTTGGTCAACTAATCCGGCATCCACCCCACAGTTCCTAACATGAAGCGTACAACCTTATGTCGACATTTTCAACTCCCCCATAGGAAACCTCCGGCAGGATGTTGGCGATAACCGGTTATGCCCATAATCTGACAAGGGGTTGCAGTTGCTCAGCGGCGATGCAGCTCTAGCCGTTCAGTCTCTGGGCAGAGCTGCCTGTTCCAAAATAGTTCAGTCCACACATAAGGCCAACGGTTCGTAGGCCCAAAGAATCCTTCAGTAACAGTCTACTGCCTGTTACAGTGGTGATGAGACTGAGGGTGATGGTGAAGCAGCTGAGGTGCAGGAGAGAATGGTAGAATGAGTAGGAGACAGAAATGCAGATGGGGATAGGCATCACAACCACTACCAGCAGTGACATTGTGGAGTTTGCTTCTGTTGTAATTCCTGCTGCAGTTGAGTTGCAATGGTCAGGTGTTGATCTGTCTCAGCAGCAGGCTGATGATGAGAAGACTAGTTTGTCAGAGACCACCATGGCCACAGTCGGACTGGGTTACAGCAGTAGTGACGGGACTAGGACAGGTTCCACTTGTCAGCAATAATCCTGGTCCTAGTACTAGTGCTGATTCTGATGGAACATCAGCAGCATCATCCTCTCCCCCAGCCAGTGAAGGGTATTGTGGAGTAGAAGAAAGAGACCATTCTTCTCCACCTTTCCCCTCCCCCTGAGGTCATGGGTATGAGACTTTTTTGCTCTTGGAGAAGGCATAGTGCAGTCATCCGAGAAGGCACTGTACACTATATGTGACCAGTCATTGAAAAGGGAAAAGGAGAGGACACACCTTGATACAACCGCCCTGATAACACACATGAAATGCTGACACCATGACATTTATGAGAAGCATATTAAAGTCAAGCCCCCCACAAAAGAAATTGGGAATCTCTGTTGCTGTACCCCTGTCTTCAAATAGGAAGAAGAATAGAGAAACCCAGCCTAAGCCTGAAAGTTTGATGGTGTGTGAAACACCTGCCTCATAGTAAGCTTCTTGCACTAGGGTCTGGGCGTGGGAAGGTGTAACAATGTCTTCTGGAGTACATTTTGGTCATCCTTAGCTCCCCACCAGCTGATAGCGAATCTGTAGATGTGAAGATGTGGCAGTTCATGTCCACCCATAGCACATTATGTGGTGCGCTGACCACACATAGCAATTTGGTGGAGGATAATCACAAGTAGGGAATCAAGCAGCATCTGAAGAAGTTCAATACCATAGAATATGCTAAGCTGGCAGCAGAGAGGCTTCATGTATACTATTAAGTCTGCTTGTTGTCATGTGGACAAGGAGCATAGTGACAGCAGTACTTTGTTTCTGGGGGGTAAATGACTGATTTAACATTGCATACCTAAGTGTCAAGGTGTTTGCTTGCAGTTGTGCAGGGGTTTGATGTGAGTGAAGATATGTCCATTGTTCCCAGTCCTTCCCCTATTTCACAACTTTACCACACACACTGTGCACATTGCAGTTGCTGATGAAAGACACAGTTCTTTCATGCTCTCAAGGGAAACATTTGTATTACAATAAACACCCAGGATTTTGGTGGGAATGCAGGAGGAGAATCATTATTGGCCACTTTTTTCTCCAGATATATCTGAAGTGGTGGGGGGCTAGCTGTCGTGTTGTTACTGCCACAGGCACATCACTGCAGCTAGTGGCAAGTGGAACCATCATCACCTGTTTCATATCACTGCTGTTGATCCCATTTCCTTGGAGCTACCTAATCATCCTTCTCCTTAAACAACTCAGCAACAGCAGCAATAACAGCACAGCAGTCGTAAATGCCACAATGTCATCACTGTATTTGCCAATGGCCATTAGCTACTGGCCCCAGAAAATGACCTGCTGGCACTAGGCCATTAGGACATAATTTTTTTTGGTCTCAGGGCTTGTTCTTTGCAAGCCAGAGGCCTATTTAAACAAAATTTTGGTTTGTTTCTAATAAGCCTAAGTCATAAAAGCAATGTTTCCTCTGGGCTTGTGTCTGTAACAAGTCTAAGCCCTACAAATCAATATTTCATCAGGGCTAGTGCCTATAACAAGTCTAAGTCCTATAAATCAATGTTTCATCAGGGTTTGTACCTATAACAAGTCTAAGCCTTACAAATCAATGTTTCATCAGGGCTTGTGCCTATAACAAGTCTAAGTACTATAAATCAATGTTTCATCAGGGCTTGTGCCTATAACAAGTCTAAGTACTATAAATCAATGTTTCATCAGGGCTTGTGCCTATAACAAGTCTAAGTACTATAAATCAATGTTTCATCAGGGCTTGTGTTTGGCCAATCTTAGTCTGCACACACAAAAATTTCTTTCAGCTTTTTTAAGCCTGCTGCTATGCTGCCTAGCCATTGCTTATAAAGAGAAATTAAGAAATCGTTAAAAAGGGTTACTAAAATCCAAACTGATTTTAGCACATGTATGGTGGTGGTGGTGGTGAAACTTTTGGTGGGATTTTGGCAAACTGCATCCTCTTCAGGAAAAGGAAAGGGATCACCATCATCTCACATACTGCCACCATCTTTAGATGCTGGGCAGTCAAAGATAAGTGATGTACTCCTACAAAAGCTGGAGAACCAAGGTAATGGTAAATTGTGGCAAAACATTAAATATCCAGAAAGGTTTACCTCATCTTCTTTCTCTATGTCCAACTACAAAAGTAGTGCAATTACAATCTCCAGTCAACTAAATATATTCATTCCTGATTGGCCAGATCTGTGTCCAAGACTGCACATGCGCTACACCTCTAGTGCTAACCTGAGACTTACCTCAATCTGTCTGTATATGGCTGAAAAGCCAAACAAGAAGTACAGGGTACACTGGAAACATTAGCAAAAACACAAGTTTCAAAAGCAATAACTTAAATACAGCAAAGAAACAAAATAGCTTTAGCATTGACAAAATCCACAAACCATCCACTGCAACTTTTCATTTTAACATGATAGTTTCCTTTTAACATTTCAAGATAACAATGACATATACTTATTAGTCCTTTCAAATACAAATAATCTCCTGTTTGTCACATTGCAAAACAAGTACAGCTGCTTATATGCAGTCAAACACTTAAGTGATTTCCTGTGCTTTTCTCAGGATGGTTCTGTTACCCTGTTACTATGTTTAAATTAGACCTATATGGGTCTTACATTGCCATCAAGCAGTGCTGCTGTTTTGAACCAGCATAAATTGAAGATGATTGAAAAAATCTGAAGTGTGACACTTTAACAGTCAATTTCATTATTATTTGGTTCCTTTCAAACTGTTAAATATATCATGTTGAATTTTTAGAAACCAAAAATAAAGCTAAGTAGTAACTCCTCAGGTGTGAAAGAACACATCTAGAACTGAAATGCACATTTTCCAAACCTATATTACATATATTATGAGCAGGTTTGCATGGTGTGTGTTACCTAAGTTGTGCTGTAATTCGGATATCCTGTAAATATGCACTGTTGGTAGCTCATAATGAAATCTCTACGCCCACCTACTAGGCCTTAAAGGCCTCAGCATTTCCAGTTACCAGTGCCCTTTCGTGGTGTACCTGAGCCTAGTTCTGAGTTGGTCCATTGCTGTTCCTGTGTACTACTCCTGCTCCGTCTGACTACCCGATTCGGCTCTGACTCCTGGCTTCGTCTGACTACCCGATCCAGCTCTGACTCCTGGCTTCGTCTGACTACCGATCCAGCTCTGACTCCTGGCTTCGTCTGAATACTCTCACTCTGTTGCCCTCCTGCTTGTTACTATCAGCCTCGACTACCCAGCCCCAGCTATTGAGATCCTGTTCCCTGGGCCTACCGTCTCACAGCGCCCGCTACCCAATTCCAGACAGTTTCTGTTACCATAAATTTTTAAACCTCACACCCTATGGCTGTGAGAGAGTTGTCAGCTGAAGTAGGTTGGTCATTGAAAAGGGATTGCCCACAAAGAAGTTTCCCTACACAAGTATACATAGCAGAAATATGCAATAAACTGTAGCCCATGTAGGTATTTCATTTACAACATGAATATTTCAGAAGTGAGCTAAGAGTAGGCAGTGAATTGTTAAAGAACTACCAACACCCTGTCTTGCATTCTTTTCTAGCACTGTCCAATAATGAAGTCAACTGACAAATCACTAAGCCCTTGAAAATACCACTGGTGTCATTTTTCCCAATATCAATATACATGTTTCTCACACTATTTACTTGCAGGATTATTAGAGCTCACCTGTTACCATAAGACATTTAGTTTAACTTGGAGGTAAATTCTATTTGATCATTTTTATGTAAAATAAATAGTTTTTGAGACATTAAACTTTATGACTTCATGATGTACTGTGGCATGTTATACCAAAAGAGGCTCGTATCACTCACTCTGCTAGCAGAAATGCCTGCATTGTGTGGGATCTGTTAATATTCATTTATAGCATGACTAGTTGAAGAGCCCGTTACATGGGCTATAGTGCCACTGCCAGCTGGTTACGGGGCAGTCATGAACAGCAGAGACTGCCCACGCCGCGGCTGATGCAGTGCCAGCCGGTCGTGGTACATGCATGCTCAGTAGAGACTGCACGCGCCGCGGCTGATACAGAGCTAGATACTCCTTCGGAGCACTCAGCCTTGTCACGGGCAGTCTCTACTGGGCATGGCTGTGTTGTTACAAACTTTCTAGAGAATTATTATATAGGATGTGGTAATATTGGTCCAGCACAGGAACTAATTTGCATAGTGTTCCATACTGTGACACCAACAGGTTCATATATATAGTTAAAGTGATTTCTGGTCCACTGTCCTTCCTGACTCCAGGGCAGTATGGGGCCACATGCAGTGAATCAGGGTATGTGATTTTCACAGGAGTGGATGGAAGCAAAGCCTCCCTCTGAAATTTACTGCTGTGAGACTCGTCACTGCAGTGGTCCACCGAGTGTCCGAAGTTCACAGTGTGCCTGATCACATGGGAAACATCACTAGTTTATACAATAAAGACATTACTAATATACTGTAATATGTAGGCAGTTTTTCATTCTGTTTAAAAGTAATTAAATGTTTATTTAGATATTATTGAGCAATCTCGACTTTTTTCCTGGAGAGGGGTCGTACAATGCAAAGCTTTGCAATCAGGGGCTGATTAATAATTGGAGAAAAAAGGAAGTTGCCCTATGGCCCCTCTCTCCTGGCCCATGTTTTCTGAAGTCAGGTCCGTTTTTTAGTAGACACTGCCCCACAATGAGACCCAAGTGCTTGTGGCTGGTTGAGGAGACCAAGCAGATCTACCCCACTGTTACCAGACTGGGGCATATAATGGTGCTAATCTACTACTACTTCTATTACTAGTTATGGTGTTATCAGACTACATGATGTACTAAAATTGCCAATTGGTTGGCTAAAGACCTGGGTCTTTTAGGAACCTAGAAACTCCACTGATATGAAGGGTGAATAGACAAGAATTACAAGGTTGGTTTATTGGTTTCTCAAATTAAGAATTTAAATTTAGTCAAACAATTATCACAGATTAATCTACAAATAATTTATTAAAATTAAAGGGAGCAATAACAATTTGAGTAAGTGACTCAACTTATTCAACTGAAGGGCATACAAGTCCCTCATACAGCAGTCTGACAAATATATATATATAATTTTTTTTTTTGCATTGCATCTGCAGTTTAATTCACTGTTTACAGATCTATATTTCATTTCATCATTTGTTTCATACCACCTCACAGAAGACAATAGGCATTAACAATTTGAATTAGAGAACTCATTGAATGAAAAGTACCACCCACGTTCAACATTTTCAGAGGGTGATATGTCACTGTCATGTTATTGACTACAAAAGAGATCCTTTATAAAAGGAAACAGATCAATATACCTGCTGCATGAAGGACTCTGCCTAGATATGTCCTCCTGTTAAACAAATTAAGAGCCACTTGTTCTTAAAGGAATATTTTACCTTTAATTTGATATTTGCTTAGAAATAAAAGTGCCCAGTGTAGCAAGCTCTTCTTTTCAGATACAATAATCTGATTAACCACATCCAGAAAGAAGGAAATAGCACAACGCTGAATAATGGCATAACAAAGCAATACAATTATCAGTAGGACAAATGATTGAAGTAACTGGGTAAGCAAACTGGTAACATACTCCACTGTAATACAACACTCATATAATTTATATTAATTGTTAAACACCTAAAACATGTCCCTCTATGCACACATTGTAATGCTAGTTCTATTCCTCTAGAAAATGTTGTAGTGCAAATTAAATAGCTGTACAGGACCCCTAATGTGATTGTCTAGGCTGTTAATGATCATGATATGTTCTGTTTGGTAACTACCGAATGACCCCATTCATTGTAGATAATTGAGCCAAACTAGTTCTATGAAGAAGAACAGTTCTGCAAATTACTGTAATCTTATAAATAATAAGTAAAGTGAATAGAATTTTCTTTATCCAGTAGATCTGTTAAGCATCTGGCTTAGACTGCTAAAGTGCAAGGCAACAGGCATTTGGCTTTAAAAAAAAATACCTGAGCTCTTGAATGTGGGTATCCATTTTTAAAGGTGTAGTACCCCCTACAATAAAAAAAAACACTTTTTTTTTATAAACACACCTTTGTGGAGCTTAACCCTGATACTTGTAAGTGGCAATACAAAATGGTCAGTTTTTTATATTTTCGCCCTTCTTTGAATTTCTCTATATACCATAAAGTCAGAAGTCTTGACTCCTACCCTTTACTTACTTTAAACCCTCCTTTGTTGGTAAAAAAAAAAAAAAAGTAAGTCCATTGGAGAAATTTTTCAGCAGTATCAAGAGTGGGTGGAATATCAGTGGCTCCCAAGCCATCACTAGAAGTTGTGTATGTGTGAGGGGGGTAAGATTCTTTCCCATTGCTTTTCTTTGATGAAAAATAAATAACGTTCTTATTAAATATAGCACTGGAGTGCTTATCCCGATACTCTTAAGTGGCTGTCTCAAGTTAAAAAAAAATGTAGAGTTTTTGATATTTTTCATCATTATATCAATTTCTTCAGGGCCTCTAGATTCAAATGGTCGGCACTTCCTTGTGTGTTTTTATTTTTTTCATTAAACCTCACACTGAACACTCAACAGAGCAGAGAAAAAAGACTCTCACGCATAAGAGTGCGCAGCCAATTGCATTAGGGTGTGCACCCAAAAGCACACACACGTGCGCGCACGTGTATATATATATATATATATATATATATATATATATATATATATGTATGTGTGCTAAATAAATGATTAGGTGTAAGTTATCTTTCACACGCACACACAGTAAACCAGTAAACATTAACACACTCACTCATGGATCATGCATACAAGACACTCACTCACCGAGCGAGTGCCAGTGCCTGCAGCCTCCTAACCCACTGTTCGCTCCCTGACACCTTCCCCCAACGTAACGAGCGCTGAAAGGAAGTGACATCACTTCCTCTCAGCGCCGCAACGAAGGAGGGAAGACCCATGCAGGCTTTTGCATCGTTTGAGCCCGAGAGCTTGTCCCGCCCCCCTTGGTCTCTCTGAGCACAGCAGTCAGCAGCAGATAGCCGTGGCAAGCGGCTACAGAATAAAGCCGGTGCCGCAGCCGCATTAATATGCAGAAACGGCCATTTAACTTCTGAAAAGCTGGTGCGCACAGGGCCGATTAGGGTTTGCCTAGGCACACCTGGCACACCCTGTGCGCACGTCTATGCTCTCACAGTTGCTATAATAACAAAGAAACATGTTAATTTGTTCAAATTAAGTGAGCACAAAAATAAAAGCACAGATCTGATTTCCTTTCTCACCTTAAGGTATAGAATTTACCTCACTTATATCCCAGAAGACACTGTCCTTTTAACATGCTACTATCCTTATCTCAATTTTGCCCCAGGAAGCACTGCTTCTTTAAAATGATGAGGACTCTTTTATCTCAGATGTTTTTGATCATCTTTGCCAGAGATCTAGGACAACTTTTACGTTAGCTTAACCTAAATACTTACAGGTTAGCCGATCAATCTGCAACAGGTTAAAACATGTGTGAACAACCAACAGGATTCCTGCTGTTGTCAGACTACAACTTCCATCATCCTCAGCTGGATGACCGCCAGCTGAAGATGATGTCTGAATTGTAGTCCAACAACATCTAGAATCATGTATGTGGTTTATTCCTGAATTTCTAAGATCATTGGCTCTGAATTGATCATGAAGTTAATGGGGTCATGGACCTAGAGGTCCACCACTCTTCCACTGCCTGTGACCCTTAAAGCCTATACTTTCTCTCTGGGCTACCAATGGCACTCATCATGAAACTGTCTTCAGTAAGATCTGTTTCAACCAAGGCCTCAGGAATATAAGGCTCTGTTCAATTCTGCTCGCTCTACAGGAACTCCAGTATGGCTATATGACTATTTCATGAATATCGAATATTTGTTTGGTTAATATATTTTATCAGGATGTAACACTGGCAATGCTACCACAGAAGTATTAATAATCGGTAACTCAATTCTTGCACCATGGTTAGGTGGACCATCTAATAAAAACATAAGGTCATGAGAGTGTCTTCAGTGGATAAGAAGGACTTTAAAGAAATTAAGATAGAAATTCAAGGCAGGTTCTCTTTCTCCACGTTCCTCCTATGATTTATGTACTTACTTAAACTGTAAGCTCAGTGATACAACGACTGAAATTGGCTGTGATTAAAGTCATATGTTTTGTGTTAAAGGGACAATAGTAAAAGAAAATCCACAAATCAGTGCAAACAGAAAATGTATCCCTCCTGGGCTGAACAAGTTAAAGCTTTTTGTATCTGTTCATCCTTCATGCCAATCTTTTCAAAGCATTCTAAAAACAAAAGCTCTCAGATTTTTATACACAGAAATTTAACTGAAGATTTTCAGAATCCTACCCAACACGTTTCCAACCTTTATTGGGTGTGTTTATCTCAAAACAAGTCTTCATACTAATGGTACACATATCACAAAGAGGGAGCTATATTTCATGTGGCAATGGAAACAAGGAATCAAGTATTATGGGGGGGCAGGAGGGAAACTTTAAGAATTATTAAAAGAATACTAATAATATCTCACTTATTTTACTATGGCCAGAAAATTGCAATGCCAATAAGAGTTTTGAGCTAACTCATTTGTTCAAAAGATAGCACCTTCAATCAGTCCTAATGGAGGTGGTCATGACTGTTGCTAGCAGGATAACTGCACTTCAAACTCTGATATTCAAATCTCCATAGTTTTTATAACTGTAACAGGCAGAGTACACAAGTCACAGAAGATTGCCATGTGCAGCAGGTAGATTTTGAGCTTCAGCCAGTAAAAATCATATCCAACTCTGTGGTTGCTTGAAAATGTTATTTCTTGAACAAAGGAGCATGGGCAAAAGTCATAGTGGCCATTTCAATTTCTGGCCACAGTAACTTAAGTGGGGGATTATATTATTCAGATGTGTTCCTTCAAAGAAGTGAAATTACTATTACTATGCTATTTTCTTGGTTCTAAAGATAAATGTAGCTATCATACATCTTGATCCTTTCTATACCTAGGAAGAGCACCTTTTCCATTAGTTACAAACCAGACTGCCTATTGCTTAGAATGGTAGACTCTTTCGGGATCACTATCTCACTTCCATTTTCTTTGTATATTCACTACCTAATATATTCCTGAAAAAGAATTCTGCATTGCTTTTTAAGCCTCCACAGTTTTTCTTGACTTGATAAAGAGCAACGTTTCCTAAGCAGATTTTTCTAGCACCCTATTGGATTAAAGCAGCTGTACCAACTACACATTAAATAAAGTTATATACACCTACATTTCCTATGTCACTATCATTCTCATAAATTTTATATTGATGCATAAACTCATCGGCTGTTCAAGAAGCTTGATGCATGAGGTCATGAGTTTGAGAAGTCTCTATAATCCATTTGATTGTTAGGGTTTTGTGGGGATTTAATGTGATGCAAAAGGTTTACACTATCAAAAGCCTTTGAGATCCACTGTCCTAGGGTATGCCCCCCCCCCCCATTTAATGAAGCGCATTAAACAAACATGACAAGATTTGTAGTATTATGAAATAAATGGTAAAATCTCCACTATGACAAATGAAGTTTAGTACATATTGTCACCCTTAATATTTAAAGTTCAAAGAGAGAAATTCCCAGACACCGGGTAAGACTAGGTTATGTTTTAATGTATATGACTGCTTTTCATTATTTGGCATTAGTGGGTATTATATAGATGGCATTTTTTATGATAAAACAAAGGCTGGAGGAAAGGTTAATAGCCATATGACCTGTGTTTCCCAACAGTTCCGCCAGATGATCCAGTAATTATTGGTGGACCGATAATTAGCCTTCGAGCTGGGGACCCGCTGAATCTGACCTGTCATGCAGACAACGCAAAGCCAGCAGCTACCATTATCTGGATGAGGAATGGAGAGGTCTTAAATGGGGCAACATATTCCAAGGTCAGCATTAAAAGCTACTGAGCAATTATATTTTTACTGTTAGTTTCTTGACATTGTTGGCAATTTGGGGCCTGTGGATCAAAGTTTTACAACTAGCTAAGAAGATATGTTTTTATTTTGGCTCTGTTCCCATATTTTAACTCACTGAAAGCTAGAGGTCTCCAACATATTGGACAGAAATATATTGGAGACTTCTTTAGCTTTTAAGATTTCAAATGGATGCTTAGCTTAAAGGAGCAGTAAACTTTTTTTATGAAAACATATATATTGTAGGCAGTTTCCTGTTTCCTCTAGTGGTCAAATTCCAATTTGTTATCCAGTTACATTCTAATGGAGAGGAAAGTCAATGACTTACAGTTCTCCATAGAATATGAAAGAGACTGCCTGTCACTTCCTGTCATGAAGTAAATGCACAGTAAATTCACTTCCTGATTATTTGAACTGTTAAATAAGGGGACTCCCACATAGGTTTTCCTAAAAAAAAGTTTACTATTTCTTTAAAGATTTAATATTGCAAAAGTGACCAAAATCATTTTGTATGCTAACAGATTTATATACTAAGCACAAATTCAGTAATTCTTGGGAAAACCAAGTACACCATAGGGTAAAATAAGAATACACAAAATTCCCATTGACTAAGAATGGTCTAGAATTTTAATTTAAATGAATGAGAATTTGTACTGCTCTCCTATAGTGCAGCTGGTTTGCTTCATTTACTCCATAAGGCCCTGCATGTCAGTAGAGCTAACATCAAAAATAAGAAGACAAGTTTTCTGTAGTAATTATTAATTAAGTGTGAGAATCCTGGAAGAAAAAATGTGGCCTTGAAGATTTAATTTAGATAAACAGTTGTCATGGCTGATAAGCATTGGCTTCCCATAGATTATCTAGTTAGGTATCATCCAAGATGGCCACAATTATAAGAATGCTCTGGACCAATTGCTGACAGCAAGCTTTTATAGAGCAAATTATGCTGGGAAAGCAAAATCCTCAACCAAGCCATTAAACGGTTGGGAATGTACTAGGTTCAGATGGCACATAGACTTATTTCTTCACTGTACTTGGACAAAATGATACTTTCTTTGAGGGGATTATCTGCAGTGCAATAGTTTTGTTACATTGTGTGCCTTGAGGCCATCTCTCATAAAGAGTCATAAGTAGCACTTTGATTGTGGACATAAGCTGGCAATGTAAGATATTTTTGATTCTTGCAATGTCTTTCTTGTTGTTAAGGGTCATTGCCCTACTCATATCAAAAGATATAAAGCTACCTTTGAATGACAGAAAGGTGTCCACGCATTGCAAAACAATTTGTTGTGCTCCTCTATGGTACAAAATTAACCTGATAGATGCTTGAGATATCTCTAATGTATGGAATGTGATAGCATGCAATGGGTTTATGCACTAAGAATTGATAAAGAAGTTATAAATTGGAGATGGATTCTACAGTGATATCACTTCTCCAGTTCTTATGTTATTCTGTGGAGCAAATCCACTAAGATTTCTCCAGTGTTGGAGATCTTAGTGCATAGGCTGCATAGAATAACAAAGGGACTGAAGAAGTCATCTGCTTGTTATCAACTCCTTAGGGCATAACCCGCAATGTGTTGAAGTAATAATTCCCAGCCGTGTCCTTAGGGGAGCCTAACAGGTCATATCTTTAGGATTTCTTTGATTGTGTTAATTAAATGGCCGAACCTCTGATTAACCCTCTGAATGCCAGTGAGGTGCCCAGAGCATTTCAAAGTAATGCACTGAGCATCCCTCTGACCCTCAAAGGGTAAACTCACCAGTACAAACAGACATCCTAAACACATGGCCTGTTAGGTCTCACCAAGGATAGGAATTGGAACCACTGGGTTAAAGGGACACTAGCCCTAAAACAATGAAATGTTGCTATAATCTTCAACCCTTTGAGTGCCAGGGGGTACGCAATCCATTGAGATTAAAAGGGCATTTAACTAATTGAGATTTATCGTTACCTATGGTGCAGTTGGCTTGGCCATTTTTGCTGTTCTTTTGCTTCTTGAATACATCCTTAAAGGGATAATAATGTTTCAAAATAAAAACAACTCCAATTAATCTTCATAGCATTTGGGCCATGGAGAGTGTTATTTCAATTCTGTCAGAGTTGTAGTTCAGGAGTAATTGAATGATAAAATATCCCCCTCCCACTCCTTTTAATGATGTAACTGCTTAGCTCCGAACAGAAAGGTGGTGACCTGATGATTTGCAGAGAGGGACAATCTTCAATTAACTAGACTAGATTCCATATCTGAGGGGAGGTGGCTTACACTAGGTAAAAGGAGAGGGAGGGGATACTTTATCATTCAATTACTCTTGAATTACAACTCTGACAGTACTGAAATAACACTCTCTGTGGCTCAAATACAATGAAGATTAATTACAGCTGCTTTTATTTTGAAACATTACTACTTTAAGGGACATATTTAATAAGAGGTAAAATTGTGGTGTAAAGCATCTGGACCATAGCAGACAAATAAAAATTCCCCAACTGATTTGAATTGAGATTTTCACCCCTTGCAATGCATTGGAGGCCTCAGTAGCATTCAATGGGTAAAAATCAATTTTAATCAAAATGTATGTTTATTTGTTACGTCTTGTACAATAGATTTGCTCCACATTTTCTTTGCTTTGCTTCTGAACTTCCACACTACCATTAAAATGGTTAAAAGCTCCTTTTAAACCAATGAGAATTTTAATTTCCCCCCTCGGGTCCACCTGGCTTGCCTGAGAATTGGTGGTTTTTAACCTTGTAGCGAATCTTTTACATAGTGTTGAGAGAGGCCCCCTGAGTATATATGTTTTCATCAACAGTTTCTTTACTTGATGGATCAAAAACAGAAACTCCTGACACGGCAGAAGAAATATGAAATCAATAGTGCAATAACCAAAAAACGTTTGGCCTAGAAAACCGTCAAGTCCACAAGACTGTACCTGCTGTGTTATTAATTATTAAATGTGTATTCCAGACACACCAGAACATTAGACCCACTCAAAACATATATCTGTTTGTCAATAAAAGTGTAACTACTTGCCAACATTTTGACAAAGACCAACCTGGATCAAAGTGTTGGTTTTCATTATTTGCTAGCTAAGTGCCAAATTGAAATACAAAATGTGTGCCTGGACTATACATTTGTGACTTACTACAAGCAGAATCAATTCCTCATTTTGTTGAGACCAGAAAGAATGAAGGTTCTTATAACAAAAGCAACGGAAGAGTAAGTCAGGAGCATACCATCTGCACCATTCTGGGGTACCTCTGATTTAAATGGTTTTATAATCCCTTGATCAGTATAGATGTCTCCAATGCATTGCATTCAGGTGGTGAAAAGCACAATATAAATCAATGCGAATTTTATGCATTTTAATTTTCCCCTATTGTTATACTTTTAAAATGAGCTGACCCTGAGATCCTTGAAACATTAACCCTTATAGTTCTCCAGAACATAGATTATAAGTGATATGCCCTTTCTTGTTTTAACCCAGAGGTTTTCCAGTCAGTCCCCAAGGAATATTTAACATATTACAATATGGAGATTTCCCTGCTTAACCCTTTGAGTGCCAGAGGGTTGCACAACGCATTGCGTTAGAAGATCAGACTGTGGTAGGGTTGCCACCTTTTCTTCAAGAAAATACCAGCCATGGCATTCCCTCCATAGACTTAACATTGGACAGAAGCCAATTTTTTACCGGCCTGCCGGTAAAATACCGGCTGGGTGGCAACCTTAGACTGTGGAGTGTGCATATAAATGTATTGCATTGATCTACTGCAATAAAACTCACATTAATGTATGTTTATACTTCAGTATATGTGTTTATAAATGTGTCTATGTAAATACAATACTTTGGTCTTGTTCTAAATAGTTTATTCAGTTACATAAAGGGGTGTCAGTAGGTTATGATGTTGCCTAAAAATTCTTGGCAATGCCCCACCCACCAGTCATGCCCCAGCAACACTCCCTAAAACAAAAGTGTCCCTCTGTGGCCAATAGAAATGTTGGGAGGTATGTAACTCTGAGAATTCCTAGGTATGAGTACGGTGCATATATAGTATGATCTAGAATGACTCCTCTTTTGCTTATGCAGAAAATACATTTGGAGTAATTGTGGAGCAAACCAACTGTACTATAGAGCAGTGATTCTCAGCTCTAGTCCTTGAGACAAACCAACAGGATAGGTTGTAAGGATATCCCTAATTAAGCACAGGTAGTACAGTCACAATGACCAAGCCACAAGGGGGGCTCTAGGCTTTTGGGGGCCCTGAGCGAAACATCCCCACAAGTCCCCTTTACTCCCACATCGGTACATCTAATAACACATTGCCATCTGACTTTGTTTACAAACAGCGAAGATACTGTGGTGCATGGCCCTCTGGGGGCCCCGTGCAGCCACGTATTCTACTTATAGCGCCACCACTGCCGACCCACTGATTATCTGCCTGTGAACAAGCAGGCATGTATTGAAAATGTGATCCATTGGTGTGTCCAGAGGACTAATGTTTAGTATCACAGCAATAGAGGACAAACAATAATTGCCATTGACAAAAGGATCACCAATACTAACAAATCAAATAAGCTCATATAACTTCAAATTTCAGGTAATTACAGTTAGTATATGTGAAATGAATTGTTCAAGTTGCATCCCTAAAATTTGTTTTTATTGTGTGTAAATTATCCTGATCAGAAAGGATTTATTTAACCCCTTAAGACCCATGACATATATGTACATCACGGGGTGTAGGTCCCTAAAGGACCAAGGATATACATGTGCGTCATGGAATTCAAGGCTCCCCACGAGGCTGCATGCAGTTCCGGGGGCCCTTAATCGGACCTCACAAAAAAAAAAAATGGTCCATGGTCCTTAAGTGCCAGACGCGTGCGAGCGCAGCCAGTCCTTAAGGGGTTAATGTTGTTTGGGCTTCTTACATTAAGAGATAAGAGGTTAATTGATTGTGACTCATGCCAATTGCTTTTAAACTATGTCCTGGACTCCTTTTACCTACCTCAGAAGGGTGAAAGGCTGAGCTGACCTTGCAGTGACTAGAAGCTGAGACCTCACAGTCTGAACAGATTCTACAGCTTGTGCATTAACCAGCTGACACATCTCTCTGGTTAAAAGCTTCCTTGACATTACTCAGTATTTTATTAATGATTATTGCCCTCTGTGAAGCAGTTGGTCTGCTCCAGAATGAATTCACTATTCTTCCTCAACTTAGGGACCTAAAAGCATGGCTCCAACATTCAACTTTCCAAAGAAGGGTACTTCTGCTTCATTAGTGCCATCGGGAACAATGTCACTTTAAGTGAATTGCAAATCTTATCAGGCAGCCCTTTTTCATCATTTACATAGTGTGCAGGAAAATAAATAAAAACAATGTTTTTAATTCAAATAGAGTTTACATTTTGGGAGGTATGCAAACTCTGTCTGAAACCTCAGTCTAATGCTGCTGTCCACTGGAGATCACAGAAGCACACAAACACAGTCTGCCACTCCATCCTTGTTATTGGTAGTCGGAGAACCACACGTACATTCCAGCCTTGTTCCAAGCACTGTCTAACACCTCAGACTTGTTGCACTGTCCCAGTAGTAGACGCAGAACCACATGTGCACTGTATGACACCCCAGCCGTGTTCCACTGTCCCACTAGTAGACACAGAAACACGCATACACTGTCTGACACATCAGCCGTGTTCCTTTGGCCACTGGGAGTCATGAAACCACAGACACACCCACTGTGTCACCCCCAGCCTTGTTCCACTGTCCACTGCTAGTCACAAAACCACCAGGCACTGTCTGACACCCCAGACTTCTTCTGTTGTCCTTATAGTACTCACAGTACCACACATACTCTGTCTGACACATCAACCTTGTTCCCTTGGCCACTGGGAGTCATGAAACCACACCCACACACCCACTGTGTCACCCCCAGCCTTGTTCCAATGTCCAGCGCTAGTCACAAAACCACCAGGCACTGTCTGACACCCCAGACTTCTTCAGTTGTCCTTCTAGTACTCACAGTACCACACATAATCTGTCTGACACACCAGCCTTGGTCACTGGGATACACACACACACACACACACACACACACACACACACACACACAATGTGCTACCTCTTGCCTTATTCCACTGTCCACTGCTAGTCATAAAACCACACAGGCACTCTCTGAAACCCTAAACTTCTTTAATTGACCCACTAATCCTCAGAGTACTACCCAGGCACTGTCTGACATACCAGCCTTGTTCCACTGTCCCAGTGGTAGACACAGAACCACACACGCATTGTTTGACACTCAGCTTTGTTCCTTTGGACCTGAGTGGGATTATTAATGGAACATGAGGTAAAGTAGAGAGACATCTACATACAAGATACAAGTATGGAAGGAATTAGGTAAAGGACTAAAATATGGAACAAGAAGCATTGGTGTCTGGAGGAGGCACAAGGGGGGCACTTGCACCCCTCCATTTAAACACAGGGGATAGGCAGACTGTGAATACCCCTGAGGGTGTGGGGCTTGTTTAAATTACGAGGTGGAGGAAGGGAGATGGAGAATACTATATCAATGGCATGAGTAAAATAGATTGCTTTGAGAATATTAGGAGGTGGTTGAAAAAAATAAAGAGGTGGCAAGGGTTATGAAGGAGAAGTAGGTGGGGTATTTGAGAGTAGAGAACAAAACATAGAGTACCAGGAGAAGATGGTGGCAGCTGGAGGAAAAAAGTAAAAAGGATCAATGAGAAGATGGGAGTGTTGAGAACAAGGAATGCAACAGCCTATGCAGAGTCACTGCAGAGTCATTTGTAAGGTAGACAGTTAACTGGTTGGTGTGAAGTCACAGAAGCTGTGGAAAGGTCACCTCTTTTGACTTGGATAAATTTGATTACGCTGTGCAGAGCTGGGGAAATGTGGAAGGGCGGTTAGGTGAACACATGATAATGAGCTATGTCAGATGATCCTGTTATTATTCTAGTGGCTGGCACCAGGTACCAGGCCCTGGTTCCTTGCACTGACAGCAATTCTGATCCTAGACCATAGAATATCTGGGAGGGGTCTGTCCCCTATGCCCCCTCAACTTGGTTTCTACATCCATGTTTATAAACCAGTGATGTGAGAACAGAATTACACTCACAATGGACTTTGGTTTCACCCCACATAAGCAGGCTCATATGGGGTTCCAGAGACTGACTATTCTCTACCCTCAAACACAATGATGTTTTAGACTAGATCCACAGCAAGTTTAATACGATATTCCATTCCTGCCTTTCCCCAGAGTAGTAAATGTATCATGTTTGACTCAAGGGTTCTGATTAAACCATGCTTCATTCCATATCTCAGAGTAAAGTCAACACTGGGGCAATGGATTCAAACCTGCTGTGAGCAAAGCCTCAAAATATTATCTAATTTTAAGACCAGGGACAGGAGGCAAATATAGTATATTTGCCTCCTGTATTTATACGGCTAACACGGTACCAACTCTCATCTAAGACCAGGGACTACATAGAAATATGAAATGTGCATTATAAGTACACAGAAGGAAGGAGATCCTACATAATCAAAGCACTTCAGTTTCTCTCTGGAATGCCATTTCAGCCCCCTGTGTGGGTTCAAATGTTGAAATAGAATCCTGTCAGTACATTGTGAGTGTAATCTGTGTTAGCTCAGCCCATCACCATAATGGTATAATGAAAATACAGTGGTCATTAAAGGGATAGTAATGTTTCAAAATAAATGCAGCTCCAATTATTCTTTATAGTTTTTGGGCCATGCAGAGCGGCATTATCATTCTCTACGATATTTAGTTCCAGAGTAATTGGATTTTAAAGTGTCCCCATCCAGTGCCTTTTACTATTGTAAGCCGCCTCCCCCTCAAATCTGGAATCTGGGCACTTGACTGGACAGCTCACAGCAAGGGTCATTCTTCTGGCTTTCAGCATAAGGAAAACCCTGCCCTGTTGAAGGAGGATGGCAGGTTTTTCTTTATGCTAACAGAAGATTGTCCCTTGCTGAGATCCATCCGGACGATCTTGCTGTACAGCTTTACATAGGTAAAAGAGGCGGGAGGGGAACACTTTGTGTTTCAGTTACTCTGGAACTACACATCGTAGAGACTGATAATAACAATCTACATGACCCAAAAACTATAACGACTAATCAGAGCTGCATTTGTTTGGAAACATTACTATCCCTTTAAATACACAGTTTATTCTCTCGTTTTTTGAGGTTTTGTAGGTGGGAATAACATTTTTGTTTAGCTAAACACTCCCTCCCCCAACAGTAAGACTCCTTATCTCAAGCCGCTGCTTATTAGAAATTACATTTTATTGAAAACTATCCTGTTTTTTCTGATGAGTTTCGCATCCTGGCAAGCTAAGGCTCCTGTTTTCTCACTGAACCAGCAAGAGATTTCACAGAACCATTTACTTATATGTATCTGCTCCCAAACAGCCTACTCCATAATCCCTGAGGCCACTGCAAATAGATAATTAAAAATGCACTCCACAGCAGATAACCTGTTACAAATGAAGTGAAAACTGTGCCCATTTCTTCCCAGAATGCTTTGAGGCTCGCCACGCTCTATGGTGGCTTCATTGAACCAAGAGAATAAGAGAAAATTGAAAGCTTTTGTATGCAGTTAGCATATTATTACATTCCCCACAATTCTTTTGTGCCTCAGAAAATGCCACAAAGGGGAAAAATGCATTTGGCTTCTTAGACAGGAAAAAGTTTTATGTTAGCAGAATAATTCAATGATTTCTATTTTCAACCCTTTCATTGCTTATTTTGTATTAGTATGCATAATGTGTGAAAAAATATGGTACAATAAATTGAATTAGAAAAAGGTTAATGCAGAAGGGTGGGAATGAAGTATGAAACACCAAGGACCGTGGCTACATAGGGGACTGTAGAAAAAAATGGTTATATTGAAACAGCTTCAGACAAATTCTTAAAAGAACTAATTAAAATAATGTCAAGCTGAGGTTATATGTAAGGAATATTGGAGGAAATGCTTAAAAACCATCCTTAATGCTATGTGTAAGAATTGTCACTGGAATTCATATCGTCTTATTTTTAGAGAATTAAAGTCAAATTTATTAATATGTCTGAGAAAACTTGCTAATGAGAATTTTTTTCCCCATACATAGCTTATACACGCTATCACTTAATTAACCCTTTGAGTAACTGAGGGGTACGCAACACATTGCAAATCAATGCGTTGCGTACCCCTCTGGCAAGCAAAGGGTTAAACCGCTGAGTGCCACAGGGATGTGCAATGCATTACAAAGAAATACATTGCACATCCCAATGGCAAGCAAAGGGTTAGTGTCATATAACTTTCCGTTAACCATTTGAGTGCCACGGGGGAGCGCCACGCATTGCAGAGCAATGGGCGGCACAACCCACTGGCACTCGAAGGGTTAAGAATATATTAAACTTGGAATTAAGATTTTAATACCACAACTGCCTTTATTGTTTTCACAATTACAGAATTTATTTAAAGGGACACTAATGTCCCCTAATTTTTTTTCTGGTTTTGTAGATTAAAAAAAAAAAAATTATGTAGCACAAATCCCATCTCTTAGACCTTTACGGTTTGAGAGATATTCGCATCTAAAGTTCCCCCCTCCCTCCCCTTCTCCTGACATCAGCACTCTGCTGACAGCAGGAGATCCCGGTCCGGGGACCAGCTGGTGTCTCTTCAGCAGAGCCGAAACTGCGATACTGGAAAATAATTACTTCAGTGGAAAGAGCTACAAAGTGTGCATGGTTTGCAAGCACACTTTGTAGACCGTTCCAATGAAGTAATTATTTTCCAGTATCGCTATTGTGGCTCTTCTGAAGAGCTACCTCATGTCTGCCCACACAGATCTCCTTCTGTCAGCTTTACAGCTGACATCAGGAGAGGGGGAACTTTAGACACGAATATCTCTCAAACCATAAAGGTTTGAGAGGTAGGATTTGTGCTACATTTTTTTTAAAACTCTACAAAACAAGCAAAAAAATTGTGGGACATTACTGTTCCTTTAATCCCTTAGTGACTGGCCACGTGCAGACACGGTCGGCACTTAACGCCCGCCAAACTTTTTTCCCCCATTACCTTCAATGACTTCCTGGACGTACATGTACTTCCTCTGTCACTAAGTGACAGATTCTGTGGGACGTACATGTACGTCCATTGTCAGGATCGGGTTAAACATGTGCTGCAACACTATTCTGGACCAAACCAACAGTGCCACAGAGGACAAATTAAAAAGTCGCCTTGAATTCTTGAGAGGTCCCTGCACCTTGCTTTACAAAACTTTGGAAGCTCTCCTGACATCCAGGAAAGTAAAAGCCCCATTTAAAGCCGAACTATCTCCCTGGCATATGGCGATTAGCTTCTTAACAGTGCTATTATCAGGCACAAGTACCATGATCTGAAGCAATCCTTCTTTTTCTGAGAATGATGACCAGGCTTCTTGCTTTAGAGCCGTCTGCACACCAGCGGCGTCAGTCTCTTCCGGTACCTTAATGTACCATGCAACATCTCCTAGAGGAAACCGGGACAGACAGTGCAGATGTCTCTAATCCAAGATGTCTGCATGCAAGCCTGCCTGCCGGTCTCAGAAAAAGAAGGATTACTTCAGAATTTGGTACTTGTACCCGATAATAGCACGGTTAAAGGGTTAGTAATGCCCAAGGGTAACTTTATGTTTTATTGTAGATTTTAAAAAAATTAATTATGTGGAGCAAATCCCATCTCTCAAACCTTTATGGTTTGAGAGATATTCAGTGCTAAAGTTTCCCCCCTCCCTCCCCTTCTCCTGACGTCAGCACTCTGCTGACAGCAGGAGATCCCGGTCCTGGGACCAGCGGCGGCTCTTCAGCAAAGCAGAAATAGTAATCTTTAAAAATAATTACTTAATTGGAACGGTCTACAAACTGTGCTTGGTTTTCAAGCACACTTTATAGACCGTTCCAATGAAGTAGTTCTTTTTAAAGATCGCTATTTCTGCTCTGCTGAAGAGCTGCCTCAAGTCAGCCGACTCAAATCTCCTGCTGTCAGCTTTTATAGCTGACATCAGGAGAGAGGGAGCTGTAGTGTCGAATATTTCTCAAACCGTAAAGGTTTGAATGATGGGATTTGCTGCACATAATTTCTTTTTTTTAACCCTTTAAGAAGCAGATCGCCATATGCTTAATTATTGGGGGGGCTTTGTAAAGTGTGATAGTTCTGCTTTCAAGGGGTAGTAATACTTAACCCTTTGAGTGCCAGAGAGGTACGCAATGCATTGCTCTGAAAAAATATAAATTGCAGGGTTTGTCCTGTTGAGTAAAATAAGGGTACTTCCAATGCTAAGAGATGTTTTCATCAGCTCAAGCTTGCACTTTTTGGGAGCATACCTAAGTGGTCTGGAATCTCACAGTGGTGTTGTTGCTACAGCACCCCGATGCATGAGAGGTCTTCAGTGCATTGTAAAGCAAAGGAGGTTATTCACTAAAGAGGTGATGAAGCGGAGATGACTTCTTCAGTGTTATCATTTCTCCATTTCCTACCTTATTCTATAGAACCTATGCACTAATCTCCTAAATTGGAGAAATCTTAGTGCATAGGTTCCATAGAATAACATAGGAACTGGACAAGTGATATCACTGGAGAGGTCATCTCTGCTTTATCACACCTTAGTGCATCTCCTCCAAAGAGTGGCACCCCTCCTTGCATCAAACTGGATAAAAGGTTTGATTGTTAGGGACCTACCTGGATTTCGGGTCCACCACAATAGAAGGCTTTCGAACCACAGCATTTGCTCATATCTGTGACACAGTTGAAAGCTTATGTTTCAGCTTTTCCATGATAAGAGATCCATTTGGGACTCAGACTTCAATACCCTAGTATGCTGTAAATAACTTGAGATGTGATAGAACACCCTAACGCACAGTTTTGAGTGCTTATTTCAGTTAAAGTAGAATTGGCTTTAATAACAGTAAAAACGATCTCTTTGGGATCCATTTACCAATAAACAACATTAACCTAAGGTCCAGTAAATTAATTTATTGTGTGTGTCATTGTCTAAGTAAAAAGAAGTGTAATGTGCAGTGCCAGATTTCCCATTAGGCAGAGTAAGCAATTGTCTAGAGTGCTGAGTTTTTAGGGCTGACACAATTGTGCTGGACACTGCCACATCTGCAATCACCCACTCGTTTTTTTTATTGTGACTGGATTATTTACCAGTTTACATGTCTCTTTACTGGTTTATATTTAACCCCTCGGATACTAAAGTTAAACAATAGGTTAAAAGAGATGTTATGCTTATCTCCTATAGACTTAGTGTATTTCCTATACCAGATGACAGTGGGTGTGGTTAGCAATGTGACCTCTGGTAAAGTGGAGGTGTGGTCATGGGTGTGACTAAAGCTCCATAGGGTCTTGGGATGCAGGAGATGTGAATCTGGTCCTGCCTTTCAGTACTAGAATCAGTGGTAAACCAGTAACTCTCCATCTGTCATTGGCTTACAACTTCCATCTTCCTTATCCAGCCAATGGGAGTTCAGGCTAACCATGTGTGGAAAGCCACACGTTCCCAACCCTGGACTGGGTAGAGAATTATTTTACTTATATGTAATAGAATAATCATTTCCCTGCTTCAGAAAAAAGAGTGATTGTAATGAAAGCATTGCAAAATCCCAGACATTTTGTGCTGTGTGTGGCACTTAAGGGCATATGCACATCTGGGAACTCTCTAAATTTGTCCTGGAGCTTCCCTTTTTTAGAGTTTAGTAATTGTTGACTGAGTCTGATTCTCCAGCTTGATGGGTTTCCCTGGTCACTCCACCCATTTATCTGCTCATATTGTCCACTCCTGCCCCTTCTGCTTATTTCCCATTTTACATCAACCCCCAGCTTTCCTCCTCCTTATCTCACCCACCTGCTTAAGCACACTCATATTATGATGGAAATTGTATCATTTGAGCTCTCCCATCCCCAGCCTAGAATTTTACTCCAGTGGTGCATTCTGAGACAAACCAGCTGAACCACACGGGAAAAATAAAACTTGCAAAAATGTAATCTGTTTTAAATAGGGATTTTTATCCCTAGAATGTTAGAGAGGTCTCCTACAACAAGGGGAGGGCTGGCAACTTGTGGCATGAGGGGTAAGTGCAATAAGGTGGCCCATTTGTACTGTCGTTCCAGTCTGCTGTCCCTGTCCTCACTTTTGTTAATTTTAAAATTTGCATTAATGCTATGAAGTAAGGCAACTGACACCCCATAGCTTACAGATCAAATGGGCTACATTTGTGACACTAGAGAGCATAGCATTAAAATGGTGCTACACTAGTGATACTACAATGCTAAAAATTTAAAGGGATAGTAATACTTAAGTATTACTAATCCCTATATTAAAGTCCTATTAAAATACATTTATTGCTCCCAGTGTCATCTCTCAAACCTTTATGGTTTGAGAGATGATCGCTCCTAAAGTTGCCCTCTCCCTCCCCCTTCCCCATAGTCTGCATTCTAGCTGACTGCAGGGAAGCAAGTCGTACGACTTTCAGGCGGCTCTCCAGCACAGCCGTGATAGCGTTACTAAAAAAGAAAACTTTCACTGAAATGGTCTTCTACGTGTGCTGGTTTGCAAGCACACGTAGAAGACCGTTTTAGTGAAAGTTTTTTTTTAATTAATGCGATCGCGGCTCTGCTGCAGAGCCGCCTGATGATCTATGACCGGATTTCCCTTCAGTCAGCTACAACGCTGACTTCGGGGAAGGGGGAGGGAGAGGGCAACATTAGGAGCGATCATCTCTCAAACCATAAAGCTTTGAGAGATGACACTGGGGGCAATACATTTATTTTTAGTAGGACTTTACTACAGGGATTAGTAATACTTAGGTATTACTATCCCATTAAGTAAAGCTATACTAGTGATACCATAGAGCTTACAAGGGAAAAGTGTTATGCTCTATTAGAATTGTAGCTCTGTCGTATCATTTGTGTAGCTTCTTTTTAATTGTAAGCTCTGTGGTATCACTAGTGTAGCTCCATTTGCAGAGTAGCAAGCGAGAGATTGAGTGAGGCAGTGGACCACCAGCTCAGACATATGACCATCCCAGGGGGCAAATACCCCCTGTCCCCTAGGCCAGCCCTCCCCTGCCCCCCTCCAGGTTAGCTCTCCCCTGCCAACACCTTCACGGTGAATCTGAGGCCTTTTCAGCATTCCATTGGTCAAAATGCCTATCTAAATCAATGGTAATTTTTAGTTTTTCCCTGCACCGCAGTTGTTTTGTTCCAAAATGCCTCCACTTTTCTTTGGAACATATGGCTTTATTCTTGGTTATTTCACTCTGCTTTTATAAAACCCATAACAAGAGATGCCTGCCTCTCCATTTTCATGAACATTCTTTCTTTCTTTTTTTTCCTGAACTAATTTCAAAAAGGAATGATCAGGGTTTAAAGTGCACTGCTACTACTCCAAAAATGTAGTCTTATGTGGCCACTTATGAGTTTCAATGACAGAAACATCACTGAAAGATTTGCTTTCACACTGGCATCTTTTGTTGTAATTTGACTTTGCAAGCAATACATTATCACAAAGAATCTTCTACAGGAAGCATACAATGAGCTATTCTGGAGCATATCAAGTGCACTATATAGAGAAATAAAAAAATTACCAAAATTAAAAGAAGACTAACACCTAAAAACCAACTGGAGTTATATACAAGTAAATACCCTGTACTCCTGTTTGCTGTAGGGACTCAGAGGAGCAAATGAGGCATTTTAGAGCCTTTATATATTTTGCATATGCAAATTTTAGAAGAGTTGCCTGGGACACTTGATTTGGATGAAAATGGTGGGAGAGAGAATGTGGGAGGGAGTGAGAACATTAGAAAAAGCATCATATGTCCCTGATTCCATTGCTGGTATGGTGCCCTACCTCAATGCTCAAACCCAACTCCTTAAGATAAATGGCAAAAATGTTTAGCTTGATGATTTCCATACCAGTCCCAGAGACAAGCAGGTGAATCTGCTATGGAAATATCAGGCTAATTCAGACACTGGAATCTCTGTGAAGTCATACAGCCTCCCATTAATGCCACCTGTGCTAAGAGGAGGTCAAGAAGGCAGTCCATGGCCTATGGCTTTGCTCAAGTCATTGCCGAAGTCTGTGTCATGCATTAACATGCCATAGACACATTTGGCATTGACAATTCTCAGTTTTCTTTCACATGCTAAGGGGCAGGAGTACAAGGCTTTCTGACATTAAAGTCTAAGGCTGGTGGAGTGTGCTGCATATCAATCTGTATAGCGGTTTGCACTTATCCATTTGTACATACTCACCAAGGTCTTTCTAAATTGCATATCGTCTAAGATATTTCAATGCTAGACTCTTTTTTATGTTTAATTTGACTATTTGGAAAATAGCATGCATCTTACTGTCACTTAATGTCAATTGCTTTGCTTCTCTATTTGGAAACTTGTTTTGAAATATGTGGGGAAAAAAAACAGAAAAAAATCACAAACACTTCCCAGAATTGTTTATGCCATTCAAAACTATGTATGCTACTTGTGTAACAATAAATAAAGATTTAAAAAAATGCTCTATTTCCTTTCTGAAGCTTAAAATCCATTCATGTATATGCTTCATGGGGGCTCTCATTGTTGCCTTATGCAGGGCTTCCTAACTCCCAATAACATAGTAATCTTGATAGGTGTCTGAGAAGAGCTGGTGCTCATACACGAGATATGAATTTTAGGCAGATTTACCAAATGGTGTCTGAATAAGATATTCTATGCATACGTTAAAAAAGAACGTTTAGGATTATATTTTAGTGATATAACTTAAAAAAATGTTAGCTGAAAGTACATGACATTATAGATATATTATCCATTTTAATTTTTAGGTATTATTCATTAACTCTTTTTGGACCAGAGGAGTGCGCAATACAATGATTCTTTAAACTCCTTCTAGAGTCAGTTAATATAATGGAAATTCAAACAGTACCCTTCCGTATGTTCTCTGTTTTAATTACTGTAAAATCTCCTGTATAATGCTGACAATTTTGCCCACTTTCACCTTAACTGATGTGGGCTGTGTGTATTATAAACAAGAGAAAAAAAAAAAATATATATATACTCAAGTCCAGGGGAGGGCTGGCAACATTTGGCCTGGGGGGCAAATTTAATCAAGTGGCCCAGTTCCACTATAGCTCCAGCCCTCTGTCCCACTCCACCCCCTTCTGTTGAGTTCATAACTTTCATTAATGTTGTGAAGTAACACAAGTATCAGCTGAAGATGATTGGAGTTGTAGTCTAACAACAGTTGAAGGGCCACAGATTTCGAATTATTTCTGCAAGAGGGTAAATCAGCATACAAAGCCTGCGGGCAACCTGTGACCCTCCAGCTGTGTTGTACTGCAACTCCTATCAACTTTATCCAAATGTTGCCAAGTTCAGGATGATGGGAGTTGTACTCCAAAACTGTTGGAGGGCTCCATGCTTCCTATCACTTGTGTAGGGGGACAAGTCAGTGTACAGCAGCTGTGGGCAATCTGTGATACTCCAGCAATGTTGGACTACAGCTGTCATCATCATGAACTCTATGTTGCCCCACGGAGGATTTGGGAATTGTAGTACAACAGAGGCTACTGCAGGGCCACATATTTCCCATCAGTTTTGTTGGGGTAAATGGCAAAGACAAACAGAAAGGGGTTACACAGCCGAGGACCCCCACCCCCCATGCACACTTTTGTCCTCTATCAGAGGGAGACAGAGCAGTATGGCCTCTGTAATGACACATTATTGCTACTCTTGCCATATGTCTAGACCAGGGGGGGGCAAGTTGTCACACTCCAGCTCATGTTAAACTACAACTTCCATCATCCTCAAGTACAGTTTGATGGCTGAGAGTGAGAAAAATTGTAGTCCAACAACATCATCAGGGCAATAGCTCTACATTCAACAGAGGCCCTGAACCTCAGATTTACCTGACACTGATATCTCTGAAATGTTCTTTTAACGGAAAAAGACAAATAACACAGATTGTCAGTGTCCCCAGAGTAATGAGTTGCATTGTGTTGGGCCTTTGTCACATTACTTTTTCACACCTCCCAACATTCCAAATGGACCACATACCATTCAACAGAGGCCCTGAACCTCAGAGCATGCAATTTTTTTTTACATACATATACAATTCATATAATTATTACATATAGAAAAGAGATTACTCTACCTTTAAGATAATACAGTTTGACCCATTAATGCAATTTAAATTTAAATGAAAATGTCATTTGCCGGAGAGATGGCTCAGTTGGTTAAGGCACCAGCTGTAGAATCTGCTTGACCATGAGGTTGCAGGTTCTAGTCCCGGCAAGGTCAGCTCAGCCTTTCACCCTTCTGAGGTAGATAAAATGAGTCCAGGACATACTTGAAAACGAGAGACAATCTCAATGTATTCTTCCTGGTAAAATACTTTCACAAAAAAAAAAAAAAAAAAAAAAATTAAATCTGAATTGCATAATGGGTCAAACTGTATTCTCTTATGTAGAGTATACTATAATTAATTATATATGTATGTAAAAATTTGCATGCTCTGAGGTTCAAGGCAGCCAGGGGGGCTCTGTTGAATCCATGTTATATGGGGGCTTGTGTGGACATCATCATGAAAGGATTTGATTTGCTTACCACCAGCAGTCAGTCAGTAGAAGCACTGCAGATCTGGCTTGCCGCTCTCAGCACCAGACCAGTCAGTCCAGCCCCCAAACAGCTCATGACACAGACTGTGCTCTGCTCAGTGTAGCCTAGCCTCAGCCTGTAGCCTATGCATGCGTGCTCTAGATGATGACGTCATTGAAGCCAGACAGCCCTCAGCCCATGACCCCAATGCCCACACACTGCACAGCCAGGCATCATCCAATGGGGATTGGGGAAGGAGCCAGGCATCATCCAATGGGGATTGGGGAAGGAGGAACACTGAGACACACTGCCTGGAGACGGAGGCAGCGCCAGCATCTGTTGGATCACAATGGAGGTGAGGGCAGAGCAAGATAGGAAAGGAACAGGATAGGAATCGGATGGTGTGATGAGGTGAATTTTTTTCATGTTGCGCGGCCCGCGCTGCGCAACATGAATAACCAGACTGCCGGCCCTGATTTTAATTACTGACTAGACTACAGGCCAGTGAGCCAGCTGCATACATTACTGGGATGCGCGCAGCGGCACAAGACTTTGGGCTCTGCTCTGACCCGCAGCCGCACTGACAGTCACTCACACTTCTTCTACTGATTTTTTTTTTTTTTTTTTTTACATGACGGCCCGCTAGACGCACTGGCCCTGCGGCCCGGGGGGCAATTGCCCCCCTGCCCCCCGGGCCAGCCCGCCCCTGCTCAAGTCTGCTCCCTCCACTTCAACAGGGACTTGCACAGACATTTTGGGGGGCAGGGGCTCAAATGAAAAAAGGGCACTTCTCATAATTATTTATTCAAAATATATATTAAAAACAAAAAAAAGAATGTTAACTATATTAACTCAGCTCCATATTGCCCCCAGCAGCTCCATATTGCCCTTTCAGCTCCAACTTACCTTTACATTGCCCCCATCATCTCCATATTGCCCCATCAGCTCCAACTTACCCCCACATTGCCCCCTTCAGCTCCATATTGCCCCCATCAGCTCCATATTGCCCCATCAGCTCCAACTTACCCTTACACTGCCCCCATCATCTCTATATTGCCCCATCAGCTCCATATTGCCCCATCAGCACCAACTTACCCTCACATTGCCCCCTTCATCTCCATATTGTCCCCATCAGCTCCATATTGCCATCAGCTCCAACTTACCCTCACATACATTGCCCCATCATCTTTACATTGCCATCATCTCCATCTTGCCCCCCATCAGATCCATATTGCCCCATCATTTCCACATTGCCCCCCAGTGTCCATTTCCTACCTCTTCCTTGGTGGTCCAGCGGCAGGAGAGGTCTGTATGTGCCTCCTTTGGCACAGACCTGTAGCTGCTGGTGCGCCCGCGGTCTTCTCTTCATGCAGAGCGCAGCATCTACAGGTCTGTCCTGAAGGAGGCACAGACCTTACTGGGAGGTAGGGGGGTTAGTGTGGGCATGAGGGCACTTTGGACAAAAAGGGCAGGTGCTCAAGCCCCCCTTGGTGTCTATGTGTGCTCGTGCCTGCACTTCAAAATGCTCCTACCATCTTTTCCCTCTACTCAACCCCTCTAGAGGCATCTGGGACATCTGCACAGCAGACAGTTTGCTTGGATTTGCCTCGCGCTTCTCATATCCCCCTGTGAGGACCTGTGTTAATTCAAGATTATGGTAGCACTCTTTGAGGGCCTGAAGTGTCTAGCAGGGCACTAATGTAGTTTCAGTGCACAGAGGTCTATGCACTGGATCTATGGTAGTGCCCTGTGAGGACCTTACATTTTATTTATGTAAGAGAATTTGCATGAAGAGCTGTATTGTCCATACTCAAAGACTACAAATGATCATTGATATCTGTGTCCTTATGCTGCCCAAAGTGTAGCTGGTTGATTTGTAAGTGCAGAAAATGAGCTGGGCTTGCAGATAGATTTGTACATTCCTCTCTCTCTCTCTCTCTTGCTCTCTCTCTCACACACACACTTTCCTTCTCTATATTGGAATGCTTTGCAATTTGCAACAACTGGTCATGTGGAGCCCACTTGATAGTTAATGAGTTTAGTGCACCGTGGACATAATAATAATTGCCCAAGTAGGAAGAAGAGATTGATATTCTTAATTGTTTTTAACTGGTTTCCTGAATTATTTATGAAGGTGTTTTATTATCTAGTAATGATACTTAAAGCAGCTTTGGGAAAGGTTTTGTGAAGAACAAAGGCTTCTGATATTTTCTTATCATTTGATCAAAGTACCAACAAAACAGTGATCATCCCTGCACAGTGAACTTTTCTAGATAATGAGCATTCTTCAAAACAAAGAAAATGGAGTATGGAAAGACAGAATAATGCATGTTACTTACCATTCTGACAAAAACAAAGGCTTTACTCAGCTAGCTAAAGAGGAACAATTGTGGAGTAAACCAACTCCACCACAGGGGGCAAATAAAACTTCTTATTAATTTATATGATTCTTTTAACCCCATGAGTGGTAGAGAGGTCTCCAAAAGGCTTTCTTCTGCCCTGGGATCAAACAAGAGCATGCACCTAACCACCACCTCCATACTACAGACTCAAATTATCAAGACTTTCCACAGGCCAAACCCCTTCCCATAAAGACACAAAAGCATGAATATCAAACTGAGGGAATATTTATTATATATAAATTTATTTAATATATGGATTACTAACATATATATATATATATATAGTTTTAAATTTATGAAATATAGATGGAGATTTTTATCCTTTTTGGTGGATCTGTTGAGCTCAACCTTCCTGTGTTGACTGAGCCATGGATTTGCACATTTTAAAGCTGAGGCTTCCCTGGAAGGACAACAAAGTGTACATGGAGGGGAAGCATGTCATAGGGAGGTTTGAGCCAAATGAAGGATGTGTGTTGGAGGAGGGGTTAGTGGAGAGCTTATAAGAGGTTGGCAGGAAGTGGACTGCATTGTGGGAAAGAGAAGACAAGGAGAAGCATCCCTTCCTCCTACCCTGTTTTTATGCTTGTGTTCTTTGTCACAGCTCGGCGGGTAGTCCTTGCCTGGTTTTCAGAGATGGATAACTTATATGGTAAAGTTATGTGGGATTTATCCTCAGGTTGGTAATGTTACACTTGGAAGCTAAGGATTTTGGGAGTTTGCACCGGAATTAAGTCATGGGTGGTTACGTTACCCATTGAAGCTAAGGTGAATGGCAATTGGGTAATTGGTTGGAGTCATCTGTAAGTACAGAAGGATGCTGGGAGTACAGCATGAGCCCAGGCAATTTGGCCATGCTTGCATCAAGGAGCTTGAGCTGGCAAGGACTATCAGTTAATGCTTACTTAATAAGAATAACAAGTAACAATGTGAAGTTAAATAAAGCCGTGGCCTGTTATCCCCAAGATTTGTGTCTGTTTATTTGGGCATCATACCTTCTCCTTATGACAAGCTACCAAACCTTTTACCCCTGACAATCTACTGCTCTGGGCCTAGGAAGTTTCTGCCTATGCCTAAATACATTATCATACCTGGGAACTCTCCAGATCTGCCCTGGAGGCTCCAGTTCAGTAGGATCCCCGCCAACTTTCCAACCTGTTCAACCTACTGCTGCAACATTCCACCCACTTCCCACCTCCCTTCAGGAAAATTAATTCCTCTCAACACTCCATCCCTGCCAGTCCTAATTGACACCCCTCCCTCCTGAAGCAACTTGAGGCATGTTAACACTCCAGGGGAAAAGAAAAAAAGGTTCCAGGGTATGTACATCACTTAAAAATACGTTAGAGACCTCTCTAACATTCAAGAGGTTAAAACTCCTTAAGGACCCATGACGTTCCAGGACTATCACGTCAGTCCTGCGCTAAAGGACCAGTGATACTCCTGGCACGTCATGGAATTCAGGGGTCCTGCTCCGTGGTCATTCACTGCCAGCCAAGTGCCATGTGGCTGGTCATTAAGGGTTTAAATCAGTGGGGATTTGGAGGATTTTCAGTAGCCTGTGGTGTTGTTGTTGGCTTGCCCAAGAATTTCTCCTCCTTAGTTTGCCAGTATTCAGCAGCCCAAATTCAACTGCACCTGTAACATTCATTTAGGTGGGCTATTAACCCCTTGATTTTAGAGAAGTGTCCAATGCATTGTGAAATAGTGCATTGCAGCCACCTAGCATTTAAAGGGGTTAATTTGACAATTTAACCCTCTGAGTGCCAGAGGAGTGTGCAAAGTATCACAACACAATGCGATACATACCCCCTCCGGTGCTGAAAGCATTAACCCAATGTCAATTTGAGGATTTTTTTATTTATTTTCCCTGGTGGAGCAGTTAGTTTGCCCAGAATTGACCCTCTTGCTGAATCTGGCACCAAGAGTCATGATTATTTCTAAAAAAAAATAGTCATTAACCCATTGAGTGTCAGAGGGGTACGCAATGCATTGCGTACCCCTCTGGCATTCAAAGGGTTAAAGTTCAGCAATTCTGTGGTCTTTTACCCCTTAAGTGATGAGATAAAATGGGTTTCAACACATTGCTTCTCAATATGGTAAAATGTAAGCCACATGATATGGCAAAATGTATTAGATAAGACTTGTCCAAAATGGGGAGCTTTGGCATTACAGGCAACCTTAAAGGGATAGTAAGGTTTCAAAATAAAAGAGCAATTAATCTTCATCATATTTGGGCCACGGAGAGTATTATTTCAATACTATCAGAGTTGTAGTTCAAGAGTAATTGAATGATAAAGTATCCCCCCTCCCACCCCTTTTACCTAGTATAAGCTGCCTCCCCTCAGATGTGGAATCTGGTCTTAAGACCAGACAGCTCACAGCAAGTGACAATTTTCTTACTGTGAGAACAATGAAAACCCTGCCCCCTTGACAGTTTTTTCAAGTTTTTCCCTTATGCTTATTGAAGATTGTCCCTCTCTGTAAGCCATCTGGACATCACCTTTCTGTTCTGAGGTGAGCAGTGTTACACAAGGTAAAAGGGGAGGTAGGGGGATACTTTATCATTCAATTACTCTTGAACTACAACTCTGACAGTATTGAAATAACACTCTCCATGGCCCAAATACTATGGAGATTAACTGGAGTTGCTTTTATTTTGAAACATTACTATCCCTTTAACTCTTTGAGTACCAGCGGGTGTCCAATAAATCTTGAAGCAATGTGTTGGACACCCCTCTGGCACTCAAAGGGTTTAACATACTTCTGTCAACCTCTGTTACAAAACCACAACTAGGCAAGCTAATATGTGGGTATTAATGTAGGCTGTACACAGGGTTCACGTTTTAGCAATCTGTATGATGGAGGTTTGCTTTTTGTTAGTTTCCATTTTAAATCTGTATTCCTGTAATATTTGGGTTATCTCAGAATTGTTCTACTTCTTAGTACATCAGTCTCAATATCAAGAAAATCCTGGAGTAAAGGGTGGTGTCGAATATTGTACTAGTTTCATCCACTTAACCTCTGGTCCTGTTGGTTAAATTCAGAATTGCCCTGTTTTGTTTGATACATATGAACCTTGGAATTCAGACCATCTAAAAGCTGTGCTTAAAGGGATAGTAATACTTAAAATGTAAAAAAAAATATGTTGTAGGGTTTATCCCCTGAGTAAAACAAGAGTACTCCCACTGCTGAAAGGTGTTTCATTCAAAAGTTATTAATTTTCATAGTTAAATTTTTAGGTGCAATATCACAGTGGCCTGAAATTGTACAGTGGCGCTGTTGCTACACGATCCTATGGACAGCTCTGGTCCCAGGACCATAAATCTCCATAGGATGGTGTAGAAACAGCGCCACTGTACAATTTCAGGCCACTGTGATATTGCACCTAAAAAAATTCAACTTTGAAAATTAATAACTTTTGAATGAAACACCTTTCAGAGGTGGGAGTACTCTTGTTTTACTCAGGGGGATAAACCCTACAACATATGTTTTTTTTACATTTTAAGTATTATTATCCCACTGGATGGCATGAAAGTGCCCAGTGGATTGTTTTGCAATGCTTTGGTGACCTGTTTGGCATCTAAGAGGTGAAAGGGCAATTATCAAATTTTAAGCTGTTTAAGCTGGTGTGGTAGGTGGTGAGTTAGCTCAGTGGTGAACTCCCTGACTATAGAGCCTGTTTGAACCTCAAGGTTGCAGGTTTGAATCCCAGCAGGCTTAACTCAGCCCTTCATCCTTCTGCGGTCGATAAATGAGTACTATAGATTGTTTTATAATAACATCTATTATTTCAGCTGCTGATTTGGTTAATTCTGAGAGTGTGCGCTGAAAGCGCTTTGAGTCCCACTGGGAGAAAGGTGCTATAATATAAATACTAGTTATTATTGTTATTAATGTCTGCTCCAGTGGAAGCAGATTGTGTAAAAAAAATGGCTAGTAATGAATTGACCCCTTCTTCTGGAATGCAACACAAAAGTATGCTTCTCGCACCCACAAACATCTGTGTTGTGTCCCCAGCCACCTGAAACTTGCTGTGTCGACTTTCAAACCTGACACCGATGGTGTATGGGGAAACTGTCCTGCGCAATGCAGCAGTGGTGCACCAGGGGGAGCATCGGGGTCTCTTTTCATAGTTCCATTTGGCACCATCCTCCATTCCCTCCCATTGATCCACAGGAACACACAATACTGCCCTGGCTTCATCTGAATTTCTTCTACTAGGGAAACATTTCTTATAATGGGGTACCTATTGCACAATATTAAATCCAACCTAAGCAGAGCAGTTCTATGTGTAAAGAGAAAGTTATACTAATGCTAAATATGCTAAAATAATACAGTTGTTTTGAATAGACTAGTGTTGAGCGAGCGTGCTCGGCCGATGCTCGGATCGGCTCGAGCATCGCTCTGCTCTGCACATGGCGGTACTCGTACGAGTACCGCCATGTGCTCGCCCGACATGCTCGGGTGAAGAGGATCTGTGCCGGAAGAGGCACAGATCCGAAGACGCTCCGCTGGACCACCAGGGAATGGAGGTACGGGGGCATTGCGGAGATGAAGGGGGCATTGCGGAGATGAAGGGGGACATTATGGAAGAGGGGCATAGACTCTATGCCCCTCTTCCACAATGTCCCCCTTCATCTCCGCTATGCCCGTCTTCCACAATGTGCCCCTTCATCTCCGCTATGCCCCTCTTCCACAATGTCCCCCTTCATCTCCTATGCCATAGAGGAGATGAAGGGGGACATTGTGGAAGAGGGGCATAGCGGAGATGAAGGGGGACATTGTGGAAGAGGGGCATAGAGTCTATGCCCCTCTTCCACAATGTCCCCCTTCATCTCCGCTATGCCCCTCTTCCACAATGTCCCCCTTCATCTCCGCTATGGCATAGGAGATGAAGGGGGACATTGTGGAAGAGGGGCATAGCGGAGATGAAGGGGGACATTGACCAGGCACCCTCCGCTCATCAGAGCAGGGGGTGCCTGGTTTAATGCTCGAGTGCTCCCATTCATTTGAATGGGGCTCGGGTGCTCGGCCGAGCACTCGAGCATCAGGGGGTGCTCGGTCAGAGCACCCGAGCACCCGAGCATCGGGGTGCTCGCTCATCTTTAGAATAGACAATATTTACAATGGCTTAGGAGAATGTATAAAGCTAATTCAGTGTTAAAATAAGTGCCAAAATTTACTGTTGTGTTTCTTTGTTGCCAATTGCCATTGGTTTACCTCACACTTGCCTCAGGTCTGACACTGTTGTACCATGTATAGTTAATAAGAAGGAGAGGGCAGAGGATTGCAGATTGCATAGACTTCTTATTAGTCCTTATCTTCTACATATTCCTCCAGAGAGACCACCAAACTGGTCTCTGTGGAGGAACATGTAGAAGACAAGGATAATAAGAAGTCTATGCAATCTGCAATCCTCTGTTCTCTTCTTCTTGTTAACTATATATTTAAACAAGACCTGCGGTGACATATACTAGAGAGTCCTCTCTTTAAAGGGATAGTAATGTTTCATAATAAAAGCTCTAATTAATCATCATAGTATTTGGACTTTGGAGAGTGTTATTTCAATTCTGTCAGAGTTGTCATTCAAGAGTAATTTAATGACAAAGTATCCCCCTCCCTCCCCTTTTACTGATGTAACACTGCTCAGCCAGATCAGAAGGGAGGTGCCCAGGTAGACTTCAGAGAGGGACAATCTTCAATTAAGTTAAGGGAAAAACCTGAAAAACTTGTTAAGGGGGGCAGGGATTTCATTGTTCTCATAGGAAGAAGACTGTCCCATTCTGTTATCTGTCTGGTCTTCCAACCAGATTCCACATCTGAGAAGAGATGGCTTACACTAGGTAAAAGGGGCGGGAGGGGAAACTTTGCTTGTGAATATCTCTCAAACCATAAAGGTTTGAGAGATAAGACTTATAGCGTTCTTCATGTTTTTTTTTAATGCCTACAAAATAAAATAAAGATAAAATGAAGTATTTCTATCCCTTTAACTACATTATCTGCTCTACATTTTCCACTGTGGTACAATGACCTGGAGCAATTCTGGTGTAAACCATCTGCACCATATGGGGCAAATAAAAAAGCCAATTGATATAAACTTTTGAATGCCAGAGAGGTATCCAATGCATTGGGGCTTTTAAACCATTGAATGGGGAATAAAATGTCTGTAGCCCACAGCATCCCACTTAAATCAATGGGAAGTTTTATTTGGGTAGCTGCTGGAATTGCTCCATTTTTGACTTTATACAGATGTTGGTGTAGATCCCAGTTTTTAACCTAAGTAGATTGTGGAAATGGAGTTTAAAGCTCTGCAAAAATCTCTCAAAAGCACATTCCTCGCATCAAATGCAAAAATAACTATATACTCCTAGGGAGGTTAATCTGCTGCCAGCCCATTGCTTGCCAAGACAACAGAATGGTTGGAATGATGACTCTTCTGAGCCAAGCTCCCACGTGTGTTCTGGGTCCCTGATGGTAAATTGCTGCTCATGCTTTTTGATGTGAATTTGGAAGGCTCAGCGGAGCTTTGAAGGATCTGCCAGTTTTTTCTGCAGAAGAGGACAAGAGGGCTGGATACTATAGGGTTCTCCTTACTTGGCTGGAATGGTGCCTTCAGCAATATGCCATATTGACAAGCACTTTCACTCCCTCTTCCTTTGTGAAGAAAAAAGATAAACTCATAACAGTATTAGGAAGCAAATAAGCAAATACCAGAAGTAAACACATATAACAACACCCCTCACTTACCTTGCTATTGCCAGAAAATCTTAATGGTCCTTATGAATTTTCCTTTGCTTCTTGATTCAAAGAGATAACATATAGAATCAGACCTGGATGTCACTTCCATGGAGTCCAACACGACAGCTACTATCAGAACCATAGAACCTCAAACTCTTCACACTGTACATGGCAATCTTAAAGGGATAGTATTACTTAAGTATTACAAATTCCTTTATTAAAGCCCTAGTAAAAAAAAACGTATTGCCCCCAGTGTCTTCTCTCAAACCTTTATGGTTTGAGAGATGAACGCTTCTAAAGTTGCCCTCTCCCTCCCCCTTCCCCGTAGTCAGCATTTTAGCTGACTGCAGGGAACAGAGTCGTACGACTTTCAGGCGGCTCTCCAGCACAGCCGGATGGCGTTATTAAAAAAGAAAACTTTCACTGAAATGGTCTTCTACGTGTGCTTGGTTTGCAAGCACACGTAGAAGACCGTTTTAGTGAAAGTTTTTTTTTTAGTTAACGCGATCGCGTTTGAGAGATGACACTGGGGGCAATAGATTTTTTTTTTACTAGGGCTTTAATATAGGGATTTGTAATACTTAAGTATTACTATCCCTTTAATCATTTAAGGACCATAGATTTTGACAGTAGATAAGAACCAATTTGCCAGTCTAGTCTGCCCATTCCTATCCTGATAAAATGAATGAATGAATATTTTTCTTAATATAGTGCCACAAGTGAACGTAGAGCTTTACAATTTAAGGGTTTAGACAATACAGGGTTACAAATGCTTTGAAAAGTGAAACACTGGAAGTGAGGTCCCTGGATAAAAGATTACAATCTAAAGTGGATGCAATCTTACATAGTTTTCAGAATGGACTGTTTGAATTTCCTTAATTTATTAGTCCTTACCACTTCTGCTGGAGGCTTTTTCATTAATCTATCAACCGTTCCATAAAATAGTACTTATGCATATCACTTCTGTATCTTCTACCCTTTAACTTTAAGGCATGCTATTTTATACTAGTGTTTCTCTTTTAATAGTCAGATCTGCACTGAAATTAATATGTTGAGAATTAATCAATCTGATCTGTATTAAAGGGGTAATTTTACCCTTGGAATAAGTAGCCCTTGGATTGTTCAACAGAAAGACTCGCCTAGGCAAGTCTCTTTCATACAGCAGTCAATTATATTGGTTTCTATTTGCATTTAACCTATGCTGTAATCAGTAGTTGAATGGGACCATTTTGCTGCCTTGAAAATGTACACAATGTGCTCTAGAATTGTGGGCGGGGCTGGCTAGAACCATAGAGAGAGCAGGCCTAGTATAAATTATAAAGGTAACAAAATGTCCCCACTCAGATATAGACTACAGCAGAGTTTAAAGGGATAGTAATGTTTCACAAAAACAGCAGCTCCAATTAATCGTCATAGTATTTGGGCCATGGAGAATGTTATATCAATACTGTCAGAGTTGTGGTTCAAGAGTAATTGAAGGATAAAGTTTCCCCCTCCTGCCCCTTTTACCTAGTGTAAGCCATCTCTTCTCAGAAATGGAATCTGGTTGCAAGACCAGACAGATAACAGCTGGGGACAGTCTTCTTCCCATGAGAACAATGAAAGCCCTGCCCCCCTTGACAAGTTTTTCAGCTTTTTCCCTTATCTTAATTGAAGATTGTCCCTCTCTGCAATCTACCTGGACACTACCTCATACCTCCCAACATTTCAAATTGCCAAAGAGGGACACTTGTGGTTTAGGAGGTGTTGCTGGGGGGCGTGGCTGGTGGACGGGGCATTACCGAGAATTTTTAGGTTATTTCATGACCTATTGACACCTCCTTGTGTAACCTAATAAATGACTTATAACAAGAGCAAAGTATTTTATTTACACAGACTCATTTATAAACACATATACTGATGTTTAAACAAACAACAATGTGAGTTGTATTGCTGTGGAGCAATGTAATACATTTATATACACACTACACAGTCTGATCTCCTAAAAAGAGGGACATCAGTGTGGGAAAGAGGGACAGAGGGATTTGGGTCTAAAAGAGGGACACTTGGGAGGTATGCTACCTTCTGATCTGGCTGAGCAGTGTTACATCAGTAAAAGGGGCGGGAGGGGGATACTTTGTCATTGAATTACTCTTGAACTACAACTCTGACAGAATTGAAATAACACTCTCCAAGGTCCAAATACGATGATGATTAATTAGCGCTGATTTTATTATGAAACATTACTATCCCTTTAAAGAAAAAAATGTAGATAGGACAGCTGTTTGAAGGAGTCCTGTCTAGGTAAGTCATTTTGATATACACATAAAGAACCAGTTATTCCAAGGGGGTACAGTTTCCCTGTAATTGTCAAATGATTGCTCTAAGGAAACTGGGTAAAATTTGTATTATATATACAGGATCATGTTAATCTGACATCCAGTGGGTTTACAATAAAGACTTACATAGGCTTGGATTCCATTTGAGATGAATTTGTCTCCTGATACAGTTTTTTTTTTTTATTTTGGAGACTTCTTTGAATACAACTTTGATTACATTGCCACAATCATTGGAAGTTTGACTCCCAAATAAGCCTAATTTTCCTTCTGTAACACTGATATCAAAACAACTGGATAAGAACAGAGAGAGAGCAGAAAATGTCCCAGACCAGCCCAAAGATAAAATTCCTGAATGATCTGAACCTGCAGATTCTGCAGTATTTATGAAAACGTCAGAACTGTGCATTTGCATGTGTGTGTTAAATATGCAGGGAAGCCAAATGGGAGGAATCTAATTATTAGTGACCACCTTACAGTGGAGATAGCAGGTGTCAGTAATTCACCTTTTTTAAATGTTTTTTCGATCTTGAGTATATTGCCACATTGTTGATCCTATTAAATACTCCATCAACACTTCTGTAAGGGTAAGCTGATTCAACATATGCACTTCTGAGATGGCAAGTCCTAACATTTGTCTCCATATTTTTTTAAATTAAGCTTCTGGAATCCAAAATGGCATCAGGAATTCTGATTGGCTGCAATGTAATCAAAGAACTAGCTGTTTCCGAAACTGGTCTACCATTTTATCAGGAGCTGATCAGCCCAGAAGTGCTCTCTTGACCATACTGAACTGTCGTATTATGTCTGCAGTTGTCAAATAGCTTTTTTTCCTGTAATTTCCATTTCAAGTCTGCATTAGTCCATATCTCCTCATAATAGACAGTAGGCATTCCCTCTTATATTCAGTAGAATAATGAAATCTTTTTCTGATAGTGGTTAGCTATTTTCCACCTATAAACTGCAACAGACTCCCAATATAATATATAATGCAATTATATTGTCTTTAAATGCAGGTGAGAAAATAAATCTAGTGTTTATTGAATTTCAGTATTTCATTGATTATTGATCACCTATCTTAATGTGACAGTGGTCTCCAAAACTTTGACCTTCAATAACATTAGATTTAATTTAGTTATTCCTGGAAGTGTAGTTCCCCATTAAGATGGCACTTTTTGATAGCTTATGTGGAATTTGTTTCTATAAAACTCACCAGGGCTCTTTCTGAAAAATGTTGTGTTCCTGTTTAGTAGAAAGCAGGAAGCTCAATGCAAGAGTGTGGCCATTTTGTTCTCTGGGCCACCTCTTCATTAATGTTGTATAATTGCTTACTTCATGTTGTGCTGGGATGAATCTATGTGTACCATCAATCTAAAAGAGTGGTTTTGACTTAACCATTTTAAAGCACAAAATGCAAAACTGCCTCATAATAAGAAACTTCCTCATATAGAAACTGAACATATGGCCACAGGCAATATGGCAAAGTGACACAAAACTGACTGAAGTCAGCAATTTTCCACATTTTAAATATGTGTGAGGTAAGTTAAACATGCTGTATTTCTTTTTTTATTTGACATAATTGACTTCCTTTAAATACAAATTCCATATGTGGATGTGGATGAGCTATTTACACAAATGGATTTCTATGAGATTTACTGTATATATATATATATATATATATATATATATATATATATATATTCATTGGAAGGGAATGTGCAGCAATGTGAGGTAGAGAATTAGTCTGTAATAGTTGGGGACAGAAACAGCAGAGTTTAAAACCTTGAAAACGGAGCAGAATTGGGGAAGAACAAGGTCTATTGAGAAATGGTTTCAAAATACTGAAAGACTGAAACACTGGGACTGACATCAATGTAAACGGAGAATGAAAAAAGAAAGATGGCATGAACTTCAAAGGTTATTAAAAATGAGTGAGAGAATGAAGAGACATTAAAGGAGCAGTAAACTTTTTTTATGAAAAAATATATATTGTAGGGATTTTCTTATTAAGTAAAATAAAGGTACTCCCACTGCTGAGAGATTTATATTTCCAGAGTTATTACAGTTTAAACCCATGTTTTTTACATTAGCAGTGCCCTCTATCTAGTGGTCAAATTCTAATTAGATTTCCTGTTAGATTCTAAAGGAGAGGAAAGTCAGAAAAGTCAGAGCCATACAGTTCTCCATAGAATGTGATAGAAACTGCCTGTCACTTCCTGTCAGTTAGAACTATCAGGAAGTAAAAACAGTAAATTAACTTCCTGGTTATTTGAACTGATACAAATTTCAAATAAAACATCTGACAGCAGTGGGAGTGACCTTGTTTTACTCAGCAGGAAAAGCTCTATAAAATATGTGCTTTCACTTGAGTTTTTTATTTAAGACAAAAGTTTAAAATCCAGATTTCCTACCCGGGACTACTGCTGACAGAACTGTATTTACATCTCAGGCATTCCTAGCTCCACCCATTTTTATATCCCTCCTCTAACCCCTTAGTCAGCCCACATCACTATTGTCTGGCATATACACTTACCCTATAACATACAAATAAGAACTGCTCTTAAAGGGATAGTAATACTTCGTTTTAACTTTATTTTATTTTGTAGGCATTAAAAAAACATGAATAATGATGCAAGTCTTATCTCTCAAACCTTTATGGTTTATGAGATATTCACAAGCAAAGTTTCCCCCTCCCGCCCCTTTTACCTACTGTAAACAATCTCTTCTCAGATGTGGAATGCAGTCCATAGACTGGACAGATAACAGAAGGGGACAATCTTATTCCTATGAAAACAATGAAATCCCTGCCCCCCTTGACAAGCTTTTCAGGTTTTTCCCTTATCTTAATTGAAGATTGTCCCTCTCTGCAGTCTACCTGGGCACCTCCCTTCTGCTCAGGCTGAATAGTGTGACATCAGTAAAAGGGGCGGGAGGGGGACACTTTGTCTTTGAATTACTCTGGAACTACAACTCTGACAGAATTGAAATAACACTCTCCAAAGTCCAAATACTATGAGGATTAATTAGAGCTGTTTTTAGTATGAATCATTACTATCACTTTAAATGAATGTCTGAGATGTAAATACAGTGCAAGAGAACATCATGTATTCAAATCTGCATATGAAGTAACCATTATAGTTGCATAAAAAATAGTTAAACATACCAAATATCATAAACCAGGAGTGGATCACTGGTGCAGGAGCAATGGAATTGTATTGACCATGCCCACACCCAAGTACAGCAGGTGTGGCCTGCACAGCTGAGGCACTCAACAGAATTTGGTGCAGTGAGCATTTGCCTACTTTACCTACTGTGAAATCCTGCTTTGAATGCTAGAGAGAAAAAACATGGTGATGGAGCAAAAATGAATGACTTCCCCTTGAAAGCAGGGATATTTGACATTTGACTGTGAAAAAGAGGAGGACCCCAGTCCCTGGAGTACTAGAAATGGCTGGTAGTCACCAAATGGCATAATTTGCATTATGATATGGGCAGGGCTTAATCAGGTTGGTCAGGATTAAACCAGAGAGTAGGTGGTGTTTTCAATGAAAATGGCAGAACGGGAAGGAAGTGGTAGTAATGTAGTGTGGAAGTGGGCAGGGCTAGATGGGACACACCATGGTTTAAAGAGAGGCTATGTCCCCGGAGACCAAGAATTTCTAGGTGTTAGCATACTGCACTCCAGCTGGACTGTGACTCATATTATCATAAGCCAGCAAAGGATCAATTGAGAATGATGGAAGTTATAGTCCAAGAACCAATAAAGAGCCACAAGTTGGTTGCTCTTGAAGAAAGTTGTTCAAGAGGAAACTGAAGGGAATTTATACCCATGAAATACTAGTCTTTTTCTATTTTACATGACATTAAAGAACCTTATATCCATTAAAGTGTAAACTAAACAGTGTTATTTAAGTTGGGACTGAAATGATTAAATTGGCTTGATCTTCAGTTTAATTAATTATTCCACCATCAAGGGCATCACAAGGTCAATTTCTTTAGGATTTTAATTAGTGCAGTTGTCTCAAGTGTGTGGGAAGACTGTGCTTCTAAACACTGTGGATTTCCCCCCTCCTTGTTTTCAATAATTGTTGTTGTTTAAGGAAAGCTTATATTTTCTCTAATTAATGTATGATTTGTTTTGTAGTGCTGTATATTAATCTTTTGACCTTTATATGTCCACCACTAATCTCTGATGCTCAATTGTCTATAAATGGGTGGCAAAACTGGAGCACGGCTTTGAACTCTTTGAGCAGAGCTGGATTTCCCTTTAGACAAAGTAAGCAACTATTTAGAGTGCCATATTTTCAATGGTATCTCAGCTTTCTGGCCACACCCACATTCTATGTTACGTGTATGGAAAGTGCAAATCCCAGAGGAGTTTTGCCACACACTCACTCCTGGTTTATGGTGACCAATTTAGTTACTAATTTAATCACTGGCTATTTATTAACTCATTTGATGCTAGAGAAGTCACTAATGTATTCCCTAATGCATTGGAGATCTTTCTAACAACCAAGGAGTTAAGCGCATTCTTTCTTGTATATTATAGGCTAAGTGCATTTTTTTTCTGTTCATATGGTTGGGGTTGAGGGTGTAGGTGGGGCTATGGTTGCCTAAGATGTCCTTTACTTCAAGAGCCTGAGGTGTTTAGAACTCTAAACACTAAGCAGTGTGGGTTGGGGCAACCTGAGGCCCTCTGTCTGTTCATGACTACAATTCCCATCATGCTCAGTCTGCTGGCTGGCTGGACATGATGGTAATTACTGGGTTTCCCAGAGACTCCAGGATTATTAATGCAGCATCCAGTCCAATGGCACCATCGATATTAGGGAGATTTGCACCATTACGTGCCCCAAGCTGGCAACAAGAGAGATTATTCACTCAAATGTTATTCCATTTCAAACATTCTTTTTATAAATTGTTAAAGAAGAATTAGCACTACCTAATAATAACTCCAACCTTATGTATTATAGCTAGAACATCTTAATGGCCCCTATGAATTTGAAGATTTGTCCAAGAGATAATTGTCATGTCCATGGAGGCAGACTTGACAGTTACAAGCAGGCCCTCAAACTCTGCTCAATGCATATGGTAATCTTAATATCTGACAATCCATTGCACAACTCTTTGATCATTAAAGGGTTAAGTACGCTCCTGTACTCTTCCTACTTTAGTTTAAGTTAATCTGTGAGAATCTATTATGTCCGTCTCTATAGACATGACATCCAGGACTAATTGAAGATGTTACCTCTTGAACAAAGACATAAGGTTAAAATTCATAGTAACCACTAGAATTTTCTGTTTATAGTAAGGTAAGTGGGATTTTATTATTAGGACATGTTACTTCTGCTTTAAGAATAGTGCAAAATGATATCCAGACAGTTTACTTGGTGCCCGGACATATTTTGGATTGCATGCTGTGAGACTCGAGAGATGAGCCACTAGCTGAGGAAACAGCTCCACCACTGCATGGCAGCTGAACTACTAAAGCTACTGCTATCAGTGGGAGTATCATTGTTTGAGAAAAGCCCAACAGTTAAAATACATGTATTATTAATAATAATACTTTACTTTCTTAGACAGGATACTGACAAAACACCTGGTGAGGAAACTTAAAACAACATTAACTATTAACCCCTTGGGATGCTAGAGAGGTCTAAACAGCTCTGCTAAAGTAAGTGAGACTTGAAGTATGGGTTTTCAATGCCAGAAGTTGACTATAGGAGAGAAGGCTCAAATAAAGTGAGTTTCACTCCATCCATTAGGTCTACGGAGGCAGACAGATCCCAAGTGAGTTTTGGGACTGCAGTCTCAGGCTTCACTCACTTTATCCCTATCTCCCAAGTCTGCTTATGAAAGCCTACAGGACTGTTATATGCATAGTGTTAATTCCTACATTTTCTCCTTTAGCCATAGACACGATAAAGGTGAAACCATGAAAGTTGCCTTTTAAATGGGTAGTGCCCCTTTCTTACTTTTTTCCTCCATCTGATCACACATTTCAGCAGTTTAAAGGGCCAGAATGAGCTGAGAGGCTGATGAAGGATTTGAGCAAGTGGCATCCTCAGAGTAGAAAAAAATTGAGCATAAAGCCCATTATCACAGCAACATGATGCTTCTTTAATATATATATATATATCTATATATATATATATATATATAGCTTCCTCCAAATCAGCACTCTCAGGACTGCTCATATAATTACACATAGCTTCTTTATTTTAGATCTAAAAATAAAGAAGCTATGTGTAATTATTTGAGCAGTCCTGAGAGTGCTGATTTGGAGGAAGCTGGAGATTGTATTATCTGGCACCCAGGCAATCACCTAATTATGTTGTGAGTGCGTTCTTACTGCCAATATAAATATATATATATCCTATATAATAATTCGCTGTTGTGTGTAAAGCCGGACATGCGCAGTAGACACTGCTGCGCGTGCGGCAGTCATGCGCAGGAGTGCCAGCTCTGTATCAGCAGTGGCGCGGGCAGTCTCTGCTGCACGTGACTGTCCCGCGACCGGCTGCCAGAGGCACTGTGGCCCGTGTAACGGGCTGTTCAACTAGTATATATATATATATATATATATATATAGTATGGTCTTCGGTCAGCACTCGTACGAATTTGAATTTATATATATATATATATATATATATATATATATATATATATCTTAGGGCTTTTCCTGTTTAGTAAAACGAGGGTATTCCCACTGCTGAGATATGCATATTTTCAGAGTTATTACAAGCTAAATTACCTGACAAACAGTTCTCCATAGAACCATAGAATGTGATAGAAACTGCTGAGTCGTGCTGTCAGTTTTAACTTTCAGGAAGTAATCACACTGTGATTCACCTCATGATTATTTGCACTTTTACAACATTTGAAAAAAACAACTGACAACATCGGCAGTGCCCTTCTTTTGCTCAGCAGGAAAAGCACTATAACATATAGGTTTTCATTAAAAAAAAGTTTACTGTTCATTTAACTGTTTATTAATGTGTTACAGGAATAAGAGATTTGAGGACAAAATAAAAAAACAAATCTAATTTGTATTCATTGCCTTTTTAAGTGTATAAAAGTTTAAGAAGATGCTCCAAATGGTGAATTAGTAGATGAAATGTCACATGTGACTAAACCTCTCTAGCTCTTCTCTGTTTTCAATTAAGTAAGAGGAAAAAAGTTTGGTATGAAAAAAATGTTTGCTTCATTAGCTTGAATGACTATTGATGATATGTTCTTCAATTCTTGTTTATTTTGTTGTGCACTCTAGCGTCTTTGGGGCATTGCCAGCTTTGTAAGGACCATGTTCTTCCAATCTGATTTAGCTGAAGTGATTGCTTTACAATTGCAGCTCAGACCTCTCCTCTTGACTGTGGTCAAGTAAGTGTAAGGTGAAGAGGAAATTGCTTCATGACTCAGATGTGATCATTTTGATTTCACAATTGATGTTGCTGTATCTGAATGGTTACACTAACCTACTTAAAGACATAGTCACAAAAAAGAGGAGCAATTTATTAGGTGAAAAAACCCCAACTGCCTGCATCAAATGGATATATATATATATATATATATATATATATATATATATATATATAGCTACTTTAAAAAGTAAAGGAGTCTTACGTCTTAGGGAATCTGCAGTCTAGATGGGCCAAGGGGTTCTTACTGTGGTTTGTCCCAGAATTGCCTTTTTATTCCTTTGCCCGTATTACACTTGAAGCCTTATGCAGAAATCAAAAGATAACATACCAATCGCACCACAGGGTATCAATAAATACTTCTAAATTTCTCATTGATTTAAATGGACCATTTAAAGGGATAGTAATGTTTAAATGTACAGTAAGTTTATTTAATATTATAGGCATTAAAAAAATAAGTTCAACGATATGTCTTATCTCTCAATCCTTTATTGTTTGAGAGATATAACTGGCTAAAGTTACCCTCTCCAGGCTGTTTCAGCACTCTATGGGACAGCAGCAGCACAGACGAAATTCCACTTTGTAGACCGTTCTAATGAAGTATTTATTTCTAAATAGCGCAGCCGGTTGGTTCATTGACCGGAATCTTCTGCTGTCCACTAGATGGCAGACATGTCTGAAACAGCCTAGAGGTGGGAACTTTAGCAAGTTAAATCTCTCAAGCCTATAAGACTTACATTGTTGTACTTATTTTTTTTAATGCCTTCAATATTAAATAAACTTAAATTTAAACATTACTATCCCTTTAACCCACTGAATGCTAGAGAGGCATTGGAGACCCATCTTGTATTCAAGGGGCTTAAAGTACCATTTAAATCAATTAATAATTGGGGAATTTCCAATTGTTCCCCATGATGCAGCTGGTTTGCCCAAGAATCTCTATTAAAGGGATAGTAATGGTTAATTTTACGATATAACTTGCTAAAGTTACCTTTTCCTGGCTGTTTTACTCAAGGCTGCCATCTAGCTGACAGCTGCAGATTCCAGTCATTTGACCAGACAGAGGCTCTTCAGCAGAGCTGAAATCACGCTATTTAGAAATAAATACTTAATTTGAACGGTCTACAAAGTGTGCTTGCAAGCCAGGCACACTTTGTAGACCATTCCAAATTAAGTATTTATCTTTAAATATCATTATATTGGCACTGCTGAAGAGCCACATCTGGTCAAGCGACCAGAATCTGCTTCTGACAGCGTTACAGCTTGTCAAGCAGAAAGGGGAGGGACCAGAGAACTTTAGTTTCCTACAGCTCTCAAACCATAACAGTTTGAGAGATACAAATAAGTGCACGTACTCTCTTTTAATTGTATATACCATATAGTTAATACTTTTTATCTGACATTACTATCCCTTTAACTTCCTTTTCATATGACCATTGGGTCCTTATGCAGAAAGCAAAATATAACCAATCTTGGAGCATACCAACTTCACCATAGTGCAGGGATCATGACATTTGCCTTCAGCCCCCCCCCCCCAGACAAATTAATCAGTGGTTCTACCTCCATAGCATTCATGGGGTTAAAAGGCCCATTACATCAATGGGAATTTATTTCACCAAAATCAAGCATCCTTTTCTTTGTTCGTTTGGACCTTAGGATGGAAAACAAGAAAATGGAGCAGTAGGTATTTTTAAAACAGCCAAAAATGCATGTGCTATTAGCAATTGCACATTTTGATGTAACAAACATACTAACACTTTGAAGCTGAATAGCACATGCTTCTAAATTAGTATACGCTTAGCTAGACAAATGAAAATAAGTGCTAACTGCTTTGCTGAATTAAGAGCAATTGCTAATCTTCTCACAAAATGGAGGATATTTTAGCTCAATTCAATAACATTTTGATTCTAATAATTTTTCCATCAACAATACATTGTAAATAGAGAATGAACCACTTTCTTGCATGTCCCTCTTAGTGTCCATCCAATGAGCTACTGTGTAGTTTATCTCAGAACACACACATTATGATAACTGGCAAATCAACTGTACAATAGGAGAGAAACAAAATGTTCCAAAATTACAGCTGATGTAAATAGACCTATAAACTCGTTGCTAGAATTAAAGGAGCAGTAAACTTTTATTCATAAAAACACATGTTTATACAGCTTTTCCTGCTGAATAAAACAAGGTCACTCCCATCGCTGTCAGATGTTTTAATAAAAATTTATGGCAGTTTAAATAACCAGGAAGTGAATTTTACTGTGTTTACTTCCTGATAGTTCTAACTGACAGGAAATGACAGGCAGTTTCTATCACATTCTATGGAGAACTGTATGTCTCTGACTTTTCTGACTTTCCTCTCCATTAGAATCTAACAGGAAAACTAATTAGAATTTGACCACTATAGGGCACTGCTAATGTAAAAAAACATGGGTTTAAACTGCAATAACTCTGGAAATATAAATCTCTTGGCAGTGGGAGTACCCTTATTTTACTCAATAGGAAAATCCCTACAATATATATTTTTTCATTAAAAAAGTTTACTGTTCCTTTAATTGCAAATCAATAAATTGGAGACCTCTCTAGCATTCACTGGGCATACCTGGGAAAATTTTTCTTTGGAGCCCCGGAAGAGGGCTCATGTGGTGGGAAGTGGAGTATCTAAATTATGTGAATTGTGGCATAAAGTAGGTGGGGCTGAATTCAGTGGGTGGGATAGAGAAAAGGGTATGGATTGACTCTACAATGGGTGGGAAGTATGCGGAACAGGGTGGGAAGTAGGTGGAATGATGAGAAGTGGGAGGAGTTACACTGAAATTCACCAATCCTAGAGAATCAGCCTCCGTCCCTGAAAACCTGTAATTAAGTCTACAAAAAAGGAATCTCTGGGGCAGATTTGGAATGCTCCTAGATAAGTATGTCAGTGGGTTATAAGCCCCATTTAAATCAATGAGAATTTTCATATGCTTCACAAAGTTTGCCTCAGAATTGCACCTATTTAGCTTGATAAATACGATCCTATGTTACAAGTTTGCTTAGTCTACATTTGCAAAACTGTTACTATTATAAATGTATTAAATGGCTGAATAATTTATTATAACCCTTTGGATTCTAGAGGTCATTAGAGAGCTTTGAACAACGCTTTAGCACACAAGGAGTTAATGTAACTCCAATATGTTTCTAGGGTAGATTGTAAGAAAACATATTGTATGAGTTTTTTAAACGAGTAGCTGTAGGCAATGATTTAAATACCACCATGAAAAGGCATGTATTTAGCATATTTATATGAAATTAAATTTTTTTTCACTGTGACTCAGACTTAATGCTTCTCTAAAGGCAACTTTTAGTTATTTTTTTTAGAAAAGCAGCCCAAAAATACAACTATACAATATCAAATCCAATATACGGGATATTGCTGGTCATAAGCCAAGAAAGCGTGAGTGAGGAAATAGGTCACAGCATGGGGGGATGATACAGGGTGTTCATTTCTTATTTTAGGAGACTAGTAAAATAAACGTTTACCTTTATTGGCTGAGAGGCTTTGGATGCAAGCTTTCAAGACAACCAGGTTTCTTCTTCAGGCATGTCTGAAGGAGAGACCTGGTTGTCTTGAAAGCTTGCATCCAAAGCCACTCAGTTAGCCAATAAAGGTAAACGTTTATTCTACTAGTCTCCTGCATTTTCTATGGTTAATACACTTGTTAAAACACTTGTACCTATTTGTTATTTGGTATTTGACTGATGTTGGCAGATAAAAAGACACATTATTTAGCAAAGGGGTAGGCAAATCCAATCCACAAGTAGTGCTAACAGCATGTTTTCAAGATATCTTTGTTTTAATACAGGTCGATCAGCCAGTGGCTCAGTTTCTTTAACTGACCCACCTGTAATCAAGCAGGAATATCCTGACAATATATTTAACCAAACTCTGTTCACATGGCTGACAATATGGCGCAGTTAAAAAATATAAAGATCTTGGTATATTATCCCTTATCTGCTGTTCACACAGGTGATTATCCTTGTGCATAATGCACCAGAATGCAGTATGCTGCAACTTTAAAGGGATAGTAATGTTTCATAATAAAAGCAGCTCTAATTAATTATCATAGTATTTGGGCCTTGGAGAGTGTTATTTCAATTCTGTCAGAGTTGTAGTTCAAGAGTAATTCAATGACAAAGTATCCCCCTCCCGCCCCTTTTACTGATGTAACACTGTTCAGCCAGAGCAGAAGGGAGGTGCCTAGTTAGACTGCAGAGAGGGACAATCTTCAATTAAAATAAGGGAAAAACCTGAAAAACTTGTCAAGTGGGACCGGGTTTTCATTGTTCTCATAGGAAGAAGATTGTCCCCTTCTGTTATCTGTCTGGTCTATGGACTGGATTCCACATCTGAGAAGAGATGGCTTACACTAGGTAAAAGAGGCGGGGGGGAAACTTTGCTTGTGAATATCTCTCAAACCATAAAGGTTTGAGAGAAAAGACTTATATCGTTCTTTATGTTTTTTTAATGCCTAAAAAATAAAATAAAGATGAAATGAAGTATTACTATCCCTTTAATGTGTTCTGCTCAGAACAAATCCAAGTTGCAGCATACCTCATCTGCCTGTGGGTGGTTGGGAGGTGGTGACAAGTTGAACTATATATTTAATTTGTTTGATCAGTAGGGTATATTAATTAATGAGACGTGTGAAAAGATACAATAATTTTAAGCTGGCGCTACCTTACTTAATTAAACGTGCATATAGGAGAAAGATAGGAAAATAAGTGGTGTTTGGCATACCTTAGTAAGATATCACTTTTATTATTCCATTAAAGGGGAACTATCACCACAAATAAAGCTCCCCCCCAATAACTAGTCATATAGCGATAAGCTTACCAATAGTCATATTACCCAGCATACTTACCGCGTTAGTCAGGAATCTTATTTCTGCAGAAAACGACTGCCAGGCTTCTTCCTTTAGAGGCATCTGCTCGCCAGCAAAGTCAGTCCCTTCTGTCAACTTAAGGTAACATGCAAAGCCTCCTAGAGGAGACCGGGACATACAGCGCAGGCGCACAGATGTCTGTTAGCAAAGATGTCTGCTCTGTTGCCTGGCTGTCAGTCTCAGCAGAAGCAGGACTTCTGACTTACGTGGTAATTATGCTGGATAATATGACTCCTGGTAAGCTTATTGCTATTTGGCTAATTTATGGGCGGGGGCTTTATTTGGGTTGATAGTTCCCCTTTAAAGAAAAATTGGGATTAGTACTTTACTAAAAAATATTAACAGAGTGTGTGGTGAAAGGACAACAGACAGTTCAGTCTGTCAGTACCTACTATAGAGAGAACAGCCACAGTTTATGTAATGTTGAAATAAAGAACCAACATAAATAACACTAAATAGTAATGGAGAGCCATCCAAAGTAGAGCCAAGCATGAGAAAAATGACTACCACACTATATCACTGTAGGGAACTCAGTGCTGAATCACTACGATATTTGCTTCAGTACTACAGAGCTGTAGCTATATGAATGAGCTAATGGTAGCCATTTTCCCACGCTTAGCATTATTTTGTAGGGCTCTCCATTGCTATTTTATGTTATTTATTTGGGTTACTTTACTTTGATGTTTATATATATATATATATATATATATATATATATATATATATATAACACGGGTAGTTCTCTCTATGGTGTGAACTGACAGACTGATCTATTTGTTATTCATTTACCACAACTTCTGCTCACGTCAAACCATTTTATTTAAGAATATATGTATCGACCCACATTTTTTATGGAAAAACAAGAGGTTAAATGTTTTCTCTTTTTGTTTGTTTATTATCGGCCATACTAGGGAACAGTGGGTGGAACTGGAAGTGGGGTTATGTGAGAAGTGGGGGATAGCCATTGGAGGAGCTAAGGTTACATAGAGTCCCTAGTCTATGATGCCTGATATGTAAATCCAGCCATGTTGAATAATAAAAGTAACATCTTAATAAACACCAGAGTGCTCCAACGCCACTTACTTTCTTATCTATTCTGTGTGCCTATGGGGCTGCCATGCAGATCATTCACACAGGAAACATTGGGTGTTCCATTGCTCTTAACAACCGCCAGTGATTGGCAGACCAGTGTGGACATTAGCTAATAATAATAATCCCAGCAGTCCTCCACATGAGAGAGGATTTACACAGGAGATGAAAGGTGAGTAAATACGCAACTTACTCTGTGTTAAATTCAATGATGTTTAAAGGGATAGTAGCACTTAATATGTATATATTGTAGGGTTTAGTCTCCTTAGTAAAACAAAGGTATTCCCACTGCTGAGAGGTACTCTGTTTAAAAGTTATTGCAGCTCAGACTTGCATTTTTTATGTGTAGTATCCCAATGGCCTTAAGGTTTGTAGTGGTGTTGTTACTACACCGTTTATGGAGATTTATGGTCAACTGACCAGAGCAACAGCGCCACTCTAAAATTTCATTCGATTGAGATACGGCACCTAAAAAATTGAGCTGCAATAAAGTTGAAATAAAGCACCTCTCAGCATTTTGTAAATTGTGTTACTATCCCTTTAAATTGTTTGTGTGAATATAGCATTTGTAGTACTTAACACTTAAAGGGCATCTATTGCCCCTGTACAAGTATGTGTTTAATGTTAGGTTATATGGTGACAAGGTGGATTTCTTTATTAATTATTTTTTTAACCCTATTTGGCCAGAAATTAATTTTTAAAGAGTGCACTTCCAGACAGACTGTGGTTACCAGTTCTGTACCACAGTCCATCACTCTTCCTCTGCTCCCCTCCCTCTATCCAGCCTCCAACAATGACAGAAGCTTTCTTTCTGTAAACTGAAGCAATCTCATTGGCAGAGATCGATATCTAGCCAATGAGATTGCCCCAGCTTACAGACAGAAAGCCTCTGCCATCGGAGGAGGCTAGATAGAGGGAGGGAAGCATAGGAAGAGTGACAGACTGCAATACAGAGCTGGTAACCGGAAGTGCACTCTTTAAACATTGATTTTCTGCCAAATAGGGCTAAAAAAAATAATTAATAAAGAAATACACCTAGTCACTATATAACCTAACATTTAACACACACTTGTATAGGGGTGATATATCCCCTTTAATATTGCCTACGCCTGTTTTAAAACATAAAAAGCAATTAATACCGTATATATCAATCCCAAACAAAGCAACAACGTTTTCAAATGTTAGTACACCGACCTTCAAGAGTCATCAAAAACTGCATCTAATAAACAGAAAAATATTCTGGGTCTTATGTATAGAGTGAAAGCAGAGTGAGGGATTATGGGACAAAACAACAGCACCATATGGGACAAATAGAAATTAATTCCCATTGATTTAAATTGGGCCTTCAATCCCTTGAATGTTTTGCAATGTGTTTGAGACATCTCTAGCACTGAAGGATTGAAAACCCAATATAATCAATTGGAATGTTTGGAGTTACAGTGTAGTTGATTTGACACCAAATTGCACAACTTTGGTTTTATACAAAGGCCTGCCTTATTTTTAATAAATACACTTTTAGCACTGTCAGGGTTGGGCTAGTCATCCAGCAGCATATGACATACATTTCCCATCTTTCTCAGCTGGGAAACAAATGGCTGAAACTGTAGTTCAATAACAGTTGGAGGGTTGAAGAATGCCCAACCCTGCTATCAGGGCTAATAACCTTCAAAGGGCCCTGTAAATTTATGGGGTAGTTCATTTTTCATACATTAAAAATAGTAATTGTATCAAGTGATGTTTTCTATAAACTTAAAGGAGCAGTAAACTTTTTTTATGAAAAATATATATTGTAGGGATTTTCCTATTGAATAAAATAAGGGTACTCCCACTGCCGAGAGATTTATATTTCCAGAATTAATACAGTTTAAACCCATGTTTTTTTACATTAGCAGTGCCCTCTAGTGGTCAAATTCTAATTAGATTTCCTGTTAGATTCTAATGGAGAGAAAAGTCAGAGACACAGTTCTCCATAGAATGTGATAGAAACTGCCTGTCACTTCCTGTCAGAACTATCAAGAAGTAAACACAGTAAATTCACTTCCTGATTATTTAACCCCTTTGCATCCTGTGACGTACCCGGACCGTCACGCTGGTCCGGCACTTAAGGACCAGTGACGGTCCTGGTACGTCACATACTTTTACTCACCGCGCTCCTGCAGGAGCGCGGTGATTAATACCATGGACTGAAATTGATCGCTCCAAGACCGGAGCGATCTCTTTCAGTCCTTCTTTCAACGTGCCGCTCCACGTGATCAGTCACGTGGGACAGCACGTCGAAGTCGTCTATCTGGTCCATAAAGGACCAGACACCCCGGGATCGCTGGACCTTAAGGGGTTAAACTGCTATAAACTTTGAAAAAAACATCTGACAGTGATGGGAGTACCCGTGTTTTATTCAACAGGAAATGCTCTATAAAATATGTTTTCATAAAAAAGTTTACTGCTCCTTTAAAACGTAAAAATGGTGATGCCCTTATTTCATATTTCAGTTTGATTATATTAACTCTGACACTCAAAGGGTTAAAAGAACATATTCAGCCTTCAAATCTTATTTCATTACTTCTCTATAAAACATATCACTATCTTTCAATAACAGTGCTACATGGCTACATGAAAGGATGTTTAGCATATTCTGTATGAGATCTATTTACATAAAAGTATTCCTTGTTAAACATGCCTATATATATGTATGCACTTCCTGGCCTCTTTGGGACCACTAAGGACAGAAGATGCAGATTGCTGAAAGCTGAACATTTGCCTGCAATTCATAATTAAGATTGCCATTTGATGCTGAACTATGAGAATATTTATTTTCCTGTCAAGGGAGCAAGGGCTATAGAACCAGCAATAAAATCAAGTTGTACTATACAATGATAGCATAACAATTTTCATCTAAAACACAGATATAAATAAGATATTGTTGTCGTTACACACAACTTCAGAGCAATCTGCAGTACAAGAAACTATTCAAGTTCACATAATCTCAGTGAGAACAATAAAATAACGGGAAAAAAAACAAACAAACAAGGAGTGATGCACTGTGACCAGAAGTGATGTCACAGAATAGAGCCCAAAGTTATGTTTCTCATAGCCAGGCTACAACATGCTTACACTTAAAGGGATGTTATACACGTTTTCTGTGGTCCATCACCCCAATGCATAGGAATGATATACTTAGATGGGGAAGCCCAACATATGAATGAGAGGCCTAGGTAGGGAACCCCTAGTCTATAGAGCACATTATAGATTGGGGGAGTTATTTTTCCACCTCTTTTCCTTAGTCCCTTGCACATGGCAAGGCAGGTAGGTGTCAGTTAGATCCAGAATTTAGTTTATATAGCCCCCCTCCCCATCAAACCACAAGTGTGGTTTCCATTGACAGGAAAATTGCTAATGTAGTGACACTACACTAAAAGGGCACATGGAAGACTCTGGCAGTTACAGGCCTGTGAGTCTGATTTCAATAGTGGAGAAATTAATGCAAACACTATAGAAAGGAAGAATGATTTCATATCTGAAGTTTATCGACATGCAAGATCCATGCCAGCAAGGCTATATAACAGCAAGATCTTGCCAAACAAATGTGGTTGCATGTTATGATCATGTTACTCAAGTGATAAACAGGGATGAAGCAGATTTTGATTTTACTAAAGCTTTTTTTGCTCTGTTTTCTTGCACTAAGATCACTAAAGTTGGAGAAATCTTTAGTCATTGGCTTCATAGTATAACGTAGCATTTGGCCACCTTTGTTTTTATTTTTTTTCTCTGTTTTTTTGTTCTTTTTTGTGCTGTTTTTGCGTCTTTTCTCCTTATTTTGCGCCATTTTCTTTATCCTTTTTTCCTCAGTTTTCTTGCTCCACTTTTTGCTTCATTTTCTTGCCCTGAGAGAAATCTGAATACATTGGTTTCATAGAAAAACATAGGACTTGGAGTGCCATTTTTACTCCTCTAAAGTTGGAGAAATTTTTAGCATTGTTGTATAGGACTTGGATCACCTTTTTATTTTTTGTTTTTGTTTTTTTGCACCACGTTCTTTCTCCATTTTTTTATTTCTTTCTGCACAAGTATGAGCGTAGAATACATCATTCCTTTCCTGAAAAAATTAATTGCTGTGACTACTTACAAGTATGAAGAGATTACAGCACTGAAAATTAATCAAAATCCATTTGCAAAGGTAGTTCATAATACAAAAGAAATAAGTGATTATAAGGATATCCTGAATCATGGAGTGGATTGTCAGCAGTCAAGTTACTCTCAGTTAGGTGGTTGGCTGATTACAGATATGGGGGGCTTTTAAAGTCTTTATTTAAAATCTGTTAATAAAAATATATTGTAGGTTCTATTTTTATAGTTTTAGTTATTTTTGGTCTAAGTTTTAAGAAGTGTGCTGGATTAAGAGCCAATCTTTTTTTATTTTTTTTTCTCTTAAATAAATGAAAAGCCTTCTTATGGTTAGATATTTAAGAGGTGGGCATTATTTTTATATTGGCTGGTTTACTGTAAAAACAGACATATAAGTGTTTATTTCAAAGGAAGTATTTGCATGAACAAGCTCGTATGTATTTTTCGGTTTGAAGGGGGATAAAGGTATTGTGTAGAATTGGTATTCTGAAAGTAATGACTTTCTGGGATTAGAAATATAATTAGTAAACACTAAAATAACACTGTGTGTGTGCCACAGTGATTAGTGTTATGAATGAATGAGTGATAATAATCCTTGATACAGAATACCAGTGCTTTTATGCAGAGGAGACTCCAGAAAGCATACAGTACTCAAAAAGTTGTAAGTGATCTGCACTATATAATTTAGTATTCACTGCCTGGTTTTTCAGTATTTGTTTCATCTTTGGTCTCTGTAACTTCCCATTACTTGGGTCTTAAACATGGGGGAAGGTCAGGCTACATATCTAGTAAAGGTCATTAATGGTTTCTGTATGTGTGTTGTATATACCCCAGGCCTAACTATAACATTTTCATCCAGCTATGGAAATTTCCACATTAACGTGAAGAATAAATCTAAAAATTGGTTTAGCCACAAAAGAGGGTGTTGTTATATGAGGGGGTGTGGTTAGGAGTGAGGCTAAGGCGGGGCTAAGGGCATCAGAGGGCACTAGGGGGAGCTTGAGATTTAAATCCAGCCCTGGGTTTGATTATTCACACCAGGAGGGAGATGCATTAAAGGAGCAGTAAACTTTTTTTATGAAAAAATATATTTTGTAGAGATTTTCCTAAGGGTACTCCCAATGCGGATAGATTTATATTACAGTTTAAACCCATGTTTTTTTTTACATTAGCAGTGCCCTCTAGTGTCCAAATTCTAATTAGATTTCCTGTTAGATTCTAATGAAGAGGAAAATCAGAAAAGTCAAAAACATACAGTTCTCCATAGAATGTGATAGAAACTGCCTGTCACTTCCTGTAAATTCACTTCCTGGTTATTTGAACTGCTATAAATTTTTAATAAAACATCTGACAGCAGTGGGAGTGACCTTGTTTTATTCAGCAGGAAATAATCTATAAAATATATGTTTTCATAAAAGTTTACTGCTCCTTTAAAGAGAGATAAAGAAGTAATGCAATGGAGATGCCTTCTCCAGGGTGATAAACTCTCCAGTTCCTATGTTATTCTATGGAGCTAGTATACTAAGATCATTTCCATCTTGAGAGATCTTTGTGCATAAGGCTCCATAAAATAACATATGATTTGGAGAGTTTATCACACTGGAGACATCATTGCCACTTGGTCTCCTCTTAATCACACCTTAGTGCATAACACCCCAGATCAGGTGTCAGTGTGTTTAACCATTACCACACAGTCCATTCAAGAGCTGTGAAGGTGCTATTTAAATCAATGTAAATGTGGGGATTTTTTGTTTATCTCCTATGGTACAGTTTGTTTGGCATATAATTGTTCCTCTTTTGTCTATGTACATATGGGCCACTTTGTTAGTTGATTTATGACTGAGGAGGCCTTATTTATCATGCTAAAGAGATGCATTTCTGGCACAAACCAACTGCATCTTAGGTGTGAAAGGAAAATTCCTATTGATATAAATGTGGCTTTCAACCCTTTAGTTGTGCGATAGGAACCCCATTTAACCCCATTCAAGGGGTTAAAAGTCCCATTTCACTCAATGGGAACTAGCAGATGTTTCACTTCAACCATAGGGTGCATTTGCTTTAGTTCAGAATTGCATCTCTTTAGCTTGGAGAATAAGGTCCACAATCCTAGTTATAATAATGTTTGGTAACCCTGAATCATGCCTTCTGTATGCTGGAATAAAGGTGTCATCATAAGAAGCTTCAAATAAGAGACATGTGCAATACTTAGATGCCAAAATTTGAGAAAGAATCATTAAGTGATTTCTATACAGTCTGTTCAGTCAGCATCTGACTCCGTGCGTTGCCAAGAGGGCTGAGTATCTAATCAGGGCAAAGAAGCTGCAGGTGCAACCACCTCAGCGGGGCACTTTCAATATGTAATCATGTAAAATTGTCCTCCCAGTG